>CM062288.1:173877343-174477343 GCA_031216915.1 Pictodentalium vernedei | reverse complement strand
GGGTTAATAACACTCTGAGCAGAAGAAAGAGGGCCTAAAGAAACCAGAGGCTCAAGTGAGCCTAAAATGCTCGCCTGGCTCAAATTGTTAAAAGAGATGAGTGTATCAGTAAGTGATCAGCTGCAAGAGCAATTTTTTGATTTGCTATGACACAACCAAAGGCAACTTTTTTGGCCATTCATTTCTGCTGGTCCTAGGAAAGCTTCCTAGCAAGCTTTGTTCTGTGAAGTATTAAAAAACAACAACCAAACAAAATTTTTGTTTTGTTTTCAACTACTGTGGTTCTCTCTAGCCCACCCACCCCCCCACCAAAAAAAAAAAAAAAAAATTAAAAAAAACAAACAAAAAAACAAGCGACTCGATTGAACAAACTTGAATTTGACACCCCCAGAGATGTTACATACCAAATATGAAAGAATTTAACACTGGTGGACCTGAAGAAGAATTTTCAAGAAATTTTCTCATACTGCACTAAGTTAAAATTTGTGCTTCAATAAAAAGCCCAAATATCAATCAACCCAGGGACCTGATCCGAACAACCTTCAATCTACCCCCCTCCCCCCCCCCCCCCCCCCCCCCCCCCCCCGAGGCGTTGTACATCAAATATCAAAAGAATCTGACTGCTGGATCTGAAGGAGATGATTTTAAACGATAATCCCCATATTGCACTAAGTAAATATTTGGGCTCCCTTGGGGAACCTAAATATTAATCCAGGAACTCGATTTGAACAATTTGAACTTTACACCTCTAGAGATGTCACATACTAAATATGAAAGGATTCTCACTAGTGGGTCAGAAAAATAAGGTTTTTTAAGAATTTTTTCATATTGCACTAAGTTAAAATTTGGGCTTCAATAAAGAGCCCAAATATTCATCCAGGGATCCCATTTGAACAAACTTGAATCTAACCCCCCTAAAGATGCTGCATACCAAATATCAAAAGAATTTGACTGGTGGAGCTGAAGAAGATTTTTAAAGAATATCCCCCATATTGCACCAAGTTAATAATCGGGCTCCCATAGGAAGCCCAAATATTAACCCAGGGACTCGATTTGAACAAATTCAAATCTTACACCTCTAGAGATGTCACACACCAAATATGAAAGGATTCTCACTAGTGGGTCTGAAAAAGAAGATTTTTTAAGAAATTTTCTTATATTGAACTAAGTTAAAATTTGGGCTTTAATAATGAGCCCAAATATTCATCCAGGGATCCCATTTGAACAAACTTGAATCTAACCCCCTTAGAGATACTGCATACCAAATATCAAAATAATCTGGCTGGTGGATCTGAAGAAGAAGACTTTTAAAGATTATTCCCCATTTATAACTTCAGAGGGTACTGAATACAAATTTCTAATTCTTCAGCTACATGGCCAATTCAGGCTCCCATAGGAAGCCCAAATATTAACTCACAGACTCAAGTTGAACAAACTTCAATCTGACCCCTGTACAGATGTTGTATCCCAAGTACCAAAAGAATCTGACTGTTTAATCTGAAGAAGATTTTTAAAGCTTATTCCCCATAGCACTCTAAGTTAATCATTTGGGCTCCTGTGTTGAGCCCAAATATGAACCGAGGAGCTAAATTTGAACACACTTGTATTTGACCGTCCTATGGATGCTGTATTCCAAATATCAAAAGATTCTGATCAGGAGTTCTGAAGAAATTTGTTTTTCAATTTTGGCAAAAATGCTGACTCAGCATTTTTTCAAATGCCCCGACAGTACACCCGGACACAACTGATGGCCATTTTTTTTTTAATCCATTCTACTGGAAAAAAGGATGCTTCATATCATATAACAGTTTGTTCCGTGTAGTTTGGGAAATATGGGCATTTGAATTTTTTTCTACTTTTAGCCACTGGGGTACCCATGGGGAAATGAAAAAAAAAAATTGGGGGCATCAATCAAGTAATTTTGACCCATTTATACTACATGCCAAATATGGTTCAAATCGGCCCATCGGTTCTTGAAAAATAAAAATGGGTATGTGCCCACAGACAGCCCAAATATTGATCTACCAACTTCCCTTGAACAAACTTTAATCTTCAACACCAAAGAGTGTTCCATACCATATATCAATTTAATCTCTCTGGTGGTTCAGAAAAAGATTTTTAAAGATTTTTAGGCTTTGACATCGTTGACCAGAGCCCGAAGAAGGCAGCTGCTTCATTTGAACAAAACAGAAAGGGTATACTCCAGGGATGGTTTGTGCAATAAATGCTTGAATTTGGCTGAATGGCTGTGAAGAAGAAGCCAAGTTTGGAAAAGTTAAAGGACGATGGACGACAGGTGATGGCAATAGCTCACACTGACTTGCAGTCAGGTGAGCTAAAATGAAAGTGTCAATGACACTGTAGCTTAACTTGTGTGTTGTGTTTGATGAAAAGGATAATGTTCAATGTTTATGAAAGGATTATGAAATAAGACAAGAATTGTGATAATTGGGAATATGTTCATTTCTGTTCCCTGTATGCTATGTTTTTGATAAAAATAATATGAGGTGTACACTCAGGGCTCGCCTTGAGTAAAATGGTCGGGGCCTAAAAAAAGTGCCCCGCATATTGAGGTCGGGGCCTTTTCGGGGCTGATTTTCCATTTTGTCCATTATTGTTAGTGCTTTTTTGTGGAAAATGTCGGGGCTTGAAAAAAAGCCCCCAGCAAGTGTTCCTCGGGGCTGATCTCGGGGCCTGGGCTGATCAGCCCCGACTCAAGGCAAGCCCTGTACACTGTACTAAAGAGCTGAGGGGTGGGTTAATATGACTTCACAGTTAATGTATGTGGCCCTCACAGTTAGCGTATATCAACGGAAGTTACCAAGTTACAGTGAAATTATTCCAAAACGAGTCATCCTATCAAGTTACATTGAAATCCCTTCATAAATATGGCCTGTAGACTGTGCTAAAGGTTTTTGGGCATCGGGCCCCTGTAGCCGGCAGTTGCCCAATTGCGTTCATAGGGGACGTTCTCATCTAGACATTATATGAAGTCAACCTACCAAGTTACAATGAAATCCCTTCATAAATATGACCTGTAGACTGTGCTAAAGGTTTTTGGGGTTTGGGCTTGGACAGCCATCATGGTTAAATGATCGCAACCAAAAGGGGACATTCTCATCTGGGAATCATCTGTAGAGATCTTACAAAGTTACAATGAAATCCCTTCATAAATATGACCTGTAGACTGTGCTCAAGGTTTTGGGGCCCCTGAAGCCGTCACAGTTGACCAATCACGACCAAAAGGGGATGTCATCCTCTAGGCATTATATGGAGTCAAACTAACAGGTTACAATGAAATTCTTCCATAAATATGACCTATAGACTATGCTAAAGGTTTGGGCTCGGGCAGCCATCAAGGCTGAATGATCGCGACCAAAAGGGGACGTTCTCATCTAGACATTATTTGGAGTCATCCTACCAAGGTGCAATGAAATCCCTTCATAAATATCACCTGTAGACTGTGCTAAATTCAGGCCCCTGTAGCCATTACAGTTGCCCAATGGTGTCCAAAAGGGGACGTTCTCATCTAGACATTATATGAAGTCAACCTGCCAAGTTACAATGAAATCCCTTCATAAATATGAACTGAAGACTGTGCTAAAGGTTTTCGGACTTTGGGCTCAGGCAGCCATCATGGTTGAATGATCGCAACCAAAAGGGGACATTCTAATCTGGGCATCATCTGGAGTGATCTTACGAAGTTACAATGAAATCCCTTCATAAATATGACCTGTAGACTGTGCTCAAGATTTTCGAGCTTCGGGCACCTGTAGCCATCACAGTTGACCAATCACAACCAAAAGGGGATGTCATCATCTAGGCATTACATGGAGTCAACCTAACAAGTTACAATGAAATCCTTCCATAAATACAACCTATAGACTATGCTAAAGGTTTTTGGCCTCGGGCAGCCATCAAGGCTGAATGATCGCGACCAAAAGGGGACGTTCTCATCTAGACATTATTTGGAGTCATCTTACCAAGCTACAATGAAATCCCTTCATAATTATGACCTGTAGACTGTTCTAAATGTTTTCGGGCTTCGGGCTCATGTAGCTGTCACAGTTGCCCAATCGTGTCCAAAGAGGACGTTCTCATCCAGACATTATATGAAGTCAAACCTACCAAGTTACAATGAAATCCCTTCATAAATATGACCTGTAGACTGTGCTAAAGGTTTTCGGGCTTCGGGCTCGGGCAGCCATCATGGTTGAATGATCGCAACCAAACAGGACAATCTCATCTAGGCATCATCCGGAGTGATCCTACGAAGTTACACTGAAATCCCTTTATAAATATGAACTGTCGACTGTGCTCAAGGTTTTCAGGCTTCGGGCACCTGTAGCCATCACAGTTGACCAATCACGACCCTAACAGGTAACAATGAAATCCTTCCATAAATATGACCTTTTGCCTATGCTAAAGGTTTTTGGGCTCGGGCACCCATCAAGGCTGAATGATCGCGATCAAAATGGGACGTTCTCATCTAAACATTATTTGGAGTCATCCTACCAAGTTACAATGAAATCCCTTCATAAATATGACCTGTAGACCTGAGCTAAAGGTTTTTGGGCTTTGGGCCCCTGTAGCCATCACAGTTGCCCAATCAGGACCAAAAGGGGCCTTTTCATCTAGACATTGTATGAAGTCAACCCACCAAGTTACAATGAAATTCTTCAATAAATATGACCTGTAGACTGTGCTAAAGGTTTTCGGCTCAGGCAGTTGTCACGGTTGGCAGATCACGCCCAAATGGGGAAATTCTCATCTAGACATCATAAGGAGTCATCCTACCAAGTTACAATGAAACCCCTCCATATTAAACATGACCTGCAGGCTGTGCTAAAAGTTTTTGGGTTTCAGGCTTGGGCAGCCAACGGTTGATAGATCATGCCCAAAAGGGGACGTTCTCATCTAGGCATTATAAAGAGGCATCCTACCAAGTTACAATGAAATCCCTTCATAAATACGACCTGTAGACTGTGCTAATGGTTTTCGGGTTTTGGGCATGGGCAGCCATACCGGTTGACCGATCGCAACCAAAAGGGGACGTCCTCATCTAGACATGACCCCAAACCTGCATATGAAATTTTGCGACGATCAAACAAGATCTACGAGGTGTAGCCCGTGCTAAAAGAAAATGTGAACAGACTAACAGACTCACAGACTAACAGACTAACAGACTTCCGCACGCGTGATGGCAATAGCTTATCTTGACTATGTCAAGTTAAGCTAATTAGGTCCTCAGACTGCTCCTACAACTGACACAAATAGAAGGTGGAGAAAGTAGAAGCATTTCTCCAGGAGGCTGCCTGCATAACATCTGACAACTTGATGGAGTTAGCATAAGCCCAGGAGGTAGACAATGCATGCACCTTGTGGGCAGAAATGTGATTGGTAATATAATCATCAGTTGCTAGACGAGCGTATCATGCACAAATAGCAAGGCAAATCCATGTAGAAATGGACTGAGGAGAGATATTCTGTCGACCAGGGATAAGTGGCAGAAAGAATCGTTTCCTGCCTTTCCTAATGAACTGCGTACGGTTGAGGTAAATGCGAATTGCACGAACCAGAGAGAGCAATGGGCAGTTACCCTCAACAGAAGGAAGAGCCCTGATACATAGGAGGTGTAGAGTCTGGTATCTGATTCTTGGCCAGAAAGGAGCAATCAGTGGTAAAACACTGTTGGCAGAGGTCCTGAAAAAGGCCAGATGAACCGAGAGGGCGTGAAGCTCATTAACCCTTCTGGCTGAGGCAAAAGCCATCAGAAAAGCTGTCTTGTGTGTGAGAAAATGCATATCCACTTGGGATAATGGTTTGAATGGTGCCTCCCCACCCCCACCCCCCTCGAAGCAAAGCAGCACCCAAAGAAAGATTCAGCCTTCGGGGCAGCTGCAAAACCCTAGGCTATTTCAAAGAAAAGTGGCAAAGAAGCTTGGAGAGGTATGGATTAGTGCTAATATGACGCTTTCCCATATACGAAAAGTTCTCCAAAAGCATAAACCTGTACCCCTTGATGTTAACAGGTTGGAGACCCCGAGAATCAAACAGATATACCAGAAACTCTGCAATCTGTGTTATCGAAGGATCGACATAATCAACAGAGTGATCAGCAAACCATCGACAGAAGAGCTTCCACTTAACCGCATAGGCTAAACCAGTGGAGTGCCACCTTGAAGAAGAAATGCACTCCACTGCTCATCTCGAAAAACTTCTACAGAGGAGACAGGACTGAACAAAAGATATGCATGAAGACACAATGAAGTCGGGTCGACGTGAAACCTACTCGGGTGACCTTGACAAAGAAGGTTGTGATGTAGAGGGAGACATATCAGACTGCCGCCAACAGAGAGTGGAGCTGATTGATCCACTTCTGCGGAGGAGACAGGGGAGCGATCAGAATGATTCGACACCTGCAGGTTCGTATCTTGGCTACATGAACCAGAATCGGAACCGGCAGGAAGGCGTAGCCGGCTAGACCATTCCAAACAAGTGACAGAACATCCTCAGCAAAAACAAGAGGAACTGGGCATGGATACACGAGTGTCCACCTGATGGTTCCAACGTGTCGCAAACAGATCAATGTAGGGATGACCCCAGAGATCGCAAGCGACTGGAACACTGATCTATGAAGCATCCACTCAGTGGAAAAGACCCTGCCCCATCGGGACAGGGACTCGGCTAGGACGTTCAGACAACCGGGAATGTTATGAACCACCACCCTGGAGTTGACATCCTGAGCGAGCAGTAGAAGATCCCGAGCCAATTCGGACATGGGAACCACGTGTGTGCTGCCCTGGTTCCGAATGTAAGCGACCACTGTCGAATTGCTGGACAACAGAAGGAAGGACCTGACGATTGAAAAAGGTGGAGGATACACTGCTAGAAACTCAGAAGAAGACCAAGAAGCTCCTTATGGTTGATGTGAAGAGCTGCCTGATCTTGGTCCCAAACCCCGTGAAGGGAAAGACCTAAAGGATCCAACGTCGCGCCCCATCCGAGATCGCTGACATTTGCCGTCAGAACACGATCGGAAGTGGGTAAATCAAACGGAACTCCCCACATAATACACTGGACTTCCGACCAGGGAAGAAGGTGACGACTGAGAGATGATGGTATCTGAAGCACCAGATCCAAAGGATTGAAATTTGGTCTTCAACGACTGAGCAAAAAAGTGTTGGAGAGGTCTGATATGCAGCCGACCTGAAGGAATGAGAACCATCAACGAACTGCAGAGACCGAGCAACCGGAGAATACTCCGAGCTGACATGGACTGAGTCACAGTCAGGGCGAAAGCCGAGAGAATCACTGCCCTTGCCCGGGGAACAGACACCGTATTCAGCCGAGTATGGAAGGCCATCTCCAAATGAAAAACGACTGAGAAAGGACCAGGTCCGGCGTCTCCTCCTTGACTCTGAACCCTAGCGACGAGAGCAGGCTCAATAGTGTGTCGGCATCGGACTCCAGAAGAGCAGCAATGGAGTGCCTCTGGAGGATATCGTCCAGATACAAAGAAGTAATCACCCTGGACTGTGTGCGATGGAAAGCTATCACATGCGACATCAGTCGGGTGAAGGCCCAAGGAGACAGGGTGAGGCCAAAAGGCATGGCCTTGAACTGGTAAACTCACCCCAGGAAAGCGCAACCTGAGATACTTTCGCAATATCCGATGAATCGGAACGTGAAAGTAAGCATCTTGCAGGTCGATGCTGGAAGCGAAATCTCCCTGGCGAATGGAGAGGCGAACTGACCTGAAGGTCTCCATGCTGAACTAGGGAGCAATGATAGACTGGTTGAGGATACTCAGATCAATAACCGGTCAAAGTCAGCCGTCCTTCATCGGCACCAAGAACAGGTGGGAATAAAATCCTACTGAAAAAATGTTCTTGACAACCTCGATCACCCCCTTTGAAAGGAGATTGTCTATCTCCGTGATCAAAAGTTCCTGACGTGAACCGCCTGAAGGAACTTGGGTTGGGAGCGGCACCCTCGACAGAGTGGGATGCCTCCGAATGGATATCTATCCTTCCTCCAACCTGGACAAATCGAGGTCAGGACCTTCATTTCGAGCCCCAGCGAGGCCCATGAGAGGAGAAACCACCTCCTCTGCTAGTAGAAGGATCCTGAGAACTCCTTCTGGTCTACCAACGCTTACCCTTACCACGTAAGAAGAAGAAGCGCAACCAGGAGGATCAGCCCTTGGTTTCACAGAGGAAGCAGAAGGATGTTTGTTAGGCTTAGAATGGCCCCAGCCTCCAACAGAAGGATGATCAAGCTGGCGAAGCAGCAGCTGATCTTGGAATGATGCAGAACGTCATCCTGGACTGTCATCACGGAATCATGCAATAGTCGCAGACTCACCAAAGAAGTGGATCAAAGAGCAGCGCGCTGCCCTTCAGGAAGGCAACGGCTTATGTCCAACACAGCGTCCCAGAAAACTAATTCCAAAATAGGCGTGTTACAGGTATGCGTGTGAGTAAGATGCATGAGCGCCTTAGAGATCACACGCAAAAGAGCCTGTATGTCGTCAAACTTATCTGTAGGCAGGTAAACAGCCAAAGCAGAGATGACTTGATCCGAGAGAGAAAGCATGCCTAGCATCTCTGTGGATAAGCCCAATAGGGACTCCAAAGTCGTCATAGGAATAATGGCCAACTTTGGCTTGGAAAGCCCGAGGGAGAAGTTCTGATCCAAGACTGTCAAAGTCTGGCAGATCGATAGATTGGCAGAATCATAGGAACGATAGCACACAGGGGCCAAAAAAGGTATCAGCCCTAGTGAAGAATGAAGTCTTCATAGCCTTGGAACTCAGCTTAGTGTCCAATGCTGCAAAAGCTTCGACCACTTGTACTGACTGGTATGGTCGAATGCACCCAGAAGCAGGTTGCTCCACAAGCTGTAGGTGTGCAACCAATGATCACGCCCTGGCTGAAACCTCCGGCTGGTCTGACAGTCTGAGTTCCAGAAGTAACTCAAACACAAAGTCAAGAGCCACCCCCAAGTCAGAAGACTGATGGCTCTCGACGTCAGGTGTGTCTGACTCATCTCCTGAGTCGGAAGGCACATAGCTCATCTCGGGCATACCAGCTGATGCCTCCCATGGTGTAGGAACACCAGGGGGGTCAGAAAGCGACCTGCTTCCAACCCCAGGAGGCGGTGCCAAAGAGGACACCTGGAAGCCTCTAGTAGCCTCACTAGAGGCAATGGGAAGGCTCTTGGAAAGAACCTGCATGAGCAAGGAGAGGACCTCCCTAAGCTCACGACCTGTGGGAATGACCTGGCAAAGTGGCTTTGCATCTGACCCTCTTAGCCAGCAAAAGGTCACGATCCTCTAGAACATCCAACGTGGGGCGACGGGTGGCAGCAGAAACATCTGAATGCAGATGCTTATAGGGGTATGAAATACCCGAGGATCTGAAGTGCGGGAACTCAAGAGAGTTGCCGCGGACCTCTGAGGGACAGAAGGTCCAGGCTGCACAAAATGTGCTGGCCCCACAAAACTGACCGAAGGACCAGTGTGCGTGGACAAAAGCGCAACAGAGTCCATGTTGACCCCACCATGGACATCTGATGCCAAAGACAAAATTGGCTGGGTTCGGCAGCTGAGAGACCACAGCAGAGGGATCGGCTGGCAACCACTTCCGACTTCGCTGAGTTGAAGCCAGGGAAGGTTGAGCAGCAGCAGCAGGAGCGGATATATCAGTAGCTGTTGACAAAGGCAGAAAAGTGGAGAGAGCAACCGAACTCGGCTCCAAAGGAGGTGTCACAACCGTAGTGACAGCCTCAGATGTCGACTGGAGGTGAACCAGAAAGTCACCAGCTACAGCGGTATCCACACCAGAAAAAGACTGCAAACCCTCACCAAGAGTGTAGAACTCTCTCCAGACAAGAGTCAATTTGGGAGGCCACGAAAGACTGAGTTCCCCTTCCGGCATGCACAGGAGGAATGGCCATGCACCCTACCTACACAATAGACGGAAGCCCAAACGTTGGAAGACCAAGACCTAAACCACCCAGAGGGTCTTACAACAGAACACCATACAAAGTGGAGCATGCTAAGGCAACAAACAGCGCCCACCAGGAATAGTCCCAGGCATATCTGGTGAGAGTAATGTAGAAGGGAAGGTGAACTCAAAGAAAAATAAATCAAGACATGACCAGCTACAAGAGTAAGGTGGCAGGAAAGAAATGGGAACATAAAGAACCCCAACAGCCAAAAAGGGAAAAACTGGTCAAAATTCAACCCTCAACAGAGGAGAGAAAAGCGGCCACAAAAGTCTCCAGCTGACACCTAACTCAGATAAAAGCAAAGCCCCTAAGAGTTAGCATTAATGTCAATTTAATGAACAAGAGACCAAAATGGCACGGTACTTGAATATTGCCCGCGGAATCGGTACAGCGAAAAAAACATATTTCACGAAAAATAATGTGAATAATCAAGAGAATATACAACAAGAGGCCTGAGAGTGCTCACCTGACACTGACAACTATCAACCATGGGTCCAGATTTGAAAAAACTTGCATCTGCCCCATTTAGAAAACCATATACCAAATATCAAAACATTCTGACAGGTGGATCTGAAAATTAAATAAAAAAAATATTCCTCATATTGATGTGAAGAAGATGATTTTTAAAGTCTCAATATTCCTCATATTGAACTAAGTTACAATTCGGTCTCCCACAGGGAGCCCAAATATGGACTCAGAGACTTAGCTTGAACAAATTTGAATCACACCTCCCTAAGGATGCTGTATACCAAATATCAAAACATTCTGACTGTTGGATATGAACAAGAAGAATTTTAAACAAGAGGCCCCGGGGGCCTTAGGCACTCACCGAATGTTCCATACTGTTAAGACACAAATTTTATCAAAAGCTATTCTTAAGGTTCTACAGAGTAAATCTATACTCTCTGTGGAGCTAAAACATCAACAGGACTGAATGGGACAATGCTGCAGATCAAATATCAAAAGATTCTGCATGATGGTTCTGAAGAAGATTTTTAAAGAATTTTCCTTGAATTGCACAAAGTAAACATTCACGCCCCCATAGTGAGCCCCAATATTGATCAAAAGACTCAATTTGAACAAACGTGAATCCAACCCATACCAAGATGCTGCATACCAAATATCTAAAGATTCTGCCCACTGGTTCTGGTGAAGAAGATTGTTAAAGATTTTTTCTTAAATTGCACTAAGTAAAAATTCAGGTCCCCATAGTGATCCCCAATATTGAACAGGGGATTCAATTTGAACAAACTTGAATCAGACCCATACGAAGATGCTGTATACCAAATATCAAAAGATTCTGCTCATCGGTTCCGGAAAAGATGATTTTTAAAGAAATTTTCTTAAATTGCACTAAGTAAAAATTCACACCCCTTTAGTGAGCCGCAATATTGATCGAGGGACTCAATTTGAACAAACTTGAATCAGACCCATACCAAGATGCTGTATACCAAATATCAAAACATCCTGCCCATTGGTTCTGGAGAAAAAGTTTTTTAAATTTTTTTTCTTAAATTGCACTAAGTAAAAATTCAGGTCCCCATAGTGAGCCTAAAATTGATCAAGGGACTCCATTTGAACAAACTTGAATCAGACCCATACCAAGATGCTGTATACCAAATATCAAAATATTCTGCCCACTGGTTCTGGAGAGGAAGATTTTTCCTTAAATTGCACTTAGGAAAAATTCATGCCCCTATATGGAGCCCCAATATTGATCAAGGGACTCGATTTGAACAAACTTGAATCAGACCCATACCAAGATGCTGCATACCAAATATCAAAAGATTCTGCCCATTGGTTCTGGAGAAGAAGATTTTTAAAGAATTTTTCTTAAATTGCACAAAGTAAAAATTCATGCCCCCACAGTGAGCCCCAATATTGGTTGAGGGTCTCGATTTGAACAAACTTGAATCAGACCCATACCAAGATGCTGCATACCAAGATCCAAAGATTCTGTCCACTGGTTCTGGAGAAGATTTTTTAATAATTTTTCTATAATTCATACGGTGCTATCAGAGTTATGCCCATACAGAGCCCCCAATTTCATTTAAACAAATATGAATTGCCATATAGTAATGAACATCCACATGAAGTTTCGTGAAAATCGGACCAGTGGTTTCAGAGGTGAAGTCGTTTGAAAAATGTTCACGACGACGGACAGCAAGTGATAAGTTAAGCTCCCTTCGGTGAGCTAAAAAAATTCATCATATTGAACTAAGTTATAATTTGCCTCCCACAAGGAGCCCAAATATGAACCCAGAGACTTGGCTTGAACAATTTTAATCTCACCCCCCTAAGGATGCTGCATACCAAATATCAAAAGATTCTGATTGGTGGATCTGAAGAAGATTTTTAAAGAATATTCCTCATACTGCATTAATTTAAACATTTGGGCTCCCATAGAGAGCCCAAATATGGACCCAGGGATTTGCTTTCAACAAACATGTGAAACAATCTTCCAAAGATGTTATATGTGAAATTTGAAAGCTTTTGGAGCAGTGGTCTGGGAGAAGAAGAGTCTTAAATGTTTTCCCCTTAACTCACAGTGTTAAAAAATGCTGACTCAGCATTTTTTCAAAGTCTCCAAAAAGTACCCTATGATAAAACCAATAGCAATTTTTTTGGACCATTCCATTCTGTTGGTCCTAAGGAAGCTTCACACCATACACAAATTCTCAGTGCCGTGTAGTTTTGGAGATTTGGGCGTTTTAATTTTTTTCTATTTTTAGCTCCTGTGGTTCCCATGGGGCAACAGGAAAAATTATTTTGGCATAAATTAAGTACACATGACCCAATAAGCCCTCATATCATATTTGGTTCAAATCGGGCTCTCGGTTTGGAAAGTAGATATTTTGGGCGGGGCAAAAATTCTTGTCCTTCCTGTAACGACAAATATTGCCCCTTGAACTTCTCTTGAACAAACTTGAGTCTATACCTCAAAAGGAAGCTGTAACCAAATGTCAAGTCTTTGCTACAGCTGGTTCATGAGAAGATTTTTTCAATGAAAGTGACAATGACACTGTAGCTCAACTTGTCAAGACAAAGACATGTACATGTATAGTATGTGACACAGCAATGACAAACATCTAGGTAATGACCTGATAACAAAGGTACATATAAAGTATTGTAACAGTCTGTACATAAATACTGACCGTTGCCTGTAACAAATGCATAGGTAAAGTATTGTAAAGGTGGGTGACAGTCAGATGCTAAACTAGAAAAGAAATCTTGGAGTCCCAGAGTGGGTCTGACTGAACCCCAAAATTATTTGTTCTCATAGAACAGTGATAACAAAGGCACCCCAAAACACACTCATTCCTGTCCCAAGGTGAAAACAAAGGTACCCAAGAAGTTTCGTGAAGATCAGTTCACAAATATGAGCTGTGTAGAAGTTGTGACAAAAAACTGATTGGACCTAATTTCGGTACAAAATGGCCACTGGCAGCCATCTTGAATTTTGGACCACACCCAGAAACACTCCTTCGCGTCCCAAGGTGATAACAAAGGTACCCAAGAAGTTTTGTGAAGATCGGTTCACAAATACAGCCTGTAGCCCGAGCCGTATTGACATGTGCACTTACAGTGTATAAGTAGCACTGAATAAATCAAAGTTCATCTAATTTGCATAATTTCTGCATGAGAAAAAAACTCGTACTATATGTGATGTATTCCATGTTACTAAACATTCATACAAAAATTTATTCAAATCAGAACTTTCATACAGAAGTTCTGTACAAAAAACTGATTGCACTAATTTTGGTACAAAATGGCTGCTGGTGGCCATCTTGAATTTCAGACCACACCCAAAAACACTCGTTCTCATCCCACGGTGATAACAAAGGTACCCAAGAAGTTTCGTAAAGATCGGTTCATAAATACGGCCTCTAGCCTGAGCCGTATAGAAGTTGTGTACAAAAAACTGATAAGACCTAATTTCGGTACAAAATGGCCACTGGCAGCCATCTTGAATTTTGGACCGCATCCAGAAACACTCGTTCTCGTCCCAAGGTGATAACAAAGGTACCCAAGACATTTCGTGAAGATCGGTTCATAAATACAGACTCTAGCCCGAGTCGTATTGACATGCGTACTTACTGTGTGAGTAGCACTGAAAAAAATCAAAGTTCATCTAATTTGCATAATTTCTGCACGAGAAAAAACCCGTATTATATGTGATGTATCCCATGGTACTAGACATTCACACAAAAAATTATTCAAATCAGCGCTTTCATATGGAAGTTCTGTGCAAAAATCTGATTGCACCTAATTTTGTACAAAATGGCTGCCATCGGCCATCTTGAATTTTGGACCGGACCCCAAAACACTCGTTCTCGTCCCACGGTGATAACAAAGGTACCCAAGGAGTTTCGTAAAGATCGGTTCATAAATACGGCCTCTAGCCCGAGCCGTATTGGCATTTGCACTTACAGTGCTGAAAGTAACACCAAAAAACATCAAAGTTAGTCTAATTTGCATAATTTAGGCACGAGAAAAAAACCCGTATTATATGTGATGTATCCAATGGTACTAAACATTCATACAAAAAATTATTCAAATCAGAGCTTTCATATGGAAGTTCTGTACAAAAAACAGATTTCTACATCGTCGGTACAAAATGGTGGCTGGCAGCCATTTTGAATTTTGGACTGCACCCAAAAACACTCGTTCTCGTCCCATGGTCATAACAAAGGTACCCAAGAAGTTTCGTAAAGATCGGTTCATAAATACGGCCTCTAGCCCGAGCCGTATCCAATTGTTGACGGACAGACGGACGACAGGCCATGGCATAAGCTCAAATTTGGCTTTGCCAAAGTTGAGCTAAAAATTGGGGCATTTTGGCCCCACCCCCTCCTCAATATGAGCAGAAACCCAATTTGAAGAAAAACCCAAATTCCCCTATATAATCACACTACTCATGTGAAATTTCATTAAAATGTGGCCAGTGGCTTGGGAGAAAAAGACCCAAACACCACCTTCACGACGGACGATGGAGGACAGACGACAGACAAAAAGTGATCAAAATAGCTCACCCTGATTTTCAGTCATGTGAGCTAAAAACACAGCCCTGTATGTCTGGATGGTGAAGCAACAGCCACGATTCCACAATATAGAACAGGAACATCGAGTCAAAAGGCATCACTATTGATAAGCAAAATTAAAGCACATCTGCACGAGATGGCAGAAGAAGAAAAAAGAATGACATGTTCGTTATATGTAAGCATTCTGGCACTAGAATCTGTGGATTAATACAGAGAAGAGTGTCCCCTACTGGGTGTGCGCTGGTCGCATTCGACCCTGTTTTGGCTTATTTTTTTCTTAGTGCTTTTGCACCACTTTTTCTTTCCCAAATCGCTTGGGAAAGAGCTATAGAGAGTATATTTCCGAGTTAGGGACTTCCACTGTAGTGCAAGTCTGTTGTAAACAATTGTAGGGCAGGTTGATAAGAAATACCATGGTGTAGCATTTTGCTATGGATTTTTTTTAAAAGTATTTCAATCCAAGGTTTATAGCAGGTGATCCATT
The DNA here is from genome assembly GCA_031216915.1 of Pictodentalium vernedei. Taxonomy (NCBI): domain Eukaryota; kingdom Metazoa; phylum Mollusca; class Scaphopoda; order Dentaliida; family Dentaliidae; genus Pictodentalium; species Pictodentalium vernedei. The sequence continues at coordinate 174,461,803 of CM062288.1, read as the reverse complement.
CATAATAAGTATATTTATTAGTTTATTTATTCAATTTATTAATAATCCATTAATAAGTTTGGTGTTTTGACATCAGTGTGTTGAGTGTTAATGTCCTGTCTGGTGGCCTCATCAATTGAAGTGTTTGCCAGCCACTTGATAATAATTACTCTGAATATCTCTCATAATTCAAATTCTAAATATTCTTTTTGTCTGTCTACAGAAAGCACTTGGTATTTGTTGCATGTTATGACGGTAGTTTATTTCTATTAAGACAATTACCAAAAAAATATTTGCTTGAAACTCTTGAGAGTTCGGCAGTTTTGGAATCATATGTTATGAAAATAATCTTGGGGTAAATGCTAAAAAAAATAAAGATTACATGTTCAGTCCTTGAAGCAATGCCATGGTAACTACCAGTATTGTCATTGTAGAAAAATGCCACTGTGAAAGATGCACAAGTCATTTCCTGAACAAAATCTTCAACAGCAACCACATTTAGTTTCAGGCGACAAATTTGCATGTTTTCTCACTTATATTAGGTTGATGTTTATTAATCCTCTTTAACCACGGTCCAATCCTGACAAGTGGTAACTACATTGTGTCCTTGGCAGGCCTGAAAATAAGCAGACTGTCATCTGCAAAATGAGGTACCCAGAGGGGGAATTTGGTGATGCTAACCTGCACAGCAGGGTAGTATCACTAAACTGACCCTCTGTGAACCTCCATCTGAATGAAGGTCTCAAGCCTGAACAGAAAGATGTACCCAGTGGATAAATAGGATCACTGAATGGGATAGCATCAGCAAATTCACCCTTTGGGGATCTCATTCTGCAAATGACAGATTGCTTATATTCAGGCTTGGTCCTTGGACATGGCACTTAATCCATATTACCCATGTGGGTTCACAGTGGCAGGGTGTACTAAGGCATGATGCACATAGATGGTGCACTTGTCTTCAATCAATGCTAACCCTGCTTGTGCAGAGTTAGTATGCTGGGGAGAACAACAGCTGCCCACCAATGCTCAGTGGTTCTCTCCAGGTACTCTGGCTTCCTCCACATGTAAAACTGTCTGACATGAGGTGACCCTGACTGTCAAAGGTGTCATTAAACCCCAATAAATAAATTAACCCTCTGCACACTGACACATCAGGTGACCCTGACTGTCAAAGGTGTCATTAAACCCCAATAAATAAATTAACCCTCTGCACAGTGATGCTAAAATAACGAAATTTTAGGTTTGCAAATTTTTCACATAAAGTAAATAGGAATTTAATCAAATAAATCTTGTTTGACAATGAGCTCTGTCAAACAAGATTAAATAGGTTAAATTCCTAGCTGCATTATGGGAAGAGATGGCAGATTGAAATTCTGATATTTTGACATCTGGTGCAGAGAGTTATTTATTTATTCATTTATTAGGGTTTAATGACACATCAACAGCCAAGGTCATATCGTGTCGGTGACAGTTTTACGGGTGGAGGAAGCCGAAGAACCCGGAGAGAAGCACCGAGCAATGACGAGCAGTTGCCAGCTCTCCAACTCCCCACTGCAAGGGTTAGATTGGTTGAAGACATGCGCACCATCGACGTGCAGTACGCCTTAGTACGCAACGTCATCGTGCCCCCATGTGGACAAATGGGGTGAAGTGCCTTGCCCAAGGACACAATGTGGGAGTCCGAATCGAGCGCTCAGACGGTCACCCATCCAAGGACTAACCGGGCTCGACGATGCTTAACTTCGGTGATCTGACGAGAACCAGTTACCGCAATGCCACCAAGGCCCCTGTGCAGAGTTAAAGCCAGGCTTTTAAAAATTGAAAATCATGAACTTTAGTTTAGTTCATACAAAGGTTAAGCAAATCATGCCTTGCATAACCGATTTTACCTTCATGCAAAATTCAAAACAGAAACATTTCAAAGCATCATTTTATGCAAATGGGTTAAGCCAAACTGTGAATGGTTAAGCAAATTATTTTAGCAAAACCTTTTTTGGAGCTAGGCAAAATTTTTAAAAGCCTATAAAGCAATATTGAATATGATGATTATTATTATTTATTTGAGTTTATGGTAATTTTCAGTATGTATGGCTATATCATAACTGTATCACAAGTATGAAGCCAAGTTCAGTCATCATTTATTTATCTATTTATTGGAGAGTAGTGACACTTTCGACTGCCAGGGTCACCTTCTGTCGGACAGTTTTATGGGTGGAGGAAGCTGGAGTACCTGGAGAGAACCACCAAGCAATGGAGAATAACTGTCATTTGTGCCGATACTGCCCACTTTAGAGGACTTCCACCCCAGTCATCGGTTAGTACGGCCTATTTTACCAGCAAAGGAGAAATTGTTTACTCTAGTTAACAAGCACATCCAAGGGTTCATGGGTGGGTGGATTTTTACTTTCTGTGTAAGAAATATTGGCGCACATACATGTGCGACACAATATGAGAAAACAAACCTGTATTGTATTTCTGTCAACTGGAAAACACTATTCAAAAATAGGCCGATGAAATCGTCAGATGTGTACCCATACGCGCAACTAGTAGAAAGCTGTATGACGTAGGGCCACCACGGATGCCGACATTATGTACACCATACAAGGTATGGGTACATATAGAAATGGATTGGAGGAGTGTCTAATTTGATGGATAAAGGGTTAATATCTCCGGATCAAATTATCAGATTTACACAAAAAACTACACAGCACAGCACACCAGTAACCTGAATACATAAATAAAGTAACATGACAATCGGATTGATATTTTTTGAGTTATGAATACATATATAAAGTAACATGACAATCGGATTGATATTTTTTGAGTTATCTCATGCCAAAGGGATTGGAGGAATTTTCAATTTGAAGGATAAAGGGTTAATATCTCGGGATCAAATTATCAGATTAACACCAAAAACTATACAGCTCAGCACATCAGTAACCTGTACACAATTATAAAGTAACTTGACAATCCAAGCAATATTTTTCAAGTTATCAAATGCCAAAGGGATTGGAGGAATTTTCAATTTGAAGGATAAAGGGTTAATATCTCAGGATTAAAATAACAGATTTACACCAAAAACTATACAGCTCGGTACATCACTAACCTGAACACAAATATAAAGTAACTAGACAATCCAAGAAATATTTTTCAAGTTATCGAATGCCAAAGGGACTGGAGGAATTTTCAATTTGAAGGATAAAGGGTTGATATCTCAGGATCAAATTATCCGATTTACACCAAAAACTACACAGCTCGGCACATCAGTAACCTGAACACAAATATAAAGTAACTAGACAATCCAAGCAATAATTTTCAAGTTATCGAATGCCAAAGAGATTGGAGAAATTTTCAATTTGAAGGATAAAGGGTTAATATCTCGGGATCAAATCATCAGATTTACACTAAAAACTATACAGCTCGGCACATCAGTAACCTGAACGCAATTATAAAGTAACTAGACAATCCAAGCAATAATTTTCAAGTTATCGAATGCCAAAGGGATTGGAGAAATTTTCAATTTGAAGGATAAAGGGTTAATATCTCAGGATCGAATTATCAGATTTACACCAAAAACTATACAGCTCGGCAAATCAGTAACCTGAACACAAATATAAAGTAACTAGACAATCCAAGCAATAATTTTCAAGTTATCGAATGCCAAAGGGATTAGAGGAATTTTCAATTTGAAGAATAAAGGGTTAATATCTCAGGATCAAATTATCCGATTTACACCAAAAACTATACAGCTTGGCTCATCAGTAACCTGAACACAAATGTAAAGTAACTTAACAATCCAAGCAATATTTTTCAAGTTATCGAATGCCAAAGAAATGGATACGGACGCCGGACAGACAGACGGACGGACGAACAGATGGGCAGACGGACGGACGGACAGATGGACGGACAAAGGATGGACGAACGACGGATGGTCACCCCGGATGCCGGCATTATGTGTACCATACATAGTATGGGTACACATAAAAATAGGCCGAAGAAATCGTCAGATGTGTACCCATACGCGCAACTAGTAGAAAGCTGTATGACGGAGGGCCACCACAGATGCCGACATTATGTACACCATACATGGTATGGGTACATATAGAAATGGATTGGAGGAGTGTCTAATTTGATGGATAAAGGGTTAATATCTCAGGTTCAAATTATCAGATTTACACCAAAAACTATACAGCTCGGCACATCAGTAACCTGAACACAAATATAAAGTAACTTGACAATCCAAGCAATATTTTTCAAGTTATCGAATGACAAAGAAATGGATACGGACGCCGGACGGACAGACAGACAGACGGATGGACAAAGGATGGACGAACGACGGATGGCCACCCCGGATGCCGGCATTATGTGTACCATACATAGTATGGGTACACATAAAAAGTAAGAAAATGAGATTTATTTATTTATTTGTTGGTGTTTACGGTCACATATTTCTGCACAATGGCTAATCATGACCACAACATGAAGATAAAATCAAGTCCAGCCAGTCGTTTATACCCATATATTGCTTATTTTAGAGTAATTCCCCTCAAGACATTGGTTACAGTCCTATTTTACAAGTAAAATAGAGCTTGTTTACCACAGAAAACAAGCACTGCCTCACATCCCTGAATTCTCACGCGGAGAAGAAAATGATAAAAGACCTGATACAGTGGAACCCTGTTATTTGAATAGCCAATGAAAATTATTCAATTAACAGGAGTATTCAATTAACAGGGATTGTGTCACTTTCCTGTATTCTAGAGATAAATCTAGCATTTATTCTATTATATCTTATTTGACAGAGCTCCATGAGCTCTGTCAAACAAGATATAATAGATTAAATACCTGTATTGGATGTACTGAGGCCAAATAGGTCTATAAACAAAGGAAAATAGGGTGTGTCAGCGTAATTTCTCGACAGGTTACAAGATTTTTTATTCAATTAACAGGAGTTTACTCTATAACCTATATTCAATCAACAGGTCAAATTTGTACTGGAGGTATGCTAAATGGTTTTGTGTTGGGAAATTATATTCAATTAACAGGGTTATTCAGTTAAGAGATTTCCAATTAAGTAGGCCCCACTGTACTAACAAGGTGCTGAAGTGTACTGAACAAGTATAATGTTGTGAATACTCTTCAAAAAATCCCAACAACTTTACTTGATGAATGTGCAGTTTTCTGGATTCCACACTCTGATATAATCCATCAAATACTTCTAAAATAATACTGAACACTACCAGTTGGTTGTAAAAAAATTAGCACATAAGATGCTGGTGCAATATCTGAGATGGCTGTTGATAAGAAAGCTTCTTTCTCGACAGCTCTCAAGAACACATTCTTGGGACAGTTGCTAACCCTATCAAATACCATAATCAAATACCATGTTACTACTCTTTAGTTCATTTGAGATTGTCTGGGGACAGTCAATAACCCGCGTTTTGAAATTCTGTGAGTTTATGCCATTCCATTGTGTGGTCCCAAATTATTTTCTTTCAAGCACTAAGGTACGCCCCCTCCGCTTAAACGTTTCCCTAACTTATGGCTACTAAAAATATATTCTCCTCGTTGGAACCCCGCATAGTGAAATAGTGCTTGTTTACGTCGGTAAACCAGTTCAGTTTGTTGGAAAAATCTAAATTTTATAGTAAATTTCCTTTCTTATTATACCTACCACAATTGTTTACTACAGGCTTGCACTACAGTGGAAGTCCCTAACTCGGATAATATACTCTCTATTTTTGTCTTTCCCACGCAATTTGGGAAAGAAAAGTGGTGCAAAAGCACCAAGAGAAAATAAGCCAAAACTGGGTTGAGAGCAACCAACACAGACCCAGTACGTGACGCTATCTCCCAAGTACAACTCCATGACTTCCGTTACCAGTGCGCATATACGTCGCTAAAGACTCATTCTTTTTGAATCCGCCAACGTTAGAGTTATGTGATCAGCAGGGTGGAAGGATTCTTACCCATAGAAGAAGACGGGAGGACCTCCATGTAAACAATTGTGGTAGGTATAATAAGAAAGGAAATTTACTATAAAATTTAGATTTCTTATCAACCTACTCACAATTGTTTACTGCAGGCTGAATAGACAATAGGCTGGAGGGAATTGCATAACCAACCCACACATAACTCCAGTGCACTGGAACCGTGAAGCAAAAGGAAGAGGTCCCGAGGCTTATCAACCATAACGTCGCCAATCATTGGTAAAAGACAATGAAAGTAGACATATGGGCCTGTGTGACACACAGACAGAAAAGGGCAGTAACAGCGCAAGGCTGAAACTGACCTTCAAGAAGCCTAATGGCTTGGGCAGACAACAGCCTGAGCAGAAGAAAGAGGACTCAAGGCAAAAAGGTCCTCCGCCTGCTCCTGCAACTGGCGCAGATAGAAGGTGGAGAAAGTAGAGGCATTTCTCCAGTAGGCTGCCTGCATAACATCCGACAACGTGACAGAGTTAGAATAAGCCCAAGAGGTAGACAATGCACGCACCTCATGGGCAGAAATACGATTGGTAATACAATCGCCAGCTGCTAAACGACCGTAAGCCGTACGAATAGCAAGACAAATCCATCGAGAAATGGACTGAGGAGAGATCTTCTGTCGACCAGGAATAAGAGACAGAAAAAAACGTTTCCTGCCTTTCCGTATGAATCGTGTCCAATTGAAATAAATGCGAATAGCACGGACCGGACAGAGCAAAGGGCGATTACCCTCAACAGAAGGAAGAGCCCTGATACAGATAGGAGGAGGAGTAGTATCTGGTAACTGATTCTTGGCCAGAAAAGAGCAATCAGTGGTAAAAGTAACACTGTTGGGAGAGGTCCTAAAAAAGGCCGGGTCAACTGAGAGGGCGTGAAGCTCACTAACCCGTCTGGCAGAAGCCAACGCCATCAGAAAAACCGTCTTATATGTGAGAAAATGCATATCCACCTGGGATAAAGGTTCGAATGGCGCCCCCCCCCCCCCCCCCCCACACCCCCAAGCAAAGCAGCACCCACGAAAGATTCCATCGTGTCCGCTTGGCAGGGCTTGATTTAATTTGAAAATTTTGAATAGCAATTTACTATTCACCCTGGAAAATTGATTAGCAGTTGATCCAAAAGCACTTGAAACTAATAAATCTTGAATAGCAAAATTCAGAAATTGGAGAGCAAAGTGCTATGCTAATCCAGTTAAATCGAGCCCTGCTTGGAGAGGTAAGGATTAGTGCCGATACAGCGCTTCCCCACATAAGTCTCTGAAAGCATGGACCTGTAACCCTTGATGGTAACAGGCTGGAGACCCCGAGAATCAAAGAGATATACCAGAAACTCCGCAATTTGTGAAATCGAAGGATTGGCATAATCAACAGAGTGATCAGCACACCATCGACAGAAGACCTTCCATTTAGCTGCATAAGCTAAACCAGTGGAGTGCCTCCTTGAAGAAGAAATGCACTCCACAGCTCGTCTCGAAAAACCTCTACGGAGGAGACAGGACCTGACAAAAGATATGCGTGAAGGCACAATGAAGTCGGGTCGACGTGACACCTCCTGGGGTGACCTTGACAAAGAAGGTCGCGACGTAGTGGGAGACGTGCCGGAACCGCCGCCATCAGCGAGCGGAGCTGATTGATCCACACCCGCCGAGGCGACAGGGGTGCAATCAGAATGATTCGACAACTGCAGGTTCGAATTTTGGCTAGAACCTGAGGCAGAATCGGAAACGGCGGGAAGGCGTAGCCGACTAGACTGTTCCAATCGAGTGACAGAGCGTCCACGGCAAAAGCCAGAGGATCTGGACACGGGGACACGAAAGTGTCCACCTGATGGTTCCAACGAGTCGCAAAGAAATCGATGTGGGGACGTCCCCAGAGATAGCAAAGCGACTGGAACACTGCCCTGTGGAGCATCCACTCGGTGGAAATAACCCTGCCCCGTGGGGACAGGGAGTCGGCTAGGACGTTCAGACGACCGGGAATGTGACCAACAACCACCCGGCATGGATATCCTGAGCGAGCAGTAGAAGATCCCAAGCCAATTCGTACATTGGAACTGAGTGAGTGCGTGCCGCCCTGGTTCCGAATGTAAGCAACCACTGTCGAATTGTCGGACAGCAGGACCTGGCGATTCGACAGGTGAGGGATCCACTGCCTGAAACTCAGAAGAAGAGCAAGAAGCTCCTTCTGGTTGATGTATAGAGCTGCCTGATCCTCGTCCCACATCCCGTGGAGGGAAAGACCTAGAGGAGCCAACGTCGCACCCCATCCGAGATCGCTGGCATCTGCCATCAGAACGCGATCGGACGTGGGTAAGTCCAATGGAACACCCTGCGTAATCCACTGAACATCTGTCCAGGGGAGAAGGTGAGGATAAAGAGATTCCGGAAACTGAAGCACCAGATCCAGAGAATCTACATTCTGTCTCCAACAACTGAGCAGAAAGTGTTGGAGAGGTCTGACACGCAGCCGACCTAGAGGAATGAGATCGGTCACCGAACCGCAGAGACCGAAACTCCGAGCTGTCGCGGATGTGGACTGGGACAGAGTCAGAGCAAAAGCTGAGAGAATCACAGCCTTGGCCTGGGGAACCGCTACCAAATTGAATTGGGTTTGGAAAGCCATCCCCAGATGACAAAACGACTGAGAAGGGACCAGGTCCGGCTTCTCCTCGTTCACTCTGAATCCTAGCGACGTGAGCAAGCTCAACAGAGTGGCGACATCCGACTCCAGTCAGGCAGAATTGGAATGCCTCTGGAGGATATCGTCCAGATATGCCGAAGTAGTAACCCTGGACTGTGTTAAGGTGAAAACAAAGGTACCCAAGAAGTTTTGTGAAGATCAGTTCATAAATACGAGCTGTATAGAACTTGTGACAAAAAACTGATTGGACCTAATTTCAGTACAAAATGGCCACTGGCAGCCATCTTGAATTTGGACTGCACCCAGAAACACTCATTCTCATCCCAAGGTGATAACAAAGGTACCAAAGAAGTTTTGTGAAGATCGGTTCATAAATACAGCCTCTAACCCGAGCCGTATTGACATGTGTGCTTACATTGTGTAAGTAGCACTGAATAAATCAAAGTTCATCTAATTTGCATAATTTCTGCATGAAAAAAAAAACCCTTACAATATGTGATGCATTCCATGTTACTAAACATTCATACAAAAATTTATTCAAATCAGAACTTTCATACAGAAGTTCTGTACAAAAGACTGATTGCACTAATTTTGGTACAAAATGGCTGCTGGTGGCCATCTTGAATTTCGGACCACACCCAAAAACTCTCGCTCTCATCCCACGGTGATAACAAAGGTACCCAAGAAGTTTCGTGAAGATTGGTTCATAAATATGGCCTCTAGTCTGAGCCGTATAGAAGTTTTGTACAAAAAACTGATTAAACCTAATTTCGGTACAAAATGGCCACTGGCAGCCATCTTGAATTTTGGACCGCATCCAGAAACACTCGTTCTCGTCCCAAGGTGATAACAAAGGTTCCCAAGACGTTTCGTGAAGATCGGTTCATAAATACACACTCTAGCCCGAGCCGTATTGACATGTATACTTACTGTGTGTGTAAGTAGCACTGAAAAAATCAAAGTTCATCTAATTTGCATAATTTCTGCACGAGAAAAAAACCCATATTATATGTGATGTATCCCATGGTACTAAACATTCACACAAAAAATTATTCAAATCAGCGCTTTCATATGGAAGTTCTGTGCAAAAATCTGATTGCACCAAATTTTGTACAAAATGGCTGCCATCGGCCATCTTGAATTTCGGACCGGACTCCAAAACACTCGTTCTCGTCCCACGGTGATAACAAAGGTACCCAAGGAGTTTTGTAAAGATCGGTTCATAAATACGGCCTCTAACTCGAGCCGTATTGGCATTTGCACTTACAGTGATGAAAGTAACACCAAAAAACATCAAAGTTAGTCTAATTTGCATAATTTACGCACGAGAAAAAAAACCCTATTATATGTGATGTATCCCATGGTACTAAACATTCATACAAAAAATTATTCAAATCAGAGCTTCCATATGGAAGTTCTGTACAAAAAACAGATTTCTGCATTGTCGGTACAAAATGGCGGCTGGCAGCCATCTTGAATTTCGGACTGCACCCAAAAACACTCATTCTCGTCCCGCGGTCATAACAAAGGTACCCAAGAAGTTTCGTAAAGATCGGTTCATAAATACGGCCTCTAGCCTGAGCCGTATCCAATTGTTGACGGACAGACGGCCAGACGGACAGACGGACCATGGCATAAGCTCAAATTGGCTTCGCCAAAGTTGAGCTAAAAATGTATTCAAATCTGAACTTTCATATAGAAGTTCTGTACAAAAAACTGATTACACCCAATTTCGGAACAAAATTGCCACTGGTGGCCATCTTGAATTTTGGACCAAACCCCAAAACACATATTCTGGTCTCACAATGATAACAAAGATACCCAAGAAGTTTCGTGAAGATCGGTTCATAAATACAGCTTTTAGTCCGAGGTGCGTTGATGCATGGGGCAGACGGACAGGCAGATGGACAGATTTTCAATACAAAATTTCCCGCATTTGAACTTGACCTAGGTATTGATAAAAGTAATCCATATATGAAATTTCATCGAAATCAGTTGATTTTAAGGAAAAGTTAGAGTCTGGAAACCGTCAGCCAATCAAATTTCAGCAACCTAATTAAATATGTGCGGAAAATGCCCATATTCGAACTTGGACCCACAATTGATGAAAGGGATCTACTACCAAAATTTCATCGAAATCCGGTCACTGTAAGGAAAGTTAGAGTCTGGAAACGAAAAACCTGGAAGGCAACCCCGAATTTAATATCTCCCGTTTTTTTTCAAAAAGCAGGATACAAATTACTCAATACAATTTACAGAGGTAAAATTGGATTAAATGTTTCAGTGGCAAGAGAAATCCTGTCCTGGGCAGGAATATCCACCAGCAGTATGAAGGAGTTAAACAATAGTGTCTATTGTCTTAAAACCCCCAAAGAACCATCCTGGTTTCATATGATCAATCCACTTCAGCAACTGAGACTCATGGGTTATAATGTTTACAATGATTCATAACTCAGATGTTGTTTACAAGGATTCATAATTCATTAACTAACTGCAAAACACTGTTATCTAAACTGAAGGGAATATTATATAAATGAATAAAATGATCAGTACATTGCCAAAGTTAACCCCCCAATTCCACCCCCACTCCACACTGGGAATATAAAGTATGACCTTGTGACTTCACTGCTTTATTCGATGAAATTTATGAATCTATAGCACAATGTAGAATGAGCAGAGGTGGTGAAATTTCACTGAAAATGGTGGTGGTGAGAGGGGTGAGTGTTAGTGGGTTGGGATCTGCACAAACAGGGTTCCTGCAGTTTGGGGAAGAGCAAATTCAAGACTTTTTAAGACTCTTTTCAATGTGAATTCAAGACTTTTCAAGGTAAGAAAAAAGAGAATTCAAGACTTTTCAAGCCTTTTCGATCTAAAACACAGGCGTTGCAAAACACCGATTCCAGAAAGTCAATGTTCACAATACACAGCACATTGGACGTATTTTCAAGTCTTTTCAAGACTGGAACTTCAAATCAAGTCCAATGTTTAAATTTTTTTTTCAAATTCAAGACTTTTCAAATTTTTTAAGACCCCCCCCCCCTCCCCGGGAACCCTGACAAGTATGCCAAGCTGCACTGGACCTATCACAATTCGGGCCTGTGGAAGAACATTTGAAAATGAATCCACAGAATTGCCATTTCTGAGATTGATGTCAGACTGGAAGATTGCTAAGTAAAATAATTTCTCCAAACCAGATGAAAGTGAAATTTATTGGACAAATGCAACTCTATTTGTTATTTGCAGATAAAATAATGCAAAACTACCATCATATTAACAATTTTCAACTTTTCTACTTCAAAATTGTAAAAATAATCAGGTAATTATGAAGAAAGTTTGTGAGAACAGGGGAGGGGGGGGGGGGGGGGGAGGAGGGGAGGAGATCCTCCAAGCCATCCAATGCCATGGCCTCTGAGAATGAGATCTATGAATATTACTTGAATGTTGATACCAGCATGTGGCATTAGTTTTGAAATGACTCGGAGATTCTGGAGTCGATTAGCCGACACCCAAATTTTGCGCCAAAGTCAACTCGTCAGCACCCTACTTTGTGCCACCAAGATTTACATAGCAATAGCTCAGTCCTGGCAATCACACTCAGTAATTGGCAGTACCGAGGAAAATACCGTCGTAGCAATGCACATCACCAGCAAAACATTGCCAAGGTTGTAATGTTGTAAAATGTCAGGCAAAACTGCCCCCCAAAAAACCCGTGTTTAGGGTAAACGGACAGACCCTAAAAAATTATGCTGACCCTGAAAATTTTTATGGAGAAAAAGGTGCTCATTTAGTTCATGGTAACCCCAAATTTCCATCTGACTTAAACAGTGAATTTGAAGCCGATTTTGGAAATATTTCAAATTTCAAAACAAGAGGCCCCAAGGGGACCTTAATCGCTCACCGGCCAAAGTGGTTCAAAGAAGTGTTTGGGGTCACATACAGTTAGACATGGTTCATCAACACTACAAAGGAATGAAGCCATGCAAAGGCAAATTTTATGGAAATGGATCTGAACAAACCTGAACCTAACATGCTCCCCTGCCCCTCCCCTCCCCCAAACCTGCCTATAAAGAGCCCAAATAATAAGCCAGGGACTCAAATTGAACAAACTTGAATCTGATCCCTCTTGAGATGTTACAAATGTATATACCAAATATGAAAGACTTCTGACTGGTGGATCTGAACAAGGAGGTTTTTAAAGAAATGTCCTCACATTGCATTAAGTTAAACTTTGGGCTCAAATGGGGAGCCAAAATATTAACCCAGGGACCCGATTTGAACAAACTTGAATCTGACCCACCTAGAGATGTTGTATACCAAATATGAAAGGATTCTGATAGGTGGAAAGGATTCTGATAGGTGGATCTGAAGAAGAAGACTTTTAAAAGAAATTTCCTCATATTGCACTAAGTTAAAATTCGGGCTTCCATAGGAAGCCAAATATCAACCCATAGACCAGATTTGAACAAAGTTGAATCAGACCCTCCTGGAGGTGTTGTATACCAAATATGAAAACATTCTGACTACAGGGTCTAAAGAAGAGGATTTTAAAAAAAAAATTCCTATATTGCACTAAGTTGATATTTGGGCTGCCATAAAGAGCCCATACATTTACCCAGGTAAGCAATTTGAACAAACCTGAAACTGACCCACCTCAAGATGTTGTATACCACATATGAATGCATTCTGACTGGTAGATCTGAAGAAGATTTTTAAAGAAATTTCCTCAAATTGTACGAAGTTAAAATTTGGGCTTTGAGAGAGAGCCCAAATACTAACTCAGGGACCCGATTTGTACAAACTTGAATCTGACCCCCCTATAGATGTTGTATACCAAATATGAAAGGATTCTGACTGGTGGATCTGAAGAAGAAGAAGATTTTTAAAGAAATTTCCTCAAACTGCATAAAGGTAAACTTTGGGCTCCAATAGAGAGCCCAAATACTCACCCAGGAACCCGATTTGAACAAACTTGAATCTGACCCCCCTATATATGTTGTATACCAAATATGAAAGCATTCTGACTGGTGGATCTGCAGATGAAGATTTTTAAAGAAATTTCCTCATATTTCACTAGGTTAAAATTCGAGCTCCTACAGGGAGCCCAATTATTAACCCAGAGACTCGATTTAAACAAACTTGAATCTGACCCCAATAGAGATGTTATATAACAAATATCAAAAGATTCTAAATGATGGTTCTGGAGAAGAAGATTTTCTTAATTTAAAAAAAAAATTTATGGGTGCTATCAGAGTAATGCCCTTGTGGTGCCCCCTGTGGACACGGATAGTTTATTTGTACAAGCTTGAATTGACATATGACAAGGAACATGCACACCAAATTTGGTTCAATTTGGTCCAGTAGTTCGGGAGAAGTCGATAATGTAAAGTTCACGACAGAACGACGACGGACGGCAAGTGATAAGTTAAGCTCCCTTCGGTGAGCTAATAACATATTGAAATAATTATATCAAACAGTATAAATGTGAAGCAACTGGCAAGTTCCAGTTTGGAATTTGATAAACTGATGAACATTTTACAATGATTCACAATTGTGTTGATAGGTTATGAATATTAATGAATATTGTGTCGAGTTTCGTGAACTGAATGATTGACAATGGCCAGCAGATGCGGAGATATTGCATTTAAGTGAAGTGAGTGGTCATTTTGGTAATTCAATATTTGTTTTATTTCTATCAGAAACCATGTGGTGCTTTCAATGTCATGCTGAATGGGGAGATTTTGATCATTGATCATTTCAAGGAAAGTTTTTTTAATATGCAAATATGATTATACTATGGAGCCAAAAAAAGTTAAAAGAATAATTCAAATACACTAACACGGGTGACCTCTTTAAATTGAATTTGTATTGCCTCAATAATCAATCAGGTTTAGTACATTTTAGAATAGAGTATATGCGAACCAGAGAGGCCCATAAATATCATATTTATAAACAAACTGACGAAATATCCACCGATGAACTGGTATTTGGGGGCAATTTGAAACATGCTGTCAGAAAGGAAACATTTTTGCCATTCCAAAAAAACAAGTGCATTTGCTCCCAATAAGCCACCAGAAGGCTCCATTTGATTGCACATTTCAAATTGTTTCTGACTGTGACTAAGATACCACGGAAGGTCAGGTACTCAGAGGTTCATAGGCAGCCAAGGTCACTGTCACATTTCTTGCTATTATCCTGTCTTGTGTATCTGTATGTCCATCTTATTTTTCTGTAATCTTTCAAGAGACAGCGGCCATATTTGGCATACAGGTTGCTCATAAGATGTTTCAATAAATGTTTATAGGGGGTGAACAACACTTTTGATAGCCAGGATCACCTCGTGTCTGACAGTTTTACAAGTGGAGGGAGCTAGAGTACCCTAGAGAGAACCACCAAGCAGTGGCGAGTAAGTGTTATACTCCCCAATGTGCTAACACTGCACAAGCAGGGTTAGCAATGGTTGAAGACAAGTGCACCATCGATGTGCAGTAAGCCTCAGTACACAGCGCTTCCTTGCCCCCACATAGGCAATCGGGATTAAATGCCGTGCCCAAGGACACGACATGGTTACCTCTGGTTGGAATTGAAACATGAACCTTTCAGTTTGAAGTCCAATGCTGTGACCACTAAGCCAGCACATCCCAAATGTTTTATTTCCATGTCAATAGGACAAAGGTTATGGTCAAAGGATCAATAAGTAGAATTTCAACATTTAAGTCATTTACAGGCAGAACCTGGAGAGAACCTGTGAGCCACTGGAGATAAGTGTCAGACTCTCCAACTTACTTATCCAACTCAAGCAATGTGAGCATTGATTGAAGGCATGTGTACTGTCCACATGCTGTACACCTCAGAACAATGTGCCAGCATGCTTCCACTTGGCAAACAAGCAATATGTTACATTTATTTTTGGGCTGGCCATAATCTAGTTAATGTAAAGATTACGTATTCATATATTGTTCTTTAGTGCATCTAGAGCTCTCTGTGATGCTAAAGCATTTCTGATGGCACCTCATTCCACTCAAGAAATAATGCAATAACTGGGGTCACATTAGTACGGGGTTTGTTCTTTTCATGAAGAACAAAAGAAAACAAGAGGCCCCACGGGGCCTGAAGCGCTCATCTTGTACAGAACACAATTTAAACAGAATCCAAGAATGAGTCTACATTAAGCAAGCCATCTCCATAGGCTACACTGTCAATCCTTGAGTCCCTCAGGAGTGACAAAAATAATCTGGGCATCATGCCTTTTCTTCAGTTGATCATAAGTAAAATGTAGAGCTCCCCTATGAAGCCCCTTGATACAACCTATGTGGATTAATCTTAGTACCTCTAGAGGGTACTGAATACAAAATTTTTAATTCTTCAGCAAAATGACCAATTCTGGCTCCCATAGAGAGACCAAATATTAACCCAGGCTCTTCATTTGAACACAGTTAAATCTGACTTCCCTAGAGATGTTGTGTACCAAATATGAAAGCATTCTGACTGTTGGATCTGAAGAAGAGAAATTGTAAAGAAATTTCTTTGAATTGCACTAAGTTCAAATTTGGGCTACCATAGTGAGCCCAAATATTATCCTATGGATCCCATTTGAACAAACTTGAATCTGACCCCCCTAGAGATGTTGTATACCAAATGTGAAAGCATTCTGACAAGTGAATCTGAAGAAGAAGATTTTGAAGAAATTCCCTCATATTGTACTAAGTTAAATTTCATGTTCCCATATGGAGCCCAAATATTAACCTAGGCACTCGAATTGAACAACCTGGAATCTGCCCCCCCCCCCCCCCCCCCCCCCCCCCTAGAGATGTTGTATACCAAATATAAAAGCATTCCGACTGGTGGATCTGAAGAAGAAGATTTTTAAAGAAATTTTCTCATATTGCACTAAGTAAAAATTTGGGCTACCATAGTGAGCCCAAATATATACCTAGGGATTTGATTTGAACAAACTTGAATCTGACCCCCATAGAGATGTTGCATACCAAATATCAAAGCATTCTGACTGATGGATCTGAAGAAGAAGATTTTTTTAAATTACCCTCCATATTGAACAAAGATAAAATTTGGGCTTCCGTAGGAAGCCCAAATATTAACCTAGGGACTTGGTTTGAACAATCTAGAATCTGACCCTCATAACAATGATGTATACCAAATATTAAAAGATTCTGACTGGTGGTTCTGAAGAAGAAGATTTTTAAAGAATATTCCCCATATTACCCTATGTTAAAACTTTGGGCTCCTGTAGAGAGCCCAAATATGAACCAATGAGCTTTATTTGAACAAACTTTTATCTGACCCCCCTATGAATGCTGTATACCAAATATCAAAGATTCTGATGATTGGTTCTGGAGAAAAGATTTTTTTTAATTTTTGCAAATATGCTGACTCAGCATTTTTTCGATGCCCATTACAGAACACCCTAACATAACCGATGGCAATTTTTTTTTACCATTCAATTCTACTGGTCATAAGGATACTTCATACCAAATAAAAGCTCTCTGCTCCGTGGGGTTTGGTAAATATGGGCGTTTGAAAATATTTCTATTTTTAGCTCCCAGGGTTCCCATGGGGATGCGGGAATTTTTTTTTTTGCATGGGTCAAGTACTTATGACCCAATACTACCACAAACCAAATTTGGTTCATACCGGATCATCGGTTCAGAAAATAGAAATTTTGGGCGGGGCCAAAAACCTTACCCCTCCTATTACAAAGCCAAATATTACTTTACAAACTTCATTTGAACAAATTTGATTCTACACCTCATATGGAAGCTCCATAGCAAATATCAAATCATTGCACACACTGGTTCTTGAGAAGAAGATTTTTAAAATATTTTGGAGCATTTTCTCCCACTCCCTCCCTATGGGGCCGGGCATACTGAGTTGAACAATGAAAGTGTCAATGACACTGTAGCTCAACTTGTCAAGACAAAGACATGTACATGTATAGTATGTGACACAGCAATGACAAACATCTAGGTAATGACCTGATAACAAAGGTACATATAAAGTATTGTAACGGTCTGTACATAAATACTGACCGTTGCCTGTAACAAATGTATAGGTAAAGTATTGTAAAGGTGGGTGACAGTCAGATGCTGAACTAGAAAAGAAATCTTTGAGTCCCAGAGTGGGTCTGACTGAACCCCAAAATATTTGTTCTCATAGCACAGTGATAACAAAGGCACCCCAAAACACACTCGTTCCTGTCCCAAGGTGAAAACAAAAGTACTCAAGAAGTTTTGTGAAGATCAGTTCATAAATACGAGCTGTATAGAACTTGTGACAAAAAACTGATTGGACCTAATTTCGGTACAAAATGGCCACTGGCAGCCATCTTGAATTTTGGACCGTACCCAGAAACACTCATTCTCATCCCAAGGAGATAACAAAGGTACCCAAGAAATTTTGTGAAGATCGGTTCATAAATACAGCCTCTACCCTGAGCCGTATTGACATGTGTGCTTACATTGTGTAAGTACCAAAGTTCATCTAATTTGCATAATTTCTGCACGAAAAAAACCCCCTTACAATATGTGATGTATTCCATGTTACTAAACATTCATACAAAAATTTATTAAAATCAGAACTTTCATACAGAAGTTCTATACAAAAGACTGATTGCACTAATTTTGGTACAAAATGGCTGCTGGTGGCCATCTTGAATTTCGGACCACACCCAAAAACACTCACTCTCATCCCACGGTGATAATAAAGGTATCCAAGAAGTTTCGTAAAGATTGGTTCATAAATATGGCCTCTAGTCTGAGCTGTATAGAAGTTGTGTACAAAAAACTGATTAGACCTAATTTCGGTACAAAATGGCCACTAGCAGCCATCTTGAATTTTAGACCGCACCCAGAAACACTCGTTCTCGTCCCAAGGTGATAACAAAGGTACCCAAGACATTTCGTGAAGATCAGTTCATAAATACAGACTCTAGTCTGAGCCGTATTGACATGGGTACTTACTGTGTGTAAGTCACACTGAAAAAATCAAAGTTCATCTAATTTGCATAATTTCTGCACGAGAAAAAAACCCGTATTATATGTGATGCATCCCATGGTACTAAACATTCACACAAAAAAATTATTCAAATCAGGGCTTTCATATGGAAGTTCTGTGCAAAAATCTGATTGCACCTAATTCTGTACAAAATGGCTGCCATCGGCCATCTTGAATTTCGGACCGGACCCCAAAACACTCGTTCTCGTCCCACGGTGATACCAAAGGTACCCAAGAAGTTTCGTAAAGATCGGTTCATAAATACGGCCTCTAGCCCGAGCCGTATTGGCATTTGCACTTAACAGTGCTGAAAGTAACCCCAAAAAACATCAAAATTAGTCTAATTTGCACAATTTACGTACGAGAAAAAAACCCGTATTATATGTGATGAGAAAAAAAACCCGTATTATATGTGATGTATCCCATGGTACTAAACATTCATACAAAAAATTATTCAAATCAGAGCTTTCATATGGAAGTTCTGTACAAAAAACAGATTTCTGCATCGTCGGTACAAAATGGCAGCTGGCAGCCATCTTGAATTTCGGACCGCACCCAAAAACACTCGTTCTCGTCCCACGGTCATAACAAAGGTACCCAAGAAGTTTCGTAAAGATCGGTTCATAAATACGGCCTCTAGCCTGAGCCATAGCAGCTTGGCACTTACAGCTCTGAAAGTAACACTAAATAAATCAAAGTCAGTCTAATTTGCATAATTTACCCACGAGAAAAAAACCCGTATTATATGTGATGTATCCCATGGTACTAAACATTTATACAAAACTTTATTCAAATCAGAACTTTCATACAGAAGTTCTGTACAAAAAACTGATTTTTGCATCATCGGTACAAAATGGCCACTGGCAGCCATCTTGAATTTCGGACCACACCTAAAAACACTCGTTCCCGTCCCAGGGTCATAACAAAGGTACACAAGAAGTTTCGTAAAGATCGGTTGATAAATACGACCTCTAGCCCGAGCCATAGCCAATTGTTGACGTACGGACAGACGGACAGACGGACAGACGGACGACGGATGACGGGCCATGACAATAGCTCAAATTTGACTTCGTCAAAGTTGAGCTAAAAATGAAATGCCCCTTTGGGACCATCACTCACACAAACTTTCACTTGAATTGGCCCAGTGGCTTTGGAGGAGAAGACCAAAACATGGTGTTGACGGACGACGGACGGGAAGCGATTAGATTAGCTCAGCTTGACTTTGTCAAGATGAGCTAAAAATAATTATTTTTAATGCCGAAGAGAAAACAGCCCCTTTTTACTGTCATCTTTCCACTTATACCATTTGGTTCTACCTTCAAAATTATTTTCAATTTACCCAGGTGTCTGGTTTTGCAAAACCTGATAAAAGTTCTCACGAAAACTGACTTTCATGAATCGTTAGCTAACTGTAAAAAATCACTGATGCAGCAAATGCATTTGTGAGATATTGTGATTGATGAGGAGACACCCAAGCTAAGAGATGCCAGGTTTATTCAATCTTTTCTTACAAAACATGTTATGGCATTGTTCCCAATAGAACACTCATAAATAACTACAGTTTACCCATGACATCCTAAACAAATTTACCCAATTCTTACCACAACAAATACAATATGTGCCATCGCAATGATTTCTGGTCAAGTCTTAACTTTTCTATACAGTACAGAAAGGGTTGATCACTACTGAAAAGCTATGGTGCGGATATCCTCCTAATAAACAATCAATATTTCCACAGTAGAGATTGATTTTTATTATCATTTTTTATTCCATGTTG
Source organism: Pictodentalium vernedei (assembly GCA_031216915.1). NCBI lineage: Eukaryota > Metazoa > Mollusca > Scaphopoda > Dentaliida > Dentaliidae > Pictodentalium > Pictodentalium vernedei. The sequence goes on along the minus strand of CM062288.1, from coordinate 174,441,413 downwards.
ATTTTACTGATAATTTTTATTGTAACAGAAATCATACAACACAAAATCCATATAGAAAAACTCAAATGGAGATAAAAAATAATAAGTTTTTTAAATAAATAATACTCTTATTATTTTTTATCTCCATTTTATAGCACGCTACCACAAAATCATTAATGTCGGTCAGCCAATGTTACCAAGTTACAGAAAAATTATTCCAAAACGAGTCACGCTACCAAGATACAATGAAAACCCTTCATAAATATAACTCGTAGACTTTGCTAAAGGAATCTTGGTCACTATTTATTTATTGGTGTTTTAAGGTCACATATTTATGCAGAATGGCTAATCATGACCATGACAGTTTTATGGGCGGAGGAAGCCGGAGTACCCGGAGAGAACCACCGAGCAACAGCGTGCAACTGTCACCACCCCAACACACTAACTCCACACAAGCAGGGTTAGCACTGGTTGAAGACAAGTGCACCATCGACGTCCAGTACGCCTTAGTACACAACGCCACCATGCCCCCATGCGGGCAATGGAGATGAAGTGTCTTGCCCAAGGACACAACGCGGTTGCTGCAAGTGGGATATCTAGGACAATTGATGGTTTGGCGGTCATGGTTGACCAATCATGATCAAAATACGACAGTCTCATCGAGATATCATAGCAAGTTATCCTACCAAGTTATCCCTTCATAAAAACAACCTTTAGACATTTTACTGATAATTTTTATTGTAGAAGTAATCATTCAACACAAAATCCGTATAAAAACACAAATGGAGATCAAAAAGAATAAAAGTTTTTCAAATAAATAATACTCTTATTATTTTTGATCTCCATTTGATAGGGAGCTATCACAAAATCATTAATGTCAGTCAGCCAAAGTTACCAAGTTACAGTAAAATTATTCCAAAACCAGTCATACTATCAAGATACAATGAAATCCCTTCATATATATAACTCGCAGACTTTGCTAGAGGAATCTAGATCATGTGAGCAGGCATTGGTAACGGCTGACCGATCGTGACCAAAATTGGATAGTCTCATCTAGACATCATACTGAGTTATCCTTCCAAGTTACAATGAAATAGTTTCATAAATATGAACTGTAGACTGTGCTAAACAAATCTTGGTCATGTGTCTGTGCGGCCGTCACGGATGACTGATCATGGCCAAAATATGATGCACTCAACTAGACATTTTACGAGTCATTCTACCAATTTACAATGAAATCCCTTTATAAATGCAAGCTGTAGGCTGTGCTAAAGGAATCTAGTTAACTTGCCCATGGCCGTCACAGTTTACTGAACCCAACCAAAATACGACGTTTCTCATCTAGACATTATACAGAGTCATCCTACCAAGTTACAATGAAATCCCTTCATAAATAAGACCTGTAGACTGTGCTAAAGGTTTTTGGGTTTTGGGCCTGCGCAGTTATTATTATGGCACTAGGTTTGCTAGAATAGCGGGACCCTGTTAAACAAGAGGTCCCAGAGGGCCTGAAGAGCTCACCTTGAACAGAACATGATATAAAAAGAGTCCAAGAATGAATTTACATTAAGCAATCCATCTCCATAGGATACATTGTCAATCCTTGAGCCCCTCAGGAGTGACTAAAATGGTCCAAGCATCATACCTTTTCTTCAGTTGATCATAATGTAAAAAGTGGACCTCCCCTATGAAGCCCCTTAATACAACCTACGTGGATTAATCTTAGTTACACACCTTTAGAGGGTACTGAATACAAAATTTCTGAAGAAAATTTCTAATTCTTCAGCTACATGGCCAATTCCGGCTCCCATAGGGATCCCAAATATTAACCCAGACACTCGATTTGAACAAAGTTGAATCTGACCCCCCTAGAGATGTTGTATACCAAATATGAAACCATTCTGACTGGTGGACCTGAAGAAGAAGATTTTTAATATTAACCCAGGGACCCAATTTGAACAAACTTGAATCTGACTCCCCTAGAGATGTTGTACACCGTATATAAAAGGATTCTGACTGGTGAATCTGAAGAAGAAGATTTTTGAAGAAATTCCCATAGCGAGCCCAAATATTAACCTATGGACCCAATTTGAACAAACTTGATTCTGACCTGGGCATATGAAAATATTTCTATTTTCAGTTGATAGGGATTCCCACAAGGATGCTGGAATTTTTGTTTTGCACAAATTAAGTACTTATGACCCAATAATACCATGGACCATCGGTTCAGAAAATAGAAATTTTGGGTGGTGCCAAAAATCTTACCCCTCCCATTACAAAGCCAAATATTGCTTCACGAACTTCATTTGAACAAACTTGATTCTACACCTCAAAAGGAAGCTCCATAACAAATATCAAGTCATTGTACCCACTGGTTGATGAAAAGAAGAGTTTTAAAATATTTTGGAGCATTTTCCTCCACCTCCTCTCTATGGGACTGGGCATGTTGAGTTGAACAAATTAGATAAGGTGAGCTAACAAATAGCTGCTTTTCCAATTAAAAGTATTCAATTAACAGATAGTTCTAATTGATCAAAGGTTGTTTTTTTTGCACATTCAACACTGCATTCAAGGGAAAAATGAGTAATTCGTCTCTCTGAAGCATAAATCGTTGCAGTTGCACAATTGTGCTTTTACCATTTTCACCATTTTTTCGATCAAAAATAATTTTAGAAAATATTAATTGTTTTCAATTACTAACCAAAAACATTATCAATTTTGATGTCATAATAGGGGCTTATAATACCTTGTGTCAGATACTTTTACAGGCGGAGGAAGCTGGAGTATCTGGAGAGAACCACTGAGCAATGGCAAGCAACTGTCAGACTCCCCAACGGACCAACTCCACATAAGCAGGATTACCATTGGCTGAAGACAAGACCATCGACTTGCAGTACACCTTAGTACAGAGTGCCACCATGAGCCCACATGGACAATTGGGATGAAGTACCTTGCCCAAGGATACAATGCAGTTACCCCTGGTGAGGCACAAACTGTAGGCCTTTTGGTCTGAAGTCCAATGCCGTAACCACTGAGCCACATTTAGTCTGTATGGGATTGCCTTGTTACAACTGATGGGAGAGTTCCTTTTGGCACTCTCCCGTCAAATGTAACAAGGCAAAGACATGTGAACATCTTTTGAAGACCAAAAATAATTCAGCATTCTACCATTTAAAACCCCTGAAAGGCTATTTGGTTTTTTTTCTTAAATTTTTGCATCAAAAAAGTAAGTTAAGACCCCTCAATGGATCAAGGCTGTTGAGCATGTTCCAATGAGAGATCAAAGGCTAGGTTTTAGAAACATTTTTTTTTGTTATTTAGAAATTTGTAAGCATTGTTTTCTAGTTGTCTAAAGTAATGGGTTAAGTAATTGGTAAAGGCAGTGAAGGAATGTAACTGTAGTTTTATCCAAGACAATATGCATAAAAACTGGTAATGATAAATATTAAACAATCTGCACTGTTTCCTCCTGATAAATGACAAAAAGTAACTTAATTTCCTTCAAATATCATTCTGAGAAACCCAGCTAATAAAAGCATCAGACAGTCATCAAACAGATTCTCCCCAAATGACTGATAGCAAAGGTATGGGCTAATGAAGAAGAATGTTCAACAGCATTACACCATAACATTCCTAACACATGGTTAGTTCAGCTGATATGTAAGTCATACTGATGAAAACAGAAAGAAGTGCCTTTGAGGTCTCAAGGCAGCCCCCATACTGAAAAAGCCCCTCAGTGCTAGCGGAGATCAGATTTTATAAGTTAACTTTCATCCAAGGCAAAAGAAAAAAATAAATGGTTTGGTTCAGGTTACATGCAGCAATAGAAAAATAGGGTTGTGCAGCTAGGACTTGAAAAAAAATTTTTTTTTGTATTTTATTTTCTCAAGACATTGTTTAACCCTTTACCCAAATAATGGACCAAACCAGCCAGGGATATCTTCAAAAATCGCCATTCAAATTTCATTATTTTTTGTCTCAAAGACATTACTTATGACACCTCATTGGAACAAGCTTGTTGAGAAGGCCAGAAACCTGAAATATTTCCTTTTTTTCCACCACAGCCTTGCCTGACTAGAAGACAAAAGAGGCACACTGGGCCGGCCAGTTTTTACAAATTGATGAAGCAGGCCTACCCTGACAGAGCCACCAAGCTGCTGCGAGCAACTGTCAGATTCTCCAACTTACTAACTCTACACAAGCAGAGTTAGCAAATCATGTGCACCATCAACATGTAGTATGGTTCAGTACACAGTCGCACCTTGCCCCAACATGGTCAATAAGGATTAAGTATCTTGCCCGAGGACATAATACTGTTGGCACTGGTCAGTATCAAATTGTCAACCTTTTAGTTTAAAGTAAAATGTTCTATCCAGTAAGCCACCATGCCTCCTTTAACTCTCAACCTGCTGAGTATTTTCAAGATATTTTTCATCAAATCTAGTCATGGTATAACACAAGAAATCTTTGGTGAAAAAATCCAATCAATTTAGAGGGGGAAAATGTGATTAAATGTTTCCAAATTATTTTGATTACAATGACATATATCTGCCAACAATATGCAAAGAGTTGAGTTCAAGAGGAGACAATTTATTAAAATCTGTTGAGACAATTTATTAAAATCTGTTGCAACTTGAAAATTACTAATTAAACCGTGGGTGAGGACGGTTTTGAAATACTGGCATTGATATCTTTCCCCAGCATTAAAATTTTTATTGTATTGTTAATATGCATTATATGAGCTATTTCCAATTAAAAAAAAAAGATGTTTTGAGAGAAAAGAATTTCCAAGACTCTGATGCCCAGATGAGAGGGGAAGAAACAAAGGCCATGTTATCTCCCCTTTCACCTCAAAATTTTTTTTCACCAGAATATCTCCCTGGGAGTTGTCAATATAAATTATATGGGCTATTTACAATCCAGAATCAAAGTTTCAAGCAGAACAAATAGGTTTGGCTTGTGTGCCAACAAGCTGAAATATTTAGGATAGAAAAATCTTCTTCACATTGTGTACTCATGTCCAACCTTGACCAACAAATTTCCCATTGTGCATTTGTTGGTTTCTGATATTACAGAAAATTCAGGATTGTGGTGGGGGAGGGGGAATAAACTTATATTTTGTATCCTGGACAGGCCATGGTTTATCAGTTGAAAGACAGAAGATAGACATTCATGTGAGTTGAAAAAAACAAAAAAAACCTTCTCGAATTCCCTAATAAAAACAAAAAAAGCCAAAAACTGATTAAGGAAATCTATTTAAAACCTTTTGTCATTACCTATAAGCTAACAAATGTTAAAGATAATAGCCCAATCATTCTCATTTGATGGCATACATGTACTGGTACTGGCTCCTAAACAACCCTGTGAATCATATATAATTGTCAAACATTAATTCACACACCACACCATCAGTATGTATATTAAATGCTATATAATTGTCCAACATATATAAATTCATGTAACATACTATCAGAACAAATTTATTCTGTTAATTTTAAAAAGTGGTAGAAATCATTTGAAATGTAGATGTAATTTTAAGGCCACACAAAATAAATCAATTGATTCTTTTCACACAGAGAATCTATAGACAGTTCATAAAAGTCCATAATTATACAAATAAACTCATTTAATAGTAAAAATAAATCTGTTTTGCATCTTTAGTGATGCTCAACAGATTTTAGTTAGATCAATCAAACAAGAGACTTCAAGGGGTCTTAATCACTCACCTGATAAAATTGTTTCAACAAGGAATTAAGGTCACATTCAGCATAAAATGTTATTCTAGTTAATATAATTTAGCTGGAGGAGTGGAGGTGGGGGAGGAGCTGTTGGGTGAATTGTTTTCTGTGCAAAATCATTCAAAACCCTTCAAATTCATTTTAAGGCAAGAGAAAAAAAACTCCCAAAGGACCAACACTTATTCTCCTCACAGAATCGACTGGGTGATATTGTTGATTTTCTTGTATAATAACACTCAGAATCCTCTGAACCACATTTTAATGCAAAAACAATTGTTTGCCCAATTGACCACCCGTTTGATCCTGCCCCAGGGACTAAAGTAACCAGGTGGGTCCCATGTAAACAAACATTAATCTTATCCACCCACATTTACAGCTAACTCAAGTTGACCACAATTGGCTCTATCATGTGCAGACAGAATTCATTTAAACAAATAGTTAAATTCTCCACTGAATTCTGTATTAAATTTCAAATCTCTCTGGTGCCCACCAAAATCAGTCAAACATAACACTTCAAACTTTAATCTAGAAGTCATAGTAATGCTAAATAACAACTATCAACAGATTCTACCTGGTGGATCAAGATTTTTGAAGAATACAACTCATACTGCAATAAGTTAAAATTCGGGCTCCCGTAAGGAGCCAAAATATGAATCCATGGACTTGATTTGGACAAACTTGAATTTCTCCCCACTAAGAATGCTGAATACCAAATATCAAAAGATTCTGACTGGATGATGTGAAGAAGATCCTTTAAAAGGATTTGCCTCATATTTGACAAAGTTAAAATTCAGGTTCCCATACTGAGCCCAAATGAGGCTCTCCAGACTTCATTTGAACAAACTTCAATCTGCCCCCCACCCCTCCCCAAGGATTCTGTATACCAAATATTACCAAGAGATTTTGACTTCTGGATCTAAAGAAGACTTTAAAAGAATTTTCCTCATATTGAACTAGGTTAAAATTCAAGGTTTCATTGGAGCCCAAAGATGAACCCAGGTACTTTTTCCAAACAAATCTAAATCTGCCCCCTTTAATGGTGTTGTATATTCAGTATTAAAAGATTCTGATTGGTGGTTCTGGAGAACAAGCTTGTTTAATTTTTAAAACATTTTAGTGGATGCTAACAGTTATGCCCCTTGTGGTGCCCCCTGTGAGTGTGACAACTTTATTTCAACTAAATTGAATGGATACATGATAAGAAACATGCATATCAAATTGAGTTCAATTTGGTCCAGTGGATTATAAGGAGTTGAACAGGTGGATGGATGAATAGATAGAAGTCTATACTATATATCCCCTTACCACACACAGACATCCCTCATAAAAATCATATTCAAACGAGATATTGCACCAGATGAGCTGGCAAACTCCCACCTGTATCAAGTCAAGGAATGGGGCTGTTTCTAGATGGATAATGTTTCTAAAAGAAAAAAAATAGGGTTCATAACTCATAAATGAACTCTGCACACAGCATAACTTAGTATGTATCATACTGCATATTCATGTAAGACCTGACTACTACGAGACGAGTTATACTCCGGATGGAAAGAAATGTCTCTTTCTCAATGGAAAAATGGGGCTTAACTGACAAATGGAATAATGTACTGACAGCACAACTCAATAGTGTCTAAGAGGGCATGTCAGACTGAAAATCCAAGTAATACATGTATCTCAACAAGATCTGATTTATTAATGACTTATTAATATCAGGAGCTGAGTTATGCACCAGATGGACAAACATTTACTATTTCTCAAAGGAAAAAGGGGTACAACTCATGAGTGGAAGGTGCAGACAAAATAACTCAATAGGTGTAAATCCTGGTAAAATTTCATGAAGCTCTCACTATGAGTACTGGTGGAATTATACAAATGGAACAGACGACTTAAAGGATGAAAGAACTGATGGACAGATAATCCAGTACACCACCAAATAGCTTTGAGAGTGGCAGCATAATGAGGAAGTCATTTTATACTTACCTACAACAAGACCATACAATATTCTGTTCTTTCCTGTTCAGCAAATAAGTCAAAAAGCAGGAAACATTCTGTTCTTACAAGTATTATAGTGTGATGTATCTAAACTTGAATATAGGAATATCTCTCGGTGCCTCAAGGTGAATCAGAAGATAATTCTACATATTTTACTAATATACACTTCAGCTACCAATCCTCCTCCCTTTTTTTGTAATTCCAATTGTAAGTCACATGTTATCATTCAGAATTCTTTATGCTATCTCATTCATCTTGTAAGTTATTTCCAAGTTAGTATGTCACATGATGGAATTCTCTCCATGAACTCAAGCCTACACACACAAGATCATCTCAAAATCCTGTACCTACACAGTCATGCCAATTTCAGAAATCGCTGGAACCTGGAAACAGGTTCCATGAATCTTAAGTATGTGTACCCAACAGAATCTATTTTAGGATGCCAACAACAACCATTATGGGAATCTATCTTTAAAATTTTGCTCCATGTAACTTATCCATTTGAATTAGTACAAGCAGCAGTTCAAGGACCTTGAAAATGAACTTCATACTTAAAGATAAGATGTGTTAAACAATTAACTGGTAGAGTGCTAAATATGTTTTGGCTGTCAGAATTTGTTTGAAGGTCTTTTGACTTGTTACAGTTTATGGGAAAGTGCCTGTAAAGTCCCTATAAATAACAAGGCAAATCCATGCAGACTAAGTGCTTTTACTTCAAAGATAAGTTAACTCTTTGCATGTTGCCGGCAGATATTCCTGTACAGAACAGGAAATCTCTTGTTACTGAAATGAGTAATACCTGAGTACATTTAACCAAATTTTCCCCTCTAAACTGTATAAGCTTTTTGACCAATGATGTCTCTAATCAAGTGTTGATGGATTTTTCATCAAATCTAGTCAGGGCTGCTTCTTAGCAGCCATGACTAAATTTAATCAAAAATATTTTAAAAATACTCAACGGGTTAAGAGTTAAAGCACATCAACAGAATATGAAGTTTTTAAGTTGTGTTACCTGCAATTCAGAATAAACCCCAAATATGGGCTTCCAGCACTAAACCAGTTAAATCATATGAGGAAATGAAGAAATAAAACAAAGGAAAAAAAATGTAGGCCAACAAAATTTTTTCTGTTCAGTTTAAATTTGATAAAAGGATGAAACAAGAAACTTTTGCCAAGTTTACAGTTGGAAGGGGTTAAACATTACACAAAACAAACTTCCCACATGGAATAGTGAGGAACTTTCTTTTGGGTGAAATGTCTCAAGGCTTGATCATAAACTCAGTACGAACATACAATAAGGCCACCGTGGACTAGTCATAATCCATGTGTGGGCGGTGATGTCCCCGTATGTGTTTACCAGGTAATTAAAATCATCATCAGCAAAATTGTAATTAATGAAGCACTGGGTTGTACCCATTGCTTCCTTAAATAAATTTTTGATAATTATTCCTATAATTAGTATTCAAAATTTAATATTATTGTGTCAGAGGAAATATCACAAACCCGTGGAAAGTGACCCGTCCACAGTGGCCATACTGAGCCTCTTCTCTTTGCATCTGTTTGGAGTTTTGTGAAACATATTCTACAAATATTGCATTTGAGGACAGAAATTTTTCCTTTATCGTCTGATTTTGCAATAAAAGTGCATACAAAATTCCCAGTAAAATACTATCTGTTGTCTTCACACTGTCGTTGTTACAGATGCTAAAATTGGATGTAATAGACTACAGTAAGAGCAAAAACCTTTTTGAGATGCAAAAATATTCATCAATCAACTGTCAAACCAAGTCCATGTACACTTCTTCGATTCAGCATGTTTCATGGAAGATAATCAGTTCAAATTGTGGAAACATGTCTGTTTTAATTCATGTTTTAAGAAACCACAACATTTTCGAGATTTTGCAGTGATGGAATTTCCAGAGAAATGGAATGATTGGAATTTCTAAAGAAAGGGAACAATTGTTACTGTGAAATTCGCATGCCAGTCTTAACACAGGTTTGACAGCCTGTTTTTCCATTGACTTTCAGTAGTTCTTCCATAGCCTGCACAACAAAGATTCCAAAGCCCTTTACATTACTGAAGTATGTGTACTCTACCAGTCATTATACATGGAAGACGACTGCATAAAAATAAATGTTCATCTTGTTCAAAAGCAACACAAACTCTTGCCACCAATCCTCAATGAGCCCTCTCTCGGAACTTGCAAACCATGTCTCTGTCACTTTAGTGATTGCACTTTAATGATTTGAGGCAAAGCTCAAATTTATGGAGGATATCTACTGTATTTCAGATCAGTCACTCATGAAAACCTAACAGTCACTCATGAGATAATTCCTGTACATACTGAAAAACACTAGGCACTCTTTTTATTATACATGTTACAATATTTTGATTGCAATTAACTCTTAAACCATTAAGTATTTTCTAATTATTTTCCATCAAATCTAGTCATGGCTGCTGTGAAGCAGCCGTGACTAGATTAAATGAAAAATTCTTTTAAATTTCACTCAACAAATCCTTGGTCAAAAGGTCCATTCAATATACAGAGAAACAATTTGGTTTTACGTCCCCAAATTATACTTATTTCAGTGAGAAAAGATTTTGTGTCCTACAAGGAATATCTGCCAACAGCATGCAAGGAGTTAAAACAACCATTATAAGGTAGCAGAATAAAAACTCTACATTTCCATAGTTATTCCAGAACCCACTGTAATAACCTGAAACTTTCCATAACTTTCTGAAGCCTCACAAGTACAGTTACAGTTTTTTTTATAACTTTGTATAACTTCACAGCTTGTGTGAACATTCCATATCATTCTAAACACTTTTCTGAAAGCTCCAGTTTTCCCTATAATGCCAGTAGTTTTGAAAACTTTTCTGTAAGATCCAGTCTTCTGATGCACTTCCAAGTGAACTACGATTTTCACTGTTTATTGTTTATAGGTGTTTAATGACACTTTCAACAGCCACCATTACACTGTGTCAGACAGTTTTATGGGTGGAGGAAGCAGAAGTATCCGGTGAGAATCATCCAAGCAACTGTCCAACATGCCAACCTACTAACTTTGCCCAAGCAGGGTTAGCAGTAATTGAAGCCAAGTGCACCATTGATATGCAGTATGCTTTAACACACAGAACCAACTTGCCCTCACATGAGCAATCGGAATGAAGTTTCTCCCCCCACTGCATGTGTAACATACGTGTGTCCTGGGTGAGATAGCAGAGAGAGACAGATGTATCCCACCCCACCCACGTGACGTTATACATTTATAACGTTATTATGACGTTATGCATATTGTATCAGTTTCTTGCTACCAACTAATTCATATTGATGTCATCGGAATGCAGTGTGATCAAAGTTTGCTGCTCTAAAACTCTTCAACCCTCAAGCTGCCACCGTTCCTAATCGATTTTGTGGTATATATCTTTGGTATATACATAACTTGTGCATGCCTTTTCCGATGGTGTCATCAGTTTCTCAAAACAATGAATACAAAATGAGTTGATTGAATCAGCATGTGACTCCTGAATACCTCTAGCTAACATAATCGCTGCATGGTGGGGGAAGAAAAATCATCCTCGATGAGTCTGAAGGTGGGAATGGGGAAATCTCACCCTCGGGGCAAGATATTTGAACCAGACCCTCGGCAAACCTCAGGTCTGGTTCAAATATCTTGGCCCTCAGGTGAGATTTCCCCATCCCACCACCAGATTTATCGGGGATCATAATAGTCTTGCCCAAGGACACAATGCAGTTATTGCTGGTGGGGAGCGACTGTCAACATTTTGGTTTGCAGTTCAATGCACTAACCACTGAGCCACCACACTCTCTTATGCCCTCTATAAGACAGATTCTGCACTCTGCCAACGATCAACAATTTTATTCATGTTCTTTTTTCTCGAGTGAATTAATGCAAGTAAGTGACACCCCCTCGACCAGGACGACCCGTGTTGTGTCCTTGGACAAGGCACTTTATCCCAGTTGCCTGCATGGGGGCATGATGATGCCATGTACTAAAGCGTACTTCATGTTGATGGTGCACATGTCTTCAACTGCTGTAACCCTGCTTGCGCGGAGCTTGAACAGAGTTAGAATGTTGAGGAACTGACAGTTGCTCATCGATGCTGGGTGGTTGTCTCCAGGTAGTCTGGCTTCCTCCACCCGTAAAACTGTCACGGTCATGATTAGCCAATGTGCATAAGTATGTGACCTTAAACACCAATAAATAAATAAGGGGCTAAGAATTTTAATGATTAGCCACATTTATGGGAATGCACAGAGCCTCAAAATAATTTTCCTTGTGACATCAAGTATTCAACAGGTTACTCGACATGTGTGCAGTTTATTTCTACCACAAAGCCCTGTGCTATTCGCGACCTGCACAAACCAAACGCATACTTCTGGTCAACTTTTCCACATGTTCTCCAGCACACGGATATAACGAAAAACAATTTGTGTCTTTATTTTTCCTAGTTATCAAATAAAAATGGCAGTGTGTCCAATTTTGCAAACAGTGTTCATACTCCATCATTTAGCATGCTCCTTCTGAGTAGAGCAAACAAGCTCGCTGCTGGTGTGATCATTTTCTCACTGTCCGCAAAGTCTGTTCCCATAAATAAATAAATAGTGACAAGCAGATGATGCCTGGCCACCATGCTGCAAGTCTGGGAGTTGATCCAGATGAGGATATCCCACCTCCAAATTTGGAATTTTGTCAAAGCATCTTCCGGTGAGAGATTTACCTGCTCTCTTAACTCTTGAACCCGAATTGGGCTGGGGTCAATTACATGTAAATGTAATTAATTACAATTACAATTACTTTTAATTTTTCAATTACAATTACTTTTAATTTCAAAGTTTTCAATTTCGGGTGACCCGATGTATACAAAATAAAAATTTGTTATTTTAATTACAAGTAATTGTTTTCACATTTTTGAAAAATTTCAACAAACCCCTATCAATTGCGCCATCCTCACCTGAATGAGCTTGAAGTGTTCATTCCAATGAAGGGGTTACATGATATGATTTGGTTAAAATTCTTTTTTAATTAATTTTTTTTCAATTGTTCAATTTGAAAATTATAAAGGCGGATGCAGTCAATTCGTGAGGTAAAGGGTTAACCTTCAATTTTCAATGTTCATAAGAAGGCATGCAAAATATGTGTGTCTTGTAATGTTTATCATTTAGTCTGCTGGTAGAACAGCAGGGTTCACTTTGGGTCAGTGTGAAGTTTTTCACACAGATTTATTTATTTATTTATTGATGTTTTAAGGTCACATATTTATGCACAATGGCTATTCATGACCGTGACAGTTTACGGGTGGAGGAAGCCGGTGTACCCGGAGAGAACCACCGAGCAACGACGAGCAGCTGCCAGCTCCCCAACATCGTAACTCCGCACTGCAACACAGGCAGGGTTAGATTGGTTGAAGACATGCGTACCAGCGACGTGCAGTACGCCTTAGTACACGGCGTCATCATGCCCCCACGCGGGCAATGGAGATGAAGTGTCTTGCCCATGGACACAACGCGATTGCCGCAGGTGGGATTCGAACCGAGGACCTCTCGTCTTGCAGCCTGCACCTCTACCTTCTGAGCCACCATGCTCCCTTCACACAGATAACTTGTTTTTGCATTCATTTGATATTCTTGATGTTTTTAAGAGAATTTTCTCAAAAATATATAGCAACAACTAACGCTCGATCTCGCATTGGCGAGATCATGCATTAGTTGTTGCTATTTATTTGGGTGGAATTTCTGTTAGGATATAAACAGCATATCCCTGTATTCAAATGTGGATACAATGACCAACCTTTTTGTCAAGTTAGTTCTGAAAGATTGTCAAATCTGAGTGGCAAAACATGTGGGATTTGGAATTTAATTCATGTTGTATCATTTTGTCATAACCCATAGTGTGTTCGCATATTTTACGATTGACGTAACCCTGATGTAACCTCAACGACTGTTCTCAGGTTATTTCCAGACCTGAGTAACAATGAGTATAGACATTCAAAAAATATAAATGAATCGATGAACACAGCTTGTGCTTTCTAATTTTGCTGGCACCACCCATTTTGCCCAGCCTAATCAATAAGATGTAGCTGAGCAATAAGTCGACCAAAATGAGACTGTCCTGAATTAATGCATATCTGAAGGAAACAAACTGTGTGACAAGAAGTACATGTGTCGTGATGAGATTGAGAAATGACTGAGACACAGACCTCTTTTGCTATTACAGTACTGCAACAAGAGAAGAGAGATAGGTCTGGAAATAACCCATGAATGATAGTTTAGGTTATGTATGGGTAAGATTAATTGTAAAATAGTTGGACGAAATACAATTTACGACAAATTAAGGAGAAAAGTTAAATTCCTGATCCTACATGTTCATCAGTCAGACTCAGGCATGACAATCTTTTGGGACTAACTCGCCTCAATGAATAAAGTTTCATGCCATTTACACCAGAACAGAATTTCCACAAAAATAATGTCCACAAACTAACATGTGATCTTGTTAAAGTAAGACTGCGCGTTAATTGTTGCTATTTATTTTTGCAAAAATTCTGTTAACCCTTTACCTAACGAATCGCCTGCATCCGCCCGTGTAATATGCAAATTCAGCAGTTGAAAAAATATTATTTTTCAAAACATTTCTACAAAACCATATCGTGTGACCCCTCATTGGAACGAGCTCGTTGAGCTCGTTCCAACGAGGGGTCACATGATATGGTTTTGTTGAAATTTTTTTAAAAATTTGAAAAAATGATATTTAAAATAATAAATTTTGATTCCCGCTGAGTTGGGTAAAGGGTTAAGATGTAAACAGACAGCATGGGTGGTTCAGTCCAAAAAAAAGGGAATGCAGAAAAGCATAATGACACTTTTCTCCTATACATATAGGTTACCACTATGTTATATAGCATAATTTGCTGATGGGTTACAATATGAACTCTTCATTTCCAGGCCTGGAAAGTCATTACAACATCATACAATGTATCTTGAGATGAATGCAAATAAAAATGCTCTACAATGTACTACTGCAGACAAACACATTGCACTTTCTGAAGTTTCCATACTAAATCTGCTTTATAGTCTTAATTAAAACTCAAACTATAATTATTCAAAACACCAAAAAATGAAACAGAATACAAAGTTTCAAGAACAAGTGGTGAAAAATGTGTATGTACCTGCGCATTGTTTATTCCACCGATTCCGAAATTCATCTGTCACAAAGAGCATCAGAATAACAAAAGGCAAGTAGTGTTTTGTAGGTGTTTTCATGAGGAAAATATCTTTTCCTAGTCATCCTAAGTTCAATTTGCACTGTATCATAATCTTCCAGGTAGATCAGAAAATATGTCTATTAATATAGTTCCACTTGCAATCCCATCTGTTTACGATTGCCGAAATTGGATTGGATGTAATCTGTCCACAGTATTACCTTCTACTTATACAATATGTGTGGCAGGCACATATTAGCGTTATTGTTGTTATTTATATGGATTATCCAATCTACGTGCATAGCTTAGCAAAGAATATACACACAATGATTGCCCTGTACATGAGTGCATGGTTGTCAGAACTCTAACAATTATATTCTCAATTTTCATCAGAGAGGATATGTATCTCCTGCATTGCAGTAGCAACAGATATTTTTATTAACTGGCAGTGTGCTAAATTATTTCCATAGGTCAAAATCTTTTCATAAGAAACTGTTTTGTTACAAATTATTTGAGGGTCTGCATCATATTTTACTGCAGAGTTGAACTTGTTTACCACAGAAACAAGCACTGCTCCATTTGCTGGGGTTTCCACTTCCAACCCTTGCACTCTGATTTCAAAATGGCAAACTTTTCCACAGCAAATATTTCCCATAATGCAATTTGATATTTAACCAAATATACCTTGTTAGACAGGCTCAGTGAGCTCTGTCAAACAAGATATAATGGGTTAAATTCATAGTTAAACAAGAGAAAAACTGAGAGATTGGAGAAAATTCTGTTGCACTTCCAATGTGTTAGGGGTTAACTCTTAAACGGTGACTGTTGGTAAGATAATGCTGACGAGCGAATAATCATTCTCCTCATTTTGATTTTGAAAGAGTGAAAGATTCAAGAGAATGATTTTAACCCCTTTCTTAACATGACAACCCAAACTGGCAAGCACTATACACGAAAATGACCATACAAATTTATTTTTTCATTTTTGCTCTAAAAGCATAGCTTATGACGCCTCATTGAGAGCATTCCAATGTGTCATAAGCTATATTTTAAGCAAAAAATGAAAGATTTTACTTATACGAGATAATGCTTTGCAAGTATCATCTCCTATTTGGGTCAGGTAATGGGTGATTGAAATGCAATATATAACTTTATGTTCAGATATAATTTCTGCACACATCATGAAGGCAAGTGATTAATTGCTCCCCTAGTGAAACATTTAGGAGAGTGATGACGAGTGAGAGCAATCACTCTCCTTTCCTGTCAGTCCCTGCTTAAAGGCCAACAAAATTTTCGACACTTTTTGCAACATTTGATAAAACTTAATCCTATGGTTTGCAGTGGTTTTTAGTCAGTCTTGGCTGACTCTGCCATGGGTCTTTGAATTTTAATAATATGCTGGAATCAACTCAACTGGATGATTCTTAATTGTATATTCCTGTTAGTTGCACATAATACTGCAACACAAAAACATTTGCCACACTCTCAGTTATTATCTGTTGGTATTTAAGGTCACATTTAGCATCTGTGTATATCATGATCACAACACAGCATAACGTGAAGAAAGCCAATAGTTAGACCTATGTTGCCATATTTAGAGGCCTTCTGCTAGAGGTGTTGGTGACCGGGTCCTATTCAAGCCTGGAAATAAGCAATTTGTCATTTGCAGATTGAGGTCCACAGAGGGTGATTTTACTGATGCTATCCCTTACAGTGTGCTAGAATCGCCCAATTTACCTTCTGGATACCTCTTACAGTTCAGGCCTGAGACCTTGATTCAGATTGAGGTTCACCGAGGGTAAATTTGGAAATGCTACCATGCTGTTCAGGATAGCATCACCAAATTCACCCTCTGGGGACCTCATTGCACAGTTGACAGTCCAGGCTTGGTCCTATTTCACCAATGAAACAGAACCTGCTAACTGCAATAAAGACATACTTCTTACTGCAGTAAAGCCACACCTCTTACTGCAGTAAAGCCAAATGTCTTACTGCAGTAAAGCCATACCTCTTACTAGAGTAAAACCATACCTATTACTGCAGTAAAGCCATACTTTCAGTACAAATTTGACCTGTAAATTGCACAAAGGCTATCAAGCCCTGTTAATTGAATACCAATTCTTGCGATCTATCAGAATTACTCTGATAACTAAATTCCCATGTTAAAAAAACTATTCAACCTCAAAACATTCAATATAAGCATTTAATCTCATGTATCTTGTCTGACACAGCTCCAGGAACTCTGTCCAACAAGATAAAATAGAACAAATGCAGTGTACCATAAGGACAGTGGAGAATAACCAAATCCCAGTTTCTTCAAAGCTTTTGGTAATTTGAATATTTTTTCTTAAAAGTGGGTATTCAATTAACCCTTTACCTAACGTAATGGTCAAAATCGGCCAGTGCTATTCACAAAAATCGCCAATTAATTTTCTCGTCGAGCTCGTTCCAATGAGGGGTCATAACAATGAAAAAAAATAGTTATTCATGAATTTTGTTTGCAAGTGTCGTCTGCTATTCATGTTAGGTAAAGGGTTGACAGGGTTGTCAGGTAGTAACAGCATGATTTTGTTTGACAACTACATTTGATTATTGGCTGTCCAATAATGATTAGCATATGTCCAGTTATTAGCAGACTTCATGAACTTGAGCTACAAGCCAGTCTGCTAATAATTCTTGAAAAGCCCAACAATAAAGCCTAATCCAATCCTAAAATCATGTTATTGTCGTAATATCATAAAACAGTAAAACCCTGTTAATTGACAACCACTTTGCCAGAAAATATACTCAATTAATTGTAATATTTAATAAACTCTGGTTGAATGATATAATTTCCAATTACTCCATGTTGCGCATGATGGATTAAGAATTCAACAAATGTTATATTGTTTGACAGATCTCAATATATAAAATGTATATATAAAAAATATTGTTTGGTGCAATAACTCAGCCCAGTCGACAAAAATTCAAATTGGTGTGTTCAGCGACGTAACCCCCACTGTCCTGGTTGGAAGCATATATTTTAGGTGTTTTTCCAATACTGAACATATGATTTTAATTTTCAACCCATATTCACTTTTATATCTCTAAATAATGTTTACGAGGAATCATAGTCAATTTTCAGGGACGAGACTTGGAAGTTGGAACTCGACTGATTAATTAAAAAGCAATTATAACCTTGGAGGAATAATGACTATGAAAATCCAATTGTTATAATTAAGAAACTTTTTCCTTCATTATGTTAAGAATTTAAATCTTTGTGGACACTAGCTTGACAGATACTCCATTGAAATCGTTTTTGACTTCATTACAAATTTTGTCGGCCGAGTTTGGAGAGAGATTTTTAGGGATTCACCGTATATTCAATGTTATCAGTAACTGTGTTGTCATGTTATGCAACCTCAAAATGTTGAACAAAAATTCTGGTGGCCAAGGCAACAAATGCGATGATTTAAGATTTACAATTACGTATTTCCACATTAGAAGTACTTTTTTAAAACCAATTTAGTTATGATATATCCACCCTTGATTAACTGAGATGAGATGTCTGTGAGAATATTTTCCCACAATTCGCAATATGTCTGTATATATAGCCTACATTTAAGCATTCTGCTTTGGTTTTTTTTTGTGCGGAGGGGAGGGAGGTACTTTTCCAAGTTTTGTCGAATGGAGATCTTAATACCCAAAGTGTAGCACTCCCTCCCCCTCCACCTGCAAGCTTGAAATTCTTTAAAAAGAATATTAGAGAAGCTGGAGATAGTGCCTGGGCAGTTCCTCACAGAACCACTTTGGCGCTGGCATTTTTGTCCCAAGTCGAGTTTTGTACTGGGATGATTCATCCAAAAAGCTGATCTTTCCATTTATTTTTTTTTTTTTTTTTTTTGCCCCCATAGTTTGGAACCCTGTTCAATGAACTTGAAATTATTTTAAAATAATTTCTTGTGAATCACCAGTCACAATGCTTTGAGATGTGGTATTTATCATTCTTTACCGAATGTTTCCTGGTTATGTTCTATTACGAAGAGGGGAGCGCAGTGGCATTGCAGTAACTGGTTCTCGTCAGATCACCGAAGTCGAGCCCAGTTAGTCCTCAGATGGGTGACCGTCTGAGCGATCGATTCGGACTCCCGCGTTGTGTCCTTGGGCAAGGCACTTAACCCCGATTGTCCACATGGGGGCATGATGACTCCATGAACTAAGGCGTACTGCACGTCGATGGTTCGCATGTCTTCAATCAATCTAACCCTGCCTGTGCTGCAGTGTGGAGTTATGATGTTGGGGAGCTGGCAGCTGCTCATCGTTGCTCGGTGGTTCTCTCCGGGTACTCCGGCTTCCTCCACCCATAAAACTGCCACAGTCATGATTAGTCATTGTGCCTAAGTATGTGACCTTAAAACACCAATAAATAAATATTACGAAGAGATTGCATGATATTTGTACAAAATAAGATCGTTTCATGAGCACTTTCTCATGAAAGTGTTAAACATTTAATTTCTATAAATATACATTCAAAATGGACTTGAAGACCATTTTCATGTAAATTTATAGAAAAAAACATTACAGCAATTTGATAATAAATTATCTGAAATCAACTAATTTACTGAACTCTCTCATCCCTGGGTCAAAGAACTCTGTAAAGCTGGAGAATTTGTGGTTTTTAATACTGGGGAACCTGAAGGTGGCTCTACTCACCTGTGATGTAAAATAACAGGTGCTCTGGCACTGATGGCCTGGATAAGAGACAGCAAAGAGAGTCTTGAAATCTAAGGAGGTGCTATTTCTAATAAAGTGTGATCTCATTGAATACTGAAAGTATGGTAAATGGGTTTACCATTTCAAAGCTATGTGTAATTAACAAAGTTATTCTATTTCTGAAATATCAAATTAAGTGGGCTTCACCATATAGTTAATTTTTATACTTAAAACACATCTTATGATCCCTTATTGAAAGCCCAACGAAACCAAGATACCAAGCTCTTTTCAATTAAGGGTCAAAACTGTTCTGATTTTACTATTTAGGAATAGACTTCCAATGATGTTTATACATGGTTTAACTATCTGTAAAGCGCAAAGTTTAGTTGATATTTTTTACATCCCCTGCAACTGAAAAACTAACAAAAACCATCTCTTTTGACTTTCCATTACAAGAAGGTCCCAAAATGTGGCTGAAAGCTTTATCAGTTCTTTTGAAATATTCAAAGTAACATCTACAAATCAATTTTGTTTGTTTGTGACTAAGCCTGGAAACAAGCAACCTGTCATTTGCAGAATTAGGACCCCAGAGAATGAATTGGGCTAGAATCCCCCAATTTATCCTCTAGGTACCTCTTTCTGTTTAAGCCGGAGACCTTGATTCAGACTGACATTCACAGAGGGTATATTTGAACAGCAGGGTAGCATCACCAATTTACCCCCTGGGGATCTCAATTTGCAGATGACAGTCTGCTTATTTCCAGGCTTGTTGGTGATCTCGTCTGATGCTTAAGATAATACTGTGAAAGGAACCCAAGTATGAAGTCATCCTCTCCCTACCTGCCCCTTCCACCTTCCCCTTCAACCCCCCCCCCCACCCCCACCTCTTAAAAGAAAAAAAACAAACACAAAAAATATTTAAAAAAAAACAGCCAACCTTATTTATCTCCTGGGTTACACAATGAAAAACTTCCAAGTGGGTAGGTCAGAATTTTTGAATTTTTATACATTTGTGGTATCATGAAAACTGAGCGAGGTTCCGTATGCTTCCATTCTGATGAAAAAATCTTTCGAATCCATTCATCTTGAAAAGATCAGGTTTCCTCACATACACATGAAGCAATTAAAACAGGGTATGGACAAAGCCATCAACAACAAACATGTCTGGGATAAAACGATTCATTTTCTGACCAAAATGTCCCATTTTTTTCATTTTTTGGCAAACAACTGATGCTACTAACAAAGACATCTACACCACTCTGACGAAGAATTTTGGACAGGTTACATGCTAAACTAAAACCTTTGCCTTGGCGACTGGAAGGAAATGGTCATCACATTACATAAAGGGTTAAAACGTAAACTTAATGACCCTACCTCAGAATACAATGTATTGCAAAACCAGTGAAAAATGATCCACACAGTCTTTTACACAGAACACATTCCAAGCAACACCAGCAGTGGAGTGTTTCACATTTTTACAACTAAGAAAAATAAATTTTCAAAAGTGGGAAAACAAGCTAGGTTCTTCCAGGATGCACCAAATGTACCAAAAACAGAAGCAATGTGTCAGATGTAAATCTCTCTAGCAGCACCACATTGTCAGTGATTTGCTGCCAAAACAAACAACCTATCCTTCAATCTGATTACATTCAAGCCGATCCAATTTCCACCTGCCACAACTCTTCTTCTGGTGTATTCCTGGTGTGTGATATACTGTTTTCTATTTTTTTTTTCTTTTGATTTATCTATCAGGTTGGTGAAGATTTACTTATATCATTTTATGTCATGAGTGAATGTGATTTTCATGTTCAATCCATTCACCATCTATTCCCAACTAACATACCTTAGTAACCCTTTACCAAATGTATACAAGACTGCAAGCAAGGTTTGGTACCTATTACAGGGATTAGGAACCAGTACTGTGGTGTTCCATTACTTAACCCTTTACGCAACACACAGGATACAGGGGTCAAATGACATGGTTTTGCTGAAATTGTTTGAAAAATGATATTTTGCAACTGCTGAATTTGCATATTACGCGGATTATGCGGCTGATTTATTTATTTAATTAATGAGATTCAACAACACTTTCGACAGCCAGAGTACCCTGAGAGAACCAGCGAGCAACTACCAGACTCCCCAATGTACTAACTCCACACAAGCTGGGTTAGCATTGGTTGAAGACAAGTGCACCAATGATGTGCAATATGCATTAGTACAGTGTCACCTTGCCCTCAAGAGGGCAACTGGGATTAAGTGCCTTGCCAAGTACTCAACGCAGTTTTCCCTGGCAGAGATCGAAATTTAGACCTTTCAGTTTGAAGTCCAATACCATAACTACTGAGCCAACATGCTCCCTCATGCAGCCCATTTGTTAGCTAAAGGGTAAATACTGTGACAAATGTAAGAAACTCCTGTGTAGGTTTATGACTCTGCAACACTCTATTGTACAAGAATATTTTACTGACATTGACATGCACAGCTTTCATGTTTGACAGGCACAATTTCACTTGTGCAGGACATAATGACCAGTTCACTTTCTTGAAAGTGCATACGGCATTCTACTTAAGCCTTTCGCGACTCAGCCAAACCGGCCCCCCAGACTTGGGATATTGGGGTTAAGTTCGGGATCATCTCATCTGTTAGATAAAGGTATACAAAGGTCCTTTCATTTGGATTGTCTGGTAAGTCAAGATTTATCTTCCCACCTTCAGAACATGGGATATGTAGTGGAACAAAATCTGTGCATTTTTTCCATTGAAAAATTGGACCAATATCGCGACGACTCCAGCTCCCTCGTATTCTGCCATGTCCCTGACCAGCACTTCTTTTTCTGCTGCGTCCCCACCCACTGGCCAGTCCTATTCCAGACGATGAAGGACTCTCTCTGTCATCTGGATTATTACTGGCAACATCATCTGAACGTTCAGCACTCATAGTAGTGTCATTTGTGTCGGCTTGATTTGAGCCAGACTGTACTGCAGAATCCTGTTCCAAGTCGCTATCATTAGAGCGATATTCATCCATGGAAGTACTATGATTCTGGTGCAATTTGTGCTAAAACTTTAGCCAAGCAACTGAAAGGAAATAACTCTTAATCATTTGGGCAAGAAAATTACCTCTGTGGACTGATAGAGATAGCACACGTGGACTGAGGTGAGAGTAGATGCATTACTGTGTCATCGGCGGGCAGCGCACCAACAGGTTTGTAATGTCAGTTTACTGCCGGAGCGGCGCGTGCCGATGAGGCACGAAAGGATTAAACACATGTCCAATTTCAGCAGTAGGCTTTACCAATACCAGAATTATCATTCATTGAAAAGATCTCTTCAGAGTGCTTCCCAATAACTGATAAGACAAGATTATTGTCAGATCTGCATAATTAATCCAATTAATATTATTGCCACATCTACATAAGGCCCCTGCGAATATCTGAATACGACCAAATCGAATACAGAATCGAATATTGCACATTATTCCTGAAGCAAATTGTATATCGAATCAAATACATGTACATGTACATAACAATCATTATCGGTTGTACTTCAGCCAAAAAAAAATCAGATTTAAATCCACTGCGCATAGTTAAAGTTAACCTGTTGGACGGATCATTAAGTGGCCTTTTCCGCTTAGACTGACCAGAATTTGATAATGCAAGTTCTCCAGCAGGCAGATTCACGCAAACATTCTTCAGTTGGAGTCAACTTCTCCTTGTGGAAGTCTGGGTTCATTTAAAACACAGAACATCTCGATCCCGGAGGATGTCCGAAACGAAACTCAAAAATTTATTATCTTTGCTCTTGCTGAGAAAGACCACATTCATGCATGGCACTGGTGAACTGTCAACATATTACAAATAGCATTCATCGGTAATCAATTCAATAATAGGAACTGATTGATGACCCTCCAATGCATGTTGGTATGATCCCAGTCTCTTCGGGTAGTTGTAGACATTAAACAGGAAATAGCTTGGTAATGTTGTAGGCTGTGTAGCAAGCATTAACACTGTTAACAGGCACTCAAAATCATTAACGACTGACTGACTACTTTCCGATTACTACTTTCGGATTCCAGTGTCTGTTTTTTCACCGAGTTAATCAGTTTTAAACAAAGATTTATCTTGTTCGCGTTGCATTTTCGAGCATAAAAACATTGAAAAAAAATATTATTTGATAGCTATTTGGAGTTGATTGCTGAATTGAATTCGAATCAAATAATGAGATAAAATCGAATATCATTTTGAATACCGAATATTCTCAGGGGTCTAAGCTGCATAATTAATATACAATTAATATTATACAATTAACATATGATAGAATTCATCTTTGGAATTTAGGAAGAGAAATTGATAGGCAGAATTTGAGAAACATAAATTATTCTATGGTGACATACAGATCTTAACCCTTTACCCAACGAATCGCCAGCATCCGACCGCGTAATATGCAAATTCAGCAACTGAAAAAATATTATTTTTCGAAAAATGTCAACAAAACCATATCAAATGACCCCCTCTCGTTGAGCTCGTTCCAAAGAGGGGTCACATGATATGATTTTGTTGAAATTTTTTGAAAAAATTTAAAAAATAATATTTAAAATAATAAATTTTGAAATCGTCTGCGTTGGGTAAAGGGTTAAGATGAACAGTGGCATTAGGTAATGGATTAGTTAGGTTTAGGACTATATTAACTATTTTACTATTAGCCGCTATGAGTGTTGAACGTAACTTTTAAGCTTAAATCTTTGCACATTACACTTTTGCATTTTAATAACTTAACACACTACAGAATTCACACTTTGAATTTAGGAAGAAAAAGAGACCATCTGAATCCTTTGCCTCTCATGGTGAAAAAAAGATTTAAATAAAATGAAAGTGTCAATGACACAACAGCTCAACTTTAACAAGAAGGGACTGAACTAAATAGAAAGTTCCAGGAAGGCCAAGCCATTTACTCAAGTTTCTACAGAAAAGACATGACATCAATCCTCCATATGAAATCTGAAAAAGATTGGGTGAGGAATGCTGCTTGTAGTGTGTGCTAATGGAATTGTTTACAATTTATATGCCAAATTCAAGATGGCCACTCAACAAAATTCAGAAAAATTTGATAGCTCCCACCAAGACATCACAAACAAAAAAGCTACATATAAAATTTGGAAAAAATCGGGTGAGAGATGCAGCCTGTTGGGTGTGGTAATGGAATTGTTGACAATTAAAATTCCTAATCCAATATGGTCACCGCCTGCCATGTTTTTAAATGAAATTCAGAAAAATTTGATGGCTCCCATCTAGACATCACACCATAAGCATGTGTGAAATTTGAAAACGATCAGGTGAGAGATATGGCCTGTAGGGTGTGCTAATGGAATTGTTGACAATTTATATGCCAAATCCATGATGGCCATTGGTGTCCATGTTTTTCAACAAAATTCATAAAAATCTGATAGCTCCCATCTTAAGACATTACCCAAAAGCCACGTATGGAATTTGAAACTGATCCAGTGAGAGATGCAGCCTGCAGGGTGTGCTAAAGGAATTGTGGATGGACAGAGGGATGTATCTACAGACGGATGGACGATGGATCGCAACCCATCACAATAGCTCATACTTGATGTTGTCAAGTTTAGCTAATAAGTATTTTTTGGCTTGAAACAATAGATTCAAATATTTTGTGTTTTCAAAATCGATAAAAAACTACCTCATGTAGGGTGACAGGGCCCACTGCCCAAAAGATTAAGGGTTCTTCATTCATCTACAAAGAAATATAATTATGTTTATCATACTAATGATACATTACCCATCAGATTTTGTAGTTGTAAGCACTACAAGATACTAAATTTGGCATTACTGTCATAAAACTATTAGTACCTGTTAGCGTGACAGCACAAGGAAACATTTATTAGCAGGTTTTGAGTGCGGAACACTCCTAGTTGAAACAGGAAGCACTGTAATACCAAACTCTGTGAGCATGATGGTCCAGTGGTTAGTGATAAACCAATTATCAAAAGTTGCTGTGAACCGATTACTGATTATTTCTCTGCCAGTTATGCAGATTCCGATGGTTGAAATATGACAAAGAAGAAAATCTGTTGGTGCTTGTTATACTACAGAATTTTGTTGATAAATCATCAATTACGAAAGCTTAATACCACATATGTTCTCAGAGTATGCATGTTTAGTGCTGAGCAATACTGGCCAAAATTGTATTTGCATTTTTGGGGGTTAGGGATCGTTATTAACCCTTTACCCAACGAATCGCCCATATCCGCCCGCGGAATATGCAAATTCAGCAGTTGAAAAAATATTATTTTTCAAAAAATTTCAACAAAACCATATCATGTGACCCCTTGTTGGAACGAGCTCGTTCCAACGAGGGGTCACATGATATGGTTTTGTTGAAATTTTTTGAAAAATTTGAAAAAATGATATTTAAAATAATAAATTTTGATATCGTCTGCATTGGGTAAAGGGTTAAAGATACAATCACACAATATTGTTCTATTGTGTTTATTCCGGTAAATAGTGTTAATGTGTTTTTGTGTAAGAATACAATACACTTGGCTGTATTAACCAGGAATATATTGAGCTCACATACTTTGTGTCTTAAATGAATAATAACTTTGATCTTAACGTGTGTTGTGAAGTTGTAGGATGCATGGTTTACAGATACACATGCGATATGTCAGAATTTATTATTTAATGTTCATTTCTCAAGTTATTACTGCAATGTTGATTGCAGAGTACACGTAAACACTGGAGAAACACATCAAGGGAGGTAACTGAATTAAATGAATGTGTCAATGACGCTGTAGCTTAACTTGTCTGTGTGTTGTGTTTGATGAAAAGGATCATGTTCAATGTTTATATGAAAGGATTATGAAATAAGACAAAAATTGTGATAATTGGGAATATGTTAATTTCTGTTCCCTGTATACTATGATTTCAAGAAAAACAAGCAAATTCAGTGAATTCATGTCTCCTGCTGGGCTGCAGTTTCAAGGGGAATTAATGCATCCTGTGGAATATAGTTGAGTTGCAAGTGGAAATTATGTAGAAGAGACAGAACAGACAGTGCTTCAGACAGTAGTTATCAGATTTATTTTCACGGAGGTCACTGTCAAAGCAAGTAAAGTGATGTGGAGTATAACTGTGAGAATCACTAACAAAAGGGAAATATTGTGGTCTGACTAGACTAAATTCTAAGAACGTTGGCCGTGGCAACATTTTTTGACGGAAATGGAAGAAAATCGATAGCTCCCATCTAGAGGTCACCGCAAATAAGCATACCAGGTTGCAAAGCAATCTAATCATAAATGTGCCCTGTAGGGTGAGCCAAAGGGAATATTGTGGTCTGACTAAACTCAGTTCTAAGAATGTTGGCTGCGAAAACATTTTTTGATGGAAATAGAAGAAAATCGATAGCTCCCATCTACAGGTCACCCCAAACAAGTGTGCCAGGTTTCAAAGCAATCCGATCATAAATGTGCCCTGTAGGGTGTGCCAAAGAGAAATATTGAGTCTTCTGACTAAACTAAGTTCTAAGAACATTGGCCGCGGCAACATTTTTTGACGGAAATTGAAGAAACTGGATAGCTCCCATCTAGAGGTCTCCCCAAACAAGCATACCAGGTTTCAAAGCAATCTGATCATAAATCGGCCCTGTAGGGTGTGCCAAAGGGAAATATTGAGGTCTGACTAAACTAAGTTCTACGAACGTTGGCCGCGGCAACATTTTTTGCCGGAAATTGAAGAAAATCGATAGCTCTCATCTAGAGGTCACCCTAAATAAGCATACCAGGTTTCAAAGCAATCAAATCATAAATGTGCCCTGTAGGGTGTGCCAAAGGGAAATATTGTGGTTTGACTAAACTAAGTTCTAAGAACGTTGGCCGTGGCAACATTTTTTGCCGGAAATTGAAGAAAATCGATAGCTCTCATCTAGAGGTCACCCTAAATAAGCATACCAGGTTTCAAAGCAATCAAATCATAAATCGGCCCTGTAGGGTGTGCCAAAGGGAAATATTGAGGTCTGACTAAACTAAGTTCTACGAACGTTGGCCGTGGCAACATTTTTTGCCGGAAATTGAAGAAAATCGATAGCTCTCATCTAGAGGTCACCCTAAATAAGCATACCAGGTTTCAAAGCAATCATATCATAAATGTACCCTGTAGGGTGTGCCAAAGGAAAATATTGAGTCTTCTGACTAAACTTGAGGTCTGACTAAACTAAGTTCTAAGAATGTTGGCTGCGGCAACATTTTTTGACAGAAATTGAAGAAAATCGATAGCTCCCATCTAGAGGTCACCCTAAATAAGCATGCCAGGTTTCAAAGCAATCAAATCATAAATGTACCCTGTAGGGTGTGCCAAAGGGAAATATTGAGTCTTCTGACTAAACTTGAGGTCTGACTAAACTAAGTTCTAAGAATGTTGGCCGCGGCAACATTTTTTGACAGAAATTGAAGAAAATCGATAGCTCCCATCTAGAGGTCTCCCCAAACAAGCATACCAGGTTTCAAAGCAATCTGATCATAAATGTGCCCTGTAGGGAGTGCCAAAGAGAAATATTGAGTCTTCTGACTAAACTAAGTTCTAAGAACATTGGCCGCGGCAACCTTTTTTGACGGAAATTGAAGAAACTCGATAGCTCCCTAACTAAACTAAGTTCTACGAACGATGGCCGTGGCAACATTTTTTGCCGGAAATTGAAGAAAATCTATAGCTCTCATCTAGAGGTCACCCTAAATAAGCATACCAGGTTTCAAAGCAATCAAATCATAAATGTGCCCTGTAGGGTGTGCCAAAGGGAAATATTGTGGTTTGACTAAACTAAGTTCTAAGAACGTTGGCCGCGGCAACATTTTTTGACGGAAATTGAAGAAAATCGATAGCTCCCATCTAGAGGTCACCCCAAACAAGCCTGCCAGGTTTCAAAGCAATTCAATCATAAATGTACCCTGTAGGGTGTGCCAAAGGGAAATATTGAGTCTTCTGACTAAACAAAGTTCTAAGAATGTTGGCCGCGGCAACATTTTTTGACAGAAATTGAAGAAAATCGATAGCTCCCATCTTAGAGGTCTCCCCAAACAAGCACACCAGGTTTCAAAGCAATCTGATCATAAATGTGCCCTGTAGGGTGTGCCAAAGGGAAATATTGAGGTCTGACTAAACTAAGTTCTACGAACGTTGGCCGTGGCAACATTTTTTGCCGGAAATTGAAGAAAATCGATACCTCCCATCTAGAGGTCACCCTAAATAAGCATACCAGGTTTCAAAGCAATCAAATCATAAATGTGCCCTGTAGGGTGTGCCAAAGGGAAATATTGCGGTTTGACTAAACTAAGTTCTAAGAACGTTGGCCACGGCAACATTTTTTGACGGAAATTGAAGAAAATCGATAGCTCCCATCTAGAGGTCACCCCAAACAAGCATACCAAGTTTCAAAGTAATCTAATCATAAATGCGACCTGTGAGGTGTGCCAAAGGAAATTGTGGACGTACGTACTAACGTACGTACGTACGTACAAACATATGTACGTATGTACGCCGACGGACGAGAAGTGATGGCAATAGCTCAGCTTGACTTTGTCAAGTTGAGCTAAAAATTAAGATTGTATGATAAGACATATTACATTAAACTGATGTGAAAAGTAATCCATATATCTGAAATTTCATTGAAATCGGTTGACTCTAAGGAAAGTTAAGAGTCTGGAAACCATCAGCCAATCAAATTTAAGCAACCTCATCAAGTATGCGCAGAAAATGCCCATGTTCGAACTTGGACCCACAATTGATGAAAGTGATCTACTACCCAAATTTCATTGAAATCGACTGACTGTAAGGAAAGTTAGAGTCTAGAAATGAAAAACACGGAAGGTGTGCACTTACTGTGTATTAGTAGAAGCACTGAATAAATCAAAGTTTCCCTAATAAGCATAATTTTTGCACGAGAACAAAACCCGTATTATATGTGATGTATTGCATGTTAGTAAACATTCATACAAAAATTTATTCAAATCAGAGCTTTCATATAGAAGTTCTGTACAAAAAACTGATTACACCCAATTACGGAACAAAATGGCCGCTGACTGCCATCTTGAATTTTGGACCAAACCACAAAACACATGTTCTGGTCTCACAATGATAACAAAGATACCCAAGAAGTTTCGTGAAGATCGGTTCAGAAATACGGCTTTTAGTCCGAGGTGTGTTGACGTATGGGGCAGACGGACAGGCAGACGGACAGATTTTCGGTACAAAATTTCCCACATTCGAACTTGACCAAGGTATTGATAAAAGTAATCCATATATGAAATTTCATCGAAATCGGTTGATTTTAAGAAAAGTTAGAGTCTGGAAACCGTCAGCCAATCAAATTTTAACAACCTAATTAAATATGCACGGAAAATGCCCATATTCGAACTTGTACCAACAATTGATGAAAGTGATCTACTACCCAAATTTCATCGAAATCCGGTCACTGTAAGGAAAGTTAGAGTCTGGAAATGAAAAACACGGAAGGACGGAAGGATGGAAGGACGGAAGGACACCCCGAATTTAATATCTCCCGTTTTTTTCAAAAAGCAGGAGACAATAATATGGGGTGTATACTGTACTAAAGAATTGAGGGGTGGGTTAATGTGGCCCTCACGGTTAATGTATATGGCCCTCAGAGTTAATGTATGTCAACAAAAGTTACCAAGTTACAGTGAAATTATTCCAAAATGCGTCATCCTATCAAGATACAATGAAATCCCTTCATAAATATGGCCTGCAGACTGAGCTAAAGGTTTTCGGGCTTCAGGCCTGTGTAGCCATGACGGTTGACAGATTGCAACTAAAAGGGGATGTTCTCATCTCGACATTATACTGAGTCATTCTACTAAGTTACAGTGAAATCCTTTCACAAATATGACCTGCAGTCTGTACTAAAGTTTTCCGGGTTTTGGGCTCAGAAAGCCATCATGGTTGAATGATCGCAACCAAAAGGGGACGTTGTCATCTGGGCATCATCTGGAGTGGTCCTATGAAGCTACAATGAAATACCTTCATAAATATGACCTGTAGACTGTCCTCAAGATTTTCGGGCTTTGGGCCCCTGAAGCCGTCACAGTTGACCAATCACAACCAAAAGGGGATGTCATCATCTAGGCATTATATGGCATCAATCTAACAAGTTACAATGAAATCCTTCCATAAATACGACCTATAGACTATGCTAAAGGTTTTTGGGTTTTGCGCTCGGGCAGCCATAAAGGCTGAATAATCGCGACCAAAAGGGGACGTTCTCATCTGGACATTTTTTGGAGTCATCCTACGAAGTTACAATGAAATCCTTTCATAAAATATGATCTGTAGACTGTGTTGAAGGTTTTCGGGCTTCGGGCCCCTGTAGCTGTTATGGTTGCCCAATCACATCCAAAAGGGGACGTTCTCATCTAGACATTATATGAAGTCAACCTACAAGTTACAATGAAATCCCTTCATAAATATGACCTGTAGACTGTGCTAAAAGTTTTCGGGCTTCGGGCCTGTGTAGCCATGACGGTTGACTGATTGCAACTAAAAGGGGATGTTCTCATCTCGACATTATACGGAGTCATTCTACCAAGTTACAATGAAATCCTTTCACAAATATGACTTGTAGTCTGTACTAAAGTTTTCCGGGTTTTGGGCTCAGGAAGCCATCATAGTTGAATGATCGCAACCAAAAGGGGACGTTGTCATCTGGGCATCATCTGGAGTGGTCCTACGAAGTTACAATGAAATCCCTTCATAAATATGAACTGTAGACTGTGTTCAAGGTTTTCGGGCTTTGGGCCCCTGAAGCCGTCACAGTTGACCAATCACGACCAAAAGGGGATGTCACCATCTAGGCATTATATGGAGTCAACCTAACAAGTGACAACAAAATCCTTCCATAAATACAACCTATAGACTATGCTAAAGGTTTTTGGGTTTTGGGCTCGGGCCGCCATAAAGGCTGAATGATCGCGACCAAAAGGGGACGTTCTCATCTAGACATTTTTTGGAATCATCCTACCAAGATACAATGAAATCCCTTCATAAAATATGACCCGTAGACTGTGTTAAAGGTTTTCGGGCTTCGGTCCCCTGTAGCCGTTACGGTTGCCCAATCGCGTCCAAAAGGGGACGTTCTCATCTAGATATTATATGAAGTCAACCTACCAAGTTACAATGAAATCCCTTCATAAATATGACCTGTAGACTGTGCTAAAAGTTTTCGGGCTTCGGGCTCGGGCAGCCATCATGGTTGAATGATCGCAACCAAAAGGGGACATTCTCATATGGGCATCATCTGGAGTGTTCCTACGAAGTTACAATGAAATCCCTTCATAAATATGACCTGTAGACTGTGCTCAAGGTTTTCGGGCTTCGGGCCACTGAAGCAGTCACAGTTGACCAATCACGACCAAAAGGGGATGTCATCATCTAGGCATTATATGGAGTCAAACTAACAGGTTACAATGAAATCCTTCGATAAATATGACCTATAGACTATGCTAAAGGTTCTGGGGTTTTGGGCTCAGGCAGCCATCAAGGCTGAATGATCGCGACCAAAAGGGGACATTCTCATCTAGACATGATTTGGAGTCATCCTACCAAGGTACAATGAAATCCCTTCATAAATATCACCTGTAGACTGTGTGAAGGTTTTCGGGCTTCAAGCCCCTGTAGCCATCACAGCTGCCTAATGGTGTCCAAAGGGGTCTGTTCTCATCTAGACATTATATGAAGTCAACCTACCAAGTTACAATGAAATCCCTTCATAAATATGACCTGAAGACAGTGCTAAAAGTTTTCGGGCTTTGGGCTCGGGCAGCCATCATGGTTGAATGATCGCAATCAAAAGGGGACATTCTCATCTGGGCATCATCTGGAGTGATCCTACGAAGTTACAATGAAATCCCTTCATAAATATGACCTGTAGACTGAGCTCAAGATTTTCGGGATTTGGGCACCTGTAGCCATCACAGTTGACCAATCACGACCAAAAGGGGATGTCATCATCTAGGCATTATATGGAGTCAACCTAACACGTTACAATGAAATCCTTCCATAAATACAACCTATAGACTATGCTAAAGTCTTTGGGCTCGGGCAGCCATCGAAGCTGAATGATCGCGACCAAAAGGGGATGTTCTCATCTAGGCATTATTTGGAGTCATCCTACCAAGTTACAATGAAATCCCTTCATAGTTATGACCTGCAGACTGTTCTAAAGATTTTCAGGCTTCTGGCCCCTGTATTCATCACAGTTGCCCAATCATGTTCAAAAGGGGACGTTCTCATCTAGACATTATATGAAGTCAACCCACCAAGTTACAATGAAATTCCTTCATAAATATGACCTGCAGACTGTGCTAAAGGATTTCGGGCTTCAGGCTCGGGCAGCCATCATGGCTGAATGATCGCAACCAAAATGGGACGATCTCATCTAGACATTATTTGGAGTCATCCTACGAAGTTACAATGAAATCCCTTCATAAATATGACCAGTAGACTGTGCTAAAGGTTTTCGGGCTTCGGGCCCCTGTAGCCGTCACAGTTGCCCAATCACGTCCAGAATGGGACTTTCTCATCCAGACATTATATGAAGTCAACCCACCAAGTTACAATGAAATTCCTCAATAAATATGTCCTGTAGACTGTGCTAAAGGTTTTCGGGTTTTGGGCTCGGGCAGTCGTCACGGTTGACAGATCACGCCCAAATGGGGAAATTCTCATCTAGACATCATAAGGAGTCATCCTACCAAGTTACAATGAAATTCCTCCATATTAAACTTGACCTGCAGACTGTGCTAAAAGCTTTTGGGTTTCGGGCTTGGGCAGCCATCACAGTTGACAGATCATGCCCAAAAGGGGATGTTCTCATCTAGGCATTATACAGAGGCATCCTACCAAGTTATAATGAAATCCCTTCATAAATATGACCTGCAGACTGTGCTAATGGTTTTCGGGTTTTGGGCTCGGGCAGCCATACCGGTTGACCGATCGCAACCAAAAGGGGACATTCTCATCTAGACTTGACCCCAAACCTGCATATTAAATTTTGTGATGATCAGACAAGAACTGCAGGGTATAGCCCGTGCTAAAGGAAAATGTGAACAGACTCACAGACTTCCGCACGCGTGATGCCAACAGCTTATCTTGACTTTGTCAAGTTAAGCTAAAAACTATGGGCCTGAATATCCTTGCCAACCCCTTTCTTCACGCCCCTGCTCCCTCCCATGCTGCACCCCCTCCCCATCAATTCATAAGCGGTTGCCATTTGACCAAAGTGTACTGAGCTTACGATTCCCTTCTGGAACGGGTAATAAAGTGTAAGTATGTTTTTCATGACTCTTGTAATTTAATCCAAGATTCCCTTTTTAGATGCGGTGTTTAACATGCACGGATTTCAGCGACAGGACATTTCATAATAATTCTGTTTTAACCTGTGCAAATACCACTCAGCACTGTCTGGTAATAGACGCCTCAACTATGACTGCAACAAAACAAAAATTGGTGTTATTGACTATTCGAAAATATGTCCCTTGCGTATCGATTTTCAGCTGTAACTTTTGGAATATCACGCAAGGCAAATTTCTATGCAAATTATTATATTATTTATTTATTGGTGTTTAAGGTCACATATTTTGGCACAATGGCTAATCATGACCACAACATGAGTATCAACTCAAGACCAGGGGTGAGCGTTAATAAGCCATGTTGCCCATTTTAGAGAGGGTTTGCACCTCCCAAGCATTGGTGACTGGCTCCTATTTTACCTGTAAAACAGAGCCTGTTTACCACAGTGAAGAGGCACAGCTTCACTTCCCAGGGTTCCCGAGAGGGTTGTCTATGCAAATTGAGAGCCCTTTATAAACTGTATTCTTCTGCTTTGCTGTAGTGGATTACAGACTAAGTAGACAACTGAATAAATAAAACAAGTGGATATTTGGATTAAATAAATTAATATACTTTAATTCTTTTTCGAACAGTTTATTCATCAGGAATTATTATTTAAGTGAAAGCGGAAGTCAAGAAATAATGTGCTTTAGTAGCCTATTTTCACTTCGGTACAGGTTACGTAAATTGATCAAGGCGGCGAAATTGAACTCAATTTATTTATTTAGTGGTGTTTTAAGGTCACATACTTATGCACAATGCCTAATCGTGACCGTGACAGTTTTACGGGTGGAGGAAGCCGGAGTACCCGGAGAGAACCACCGAGCAACGACGAGCAGCTGTCAGCTCTCCAACATCGTAACTCTGAACTCTGCACCGCAGCACAGGCAGGGTTAGATTGGTTGAAGACATGCACACCATCGACGTGCAGTACGCCTCAGTACACAGCGTCATCGTGCCCCCATGTAGGCAATCAGGCTGAAGTGTCTTGCCCAAGGACACAACGCAGTTGCCGCAGATGGGATTCGAACCAAGGACCTCTCGGCTTGCAGCCTGCACCTCTACCAACTGAGCCACCGCGCCCCCATTGAACTCAATAAAGCAGAAAAAAATATCTTGGATCTAAGTAAAATATTTATAACAAAATACTCTTTTATTAAATATATTTCCCTTGTATCCACAGTTTTTTTTTATAGATTGTACGTTTGCGATGAAGCAAAAATTGAAGTCGGAAAAAAACGTCTGCCCATTTTTTTCAAGATAGGGCCTTTTGGTTTTTAGGTTATTACAAAAAAAAAACGAAACTGACCCATTTTTCAGGTAATACTGTCCATCTCTCCACAATGTGCCCAAATTAGACTAGTCTGAAGGCCTGTAACAAAGCTGCAGAAGTCTCTTGCAACCGCACCTGGTGATTAACCCACTGAACATAACAATTTCAAAGAGCAAAATTTTCTCTTAAATCATCTAGGAACTTAACAGATTCAATCTCGTTCGACAGACAGCACTGAGCTTTGTCAAACAAGATTGAATTGGTTCAATTCCTTGTTGAATTGTGAGGAAAAGCTGCTTCTTAAACTTTTGTTATTTTAACATCCATGCAGAGGGTTAAGGCAAGGCATGCACAAAATCAGGATACATATATATATAATAACATCACAGTCATGGCAACAAGGGCTCAAATCCTTGTGTATCATCAAATATCTGTGGGGGTCATACAGTGGTACCAAGCAAATTTTACGTGATGACTCCTGGTATATCAGCATAGAACCAAAGCTGGTCATCGCTATTCATAAACGTTTATTCATAAACAGTTGCCATTCAAATTTAAATACATTTTTCTATTTTTGCCTTTTGACCCCTCACTGGAACTAGCTCAACAAGCTGGTTCTAATGAGGTATCATTACTCATTAGTATGTTTTTTAGGCAAAAAACAAACATTTTGAGTTATTCTAAGATTTTCTTTGCAAGTGTTTTCTGCTATTAACAGGTTGAGGGCTAGATTATTTTTGGTGGTCTGAATATGCTCATCAAAAATTGTTTTATTACAAATTTAAATATTTATTTATTTATTGGTGTTTAAGGTTACATACTTCTCCACAATGGCTAATCATGACCACAACATGGAGATAAAGTCAAGGTCAGTCAATCGTTTATACCCCATGTTGCCTATTTTAGAGGTCTCGCACCCCAAGCATTAGTGACTGGGTACTGTTTTACCAGTGAAATAGAGCTTGTTTACCACAGTAAACAAGCACTGCTTCACTTCCTGGGGTTCCCGTGGGGGAAAAATTTAAATAAACAAAACATTATTTGCGTTTGATTTAATGTGGAACATGGGCGATGAAAATGTTGGCTTTTTGCTCTCGTTCCCTCATTTTTTTTAAAACTCGGATAGCGGCTTCTAGCACTCAACCAGTTAACCCCTACACTCTGGTAGTGCAACAGAATTTTCTCCAACCACTCTGTTTTTCTCCCGTTTAACTATGAATTTACCAATTATACAGTACAGTCGCTGTGGACTGGTCGTATTCCACGCATAGGCAGTGATGTCCATGCATGCGTTTACTGGGTAATAAAAATGATCATGTGTTTCATTAATTAACTTTTTGATGATTATTCCTATAATTAGTGTTTGCAATCTAACATTATTGCATCCGTGGGAATACTGCCCACCCCATGGCGGCCATACTGTATCTTGTTTGACAGAGCCCAAGAGTTCTGTCAAACAAGATATATTTGGTTAAATATCAAACTGCATTATGTGAAATATTTGCTGCTGAAAACTTTGCCATTTTGACATCAGAGTGCAGAGGGTTAATCATAGGCAAAGTGGTGGCAGTAAAAACTTAATCCTGGTAAGTAAAATATATCTGTTAATCTCATATATAAATTTCAAATATTTATCATTCATTAAACCATTCAGTTATTATTCAATCCTCATTTCATTATCTTGATCTGAAAATATTCATTCACAAAGCATTGTGAAATATACATTAAAATTTCCATGTTGCAGCATTATCATTTTACTTAAAAAATGAAAATTTAATATTTAAAATTTTATCTTGTGAGGCAGAACTCATTTGACTTCGACAGATGAGACATATTGAATTAAATTTTGTATGCGATCCGAATAGGGATACAGAAAATTAACAATTATTGGTTCCAAGATAAAAGACACCAGCGAGATATCAGTCAAAAGCCTGAATACCATTAACTGGTAGGGTGCTAAATTATATTTCAAAGGCAATTTGTAACAGGAGGATTTTTTTCCAAAGATATTTTGCTACCAGCAAGGGGGACCTTACTTGTGCAAGATTTGTTCATAAATAATTGTTTTGTTGTAATTTATTGAAGAGAGCCTCTTGGTACTCTCCAATAAATTATAATAAAACAATTTTATGTGAAGGTTTTTTCTTACTGCTCAAGCAGTGTAAAGACACTAAAGTGGCTTTCAGAACTTTTCAAAGGAGCCATGATAGTGGCTTCTTGCATTTAACCAGTTAATCAAGCTCCTGCTAATTTTGAGGTTTTTACTGTTACCTGTCATAACTGTATTTTAGGTCCCTTTTTACCCCATTCAGGTGTCTTTAACCCTTTACCCAACGTAACGGCCAAAACCGGCCAGCGCTATTCTAAAAAATCGTCAATTAATTTTCAAAATATTTTCATTTTTTGTCTCAAAAACATAGGTTATGACTCCTCGTTGGAACGAGCTAGTCGAGCTCGTTCCAACGAGGGGTCATAACCTATGTTTTTGAGACAAAAAATGAAAAAATTTAGTTATTCAAGAATTTTTTTTGCAAGTGTCGTCTACTTTTCATGTTAGGTAAAGGGTTAACCAATGCTAACCCAACTTGTATGGAGTCCGGACAAAATTAATTATTCTAAGAGGAAAAAGGGGCATAACTATGGCAAAAAAGTCCAATCAAACTATAATAACTGGTGCACAGGTTCCCATGGCAGTGAACATCCACACCAAGTTTAAAAGGAATCGACCCACAAACATCTGAGAAAATCTCTGGACAAAATTCTTGCATTCTAAGACATGTGAAAAAGGGGCATAACTCTGGCAAAAATAGTCTGACCACAACTATAATCGCAGGGGCACAGGACCCCATAGTGGTGAACATTCACACCAAATTTCAATGACAATGGTCCATAAACTTAGTCTGAGAAAATCTCCGGACAAAATTATGTTTACGGATGGACAGACGGACAAGGTGATTCAAGTGTTCCCCACACCCCCACACCCCCCTCCATTGTGGAGGGTATAAAAACTGAAAATGTCAAAAACTCATTTGGTCATGATACATTCAAAGCAACAGCCTAGGGTAATTTGAATGTCAATCCGTCGGAAGTTCAGAAACCTGTCAATTTCAGTTGTGATATACATAAAAGTATGTTGCACATTGGGTTCATGTACTCGTCCATGCCAAAATCTCTGCACAGAATACCTTTGGTTTCTAAATGAATAAATAGCTCAGCCTTTCAGAAACAAGTGATAGGTCCATCTATTGGTACTTGCAGTACAAAATAGCCTAACCAGATCGCATATTGATTCGCAGTTCACATGGGAGAAAGACAACACTTGTAAGAGAGCCATAGTATTGCAACAATTGGAAAGGGGATTTCGATTCAAGATTCAATATTCGATTTCAAATCTTTTTCCTGATTCGATTCAAGCAAAACAGATTTTAAACAAAAAGCATTACTTGTAACATATCACTGGAATCGACTCAATAAGTTTATTGAACTGATTACAAATCATCTTCCCTCTTGTCTATTATTTTTATATTTCAGCCCTATGCAACTAACAAAGTTATTCAAATTAAGATACAGCATACACTAAGAAACCCTGAGTGACTTAACTGAAATTACTGGATATCTCTTAAGTAAATAACCCTGTTAACTGAATATTATTTCCATATACTAAACCATTTACTTTACTTTCAGTACAAATTTGACCTGCATATTTATAGGCTACAGAATAAACTTCCATTAATGAAAAGAAAATTTTGAAATATATAAACGAATTCCCAAGACAACCAGTGAATTCTCCATGCTGAGAGACCTACTGGATTTCAATACATCCAATACAGGCATCTAATCTATTATTTCTTTATTGACATGACCTATGTCAAACAAGATACAGAACAGTCGGCGTGAATTGGTCATAATCCACGTGGGGGCAGTGATGTCCACGCATTCACTTACAGGTAATACACAAGAGGCTCCAAGGGGCCTTAATCGCTCACCTGACAAAGTGGTTCAAAGAAGTATTTTGGGTCTCATTCAGTTAGTCATAGTTCCTCAACACTACAGATGAATGAAGTAATGAAATTATTCATAACTCTGGTGTCTACGTCAGATGATTATTATCATAGGTCTTCCTGACAGCTTCCAATTCTATTAGCTGTAGACAAGCACTGCCAAACTTCCAAAGGTTGTTATGTCACCGCAACCCCCCCCCCCCCCCCCTCCTAGAGATGTTGTATATCAAATATCAAAAGATTCTAATAGATGATTCTGGCAAAGAAGATTTTTAAAGAAATTCCCTATTATTGCATTAAATTAAAATGCAATATTACCGGTAACTCAGGGACCCGATTTGAACAAAACTTAAATCTGGCGCTCCTAGACGTTTTGAAAACCAAATATGAAAGGATTCTGCCAGGTGGATCTGAAGAAGATTTTTAATGAAATTTCCTCATACTGCACCAAGTTAAAATTTGGGCTCTCACAGGGAGCCCAAACATTAACCCAGGGACTCGATTGGAACAAACTTGAATCTAAGCCCCCTTAGAGATGTTGTATACAAAATATGAAAGGATTCTGACTAGAGGATCTGAAGAAGATTTTTAAAGAAATTTCCTCATATTGCACTGCGCTAAAATTTGGGCTTCCACAGGGAGCCCAAATATTAATCCAGGACCTGATTTGAGCAAACTTGAATCTGACCTCCCTAGAGATGTTGTATACCAAATATGAAAGTATTCTGACTGGTGGATCTGAAGAAGAAGATTTTTAAAGAAATTTCCTCATAATGCACCAAGTTAAAATTCAGGCTCCCATTACAGGGAACCCAAATATTAACTCAGGGACCTGATTTGAACAAACTTGAGTCTGACCTACCTACAGATGTCGTATATCAAATATGAAAGGATTCTGACTGGTGAATCTGAAGAAGATATTTAAAGAGATTCCCTCATATTGCACTAAATTGAACTTTGGGCTCCAATACAGACCAAATACTAACCAAGGGACCCGATTTGAACAAACTTGAATCTTACTACTCTTGAGATGTTATATACCAAACATGAAAGCATTCTGACTGGTGTATCTGAAGAAGAAGATTTTTAAAGAAATTTCCTCATATTGCACAAAGTTAAAGTTATTAACACAGGGACTTGAGTTTTGAAGAAACTTGAGTCTGACCCCCTAGAGATGTTATATACCAAATATCAAAAATTCTAATTGATGGTTCTGGAGAAGATTTTTAAAATTTTTTGAAAACAATGTATGAGTGCTATCAGAGTAATGCCCCTTGTGGGCCTCCAGTGGCGTGGCAACTTTATTTTAAAAATTTGAAGTGACATGTGATAAGGAACACGCACATCAAATTTGGTTAAATTCAGCTGGTGGTTTATGAGAAGAAGTCGATAATGTAAAGTTCACGCCTGACGGACAACGGACAAAACAAAAAGTGATCACTTGAGCTTCCCCTGATTTTCAGTCAGGTGAGCTAAATCATCAGCAGCAAAATTTTAATTAATGAAGCACTGGGTTGTACCCGGGGTTCCATTAATTAAATTTCTGATGCCTATTCCCATAATTAGTGTTTGCAATATATTATTGCATCAGTGGAAATATTGCTCAACCCATGGAAAGTGACCAGTCCATGGCAGCCATACTGTGAAATGGAGTAAATGCTCTGTTAATCATAAGAATACTGGAAAATGACTAAAATCTTTTAACCCTTTACCTAACAAATGAGCCATGTTCGCCCACATAATTTACAAATTAAGCAGTTGAAAAAATATACATTTCTTTAAAAAAACATTCAACAAAACCATATCATGTGGCTGCTCATTGGAACAAGCCAAGACCAATACCAGGTCTGGACCTGCGTCGCTGCATGCAATTGATCTGAAAATTAGATACACGATACAACTCATCATTATGAAGCAGCAGACCAAATATAAAATCATTCCCTTCCATAGAAGCTAAGAAAACTTTGACGGAAGAAGTGTTTCGGACGGACTGGCGGGCGGGCGGACGGACTGGCAGGCAGACGGACGGACGGACTGATGGACAGACGGAGTCGAGCGGTTACTAGACCTGCTCTACCGCTGGCGACACAGGTAACAAGCTCGTTCCAATGAGGGGCTACATGATATGGTTTTGTCGAAATGTTTTGAAAAATTTGAAAAAACAATAACTAAAATTATAAATTTTGATATCATGTGTGCTGAGTAAAGTGTTAATTGAATACTCTTGTTAATATTTTTCACAGGCAAAGTAGCAAGTTATCAGGGTTGTACACAGGTGTGATGTTCAGGACAAGTTCAGCGAATGGTTAACAAATTATTATTATTATTTTAGCACTTTTTGGTGATTTGAACTGGAGTTCAACATCTGACTGATTGGATCTAATTGCACCTACAACATGCAAACAAAGAAATCTAAAACAACATTCTGTACCTGATACATCCCAAGAACATAGGTAACTAACACTTGAAATAATGAATGTGTACTAATGCACCATGGTCAGCAATTAAAATACACTTTGTATAAACTTATCTGAAATTAATCTTTCGTTATACTTTGATGGAGATGCATGGAACTGACATGAAGATGCCAAATGCATGCTGGGCCATCATGGTCAGTGATTAATACGTGCAATTTGATGGTCTGTTGGAAAACTAATCAGCCGTAAAAAAAAATTGATGCAAGTCAGCAACAAGTTGATGAGTATTAGTCACTCTTCTCAACAAGTTATGCCAAGACTTTCAGCAAAATATTGACAGAGAGCCAGAAAAATAACTCTAAACACAGCAGGCAAACTTAAAAATGTTGTAAAAAGTACTTTGTAAAAAAGTTTTTGTTTCATCCTGAAACCAGAGTGCTCTATAAAACTACATTTTCAAAAATTCGCAAGATAGGTTTTAAAAGAGGGACCAAATATGGCTTGATCATTTTAACCCATAGAACACTAATTTTATGAAATGGGTTATTCCTTGTGAGTGCAATTGAAAAAGTCCATTTTTGACTGGTGGAGTGCTAGAAGGCACTATCATGGCACCAAGCAGACTGTCATCTACAAAATGAGGTCCCCAGAGGGTGAATTTGGTGATGCTACCCAACACAGCAGGGTAGCATCACAAAATTTACTCTCTGTGAACCTCAGTCTGAATGAAGGTCTCAAGCCAAAACAGAAAGATGTACCTAGAGGATAAATTGACCCATTGTATGGGAAAGCATCAGCAAATTCACCCTCTGGAGACCTCATTTTGCAAATAACAGGTTGCTTATATTCAGGCTTGCATGGCACCACTAAAAAGTGTTGAAAATAATTTTAGAAGCTTTACACTGTAAGCATCAGTTAATTTACTCAGCAGTAGAAGGAAAAATGTTTACATGAAATTGT
Organism: Pictodentalium vernedei; assembly: GCA_031216915.1. NCBI lineage: Eukaryota > Metazoa > Mollusca > Scaphopoda > Dentaliida > Dentaliidae > Pictodentalium > Pictodentalium vernedei. The sequence goes on along the minus strand of CM062288.1, from coordinate 174,398,729 downwards.
TTAGTTACAATTTATTGGAGAGTGGCAAGGCACTCTCCAATAAATTGCAACAAAACAGTTTTTATTTGTGAATAAAATCTTGCTAAACTGACACATCTATTGTTGGTATATATTAAAAAAAAATACTCATGTTACAAATCACCTTTGAAAAATAATTTCAAACCAAAACAGTTCATGTCCTGATTAGGTTATTTTTAATCAGCAGAAATACAGCTGCATCTAGTGTATTATTTGGTCTCTCAATAAATACAGTTTCGATTTAATATTAAAAAAAATTAAATTTATACCAATCATAGCCCATTCCACAAGTAATTCGAATATGGGTGACCCATGATTGATTGTATATTAGTACAGTTCATCCCACTTGATTGCATGTATCTTGTGTAAGCCTGTTGCATATAATTTTCAAACACCATACCATTTACCATACTGTCAATGAGATTTGACCTGTTAGTTGCATATATATTACAAAGTAAACTGTAAATTGAATAAAAACTCTTGTTACCTATCAAACAACTACTCTGACAACCACTGAATTCTGTATGTTATGGACGAATCTGCTGTCAATACATCACATATTTACATCAAAATTAGCTCTGTCAAACAACATTTTACAGATTAAATACTCATTTTATCATTGACTTCAGAAAAATGACAAGGGCTATTCTCTTAAACAATGGCCTAGTAAGTCTGACCACCGTAGAAATGTACTCACTGCAAACAGAGCAACTGGTTATTGGCATTTAAAATTAAATTGCTTTCACCATCTATAGCAAAATTGTGCAAGTAGACAAGCATTGCACCCGCTATTTGGTACACTGTTTGACACAATTAAGAGAATGAAAGTGTCAATGACACTGTATTTCAACTTGTTAAGACATGTACATGTATAGTATGGGACACAGCAAAGACAAACATCTAGGTAATGACCTGATAACAAAGGTACATATAAAGTATTATAATGGTCTGTACTGACCGTAGCCTGCAACAAATGTATAGGTAAAGTATTGTAAATGTGGGTGACAGTCAGATGCTAAACTAGAAAAGAAATCTTTTGAGTCCCAAAGTGGGTCTGACTGAACCCCAAAATATTTGTTCTCATAGCACAGTGATAAGAAAGGCACCCCAAAACACACTCGTTCCTGTCCCAAGGTGATAACAAAGGTACCCAAGAAGTTTCGTGAAGATCAGTTCATAAATACGAGCCGTAAAGAAGTTGTGACAAAAAACTGATTGGACCTAACTTCGGTACAAAATTGCCACTGGCAGCCATCTTGAATTTTGGACCGCACCTAGAAACACTCGTTCTCGTCCCAAGGTGATAACAAAGGTACCCAAGAAGTTTCGTGAAGATCGGTTCATAAATACAGCCTCTAACCTGAGCCGTATTGACATGTGCACTTACTGTGTACAAGTAGCACTGAATAAATCAAAGTTCATCTAATTTGCATAATTTCTGCACGAGAAAAAACCCCGTACTATATGTAATGTATTCCATGTTACTAAACATTCAAACAAAAATTTAGTCAAATCAGAATTTTCATACAGAAGTTCTGTACAAAAAACTGATTGCACTAATTTGGGTACAAAATGGCTGCTAGTGGCCATCTTGAATTTTGGACCACACCCAAAAACACTCGTTCTCATCCCACGGTGATAACAAAGGTACCTAAGAAGTTTTGTAAAGATTGGTTCATAAATACGGCCTCTAGCCTGAGCCGTATAGAAGTTGTGTACAAAAAACTGATTAGACCTAACTTCGGTACAAAATGGCCACTGGCAGCCATCTTGAATTTTGGACCGCACCCAGAAACACTCGTTATCGTCCCAAGGTGATAACAAAGGTACGCAAGATGTTTCGTGAATATCGGTTCATAAATACAGACTCTAGCCCAAGCCGTATTGACATGTGCACTTTCTGTGTGAAAGTAGCACTGAAAAAATCAAAGTTTATCTAATTTGCATAATTTCTGCATAAGAAAAAAACCCATATTATATGTGATGAATCCCATGGTACTAAACACTCACACACAAAATTATTCAAATCAGTGCTTTCATATGGAAGTGCTGCGCAAAAATCTGATTGCACCTAATTTTGTACAAAATGGCTGCCATCGGGCATCTTGAATTTCGGACCGGACCCAAAAACACTCGTTCTCGTCCCACGGTGATACAAAAGGTGCGCAAGAAGTTTCGTAAAGAGCGGTTCATAAATATGGCCTATAGCCCGAGCCGTATTGGCATTTGCACTTACAGTGCTGAAAGTAACACTAAATACATCAAAGTCTATTTTGCATAATTTACGCACGAGAAAAAAACCCGTATTATATGTGATGAATCCCATGGTACTAAACATTCATACAAAAAATTATTCAAATCAGAGCTTTCATATGGAAGTTCTGCGTAAAAATCTGATTGCACCTAATTTTGTACAAAATGGCTGCCAGCGGCCAACTTGAATTTTGGATCGGACCCCAATACACTCGTTCTCGTCCCACGGTCATAACAAAGGTACCCAAGAAGTTTCGTAAAGATCGGTTCATAAATACGGCCTCTAGCCCGAGCCATATTCAATTGTTGACGGCCAGACGGAGGACTGGCCATGGCATAAGCTCAAATTTGACTTACGTCAAAGTTGAGCTAAAAATTCAATTTTCTTGATATTTTGAATTGACTCCACAAATAAAAAAAAACGGAATCCTACTGTTGTGGACACATTCGGTATTAACTCTCGTTGGTTTAATTAATTTTGGACTGTTATTTTATATACAATTTGTTCCAATATTACACAACCATAAAAGCTTGCAAAAAAATAGTTCTGCATTTATGGCATACTTAAATATATTATAAACGATGTCGTCATAATACTCCGAGTCTTTCGGTTTCAAAGTCCGAAAATGATTTTACATAATGGGTTTAAAAATAGGTTGGGACACGTTTCTCTTATAAAGGCCGCCACACTCTCAAATTATAGGATTCACCTTTTCGTTATAGATATGTCATTTATAAATATATTCATTATGTAGGTCAAAGTTACTCGCTTCAAATTGTAAGCTGTGTAAGTTTCGTTTCTACATACGTTTTATGTGTGTATGGCATTTAAAATGCAATGGATTTGTTTAATTAGTTTAGCGAATGTTTGCACATCTCACTTTTTGATGGTCAGTATTATTAAAGAGATTCACAAACAATTCACTGCTGGCTTAATTGACATAAGAATTGTTTTTAAATTGGTTGGTGGAGGTACATGTTCCTTTGATAAACTCATTGATTTCAGAAGAGATACAGGAAATGAAAGTGTCAATGACACTGTAGCTCAACTTGTCAAGACATGTACATGTATAGTATGTGACACAGCAATGACAAACATCTAGGTAATGACCTGATAACAAAGGTACATATAAAGTATTGTAACGGTCTGTACATAAATACTGACCGTAGCCTGTAACAAAAGTATAGGTAAAGTATTGTAAAGGGGGGTGACAGTCAGATGCTAAACTAGAAAAGAAATCTTTGAGTCCCAGAGTGGGTCTGACTGAACCCCCAAAATATTTGTTCTCATAGCACAGTGATAACAAAGGCACCCCAAAACACACTCATTCCTGACCCAAGGTGAAAACAAAGGTACCCAAGAAGTTTTGTGAAGCATCAGTTCATAAATACGAGCCGTATAGAAGTTGTGACAAAAGACTGATTGGACCCAATTTCAGTACAAAATGGCCACTGGCAGCCATCTTGAATTTGGGACCGCAGTCAGAAAACACTCATTCTCGTCTCAAGCTGATAACAAAGGTACCCAAAAAGTTTTGTGAAGATCGGTTGATAAATACAGACTCTAGTCCGAGCCATATTGACATGTGCACTTACAGTGTATAAGTAGCACTAAATAAATCAAAATTCATCTAATTTGCATAATTTCTGCACGAGAAAAAAACCTGTTCTGTATGTGATGTATTCCATTTTACTAAACATTCATACAAAAATTTATTCAAATCAGAACTTTCATACAGAAGTTCTGTACAAAAGACTGATTGCACTAATTTTGGTACAAAATGGCTGCTGGTGGCCATCTTGAATTTCGGACCACACCCCAAAACATCCATTCTTATCCCACAATGATAACAAAGGTACCCAAGAAGTTTCGTAAAGATCGGTTCATAAATAAGGCCTCTAGCCTGAGCCGTATAGAAGTTGTGTACAAAAAACTGATTAGGCCTAATTTCGGTACAAAATGGCCACTGGCAGCCATATTGAATTTTGGACCGCACTCAGAAACACTCGTTCTCGTCCCAAGGTGATAACAGAGGTACCCAAGAAGTTTCGTGAAGATCGGTTGATAAATACAGCCTCTAGCCCGAGCCGTATTGACATGTGTACTCACTGTGTGCAAGTAGCACTGAAAAAATCAAAGTTCATCTAATTTGCATAATTTCTGCATGAGAAAAAAAACCCGTATTATATGTGATGTATCCCATGGTACTAAACATTCACACAAAAAAATTTTCAAATCAGCGCTTTCATATGGAAGTTCTGTGCAAAAATCTGATTCCACCTAATTTTGTACAAAATGGCTGCCATCGGCCATCTTGAATTTCGGACCGCACCCCAAAACACTCGTTCTTGTCCCACGGTGATACCAAAGGTACCCAAGAAGTTTCGTAAAAATCGGTTTATAAATACGGCCTCTAGCCCGAGCCGTATTGGCATTTGCACTTACAGTGCTGAAAGTAACACTGAATACATCAAAGTTAGTCTAATTTGCATAATTTCTGCACGAGAAAAAAACCCGTATTATATGTGATGTATCCCATGGTACTAAACATTCATCATACAAAAAATTATTCAAATCAGCGCTTTCATATGGAAGTTCTGCACAAAAATCTGATTTCACCTAAGTCTGTACAAAATGGCCACCAGCGGCCAACTTGAATTTCGGATTGGACCCAAAAACACTCGTTCTCGTCCCAAGGTCATAACAAAGGTACCCAAGAAGTTTCGTAAAGATCGGTTCATAAATACGGCCTCTAGCCTGAGCCGTATTGAATTGTTGGCCATGGCATAAGCTCAAATTTGGCTTCGCCAAAGTTGAGCTAAAAATACGCCATGGTGTAACTTGGTGCTTTCAACAGTTGGCTTAAGATTCTGGTTTGCGTGTTCTGTGAGGCATCTGCCCTCTGTTGTATTTTGGACAATTTTGTCAACATATGCACGATATTTCAGGTTCAATGAGAGGTTTCCGTCGAGTTATTCGTTGCATTAACCTTTCATCCACAACAGCGATGTGGAATTGGTTCCTACATTTTCAGAAATATTGAGCTGACAGCTGACATCTGTGGGTAAATCTTTTTGATAAGGAGTAATGTGGGCGGAGTGAATATTACCTGTTACGATAACCCTTCACTCATTAACCCTTTAACAAACAGAGCTCAAACATTTTTCAGAAATATTGAGCTGACATCTGTGTGTAAATCTTTTTGATAAGGAGTAATCTGTGCAGAATGAATATTACCTGCTACGATAACCTTTCACTCATTAATCCTTTAACAAGAGGAGCCCGAACGTACGTATGCACTTTTAGAGTTTACTAGCTGAAGTTTCGCACCTACATTTGAATTTTAACATATTTTTTTTTATATTAACAAAAGTTTTAATTAGGCTTTTCCCTCTGGAAAAGACTATTGTTTTTCTACGGATTATTATTTTTTTTTTTTGGGGGGGGGGGGTTGTTTTTTTTTTTCCACACATTTTGTCCGTACGATTCAGAAGCCATTTTCGAACCGATTTTCACGAAATTTTGCACACGCATAGAGGGGCACAAAATCTAAAAATGCACCTAGGCAGAATTTTCGATTTAACCCTTATTCTGCCAGAATTGGCAAAAAACTGCCAAAATTGGGGTTTATCGGCACTTTCTCGAAACACGTCTTGTAGATTTTATTTAAACATTCGTCATTGCTAGACCTGTCTGTGACACACCCTTTGATACACACGACCTATCAGGCGATGCATATGGTAACCCTCCACAGGCTGCCAAACATAAAAATTTTGATGAAATAGGCCGGATTCAGGCCTCCACTGCACCCAAACAATACACAAAAGATAAACATATCTTCCTTTACTGGGAGTGGAATTCACCAAGGATCATTTTTGTCAGTAATAAGGGTGTTCAGAAAGCCAAGCGTTAACCCATTTTGAGCTGGTTAAACAGCAATACCCCCATAAAGCTAAAAAATTTGTGTTTTCCATATATTTCTCTAAACGAGTCTTGTAAATTTTCAAGAAAAATTTGTCACTCCCAGGCCTTGGAGTGACAATAGAAGTTGCGTGGACAAAATACTGTGGTGAGCATTTGTTAACCCTTCACGGGCTACAAAAAGTCAAAATTGTGATAAAATGGGCTGTTTTTGGACACCAACAGCACCCAATGGGTATGCCACAAAGAAAAGTGCCTTCTTTTATCGAGCGCACATTCTATATGGAAACATTTTTGTAAGTAGTAAGGGTATTCAAAAGTCGAAGTCTTAACCCATTTTGGGCAGGCTGAAGAGAGAGACCCCTTAAAATCTTAAAATTCCCATTTTCTGTGGATTTCTCTAAATACATCCTGTAGGTTCTCAAGAAAAATTGACTACTCGCAGGTCTTTGTGTAAGTTGCATGGACAAAATATTCCGGTAAGCGTTTATTAACCCTCTAGAGACTGCCAAGCATCGTAATTTTGTTGAAATGGGCTGTTTTCAGACACGCACAGCACCCAACGTGTACCTGAGAAATACACATAATCTCCTTTGTTGGAAGTGGCATTCACCGAGGACCATTTTTTGTAAGTAATAAGGGTATTCAAAAAACCAAGCGTTAACCCCTTTTGTGGTTGTTAATAGTGATACCCATCAAAGGCTTAAAAATTTATGTTTTCCCTGGATTTCTTTACAAACATCTGGTAGAGGTTTCAAGAGAAAATGGCCATTGATAGGTCATGGTGTCACATTACCAGTTGATTGGATAAATTATTCCGGTAAGCATTTGTTAACCCTCCATGGGCTGCTAAATGTGAAAAGTTTGAAAAAAATAGTCTGTTTTTGAACAACAACAACATCAAAAGGGAATGCAACAGAGAAATGTAACTTCTTTTACCAGACGCAAAACTGACAGGGAAACATTTTTGTAAGTAGTAAATGTATTCAAAAATCGAGGTCTTAATCCATTTTTGACTGGTTAAGGAGATACACCCTTTAAAAGCTTAAAATTCCAGTTTTCTGTAGGTTTCTCAAAAAAAAGTTCAAAAACAATTGACCATTCGCAGGTCTTCGAGTGACATTGCAAGCATGAACAAAATGTTTCGGTAAACATTTGTTAACCCTCCACATGCTGCCAAGCATAGACATTTGGAGATGTGTACCTACGAGATAAACATAACCTCCTTCATTGGAAGTGGAATTCACTGTCGATCATTTTTGTAAGTAATGAAGGTATTCACAAAACCAAGCATTAACCCTTTAGAGCTGGTTACAGAGAGATACCCCTCAAAAGGTTAAAAATTTGTGTTATCTGAGGATTTCTTTAAAAACATCCCATAGATTTTCAAGAAAAAATGGCCATTCTCAGATCTTAGTGTGACATTACAAGTTGCATGTACAAAATATTCCTGTAAGCATTTGTTAACCCTATGCAGGTTCTCAAACATCAAAATGTTGATAAAATGGGCTCTGTTTGCGTACCCACAGCACCCAAAGTTGGGAAGAGAGATCAAAATAAGTGGAAGTAGAATTCACTGAGAATTATTCTTGGAAGTAATAAGTGTATTCAAAAAACAACACTTAACCCATTCTGGATTGGAGAAACAATGATACCCATCAAAAGCTTAAAATTCATGTTCTCCCTAAATTTCTCTGAAAACATCTTGTAGATTTTAAAGATAAAATGGCCATTCACAGTTCTTGGTGTGACATTACAAGTTGCATGAATAAATATTCCTGTTAGCATTTGTTAACCCTCTACAAGCTGCCAGACATCAATATTTGGGATACATTTGAGATAAAATGAACCATTTTTAAATTGAGACAGCACTCAGTGTGTATGTGTCAAACAAACATAACTCCTTTTGTCGGTCACAGACTTGTTGGACGACGATATTGACATTAAACCACTCCACCGTTAATGATGGTTTTTACCTAAACAATTTTTTATCAAACTTTGACATTTGAGATTACTATCTTCACCTTTCTCATAACATCAATGAAGGGACTTCAGTGAGACAGTTAAAAACAATTCATCAGACACTGTGGGGTCATGAAAAATCATGGAATCTCATCGGGAAAAGCCATGATTCTCCAGAATCATAAAGTCTAGTTTTATATGATTATTGTATATTGTGTAATTATGATATATCTGACAATGACCCATGATTTTTGTTTCTTTTTGAAACTTGTTGTTTATTAAAAGTTTTTTTTTTAATTTGCATTTGTGTTTTTTTATTTTATATTTTACCTTTGTATCATTAGCTCAACATTGACGGACAAAGTCAAATTTCAGGTTTTGTCATGGCCCATTGTCCATCTGTTTGTCTGTATGTACGTCAACAATTGGATAAGGCTCATGCTAGAGGCCGTATTTATGAACCGATTTTACAAAACTTATTTGTACCTTTGTTAAAAACGTGGGACGGGAACGAATGTTTTTGGGTGCAGTCCGAAATTCAAAATGGCTGCCAGCCGAAATTTTTTTTACCGAAATTGGTCAAATCAGTTTTTTGTACAAACTTCTGTATGAAAGTATTGATTTGAATAAATTTTTGCGTGAATGTTTAGTAACATGAGACATATCACATATAATAAGGGTTTTTTTCTCATTCGTAAATTTTGGAAATTAGAATAACTTTGATTTATTTAGTGTAGATTTATTTAGTGTAGCTTTCAGCAGTGTAAGTGCAAATGTCAATAAGGCTCGGGCTAAAGGCCATATTTATGAACCAATCTTTACGAAACTTCTGGGGTAACTTTTTTATCAACGTGGGACGATAACAAGTGTTTTGGGGTATGGTCTGAAAATCAACATAGCCGCTGACCGCCGTTTTGTACAAAATTGGGTGCAATCAGATTTTTGCACAGAACTTCCATATCAAAGCTCTGATTTGAATATTTTTTGTTGGAATGTTTAGTAACATGGGATATATAGCATATAATATGTTTTTTTTTCTCTTGCATAAATAATGCAAATTGGACTAACTTTGATCTATTCAGTGTTACTCTAAGCATTGTAACTGCAAGTGCAAATACGCTAAGGCTAGAGGCCATATTTATGAACCGATCTTTATGAAACTTTTTTGGATATCTTTGTTATCACCGTGGGACGAGAACGAGTGTTTTGGGGTCCGTTCTAAAATTCAAGATGGCTGCTGCCAGCCATTTTGTACAAAATTAGGTGCAATCAGATTTTTACGCAGAACTTCCATATGAAAGCTCTGATTTGAATAATTTTTTCAATAAATGTTTAGTACATGGGATAGATCACATATAATATTTTTTTTCTCATGCATATATTATGCAAATTAGACTAAATTTGATTTATTCAGTATTAATTTCAGCAATGTAAGTGCAAATGCCAATAAGGCTCGGGCTAGAGACCATGAAAGTTGTGATTTGATTGAATAAATTTTTGTTGGAATGTTTAGTAACATGGAACACATCACATATGGGCTTTTTCTCATGCATAAATTGTGCAAATTAGATGAGAACTTTGATTTATTCAGAGCAACTTGCACACAGTAAGTGCACATGTCAATAAGGCTCGGGCAAGAGGCCTTACTTATGAACCCATTTTTACGAAACTTCTGGGGAGCCTTTGTTACCATTGTGGGACAAGAACAAGTGTTTTGGGTTCAGGTACGAAATTTAAGATGGTCTCCGGCAACCATTTTTTAACGAAATTAGGCGCAATCAGTTTTTTGTACAGAACTTCTAAATGAAAGTAGTGATTTGAATAAATTTTTGAATATGAATGTTTAGTAACTTGGCATGCATCACATATAATACAGGTGTTTTTCTCATGAATAAATTGATTAAATTTGATTTATTCAGTGCCATCTACACAAAGTAAGTGCACATGTCAATAAAGATCAGGCTAGAGGTCATATCTATGAATCGTTATGTAGCAGGGTTTTTGGTCTGCCTGCCATAAAATATTGTAGCCATTATCACCAGTATGATATTTTGTGACTTCTTTATCTCTGACAAGGGTTGAAGACAATTTCCCATCTAATTTTTTCGAAAAGTGACTTAAATGATTGGTCATAATCTTTAGTCCAATGCTGTCAACTTGTAATTCTTTTATTGTTGTTGACTTGGTCACAGCAGATAATAATTAATGTCATATTAATTATTGTTGACTTGGTCACAGCAATATTAAATTCCTGTCATATTGAAGTTGAGCCAGAGTGTCATCGACAATTTTATTATTGAATATTATGTAATTTTATTTTTATACTTATGTTCTTAATAAAAGATATTTTTGTCACAAACATGAATTTCTGATTTTGTTTAATAATGAACTATATAATTTCAATACATTAAACCTTTAGGTCAAGACTAATTGAACACAAGTCTAATTGAACACAAGTGCTGTTAATTTTTTAAAATCTTGCCAGTTTACCAAAGCCTAAAGGTGATGTGAGTAAATTTATTATATATTATTATTTTTCTCCCAAGACTGGCATATTAGGCAAGTAGGGATATAGATTTGATTATATTTGTTCTCATACATTGGTAAAATATGATCAACACAGATGGGGTGCAAATGTTTAGTAAATGGGCAACATAAACAATTGGCAAAACTTTAATCTATGCTCATGTTCTCTCATGGTATAGCACAGATGCTGATAACATTAAAGACTAATAAAAAATACTACATATAAGATAATGCAATTTAAATTAAAACAATTCATGAAATGTTATGGATTTCATTTTTTAATATAGCACAAACAATGTTTATTTTAATGTAAATTATTTTTAAACCTGTAAATCTAATGTGAAAACTTTTTGAATGTTTTCATGAATTGTATTTTTTTCATGTTCCTTTGTCTGCGTGCTTGCGCTCTGCACAAAACTTTTCTTGTTTATATTTGTGCTGCCAACTTTGAAGGAGTCACTATCCAGACATTGGTGATTGAATACCAGGTCATATTATACAAGTAAAACAGAATTTGCCTCTCACAAAAAACAAACAGGGCTCCACATCCAGTTGTTACTGGTCTTGAAAAGAACAGCTAAATCTTAAAACTTCTAAGTATTCTCTGAAACTTAAACTGCTAAGTATTCTCTGAAACTTAACCCTTTGAACCCGGGAGGCCGCTTTTCCAGACGTGGAACATAAGACTTCATAATGTCATTAAGTAGAATGACTGCTGAGTGAATGTGTGGGGTATCATTTATCCCCTTGTAACACATTTTAGAGGGCTTCCACCTAGTGCTGGGCAGTATTTTGGTATACCGATTATAATTGGTACAATTTTCAGTAACATCACCAATACCGGAAAATTAAATCATAATTGGTATACTATAACGAAAAGTCGGTTTTATCTCGGTGTGCAAATTTCAACTTGCTTATGACGGCTTGCAAGAAGTGAATTTAATTCACTGGTGTGGATTATTGTTGGTTTAAATTTGGGTCTTTTCCCTTTTTACCGCCTTGTCTGACCTCGCACACCATGGAACATTTCTTTATTACTTTTCTTTTCCAACTGTTAAAGTGGTTTGTCTCAACAGCCACCATTATTACGAAAGTGATAGAATATCGTTTACCTTAAATTTGAAACAAGTTGAGGTGAATAGACACAATTACATGTACTGCATTACACTATGCATGTGTAGTTAGTCACATCAGGCATTTCGACCAATGTCATTCCTGCTATTTAAAACTTTTTCTTGGGAAATGCCAAGGGATTCCCTGTAGTTTTACACTTGTACTTCAAAGTGATTGGCTGTTTGCACACGCTGACTTCATGAAAGCATCTTGCCTTCAAAATATTGTGCACACAAGTGTTTGATACAAGTCCTACACAAGGTTCTTTATTATTTTTAAATAAACAAAAGCAAGTCATTTGTGCTTCCTCTGCCAAAATAAATACGATATTTAACCAGCCCATTACCACAATCACCTAAAAAGTCAATTTATTTCAAGTGCGGAGGTGTGCTAATTTAACACTTCTTGTGATAAAGGGAGATGTGCAAACGTGTACTTCACATTTCAGAATCTGAGGACCAGGGCTCGATTTAACTGGATTTGCATGGCAGTTTTTGAATCAATTTTCAACTGTAGCTAATCAATTTCAAATGAAAAATCATGTAAATAATAGGAAATGTTAATCCAAATTTATCCAAGTTAGAAAACTGCTATTCTGTTTTTAAAAATTAAATCGACCCCTGCTGAGGACAGCTCAAGATAATATTATGACAACTCCTCAGAGTCCATTTTTTTCTGAAGTCGTGGGAGTACAAGTAAAATGACCATTGTAACTGTGAATAAAACGTCTGCTAATAAACTGCCATTTTGGGCGGATGGTTTGGTTTTTCTGGCAGACATTTTGGGCGAAGTTGTAAGTAGACATTTTAGCCTCTTTTTGTTGTTTGGCACATCACAATCCAAAATAATCGGTATAACGCGGTGTCAATTTCTGCCAGTTGGCACTCTCCAATAAATTGTAACAAATTAATGTTATATTAATAATTTTTTTCTGCCACTGAGCTAACAACAATTACTGTAGTGTAAAGCCACTATAGTGTCTTTCAGCACTTTTCAGTAGAGCCATGATGGTTGCTTCTAGCATTCAACCAGTTAACAAGAGCAAGAATTGTACCTTCATAAGGCAATAGGGTATTTTTGCCGGAAAATCTGCCTGCAGCAGACAAAACGTCAAGATATAAAGACTTTGCTCTTGAATAATTTATCTGCTTATGTCCTTCTGGACAAGGATGTGTCGATAAAATGTTAGGATTGCCAGTTGTGCAGGTTACGGAGTATGTTAAAAAGTTAACAATGAAGAGGGTTCAAAAGAAAATCCAAGAATCAAATTCAAACACTATTTAAGCACTTTTCAAGGACTGTGTTAACAATTTACAAGGACTATTAATGCCTGCATACTGCTACGGTGGTCTGTCACATCAAGTCGATTTTGTGTTGTATTTAATATGACATGAAATTAGGATATGGCAAAAGTGAACTTTAAAAACATTATTTCACCAAATACAAAATTCTTCACAATCTACCATATAAAATGGTAAATCCAGATTTTTAAAAAGAAAATTTCCACATTACAACTCTTTTGAATCAGTAATATGTCTATAAATATTTTACTGAGGTTTGAAAAAAACACTGAACTCAATTTTTATTCAAGTTGAGAGGTATACATTTTTTCCAAAATCTACTTTCAAACACATAATTAAGCAGACGTAAACAGCAGCTTTTTGTGTCATATGTCAGTTTGCAATGACGCTGATTCTAATCGGGCAACTCTTCTTGGGAATCCTTCAGAAAGAGAGTTCTTCTGACAAATTTATTCGTAAGTGAAATTCTGGAAATTCCAGTTTGTGACCTTCATTTGGAGATGAAAGAGTTGCAGTTGCCTGAATGTGTCTCTGATCGATTTTATGTCATTGCATACATGCATGTGCAGGATGGCTTATCATGAAAGTTATGATCTCAATGGTTATAGTTAAACTGAATTCAAGTACTTTTCAAGGATATAAATGAATTCAAGCACTTTTCAAGGAAACTGTTCTTTAATTCAAGCACTTTTTATTTGTGTACAAACCCTGGCAAGTCGGCAGAAAACTTTTACTTTGTTTGGGTAACAATACTCTTCTGCTTTTGGCTCTATGAGCAGACAAGGGCCTAAAAAACTGGAGAATTCAGCCAATTACATGTGGCTATTATATATACATATGTATAAATGTCAAATAATTGTCTTCTTCTGATAGATAATAATGAAGATCTGTCAATGTTTTTTTATCAGAGACAAGAAAAACATTGCAGATGGATGTTGATCAGGTACTTCATTTACTTTCTGTCTGAAGGAACATTATTCAAAAACATCAGTGATCTGATTTAAGCCGAAAAAAATAGTGAAAATCTATTCTATTAACTGGCAGAGTACTACATTTTTTTAGACCACAGATTTCATATCACCATATATTGATCTTTTACATTTGATTGGATAGTGCTAGTTGGAACTATCCAATCAAATGTAACTGAGCAATGAGTCATAAGCAAAATATGATTCTTCCCAGGGTGAATATGAAAACTCTTCCAATAGAGTTTGGACGTTATTAGCCACAGCCTGATATTTAGTAAAGCCAACATACAGGCTTCAGCTCTCAACCAGTTAAGTACTGCCCCATTGAGATTTAAGAGCTGTCCAGCTCAGAAAAATGAACCGCCTTGTGAGGGGGTGCAGCTTTCAACTCTTTCAACCTGACACCCTAAATGGTATTTATAGGGATATTACTTGGTTTAGTTTCATATCGGCCAAGATATCAACCTGAGGTCACCTCATGTCAGTCTGAGACCGAAGGTCGCAGACTGATGTGAAGTTACTGAAGGATGATATCTTGGCCGATATGAAACTAACCAAGTAATAACCACTTTACTTATTAAACCAAAACAAAATAATTACAAAATGTTCTCAAACCTGTTACATTTTTCCGACAATGTTATTGTTTCTCATTCTTTTCATACAGAGTCCGAAGTTTCCCCTTGTCCATGTTCAGCTATATAATTAAAATACGGAATCAAGTTCATCAAACAATGGAACCTTGTCAATTCAATGGTCGCCTTGCGCACATGAAAAATAACATATTAACCCTCTGAACTGAAAATGCCTTTTTTCCCCCGATCAGATCATTATTTATTTATTTATTTACCGTGGACAAACAACACTTTCATCAGCCAGGCTTCCTAGAGAGAACCACTGAGCAACTGTCAAACTCTCCAACATACTAACTCTGCACAAGCAGGGATAGCAATGGTTGAAGTAAGTGCACGACTGACGTGTAGTACATCTTAATACACAGTGCCACCTTATCCTCACGTGGTTAACTGGGAATATGTGCCATGCTCAAGGCCATTATAACCCATGGACACAATGCAGCAAGGATGTAAGTAACTGTTGATGAAAAACCGTGACCCTTGATCTTACAGGTTTTCACTCAAAAAGTCAATTTTAACCAGAAATAAACCCTCAAAACTAATCATTTCTATTAAATAAGAGGCCCCACAGGGCCTGAAGCGCTCACCTTGAACAGAACATGATATAAACAGAGTCCAAGAATGAGTCCACAATAAGCAATCCATCTTCATAGGGTACATTGTCAAGCCTTGAGCCCCTCAGGAGTGACAAAAATAGTCTGAGCATCATGCCTTTTCTTCAGTTGATCATAATGTAAAATGTGAAGCTCCCCTATGAAGCTCCTTGATACAACCTATGTGAATTAATCTTAGTCACACACCTCTAGAGGGTACTGAATACAAAATTTCTAATTCTTCAGCTACATGGACAATTCAAATATTAACCCAGAATCTCAATTTGAACAACGTTGAATTTGACCTCCCTAGAGATATTGTATACCAAATATGAAAGCATTCTGACCATTGGATCTGAAGAAGAAAATTTTTAAACAAATTTCTTCATGTTGCATTAAGTTAAAATTTGGGCTACCATAGTGAGCCCAAATATTAACCTACAGACCCGATTTGAACAAAATTGAATCTGACTCTCCCAGAGATGTTCTATACCAAATTTGAAAGCATTCTGACTGCTGGATTTGAAGAAAATTTTTGAAAAAATTCCCTCATATTGTACTAAGTTAAATTTCAGGTTCCCATGTGGAGCCCAAATATTAACCAGGCACTCGAATTGAACAAACCTGAATCTGACCCAACTAGAGATGTTGTACACCAAGTATGAAAGCATTCCGACTGGTGGATCTGAAGAAGAAGATTTTTAAAGAAATTTCCTCATTTTGCATTAAGTTAAAATCCGGGCTACCATAGGGAGCCCAAATATTAACCCAAGGAACCAATTTGAACAAACTTGAATCTGACTCCCCTAGAGATGTTGCAAACCAACTATGAAAGAATTCTGACAAGTGAATCTGAAAAAGAAGATTTTTGAAGAAATTCCCTCATATTGTACTAAGTTAAATTTCAGGTTCCCATATGGAGCCCAAATATTAATCCAAACACTTGAGTTGAACAAACTTAAATCTGACCTCCCTAGAGATGTTGTATACCAAATATGAAAGCATTCCGACTGGTGGATCTGAAGAAGATGTTTTAAGAAATTTCCTCATATTGCACTATGCTAAAATTTGGGCTTCCATAGCGAGCCCAAATATATACCTAGGAACCCAATTTGAACAAACCTGAATCTAACCCCCCTAGAGATGTTGTATACCAAATATGAAAGCATTCTGTCAAGTGGATCTGACGAAGAAGATTTTTAAATATTATCTCCCATATTGAACTAAGTTAAAATTTAAGCTTCCGTAGGAAGCCCAAATATTAACCTAGGAACTTGGTTTGAACAATCTTGAATCTGATCCTCATAATGATGTATACAAAACTTTAAAAGATTCTGACTGGTGGTTGTGAAGAAGGTTTTTAAAGAATATTTCCCATATTGCCCTAAGTTAAAAATTTGGGCTTCTGTATTGAGCCCAACTAACAAACTTGCATCTGCCCCCCCCCCCTCCCCCCCCCCCCCCCCCCGATGCTGTATACTGAATATCAAAAGAGTGCATTTTACCATTCAATTCGACTGGTCCAAAGGATGCTTCATACCAAATAACAGTTGTCTATTCCGTGTGGTTTGGGAAACATGGGCATTTGAAAACATTTCTATTTTTAGCTCCTGGGGTTCCCTTTTTTTCACGAGTCAAGTGCTTATGACCCAATAATATCACATACCAAATTTGGTTCAAATTGGACCATCAGTTCAGAAAACAGAGATTTTTGGCGGGGCCAAAAATCTTACCCCTGCCATTACAAAGCCAAATATTGCTCCACGAACTTCGTTTGAACAAACTTGAATCGACACCTCAAAAGGAAGCTCCATAACAAATATCAAGTCATTGTACCCAATGGTTCATGAGAAGATTTTAAAAATGTTTTGGAGCATTTCCCATCCACCCCCTCCCTATGGGGCTGGGCATGTTGAGTTGAACAAAAATGCATTGCCCCTTCGGGACCATCACTCACGCAAACTTTCACTTGAATTGGCCCAGTGGTATTGGAGAAGACCAAAACATGGTGTTGGCAGACAACAGACAGATGACGGACGATGGATGAAGAGCGACAGGATTAGCTCAGATTGACTTTGTCAAGGTGAGCCAAAAAAAACCCTGATTACAGGGAAATCCCTGAAAACTTATATTAGTGATGCAGTTGCAGATAGTCAGGATGAAACCGTGAATATTTTGGTTTGAAATTCAATGCTCTAACCACTGAATCACTGTGCTCCTTATACACCAGTGGATTGAGTTTTCATAACAAAAAGACCGCAAACTTTAGTCTGAATCAAGAAAAACAAAATAAACTAGAATCGCAGCTTCTATATTCTCAAAATATTTTTCTTCTGAAGAGTGAGATTCTACAGTGTTGTGGCAAGAAAAGTGGAAAGAGCACAATGACTGGATTGTGATTGAACCACGATCCACTCGAATTTCTATGTCCACTTTTACGATCACTGTTCTTTTCATGAACTCTGTCAAACACGATATAACTGATTCAATACTGGAAGTACAGTACAGTCGCCGTGGGCAGTCACTTTTCCACATGTCCACAGTGGGCGCCCACTGATTTTCCATAGAAATCCGTTTGATACCAATTTCTGTGGACTCTGTGGGCATGTAGTTCTGTGGGCATGTAGTTCTGTGGGCAAAAGCCTGTGGACTCCTGTGGAAAAGATTACTGAACGATGATAATGCCGGACGGCAGTGTCCACATAATTAATCCGAAACAAGTCTGCCCACAGAAATGTAACTGGAAGTAATTTTCAACACGTCTTGATAGAATATGACTCTGATTAAAAATATTTATTTCTTCATCATTTCAATTTGCAAGCACAGGTATATGGTCATTTGTGTATTTACAAAAAGGAATAAAAGTGTCAATGACACTGTAGCTCAACTTGTCAAGACAAAGACATGTACATGTATAGTATGTGACACAGCAATGACAAACATCTAGGTAATGACCTGATAACAAAGGTACATATAAAGTATTGTAACGGTCTGTACATAAATACTGACCGTTGCCTGTAACAAATGTATTGGTCTGTAACAAATATATAGGTAAAGTATTGTAAAGGTGGGTGACAGTCAGATGCTGAACTAGAAATCTAAATTTTATAGTAAATTTCCTTTCTTATTATACCTACCACAATTGTTTACTACAGGCTTGCACTACAGTGGAAGTCCCTAACTCGGATAAAATACTCTCTATTTTTGTCTTTCCCAAGCAAGTTGGGAAAGAAAAGTGGTGCAAAAGCACCAATAAAAAATAAGCCAAAACTGGGTCGAGTGCAACCGGCGCAGACCCAGTACGGGACGCTCTCTCCCAAGTACAACTCCACGACTTCCGTTGCCAGTGCGCATACCGTCTCTAAAGACTCATTCTTTTTTAATCCGTAAACGTTAGAGTTATGTGATCAGCGGGGAGGAAAGATTCTTTACCCGTAAAGAAGACGGGAGGGCCTCCATGTAAACAATTGTGGTAGGTATAATAAGAAAGGAAATTTACTATAAAATTTAGATTTCTTATCAACCTACTCACAATTGTTTACTACAGGCTGAATAGACAAAAGGCTGGAGGGAATCGCATAACCAACCCCCACATAACCCTAGTGCACTGGAACCGTGAAGCAGAAGGAAGAGGTCCCGAGGCTTATCAACCATAATGTCGCAATCATTGGTAAAGGACAATGAAAAGAGACATATGAGCCTGTGTGACACACAGACAGAAAAAAGGGCAGTAACAGCACAAGGCTGAAACTGACCTTCAAGAAGCCTAATGGCTATGGCAGACAACAGCCTGAGCAGAAGAAAGAGGACCCAAGGCAAAAAGGTCCTCCGACTGCTCCTGCAACTGGCGTAAATAAAAGGTGGAGAAAGTAGAAGCATTTCTCCAGTAGGCTGCCTGCATAACATCCGACAACTTGACGGAGTTAGAATAAGCCCAAGAGGTAGACAGTGCCCGCACCTCGTGGGCAGAAATACGATTGGTAATACAATCGCCAGCTGCTAAACGACTATAAGCCGTACGAATAGCAAGACAAATCCATCGAGAAATGGATTGAGGAGAGATCTTCTGTCGACCCGGAATGAGAGACAGAAAAAACCGTTTTCTGCCCTTCCGTATGAAGCGTGTCCGATCAAGATAAATGCGAATAGCACGGACCGGACAGAGCAATGGGCGAGTACCCTCAACAGAGGGAAGAGCCCTGATACAGATAGGAGGAGGAGTAGTATCTGGTAACTGATTCTTAGCCAAAAAGGAGCAATCAGTGGTAAAAGTAACACTGTTGGGAGAACTCCTAAAAAAGGCCGGGTCAACCGAGAGGGCGTGAAGCTCACTAACCCGTCTGGCCGAAGCAAATGCCATCAGAAAAGCCATCTTGTATGTGAGAAATCGCATATCCACCTGGGATAAAGGTTCGAACGGCGCCCCCCCCAAGCAAAGCAGCACCCACGAAAGATTCCATCGTGGAGTAAGCTGCAAAGTCCGAGGCCTTTTCAAAGAAAAGTGCCGAACAAGCTTGGAGAGGTAAGGATTAGTGCCGATACGACGCTTCCCCACATAAGAAAAAGTCTCTGAAAGCATAGACCTGTAACCCTTGATGGTAACAGGCTGGAGACCCCGAGAATCAAACAGATATACCAGAAACTCCGCAATCTGTGAAATCGAAGGATTGGCATAATCAACAGAGTGATCAGCACACCATCGACAGAAGACCTTCCATTTAGCTGCATAAGCTAAACCAGTGGAGTGCCTCCTTGAAGAAGAAATGCACTCCACTGCTCGTCTCGAAAAACCTCTACGGAGGAGACAGGACCTGACAAAAGATATGCGTGAAGGCACAATGAAGTCGGGTCGACGTGAAACCTCCTCGGGCGACCTTGACAAAGAAGGTCGCGACGTAGCGGGAGACGTGCCGGAACCGCCGCCATCAGCGAGCGGAGCTGATTGATCCACACCCGCTGAGGCGACAGGGGAGCGATCAGAATGATTCGACAACTGCAGGTTCGAATTTTGGCGAGAACCTGAGGAAGAATCGGAACCGGCGGGAAGGCGTAGCCGACTAGACCGTTCCAATCGAGTGACAGAGCGTCCACGGCAAAAGCCAGAGGATCTGGACACGGGGACACGAAAGTGTCCACCTGATGGTTCCAACGAGTCGCAAAGAGATCGATGTGGGGACGTCCCCAGAGATCGCAAAGCGACTGGAACACTGCCCTGTGAAGCATCCACTCGGTGGAAATAACCCTGCCCTGTCGGGACAGGGAGTCGGCTAGGACGTTCAGACGACCGGGAATGTGACGAACAACCACCCCGGCGTGAACCTCCTGAGCGAGCAGTAAAAGATCCCGAGCTAACTCGTACATCGGAAGCGAGTGCGTGCCGCCCTGGTTCCGAATGTAAGCAACCACTGTCGAATTGTCGGATAGTAGAAGGACCTGGCGATTCGACAAGTGAGGGATCCACTGCCTGAAACTCAGAAGAAGAGCAAGAAGCTCCTTCTGGTTGATGTGTAGAGCTGCTTGATCCTGGTCCCACATCCCGTGTAGGGAAAGACCGAGAGGATCCAACGTCGCACCCCATCCGAGATCGCTGGCATCTGCCGTCAGGACGCGATCGGACGTGGGTAAGTCCAGCGGAACACCCTGCGTAATCCACTGAACATCTGTCCAGGGAAGAAGGTGAGGATACAGAGAGTCCGGAAACGGAAGCACCTGATCCAGAGAATCTACATTCGGTCTCCAACGACTGAGCAGAAAGTGTTGGAGAGGTCTGACACGCAGCCGACCTAGAGGAATGAGATCCGTCACCGAACCGCAGAGACCGATCAGCCGGAGAAAACTCCGAGCGGTCGCGGACCTGGACTGGGACAGAGTCAGAGCAAAAGCTGAGAGAATCACAGCCTTGGCCTGGGGAACAGCCACCAAATTGAATTTGGTTTGGAAAGACATCCCCAGATGACAAAACGACTGAGAAGGGACCAGGTCCGACTTCTCCTCGTTGACTCTGAATCCTAGCGACGTGAGCAAGCTCAACAGAGTGGCGACATCCGATTCCAGTAAGGCAGCATTGGAATGCCTCTGGAGGATATCGTCCAGATATGCCGAAGTAGTCACCCTGGACTGTGTGCGATGGAACGCTATCACATGCGACATCAGTCTGGTGAACGCCCAAGGAGCCAGGTTGAGGCCGAACGGCATGGCCTTGAACTGGTAAACTCGCCCCAGAAAAGCGAACCTGAGATACTTCCGTGACGCCCGATGCATCGGAACGTGGAAGTAAGCGTCTCGCAGGTCTATGCTGGCGGCGAAATCTCCCTGGTGAATTGAATGGCGGACCGACCTGAAAGTCTCCATGCTGAACTTGGGAGCAATGATAGACTGGTTCAGGATGCTCAGATCGATAACCGGTCGGAGTCGGCCGTCCTTCTTCGGCACCAAGAACAGGCGGGAATAGAAACCCACTGACTGAACGTTCTTGACGACCTCGATCGCCCCCTTTGCCAGGAGATTGGCAATCTCCGTGGACAAAAGTTCCCGACGTAAAACGTCTGAAGGAACTGTGGTTGGAAGAGGCACCCTTGACAGAGTGGGGTGCCGTCGGAAGGATATGCGCAGCCCGGACCGAACAACATCTAACACCCATGGATCGGATGTGATGGTGGTCCAATGGTCTGCAAACTCTGCTATCCTTCCTCCAACCTGGGACGAGTCGAGGTGAGGACCTTCATTTCGAGCCCCGACGAGGCCCGCGAGAGGAGAAACCACCTCCTCTGCTAAATGAAGAATCCTGAGACTTCCCTCGATTCTGCCGACCCCTACCTTTACCCCGTGAGTAAGAAGCAGAGGCGGCGGCAGAAGGACCAGCCTTTTGCTTCACAGAGGAAGCAGAAGGGTACTTGTTAGGCTTGGAACGGCCCTTGCCTCCCCGAGAAGGCTGATCAAGCTGACGAAACAGCAGCTGATCTTTGGAATGACGTAGGACGTCATCCCGGACCGTCGACACGGAACCATGGAAAAGTTGCGGACCTGCCAAAGAAGCAGATCGAAGAGTAGCACGCTGCTCCTCGGGAAGGGATCGTCCTGTGTCCAGCACAGCGTCCCTTCGAACTAATTCCAAATTGGCCGTGTTACAGGCATGCGTGTGAGTAAGGTGCATAAGCGCCTTGGACAGCACACGCAAAGGAGCCTGTACCTCGTCAAACTTATCTGGAGGCAGATAAGCAGCCAAAGCTGAGACGACGTGATCTGAGAGAGAAAGCATGCCAAGCATCTCTCTAGATAAGCCCAACGTGGACTCCAGAGTCGTCATTGGAATGACGGCAGACTTGGGCTTGGAAAGCCCGAGGGAAGTGGAGTCCTGATCCAGAACCGTCAAAGTCTGGCAGACTGACGGATTGGCGGAATCGTAGGAACGATAACGCACAGGAGGCAAAAAGGTGTCAACCCTGGTGAAGAACGAAGTCTTCAAAGCCTTGGAATTCAGCTTGGCATCCAATGCTGAAAAAGCTTCAACCACCTGTACCGACTGGCACGGTCGAAGGCGCCCAGAAGCAGGTTGCTCCATAGGCTGTTGGCGCGCGACCGAAGATCGCGGCCAGGCTGACACTGTCGGCTGGTTAGCAGGTTTGAGCTCAGGCAGAAACCCAAACACAAAGTCAAGAGCCGCCCCCAAGTCCGAAGACTGCTGGCCCTCGACCTCAAGCATGTCGGACTCCTCCCCAGAGTCGGAAGACACATAGCCCATCGTGGGCAAACCAGCTGACGCCTCCCATGGTGTCGGGACACCAGAGGAATCGGAAACCGGCCTGTTTCCAATCCCGGGAGGCGGCGCCATAGGAGGCGCCTGGAAACCACCCATAGCCTCGCTGGAAGCAACAGGAAGGCTCTTTGAGAGAACCTGAGTGAGTAAGGAGAGGGCCTCCCTAAGCTCACTGCCTGTACCGACCGGTTCGACAGGGGAGCGAACCGGCAAAGTGGCTTCACCTCTGACCCTCTTAACCAGCGAAGGGTCACGATCCTCCAAAACACCCGATGCGGGACGACGGGCGGCAGCCGAAACATCTGAAGGCAGACGTGTATAGGGGTACGATGCACCCCGAGGATCAATATTGCGAGAACTCATGAGAGTCACCGCGGACCTCTGCGGGGCAGAAGGTCCAGGCTGCACAAAAGGCGTTGGTCCCCCAAAACTGGTCGTGTGACCAGAGTGAGCGGACGGAAACGCCCCGGAGTTCATAGTGTTTCCACTATGAACATCCGAATCCAAAGACACAACTGTGGTACTCGACGGCGACGAGACCACAGCGATGGGCTCGGCTGGCAGCCCCTTCCGACTTCGCCGAGTTGAAGTCAGGGAAGGCTGGGGCCGATATCCCACGTCTACAGTATCGAACAGTTCTGCAGTCCCCTGCAGCGAAAAGCCGAGGCCGGCTGAAACAGACAACGAAGCAGACGGACCAGCAGCAGTAGTAGATACGTCGAGAGTCGTTGAGGCTGGTGAAATAATGGAGAGAGCACACCGACTCGGCTCCGAAGGAGGAGTCACAACCCTAGTGACAGCCTCAGATGTCGACTGGAGGGGGACCGTAGTCCCGGAACCAGGCATCTCTACACCAGAACACTCAACGGCTCCCGCAGTATCCGCCACAGGAAAAGACTGCACATCCCCCACGGAGGAGGAATAACTCTCACCAGACAGAGTCGGTTCGGGAGGCCCCGAACGACCACGTTCTCCTTTCCCGCGGGAGCGGGAGGCACGGCCACGAGAACGAACGACACGATTTACAGACGCCCAAAAGGTGGAAGACCATGTTCCACAGACACCACACGGCCGCTCGGCCGAACACCCATTACAGGAGGAACACGACGAATGTACATCGTCCACATGCTTAGGCAGCAGACACTGCCCACAAGGAATTGTCCTAGGCATGAAAGAGGTGAGAGGAGCAGAGAAGGTGAGATCAGAAAACAGAACACCCCCAAAGAGAGAAAGGTGACAGAAACAAAGACCCCAGACGGCCGACCGGGAACCACCCAACAGGAAGACTACTCTCAACAGAAAGAAGAAACACTGTAGGAGTGGTACCCCGCTGACACCTAACTCTAACACAATTAAAAAAGTTTGCAAAAAAAGCATTAACAATAATTGTGAAATAATCTAAGTCCGAACCGCGTGGCCCGCGAAATTCGCGCGCGACTCGAGAGAGAGCAAATAAATATACATGATGGACATATAAAAGAAAAAAGAGAATATAAAACACTGTTCCTGAGAATACAAAGGATACACTGCGGTATAATGAATCAGGAATCATCAAACATCGAGTTGGTGGAACACTGATAAGCGTGCAAAAACATCTCGACACGAAGCGGATTTTAAAAAGAATGAGTCTTTAGAGACGGTATGCGCACTGGCAACGGAAGTCGTGGAGTTGTACTTGGGAGAGAGCGTCCCGTACTGGGTCTGCGCCGGTTGCACTCGACCCAGTTTTGGCTTATTTTTTATTGGTGCTTTTGCACCACTTTTCTTTCCCAACTTGCTTGGGAAAGACAAAAATAGAGAGTATTTTATCCGAGTTAGGGACTTCCACTGTAGTGCAAGCCTGTAGTAAACAATTGTGAGTAGGTTGATAAGAAATGAAAGTGTCAATGACACTGTAGCTCAACTTGACAAACTTGAACTTGGTAAGTTATAAATGAAATGGCAAAATTGAAGATCATTGGTACCAATGTCATTTTTTTTGCCAGTGGCAACATTTTTTGACAGAAACCGAAGAAAATCGATAGCTCCCATCTAGAGGCCTCCCCAAACAAGCATGCCAGGTTTCAAAGCAATCCGATCATAAATGTGCCCTGTAGGGTGTATAAAAGGGAAATATTGTGGTCTGACTAGATTAAATTCTAAGAACGTCGGCTGTGGCAACATTTTTTGACGGAAATGGAAGAAAATTGATAGCTCCCATCTAGAGGTCACCGTAAATAAGCATACCAGGTTTCAAAGCAATCTAATCATAAATGTGCCCTGTAGGGTGAGCCAAAGGGAAATATTGTGGTCTGACTAAACTAAGTTCTGAGAATGTTGGCTGCAGCAACATTTTTTGATGGAAATTGAAGAAAATCGACAGCTCCCATCTAGAGGTCACCCCGAACAAGCATGAAAGGTTTCAAGCAATCCGATCATAAATGTGCCCTGTAGGGTGTGCCAAAGGGAAATATTGAGTCTTCTGACTAAACTAAGTTCTAAGAACGTTGGCCGCAGCAACATTTTTTGACGGAAATTGAAGAAAATCGATAGCTCCCATCTACAGGTCTCCCCAAACAAGCATACAAGGTTTCAAAGCAATCAAATCATAAATGTGCCCTGTAGGGTGTGCCAAAGGGAAATATTGTGGTCTGACTAAACTGAGTTCTAAAAATGTTGGCCGCGGCAACATTTTTTGACGGAAATTGAAGAAAATCGATAGCTCCCATCTAGAGGTCACCCCAAACAAGCATGCCAGGTTTCAAAGCAATCCGATCATAAATGTACCCTGTAGGGTGTACCAAAGGGAAATATTGAGTCTTCTGACTAAACTAAGTTCTAAGAACATTGGCCGCGGCAACATTTTTTGATAGAAATTACAGAAAATCGATAGCTCCCATCTAGAGGTCTCCCCAAACAAGCATACCAGGTTTCAAAGCAATCTGATCATAAATGGGCCCTGTAGGGTGTACCAAAGGAAAATATTGAGGTCTGACTAAACTAAGTTCTACGAACATTGGCCGTGGCAACAGTTTTTGCCGGAAATTGAAGAAAATCAATAGCTCTCATCTAGAGGTCACCCTAAATAAGCATACCAGGTTTCAAAGCAATCAAATCATAAATGTGCCATGTAGGGTGTGCCAAAGGGAAATATTGTGGTTTGACTAAACTAAGTTCTAAGAACGTTGGCCGCGGCAACATTTTTTGACAGAAATTGCAGAAAATCGATAGCTCCCATCTAGAGGTCACTCCAAACAAGCATGCCAGGTTTCAAAGCAATCCGATCATAAATGTAACCTGTAGGGTGTGCCAAAGGGAAATATTGAGTCTTCTGACTAAACTATGTTCTAAGAACGTTGGCCGCGGCAACATTTTTTGACAGAAATTGAAGAAAATCGACAGCACCCATTTAGAGGTCTCCCCAAACAAGCATACCAGGCTTCAAAGAAATCTGATCATAAATGTGCCCTGTAGGGTGTGCCAAAGGGAAATATTGAGGTCCGACTAAACTAAGTTCTACGAACGTTGGCCGTGGCAACATTTTTTGCCGGAAATTAAAGAAAATCGATAGCTCCCATCTAGAGGTCTCCCTAAATAAGCATACCAGGTTTCAAAGCAATCAAATCATAAATGTGCCCTGTAGGGTGTGCCAAAGGGAAATATTGAGGTCTGACTAAACTAAGTTCTAAGAACGTTGGCCGCGGCAACATTTTTTGACGAAAATTGAAGAAAATCGATAGCTCCCATCTAGAGGTCACCCCAAACAAGCATGCCAAGTTTCAAAGTAATCTGATCATAAATGCGACCTGTGAGGTGTGCCAAAGGAAATTGTGGACGTACGTACTAACGTACTAACATACTGATGTACGTACGTACGTACGTACGTACGTACGTACGTACGTACGTACGTACGTACGTACGTACGCCGACAGACGAGAAGTGATGGCAATAGCTCAGCTTGACTTTGTCAAGTTGAGCTAAAAATCTTTGAGTCCCAGAGTGGGTCTGACTGAACCCCAAAATATTTGTTCTCATAGTACAGTGATAACAAAGGCACCCCAAAACACACTCGTTCCTGTCCCAAGGTGAAAACAAAAGTACTCAAGAAGTTTTGTGAAGATCAGTTCATAAATACGAGCTGTATAGAACTTGTGACAAAAAACTGATTGGACCTAATTTCGGTACAAAATGGCCACTGGCAGCCATCTTGAATTTTGGACCGTACCCAGAAACACTCATTCTCATCCCAAGGAGATAACAAAGGTACCCAAGAAGTTTTGTGAAGATCGGTTCATAAATACAGCCTCTACCCTGAGCCGTATTGACATGTGTGCTTACATTGTGTAAGTAGCACTGAATAAATCAAAGTTCATCTAATTTGCATAATTTCTGCACGAAAAAAAACCCCTTACAATATGTGATGTATTCCATGTTACTAAACATTCATACAAAAATTTATTAAAATCAGAACTTTCATACAGAAGTTCTATACAAAAGACTGATTGCACTAATTTTGGTACAAAATGGCTGCTGGTGGCCATCTTGAATTTCGGACCACACCCAAAAACACTCGCTCTCATCCCACGGTGATAATAAAGGTACCCAAGAAGTTTCGTAAAGATTGGTTCATAAATATGGCCTCTAGTCTGAGCTGTATAGAAGTTGTGTACAAAAAACTGATTAGACCTAATTTCGGTACAAAATGGCCACTAGCAGCCATCTTGAATTTTAGACCGCACCCAGAAACACTCGTTCTCGTCCCAAGGTGATAACAAAGGTACCCAAGACATTTCGTGAAGATCAGTTCATAAATACAGACTCTAGTCTGAGCCGTATTGACATGTGTACTTACTGTGTGTAAGTCGCACTGAAAAAATCAAAGTTCATCTAATTTGCATAATTTCTGCACGAGAAAAAAACCCGTATTATATGTGATGCATCTCATGGTACTAAACATTCACACAAAAAAATTATTCAAATCAGGGCTTTCATATGGAAGTTCTGTGCAAAAATCTGATTGCACCTAATTTTGTACAAAATGGCTGCCATCGGCCATCTTGAATTTCGGACCGGACCCCAAAACACTCGTTCTCATCTCACGGTGATACCAAAGGTACCCAAGAAGTTTCGTAAAGATCGGTTCATAAATACGGCCTCTAGCCCAAGCCGTATTGGCATTTGCACTTACAGTGCTGAAAGTAACCCCAAAAAACATCAAAATTAGTCTAATTTGCACAATTTACGTACGAGAAAAAAACCTGTATTATATGTGATGTATCCCATGGTACTAAACATTCATACAAAAAATTATTCAAATCAGAGCTTTCATATGGAAGTTCTGTACAAAAAACAGATTTCTGGATCGTCGGTACAAAATGGCAGCTGGCAGCCATCTTGAATTTCGGACCGCACCCAAAAACACTCGTTCTCGTCCCACGGTCATAACAAAGGTACCCAAGAAGTTTTGTAAAGATCGGTTCATAAATACGGCCTCTAGCCCGAGCCATAGCAGCTTGGCACTTACAGCTCTGAAAGTAACACTAAATAAATCAAAGTCAGTCTAATTTGCATAATTTACGCACGAGAAAAAAACCCGTATTATATGTGATGTATCCCATGGTACTAAACATTTATACAAAACTTTATTCAAATCAGAACTTTCATACAGAAGTTCTGTACAATAAACTGATTTTTGCATCATTGGTACAAAATGGCCACTGGCAGCCATCTTGAATTTCGGACCACACCTAAAAACACTCGTTCCCGTCCCAGGGTCATAACAAAGGTACACAAGAAGTTTCGTAAAGATCGGTTCATAAATACGACCTCTAGCCCGAGCCATAGCCAATTGTTGACGTACGGACAGACGGCCAGACGGACGGACGGACAGACGGACGACGGGCCATGACAATAGCTCAAATTTGACTTCGTCAAAGTTGAGCTAAAAAATTGATAACTTGTTAAAATTACGTCACATTTTCTCAATCTGAAAAGTGAATAGCACAACCCACACTGTGAAAACAAGACATACAGTGACAAACCCATGTCGATTGCGAATGAGTGCTTTGAAAAAAATGTGTACAAAACGCAAAAAATAGCTGAAAATAAAAGAGTGCACCTGCGAATATCGCTGATACGCAATTATGTATTGATATGATCTTTCTGTTAAACCGAATCTGATTTTCATCAACTATTGAACAATTCATTCGCTTTCGTTGACAACTCTAAGCTCGGGAGGGAAGGAGAACATTCGGCTTCTAGAATTTTTGGCCTGGAAATATTTTGACAAAGGAACATCAGCTCGGTGAAATTAGTGCCGAGTACTCAGGCCCATTTATTTATTTATTTATTTATTTATTTATTTATTTATTTATTTATTTATTTATGCAGAAAGAGGCTAATCATGACAGCACCCCCTGGCCTTGAACTTTTTTTAATTCTGATTGTTGAACGTACAATACAAATGCATCGTCAAATTAATTTTGTTTTTTATACCCCTGTCAGTCCGTCTGTCCGTCAGTCCTTCCTTCGCGAAATAGTTTAATGGAGGGTACCGTCATGCTGTAAATTTAACTTAGATTTTTTTAAATTCTTCTGTTTTCATTTGGGATATATTATCTGATAGTTCAGCATACAATAAAAATGCATTGTCAAATTAATTTCATTTTTTTTAACCTGACCCTATCGATAAATTACTTCAGAATTATTCACTAAAAAGTGCAATATGAAAGTCGCCCTTTTTAGTGGATATTTCGGAGTAATTCTGATTGTTCAGCGTACGATAAAGATGCATCATCAAATTAATTTTTTTTTTTTTTTTTAACTTGGCCCTATCGATAAATTACTTTGGAATTATTCACTAAAAAGTGCAATATGAAATTCGCACTTTTTAGTGGATAATTTCAGAGTAATTTTGATAGTTCAGCGTACAATAAAAATGCATCGTCAAATTAATTTCGTTTTTTTTTTAACCTGGCCCTATCGATAAATTACCTTGGAATTATTCACTAAAAAGTGCAATATGAATGTCGCACTTTTTAGTGGATAATTTCGGAGTAATTCTGATTGTTCAGCGTACGATAAAAATGCATCGTCAAATTAATTTTTTTTTTAACCTGGCCCTATCGATAAATTACTTTGGAATTATTCACTAAAAGTGCAATATGAAATTCGCACTTTTTAGTGGATAATTTCGGAGAAATTTTTGATCTGGCCCTATCGATAAATTACAATGTACATGTATATTTTCAATTGTTAAAGTGAAAGAATGAAAAAATATAAACCAAACATTTTTATTCTCTTGGTTGTTATCATTTTTCTGCAAGATTGTTTGTTATTCATCAATGATTAAATTAATTAACTTGATTGACTTATGTTAATCGGTAATTAATGGTGCTCTTGTGTTTATGATTTATGACCTGCTATAATCCTTCTGAAGTAGTTTCACAGAAGTCAGTGGCATGTGTTTACTATATACAGCAGCGTTTGAAAGGATTAAAAACTTCAAACGACTTGTGTTCACGAGACTAATGGATCTATCTTGTCTGATGCAGACCACTGGGGCTAACTTTAATTAATATCGACGGGGTTGGGTTAACAAGAGCACCGCTGGGCATTGCATCATACGCCCGTGAACTGTTCAAATTGTACCATTTTAACACATTTGCAATTTTTTTAAGAGTGCGAGAAATTTATACTGGCATATATATATATATGTTACGGTCAGACTTTGAAATCAGTGATTTTGTGAAATGACTAAATTTTTCAGTCATTTGAGAAAAAGACTAACAAGTTTGAAGCCAATCGAAAAACAAATACTAAAGTTATCATCCGGAAACCAAATATTTGACGAAGAATTCTAAGTCCAACAGGGGCCATAATTCAGGCAAAAATTGTTCAGACCGACCCCATATTCGAACTTGACCTGTATTTTGTTGTGATTAAACCACATACCAAGTTTGGAGCCGATCGGAAAACAAATACTAAAGTTATCATCCGAAAACCAAATATTTGACGAATTCTAAGTCCAACAGAGGCCATAATTCAGGTAAAAATTGTTCAGACCGACCCCATATTCGAACTTGACCTGTATTTTGTTGTGATTAAACCACATACCAAATCTGGAGCCGATCGGAAAACAAATATTAAAGTTATCATCCGGAAACCAAATATTTGACGAATTCTACGTCCAACAGGGGCCATAATTCAGGCGAAAAATGTTCGGACCGACCCCATATTCGAACTTGATCTGTATTTTGTTGTGATTAAACCACATACCAAATTTGAAGCCAATCGGAAAACAAATACTAAAGTTATCATCCGGAAACCAAATATTTGACGAATTCTAAGTCCAACTGGGGCCATAATTCAGGCGAAAAATGTTCGGACCGACCCCATATTCGAACTTGACCTGTATTTTGTTGTGATTAAACCACATACCACATTTGGAGCCGATCGGAAAACAAATACTAAAGTTATCATCCGGAAACCAAATATTTGACGAATTCTAAGTCCAACTGGGGCCATAATTCAGGCGAAAAATGTTCGGACCGACCCCATATTCGAACTTGACCTGTATTTTGTTGTGATTAAACCACATACCACATTTGGAGCCGATCGGAAAACAAATACTAAAGTTATTGTTCGGAGACCAAACGGACGGACGGACGGACAGACGGACGGACAACGCCATACTATAATACGTCCCGTTTTTCAAACGGGCGAATAAAAATCAACATCAGGTATTGGTAAGCGAATACTCGAGAGGTGCTTATCCCACTTGTAATGGACCCCCCCCCCCACCCCCCCCCTCCCCCGTGGGGATCCCGGGAAGTGAAGTAGTGCTTGTTCATTGTGGTAAACAAGCCCTGCTTTACTGGTTGATTATGACCCAGTAACCAATGCTTGGGGTAGAAGTTATTTTTCTGAAATTATCCTCTCAACTCTTGATTCGAATTTCGAAGACAGCCGGTAGCTGTCGCGAAACCGAACCGGAACTTTGCGGAAGCGGAAGATAAAAATGACGCCGTGAAGGGGAACACTGGAGAGGCCTTATTTGGTGATGATAAATTCATAATTGGTGGAAATATCCCTCCTTTTTTATTTAACCCTTTACCTAATGTAACGGCCAAAACTGGCCAGTGCTATACACGAAAATCGCCATTCAATCTATTTTATATTTTGACTTTTTGATCCCAAAACATAGGTTATGACCCCTCATTCGGACAAGCACGTCACGCTTGTTCCAATGAGCGGTCATAACCTATGTTTTGGGAGCAAAAAATAAAAATTTTTAGTTACAGTAAAAAAATTTTCACGAGTGTCGTCTACTCCTAGCGTTAGGTAAAGGGTTAACAAATGGCAAACAGATGAGTAGATAAATATCACATCATAATATTCACATCATTCGCACCTCTGACTTCAGAGTGTGAGCACCTGATTAATCAATCATGGATACACTGGAATTACCAGAAAGACTCGTCAGAACCATCTCAACTCTGGGCATCTCTTGCCCTGTCACCTGGACTGTCCAGGAGACAGGTAAGAGAGTCCACCTGAGCCTGGAATTTGAAATTGAGACAACCAAGTCACCACCCCCTTTGGGGAGAGATAGTACCTTTGGCGAGAGGATTCCCTCTCCCACTGGTCCTCACCCGAAGGGGCACGGAGGCACTGAAGAGAGAAAGAGAAAGAACAGGAAGAAGAGTCCATCGACCAAGCGCAGGGACGCCTGGCTCTTGGAGGGAAGAAAGAGGTGAGCGAGAGGATGGAGGTTCTGGAGGCAGTCGCCAGTTCCCCTCCTAGTCCCACTAGTACACCCAACCAACTGCCAGCTCCTGAGCCGGTACTGTTGGATGAGGAATGTCTGGTGGAGACTGAGGAGGAACTGGAGGTTGCGTTTTCACCACCTCCCACCCCTCACTCCCCATTTCCTTCTCTACCGGATAGCCCGGGTGTGTCGATCACAGCAAAACAGCCACCTCAGTCTGCAGCCACCACCGATGACATGAAGAAAGCAATAGAACGAGCAATTGAGATAGGACAATAAGCCATCTCCGAAACCCGCGAGTTCAGGGAAATATTCCAGGCAAACTCCAAAAAGGCATTAGACGCAATCCAATCACTAAACTCAACATCATCGACTTCCACATTATCATCTCAACCACCTCCAAAGAAAAAGAGCCGGAAGAAGCCCATGCGGGGATAAGCCACCCCTCCCCCCTCCTTCCTTTTCCTCCTCTGCCACGCCTTGACATTCAACAAAAAACGAACAGTCAACGAGGGTCGAAAGGGGCTTGCCCCAAACCGTCCCTGCGCGACTTCGGCGCGCGAAACCATTCCGTCCGTGCTTTTTAGTTTCTGCATTTTCGTCAGTTGGATTATCCCGGGAATTTGTCGTGACAGGGGAGAACAGAAACAAGTCTGATCTTTTGACCTCCTTCCGATGTTAACAGATTTTTTTTCTTAGTTATCGTGTAGAAAAATTACGTAACATAAATATTGTAGTAGTGTAATAAAAAGTCAGATCATGTGAACTCCACGGGAATTGCCGTGTTAGTTATTAATTCTGTGGGCAAGTAGGTAGCATGCCCACGGTTTAGAAAAATCTCTGTTCACAGAAATTTATGTGGGCAGTTGAAAGGTAATTTGCCCACGGTTTTCCACAACCACTGTAGACATGTGGAAAAGTGACTGCCCACGGCGACTGTACTGTACTGAGACCAAAGGTGTCTACAGCTGATAATATGTGTTGCAGTGTGTAATAATAATAATTCCGTGACAGAGTCATAAAATACAATTTGTTAAATGTGCTATCTGGTAAAGCTGTAAACCTAAAGTAAACATAATTCAGGTGTAGCTTGTCAAGTGTAAACTGTTTTTTTCAACAGTGACTAACAATACATGTATCACAATTAACGATTTGTTGCAATACTGGTTAAAATATTCCCTGGTGTTTTGTTTGGTGGAAATAGAGAAGATATGCAACAGGTTCAGCAAACCCTCAACTGGATCTGCTAGTGAAATCTCTGTTTCTGGGAAAGATACTGAAGATAACCTAAATGGTGTGCCTTCAGCCTACAGATGGTTGATATTTAGTCTATGTTGATCAGGTTTCAACTTGGTATGCTCTAACTCAGAGATTTTCCTGCAAAACAGATAAGTAATACAGGTAAAGGTCAAATTGATTTCTTCTATTCAGGTAAGTGGATATATGAATCTGTACACCAGATGATAGAATGGCAGTTGCAATCAAATTAAGTGGAGATATAAACCACCACTTAACAAAACAACCATGTGCACCCATTCTCTCACGACATATCTCAGAATATTCTTATAGGGAAACACTATTAACTAAAAAGAACCACTTAGCCAGAAAATAAAATATGCAATTAGCAGAAATATTCAACTGCGAATTTTGCTGGATTCCACATTCAGCAGTCTTTCTGTATGAGCAAATATAGCAAGTGCAGATTTTAGCACTTGAACAACTAATGCAGAATGTGATATGCACTTGCAAAACACTGGCAGTTTACACTGTCTTTTAGATGTCTTACTGAAATGAGTGCTAGAAAACACTTTCACAGCTCTACTAAAAAGTGCTGAAAGCCACTTTAGTGGCTTTACAATGTATATATCAGCTTGTTGTTCTCTCAGGAGGAAAAAAAATCATTCATATTAAATTGTTTTGTTACAATTAATTGGAGGTTACAATCAGGTACTTCCCAATAAATTGTAACATAACTTCTTCACCCTGAAAGTCCTTCAAAGGGAAGTTGTTGAAGTATTCAGAACAAAGCTACTCAATTAAATCCACAAATTTTTGGCCCTTATCAAGTGGAAGGTTTTAATGGTTACTACTTTGTAAAATCCATCTTGCCACTACATATATACTTAATACTTGAAACTGTTACGGAAATTAGATTTCCGTAACAGTTTCAAGTGTAAAGTATACAGCAGCAAGTGGGATTTCACTTAGTGGTAATCATTAAAATTTTCTTACACTTGATAAAAGCCACAGGGCCGAAAATTTGCAGATTCTAATTGAGTGCATTTGATCGCAATAATGTCACAAAACGTTTATGAATAATATCTTACTAAAATAAGGCTCCCCCTGCTGGTGGCATGTTCTCTTTTCAAAAGATAATCAAGTAACAGAAAAAGCATTCCACTATTTAAGACTTAATGAAGGCATATAACTCTTTATCCAAAAAAAAGTCTGTTTATTTGTCATTGGAGTTTAATGATATTTTCAACAGCCAGGGTCATAGCCAGTGTACTCAGAGAGAACCACTGAGCAGTGGTGAGCAACTGTCAGACTCTCCAACTTACTAATACTGCACAACCATAGTATAACCATGTCCCCACTGCACATTATATCAAAATTTATTATTTCAAATATTCTTTTTTCAAGTTCTTCCAAAAATTTCAACACAACCAATCATATGACCTCTGTGCGATCATGTGATCATTTGATCCCTTATTGGAAGGAGTTCGACAAGCTTGTTCCAATGGATGGGCACATGCTATGGTTTTGTTTAAATAGTTTTTAAAACTCTTTTCTTTTCAACTGCACAATTTGTATATAATGCAGACAGATGTGGCCAATTCGTTAGGTAAAGAGTTAAAGGCAAGAGCACCATCAGCCATAGCACGCAGTGCCACCATGGGCAATCAGGATTAAGTGTATTGCCCAAGGACACAAAATGCTAATACTCTGGTGAGGATCAAATCATCTACCTTTCAGTTTAACTCCATGCATGCTGCTGGTGGATATTCCTGCCCAGGACAGAGTTTCTCTTGCCACTGAAATAAGTATAATTTGGGCCATTTAATACAATTTCCTGTACGTACATTTTATTAGATTTTTAACCAATGACTTCTTGAGTTATATTTAGATGAATTCTTCATCAAATCTAGTCATGGCTGCTTCACAGCAGCCATGACTAGATTTTATGAGAAAATATTTTGAAAATACTCAGCGGGTTAAGAGTTAAAGCTGAATGCTCTTACCACTAGCCACTCACAAACAGTAGCGGACAACGCTTGCAAACAAATATCTTGGAATAAGTAAAAATTTTCATTTTTGCCTCAAAACAGTTTATGATCCCTCAATGGAACAAATTTATTCTTGTGGAAGGATTTTGGGCCCTCTCACTTCCACGGGGAACAGAAACTTAATTTGAACACATATTATCAAAGAACTTGACAGAAGTGTGCTCAGTCTGGTTAGATAATTTACAGTAATTCACTGTAGTAAAAAGTGAGAAACCATTGTTACTTTGTTTGTAAATTACTGAGACTGAAAAAAAATTTCATCTCAAAACAAAAGTGAACAAGAAGAAACCCAAACATATGCTAAGCAGAATGCCTATGGGGTGAATGGAAGTTTTTGAAAGTCATCTCAACAAACTCCTGATTGTTCTACCATTCCCATATGTAATAATAATCCTAAGTAAAGCAAGTGGGTATTATTTCTGGAGGAGAATAATACAAAATATAAAACAACTGCAGAGTTGTGTTAGAAAACAATTGATATGATGAGAAAAACACATGCTCCTCAGAATAGTTCATCAGTATCATCCAGGTGCAATGTTCTTGTTTCACCTCCTCTCACTCAGTCTTTCAATTCTGCTGCATCTATGAACCCTAAATTTTAAGAAATTTGTCAGCTACAAGCTTGTAAAACAAGAGGCCCCAAGGAGTCTTAATCACTCACGAGCCAAAGAGAAGTATTTGGGGTCACATTCAGTTAGACATGGTTCATCAACACTACAAAGGAATGAAGTCATGAGAGACAAATTTTATGGAACTAGGGACATGGCTTGAACAAACTTGAATCTTACCCCCCTAAGGATGCTGCATACCAAATATCAAAAGCATTCATCTGCTAGATCTGAAGAAGATGATTTTTAAAGAAAATTCCTCATTTTGAACTAAGTTATAATTCGGGCTACCACAGTGAGCCCAAATATGAACCCAGGGACTTGGCTTGAACAAACTTGAATCTCACCTTCCTAAGCATGCTGCATACCCAATATCAAAAGATTCTACCTGCTGGATCTTGAGAAGAAGATTTTTAAAGAAATTTGCCAGAAATGCACTAAGTTCAAATTTGGGCTCCTATACTGAGCCCAAATATGAACCCAGGGGGCCGATTTGAACAAACTTGAATCAGATCCACCCACAATGTTGCATACCAAATATCAAAAGATTTTGCCTTCTGGATCTGGAGAAGAAGATTTTTTAAGAAATTTGCCTAAAATGCACTAAGTTCGAATTCAAGCTTCAACAGTGAGCCCAAATATAAATCCAGGGGGCCGATTTGAACAAACTTAAATCAGATCCGCCCCACAATGTTGCATACCAAATATCAAAAGATTCTGCCTGCTGGATCTGGACAAGAAGATTTTTTAAGAAATTTGCCTGAAATGCACTAAGTTTGAATTTGGGCTTCTGTAGTGAGCCCAAATATGAATCCAGGGGGCCGATTTGAACAAACTTGAATCAGATCCACCTCACAATGTTGCATACCATATATCAAAAGATTCTGCATGCTGGATCTGGAGAAGATTTTTTAAGAAATTTGCCTGAAATGCACTAAGTTCAAATTTGGGCTTCTATAGTGAGCCCAAAAATGAATGCAGGGGGCCAATTTGAACAAACTTGAATCAGATCCACCCCATAATGCTGTATACAAAATATCAAATGATTCTGCCCACTTGTGCGGGAGAAGAAGATTTTTTAGTAGTTTCTCTAATATACATAGGGTGCTATCAGAGTTAAGCCCCCTATGGAGCCCCAAGTGGGCATGTCCATTTCATTTGAACAAACTTGAATTGACATATGCCAATGAACATCCATACCAAGTTTCGAGCAAATCGACCTAGCGGTTTCAGAGGAGAAGTCGTTTGAAAAATGTTAACGACGCCGAACGACGATGCCGGATGGCAAGTGATAAGTTTAGCTCCCTTCGGTGAGCTAAAAAGTGAAAAGAAGGGTCCAATAACACTGATCTCAGTACAAAAATTGATTGGTTGTGGAATTACAGATAGTGCTGTACTTGATCCTTTACCCAACTTAACAGCTAAAACCGGCCCGTGCTATTCACAATGAAAGTGTCAATGACACTGTAGTTCAACTTGTCAAGACAAAGACATGTACATGTATATTGTGTGACACAGCAATGACAAACATCTAGGTAATGACCTGATAACAAAGGTACATATAAAGTATTGTAATGGTCTGTACATAAATACTGACCATTGCCTGTAACAAATGTATAGGTAAAGTATTGTAAAGGTGGGTGACAGTCAGATGCTAAACTAGAAAAAAAATCTTAGTCCCAGAGAGGGTCTGATTGAACCCCAAAATATTTGTTCTCATAGCACAGTGATAACAAAGGCACCCCAAAACACACTTGTTCCTGTCCCAAGGTGAAAACAAAGGTACCCAAGAAGTTTTGTGAAGATCAGTTTATAAATACGAGCTGTATAGAACTTGTGACAAAAAACTGATTGGAACTAATTTCGTTACAAAATGGCCACTGCCAGCCATCTTGAATTTTGGACCGTACCCTGAAACACTCATTCTCGTCCCAAGGTGGTAACAAAGGTACCCAAGAAGTTTTGTGAAGATCGGTTCATAAATACAGCCTCTACCCTGAGCCGTATTGACATGTGTGCTTACATTGTGTAAGTAGCACTGAATAAATCAATGTTTATCTAATTTGCATAATTTCTGCACGAAAAAAAACCCCTTACAATATGTGATGTATTCCATGTTACTAAACATTCATACAAAAATTTATTCAAATCAGAACTTTCATACAGAAGTTCTGTACAAAAGACTGATTGCACTAATTTTGGTACAAAATGGCTGCTGGTGGCCATCTTGAATTTCAGACCACACCCAAAAACACTCGCTCTCATCCCACGGTGATAACAAAGGTACCCAAGAAGTTTCGTAAAGATTGGTTCATAAATATGTTCTCTAGTCTGAGCTGTATAGAAGTTGTGTACAAAAAACTGATTAGACCTAATTTCGATACAAAATGGCCACTGGCACAGAGACCAGCCGACCGGGCGACTTGAGCGAAGAAGTCGCCTGAAGTTTCCTCATTTCGCCTTGTTTCCTGCCGGGATCGAAAACGAAGTCGCCCTACTTTCTGGTAGCAAATCTGCACCTGTTCATCGCCGCTTTCAAAATTGGCACCTTTATTAAATTTAAAAGTTGTTTCCGATTTACGCTTTCGAAAGGCTGTAAGTCGTTCTCGATAAGAACGTGCCGATTTGCTTGTAACTTACCAAAGCAGTGTTTTGTTTTTC
This sequence comes from Pictodentalium vernedei, assembly GCA_031216915.1. Lineage (NCBI taxonomy): Eukaryota > Metazoa > Mollusca > Scaphopoda > Dentaliida > Dentaliidae > Pictodentalium > Pictodentalium vernedei. The sequence continues at coordinate 174,359,381 of CM062288.1, read as the reverse complement.
CTGCAATCAGCTTCCATAATTTTCGGATGCTTGGGTTCATTGAGATGAAGTGTGTTTGTCTGGTTCGCTGAATAGTTCTTGTGTGTGTGTGTGTTTATTGTTGTAAAAACAAGTGACAACAACAAATACAGTTCACCATCGGTCGGTATCTTTCTTTTCAACTCCGCAGTCTGTCGGAATGGAAGATCAAAGCATTGAAAATGTGAGACAACTTGTTTCATGATGTACCGGTATGGGCAAAAGGAGAATTGTAAAAACACCAAACGGTATATATTAATGAGTCTGCGTCTAACAAATTTCAATTTCAACAAAGATGTCTCTATCATCTTGGTTAGTAGGCGCAAACGCCTCTCCAAAATCATCTTCAAAACGAAAGGTAGCTGTTGACAATGATCTTCAATCATCGCCTTCCAAAAAATTTTGCAAAAAGTTGAATCAAAGTTCGTTTGACTGGTACATTCAGAACAGCGACAGTAAATGGCACTGTACACTGTGTCGCACAGTAAATATGGACAATGCATATTCCCGTGGTCATGAATCGCCAGCAAAAACAACAAACCATTCAAGACATGCTGCATGTAAGTACCAAATATTTTTTTTTATTATTAATAACGAGGATTTCGTATCGGCCCATTGCCAATTCTTGAAGTTGTAGAACTGAAGAAAAAAACAGTTCCTTCAAAGCAGAGGTTATGATCCCTCATTGTAACGAATCATTTTACGAATGCCGTCCAATAAAGGGTCATAAGCTATTTTGGGGGCAAAAAAAGGGGGTTTTGGTTCCCAGGCAATTGCTTTTCCAAATTCAGTGGGAGGGGTTATTTTTATTTTTTTTTTACCACACGAAGTGAACCCAATTCACATAGCCGTTATTGACAATACCCATATACTGGACTTTTGGAATTTTATATTTTTAGACAGACCTGATACATTTCTGTTTGAAAAATAATAAACTTTCTGTTTGAAAAAGAATAAACTCAGTCACGGTTAAGTGACGGCGCGGGGGACGTTTTAAGGCTGGAACCCCAAACCAGCAATCCACCAGAAGTACTGCAATACTGGCGTCTTAAACTTCGCTTGATGTAAAGGGTTTGTTCTGTTGTTATGACTTGTCAGCTTAACGATACTGAAATGGTGTCCAGTCGTATGTTTATAAAGACTTGAAAAAAAAGTTCATGATATCCAAGTCTGAGATCACTAAAAATTATTTAAAATCAGCCATGGAACAAAGCAAATTACATATGGTGAGACATATGGGGGTGGGGTGGGGAGGGGGTCACATTAGGCGTAAAGCGCTTCAGCAATTTCCAATGCATGAAAAAAGAGAGTTCTTCGATAGTTAATTTGATTACCTCCCTTACATTAGTTACCTTTCAACTGTTCAAAAATACACTTTTAAATATGCTTCTGTTGAGCTGTTTATGCGTCCCAATGCCGCTTCGAACCGATGACTGGATTCGCCCTTGTGGTAAAATAATGTGATTGTAACGTTATTGATAGACCATTAAATAGATGTTTCAATGCTTTTTAAGGCAACTATTTAATGCATGTCAATTACTTACCCCGATAGGAATATAATGGACAGTCCTGGGGTGGGTGGGGGGGGGGGGGGGGCAATGTGGGAAGCTACAGAACATCGACATACTAACGTAATCGTACCTGGTGTGTTATAACTTATAGCAAGTCGGGAGGGTTTTTACTGTTCGTTTTACCTCAGTTTCAATAGCACCAACAATGCTTATGAAGGACAACAATTTGCGCTGTAACCTGCGCAGTTGTTGTATTTATATTGGTTTTTCCTGTCACGTTTCGGAAAAACCGACGTAAACACAACATCTGCGCAGGTTATGGCACAAATGGTGCTCTGATACTGAAGCTATGAAGTCTCAGGTAGTCTACAAACGAGTGTTGGATTTTCTCAACAGGGATGAAGACATTGGGGTGATAAACAATCAACGAAAAACAGTCTAAACGAAATGTGAGGTTTGTCACTTGATCACTCAATTGCAGAGTAATTTTCACTCATTTTCATTTGCGGTAAAAGATCTTTCGACCAGCCTATTTGTTTTTAAATTAAACACGACCTGGTGTGAGTTACGATTTGATTCATCTTTCTTTTTTCAGCTGACCAACACATAACATCAGTGATGAAATCTAGCCTTTCACAACAGAAATCTATGCAAAAATTAATTCAAGAAAAAATTTGCAGGGACGAAAATAATATCCTTTCGTATTTAAAATGTGCTTATTTTTTAGCCAAGCGAGAACTTCCAAAAGAGGAATTTCCTCATCTGATTGATCTCGTCGGATCGTTGGGTGTAGATACAGTAAATGGAAAAAACTACACATACACCAGCGACAAATCAATTACAGATTTTCAGAGTGCCCTATCAAAAGTGATTCTAAATGAAAAATTTGCAGAAGTGATGAAAAGTGGGCCATTTTCTTTGATATTGGACGAGAGCACAGATCGGAGCAATGAAAAATGTCTTCTGGTGTATTTACAATATGTTGTTGGTGGGTCTGTCAGAAACTGTTTATTGGAGAATATTGAAATCACTGCCGCATCAGCAAATGCAGACACAATAGTCAGTGCAATATTAACATGTCTAAAAACACATGAGTTAAATGCTAAGAACATTGTAGGCATTGGAAGTGATGGAGCTAGTGTTATGACTGGCAGGGTAAATGGTGTAGTTGCTCAACTGAAGCAATGTAGCAATCCGTCCATAGTTGGTGTCCATTGTGCTGCACACAGGTGTGCTTTGGCTTCATCACAAGCAGCAAAATTGATCCCAGAACTTGTTAAGTACAATCGTACGTTGAGCAGTATTTTCCACTTTTTCAGTGACTCGCCATTACGTACCAACAGGTTACGTGAGATTCACGACATCTTAAAAATTCCACAAGTAAAATATGCCCAAATTCACACTGTACGGTGGCTCAGCATACAAAAGGCAGTTGAAGTTTTATACCGAACATATCCAGCTTTGGTTGTTGCTCTAGACAATGAAGCTAAACACCCAACTGCAAAAGGTTTGTTGGATGAAATTGTGCAGTATAAATTTATAGCTATGACACACATGCTGATGGATGTGTTGCCCTTTCTCACAAAGCTAAGTAAAATATTTCAAACAGATGCCGTGGATTTCAGTCGTATTAGACCTGCAGTAAATAGTACATGTGATGCACTCCGTGACATGCTTGTTGAGGACTGTGAATATGTTGACAATTTGGATTATTTCATCAAGTGTGAAAATGATAAAACAGTTTATAAACGCCCACTGAAAGAAAGTGACAAGTCAGTGGTCAGAAATAATGTCAGTTTGAATATAGACGGTTTTAAGTATTATGATGATGATGATGATAAGGATAACTCTGGTGATGTATTTGGCGAAAATGAGCAAACTGACAGCGTGAATATCACCAACTATGAGAAGCAAAAAGGTATTCCCAAAAGAGTAATGAAAGACTATGTAAATAATATAATTACCAATTTACAAGACAGGTTTGAAGACACTTCTATTTTAGAAAAAATGCAAGTTCTGCTGCCTTCAGGTATCAAGGAGGCATTTAACAATGACAAAATTGCAGGTTATGGCATGGACGAAGTTGCTCGCTTAGCAGAACATTTTAAGGGTTTTGACATAGAAAAAAGTGACTGTTGTGCAGAATATAAGCAATATAAAAGACTTGTGATGGGGAGTTACCCTGAGAGACATTTTTCTGATATTTGTCAAGTTGTAAATGCAAAATATTCTGACATACTTCCTGAAATGTGTAAATTACTGAACGTGTGTATAGGTATACCAGTATCAAGTGTAACATGCGAACGTGGTTTCTCCACACAGAACAGAATAAAATCCAAACTCAGAACCAATATGTCCAACAAAACATTAAATGAATTGATGCGGATTACAGAAGATGGGTGTTCAGCAGACAAATTTGACTTCAATAGTGCTTTTGTTGAATGGAAACTTGAAAAAAATAGAAAGATCTTTCATTCATGAATGTGTTTCTATTATTACATCAAGTGTACAAAAACAAAAACTTATCACATTTTATCTCTATTAAAAATTCCAACACTTGGCATTATTTTTTGGGAAACTCTCTTTGAGAGCTTTTCAAGAAATGATGCCAAAGGTTAGAATTATTAACAAAGGGAATGGTTTTAATATGTATAGCACTCTTGCAGAATGGAAACTTAAGAAAAACAGAAAGATCTTTCATTCATGAATATGTTTCCAATATTATATTAAAAGTGAATTACCACTACATCACAAATAAAACATAGCATATTTTCTCTCTGTTAAAAAATTCTCTACATACTCTCCATGGATTCAGTTTGCAGGTTTAAAATGTACAGTCAAAAGGATGTAAAATATCAATAACAACAAAACATTATTATTTTATTTATTTTAATAAAATGAAGATAAACATTTCTGTCTTGTTAATGTCTTGTTCTTCAAACCTGAAATATTAATAAATATTAATATTGTTCCCCAAACTATGAAAATGCAGTTTAACTCTCTCCAATCGCCGCATACAGTAATACAGTATGTGCAGGGTGTATAGTCACCAAATCGCCCACAGAGGAGGTACTACTCTCAAATTGTCTAGACAACCAAACAAAGTTCCAGCCAATGAACCTCTGGGTTTTTCCCAGATGTCCATTGGATGAAACTTTGCTTCTGCTTGTTATACTTTACAGCAAATTACAAATTATTGCTTGTGTATGTTCACTCTATGATTGATGTGGTGATAATACGCTGTCCCTCACTTCTGCCTTTTTCTGACTCACTTCTCCCTGTTCTCACTCACTTCTCCCTAAATTTGGTGGAGGGAGAAGTCACTTCTCCCTGAAATTTGCCTCTAGGCTGGTCTCTGCACTGGCAGCCATCTTGAATTTTAGACCGCACCCAGAAACACTCCTTCTCATCCCAAGGTGAAAACAAAGGTACCCAAGACATTTCGTGAAGACCAGTTCATAAATACAGACTCTAGCCCGAGCTGTATTGACATGTGTACTTACTGTGTGTAAGTCGTACTGAAAAAATCAAAGTTCATCTAATTTGCATAATTTCTGCACGAGAAAAAAACCCGTATTATATGTGATGTATCCCATGGTAATAAACATTCACACAAAAAATTATTAAAATCAGCGCTTTCATATGGAAGTTCTGTGCAAAAAATGGATTGCACCTAATTTTGTACAAAATGGCTGCCATCGGCCATCTTGAATTTCGGACCGGACCCAAAAACACTCGTTCTCATCCCACGGTGATACCAAAGGTACACAAGAAGTTTCGTAAAGATTGGTTCCTAAATACGGCCTCTAGCCCGAGCCGTATTGGCATTTGCACTTACAGTGCTGAAAGTAACACCAAAAAACATCAAAATTAGTCTAATTTACACAATTTACGCACGAGAAAAAAACCCGTATTATATGTGATGTATCCCATGGTACTAAACATTCATACAAAAAATTATTCAAATCAGAGCTTTCATAAGTTCTGTACAAAAAACCCAAGAAGTTTCGTAAAGATCGGTTCATAAATACGGCCTCTAGCCCAAGCCGTATCCAACTGTTGACGTACGGACAGACGGACAGACGGACAACAGGCCATGACAAAAGCTCAAATTTTGCTTCGCCAAAGTTGAAATAAAAATTAATTAATTTTCATTATTTTTTTCATTTTTTGTCTCAAAAACATAGGTTATGACCCCTCGATGAGCTCATTCCAAAGAGGGGTCATAACCTATTTTTTTGAGACAAAAAATGAAAAAAATTAGTTATTCAAGAATTTTGTCAGCAAGTGTGGTCTGCTTTTCATGTTAGGTAAAGGGTTAATAAGAAGGCCAAATATTTTCAATAACATAGTGTAACCTTGTAAAACTGAATAGACACTTTGCAACTGAAAAATAGTCTGTTAATGAGAATATCCAGTCAACCAGTATTTAGTTACTTTTCTAAATTCTAGTTACAAATTTAGTATTCATTCTACTCTTTCTTATTATATCTTGTTTGTCAGAGCTCATGGGGGCATGGTGGCATTGCGGTAACTGGTTCTCGTTAGATCACCGAAGTTAAGCAACATCGAGCCCGGTTAATCATTTGATGGGTGACCATCTGAGCGATCAATTCGGACTTCCACGGTGTGTCCTTGGGAAAGGCACTTAACCCTGATTGTCCACATGGGGGCACGATGACGCCGTGTACTAAGGCGTACTGCACGCCGAAGGTACACAGGTCTTCAACCAATCTAACCCTGCCTGTGCTGCAGTGCAGAGTTACGATGTTGGGGAGCTGGCAGCTGCTCGTCATTGTTCGGTGTTTCTCTCCGGGTACTACAACTTCCTCCACCCATAATACTGTCACGGTTATGATTAGCCATTGTGCCTAAGTATATGACCTTAAACACCAATAAATAAATAAATAATGTCAGAGCTCATGGAGCTCTGTCCAACAAGATATACTTTCAAATGCTTGTATTGGCAGTCCTCAGGGGTAAAGCGAAAAGGAGTTACTAGTGGAAGGGGTGGAAACACTCCCCTCCAATAATTATTCCTGTCGGGACATTTTTGTCTGGATTGGAATCTCAGATACTGATTTGCTCTTGCTTATAATCATGTACTTACGAGTGTAGATTTGACACTTGGAAGTATGTCGCACACACAGTTTATCATACAAATGGATAGCTGTGGTACCTGTTTTGACCAGGTGGGTGTCACAGCATAACCAATTTGGAGTATAGTATGTGCTAATTAAACAAGAAGTTGCATAAGGCCCCACAAAGTAGATTTTCTGTTTCTCAGGCCATTTTTTGTGAAATTGCATGTGGGCAGGCTGGTGTGTGGGCTGTGGGGCATTTTTTAAAATCTCAACAGACCAATATTCCAACTACAATGAGAGTATGCCTTGATGATGTGATTTAGTTGTAATATTTTATCTATCGGGACTTGAGCCATCACAGCTGGAGCAAATCAGTTTAACCCAGTTTCCTGGAAGTGCTGTGGGCAAAGAGGAATATGATGCTGGAGAATATGTTATTGTAATAATAATTTGATAGATCAATATTTTTTAGGGGGTGTGGTGGCTAAATAGGTAGAGGTGCAGGCTGCAATCTGAGAGGGCCTCCATTCGAAATCCACCAACCGCATTGACTGGGACTCATTAAAATTTGTGCGACATTTAAAGAACGGGTCACAAATGCTGGCACATCATGGGTCGGGTCTGTCAAGGCCTTTTAGTGCCATTGTGAAATTCTGGAGAAACATCCTGCTGTAAAACACTGTCACAGATGATTTGGACATCTGACAGAAAACTTTACATCTCATAAAAGAACCATTGAAATGCTCTCTCAACAGCAGCTGAGAGAATTCTTTTTTCGATTTGTATAGCGTGAACCTAAGCACCGCAACAGTTCCACTGGCTACGTCCTTTTCAAAGTTTTTCTTTCCCAATTTGCAGTTGCCCAAAGTTGATAACAATCTCAGAAAATGGTAACCCCCAACCACCACAAAAGAAGACAAACAAACACTTATCGGAAATGTTCACCAGATTTATGGAGGCCTGTAAAAGCCCTCTTATCTATCTCACATTGAAGTGAAAATTAAGCCCTTTCTTTAAAACTGAGTCTATGAGGGAAAAGGCAAAAGTAAGTCTTCTGTATATTACTGAACCTGACATACATGTATTGAAAAGTAGAGATGGGTGGTATTGGAATTTTGAGTTTGGTATCTGTTTCGGTATTTTTATGTGTGCATACCATGGTATCGGTTCGATATTCAGTATCTGACTTGAAATTTACTGATAGTAGCAAACGGGAATTCACATGTGGAAAATACAGAATATGTTGTTCCTGATTCATTCTATCACAGTGCTACAAATGCCACTGTTAATGAGCAAAACATTGTCATTCTTTTGCCAACACAAAACATATCTACAGTAATTTAGTGACTTGTTCTGAACAGGCCTCAACCTTTCAAGGCCTACTTAAGGTGTGTGTAATCTTAGGAGTATGTGTCTTGAAGAAGCCATCTTTAGGAGGTTCTGCTGACAGTAGAAAAATCATCCAGGCAGTGATTTCTAGCCAAGACTTGGCTGGAAATCACTGTTTAGTAAATGGACATGAAGAGGTTGTAGTCTACTGAGAATTCAGGACAACTGCCCAAGTCCTTAAGGGTAAGCACAACCGAAAAAGAAAATTAATCACTTTTTTCATGAAAATTAGCACTTCAACTGCAATTCAAGAAGGCCTTATAAATAGCGAATGTACAAAAAATTGAAAATACCTGATGGTTTCAGTATTTAAAGATAGGTTCGATTTGTTTTTTTAGTATCCCTATGATATCGGTATCAGTTCAGTTTTACTGTATATTGTCCATCTCTATTAACCCTTTGACCCAATGTAACATCCAAAACCAGCCAGCACTATTCTAAATGAAAGTTTCAATGACACTGTAGCTCAACTTGACAAACTTGAACTAGGTAAGTTATAAATACTTAGATGTGAGTCTTCCATGGAAGAAGTGTGTCGCCTGGCGTTTCAGACAGAATTCTAAGTGGAAAAGGGGCATAACTCTGGAAAAAAATACAGCAGATCAAAAAATAAAATAGGAGGTGCACAATGCCATGATGTGATAAAGAATCACTGAAAGTTTCATCAAAATCCATTCATAGGTTAAAGAGGAGTGGCGGATAAGAGAAGCCTGGCGTTTCAGACAGAATTCTAAGTGGAAAAGGGGCATAACTCTGGAAAAAATACAGCGGATCAAAAAAAAAAATAGGAGGTGCACAATGCCATGATGTGATAAAGAATCACTGAAAGTTTCATCAAAATCCATTCATAGGTTAAAGAGGAGTGGCGGATAAGAGAAGACTGGCGTTTCAGACAGAATTCTAAGTGGAAAAGGGGCATAACTCTGGAAAAAATACAGCGGATCAAAAAATAAAATAGGGGGTGCACAATGCCATGATGTGATAAAGAATCACTGAAAGTTTCATCAAAATCCATTCATAGGTTAAAGAGGAGTGGCGGATAAGAGAAAGTGTGACGCGGACGACGCAAGACGACAAAAGTAATCCCTATATGTCGCTCCCCACTTCATGGGGCGGCAACACAAAAATGGCAAAATTGAAGATCATTGGTACCAATGTTATTTGATGAAATTTCTACATAACAGCATTGTGTGTGCACAACGTCAGAGTAATCCATGAATTTTTAAATACAAACTGTAAGACTGGCTAAAGGAAGAGTGTTGATACACAAATGCAGTATGTTCAGAGGTTACTGCAAATGGCAACTTTTTTCACAGAAATGAATGCTAATCAATAGCTCTTATCGAAAGGTCTTGCCTAATGAGCACACCAAGTTCAAAAACAATCCTATGATAAATGTGGCCTGTAGGCCATGTCAAAGAATGCTGATGCACAAATGCAATAAATTCAAATATTGTCGCTAACAGCAACAGTTTTTGATGGAAATGAAAAGAAAATCAATAGCTCCTATCTTTGTCACCCTGCATAAGCATACAAAGTTTCAAAACAACCTGATAATGAATGCTCCCTCTGAGGCATGCAACGGAAGATGTTAATGCACAAATGCACTAAGTGAAGGTCATTGATTGTGGCAATGGTTTTTTGGGGGTTTTGTTTATGGAAATTCATAAATATACCCTGCAGAGAGAGCAAAAGGGATAAGTTGATGCACAAATGCAGTAAGTTCAAAGGCTGGTGATAACGACAATAATATCTTATGGAAATGAAAAAAAGCAATAGCTCACATCTAGAGGTCATCCCGACCATACATACCAAGTTTCAAAGTGATCCGATCATAAATGTGCCCTGAAGGGTGTGTTAAAGGGAAATATTGAGGTCTGACTAAACTAAGTTCAATGGTCAGCAGCAACATTTTTTTTACAAAAATGGAAGAAAATTGACAGCTCCCATATAGATGTCACCCCACACAAGCACACCAAGTTTGCAAGCGATCCAATCATAAATGTGCCCTGCAGGGTGTGTCAAAGGGAAATATTGATGCTTAACTGCACTAAGTTTTTACTAAGTTCATCGAAGGTCATTGCCAGTGGCAACATTTTTTGACAGAAATGGAAGAAAATCGATAGCTCCCATCTAGAGGTAACCCCAAACAAGCATACAAAGTTTCAAACTGATCTGATCATAAATGTGCCCTGTAGGGCATGCCAAAGGAATATACTGATGCCTGACTAAACCAAGTTCAAAGATCGTTGTCAGCAGCAACATTTTTTGACAGACAGAAACGGAAGAAAATCGATAGCTCCCATCTAGAGGTCACCCCAAACAAGCATGCCAGTTTTCAAAGCAATCCGATCATAAATGTGCCCTGTAGGGTGTGCCAAAGGGAAATATTGAGGTCTGACTAAACTAAGTTCTAAGAACGTGGGCCACGGCAACATTTTTTGATGGAAATGGAAGAAAATCGATAGCTCCCATCTAGAGGTAACCCCAAACAAGCATGCCAGGTTTCAAAGCAATTCGATCATAAATTCGCCCTGCAGGGTGTGCCAAAGGGAAATATTGAGGTCTGATTAAACTAAGTTCTAAGAACGTTGGCTGCGGCAACATCTTTTGACGGAAATGGAAGAAAATCAATAGCTCCCATCTAGAGGTCACCCCAAACAAGCATGCCACATTTCAAAGCAATCCAATAATAAATGTGCTCTGCAGGGTGTGCCAAAGGGAAATATTGAGGTTTGACTAAACTAAGTTCTAAGAACGTTGGCCACGGCAACATTCTTTCACGGAAATTGAAGAAAATCGATAGCTCCCATCTAGAGGTAACCCCAAACAAGCATACCAAGTTTCAAAGCGATCTGATCATAAATGCAACCTGTGAGGTGTGCCAAAGGAAATTGTGGACATATGTATGTACATACGTACATACTAACGTAAGTACGCCGACGAACGAGAAGTGATGGCAATAGCTCAGCCTGACTTTGTTCCAATGAGGGGTCATAACCTATGTTTTTGAGACACAAAATGAAAAGAATTAGTTATTCAAGAATTTTTTTTACAAAGGTCATCTGCTTTTCATGTTAGGTAAAGGGTAAAAAAGACATGGAATATTTCGCAATATATTTGGGTGAAAAAAACAATAAAACAGTCACAATTTGAAAAATAACCCAAACATTCAGAACCAAATTTTCACCAAAGTTCGGAGAGTTTTTAACATCATAAAGGCAATGAATGTAGATCAAGTGTTGAACATCAAAGAGATAACTATCTTACCTGTTTATGTGCATGGAAAGTTTACAAGTCATTATCAATAGGAAAGATGTTTTATACTGTAAGTACTACAATTAGATCTTTTTATATACAAAATTACTAATTCTGATCTCATGACAGAAGGAAACATGATACAAAACAAGATGATGTTTAATTCTTAACTCTTAGTACTCAATGACCTCATGTTATGGATGCATTAATTAACTGTCTAAATGTAGCCTACATGTAAGAACTATTAGTTGACCTCAAGATATCAAACATATGGTGGCAATGGATCATTTCTAATACTGGATGATGTTAATCTTCAAATCATCAAAAGCTGTCAATTTAGGATTGCACTTTTTATCTGCAACACCTTCATGGGAAGGTTTAGAAACTACAGATTTTATGATAAGCAGTCTTAGATTTTGAAAATGGGAGGCACACCATATACTGTGCACTACCATTTGAAGTGATGCACGCTATTGTTGAGTACAGGCATCAGGAATTTGTTTTCAAGAAAAAACATCAACGAATATCTGCACACCTTTCACTCCACTGGTGCAGAGTAAGAAGGGATTCCAAAATTATTACCTGATTTTTCAGATAAGCTTTTCGCAGCAATAATCCAATTTATTTGAGTTTGGTATAATACATGAAATGCAACTTCAATGGATAGTGCTAGAAATGAACAAAATTGACAGGTGCAGTTTTAAGATCCCGCAAAATGAGAGAAGAGAGTATATTGCACCCGTAAAATGTTAGTATATGAATTTTCGAAGGAATACTGTCACCAAACACCAGAAACCGTAACCCTTTGAAAACGAGCGGCCTCTTTTCCGGCCAGGAACATGATACCTCATAACATCATTAAATAAGATGGCTGTTCAGTAAATGTGTGGGGTTGAGCAAATAGTGAATATGGACTTTAATAACTGCTGTCATTGAACTGGCATGACAGATATCACTAGTGTTCAAAGGGTTAAATGTATAATTGCTGAATTATAACAGTAACTTGCCACTGGCCACAGAGTGCTGCTTTCTCAAAACAACACACATTTATATGCCCTCACAGTATATTAGTGCTCCACAATATGTTTCAACGAGTGCATTTTTTAGCTAATGTAAAATAGAAAACATGGGTGCTAACGGGAGCAATTGCACTCGCACCCGTCTCATTTCCAGGACTGAATGAAGCAATTTTAAGTCAATGAGATGATTCTCCGTGGAATGCATGAGCAAAAAGACAATGAGTATCATTACTGGCCTTTGAGGTTTGTTGAATTATGTCATTCACATACAGCTGAAACTCGAAGTCCTGTGACTGTATAGTGCACTATTTTGAAGTAATAGTGCACTGAGTAAGTGCACTTTTGTCCCTGTCAAACTGTGCCACTAGGGAAACTCAATTCCTGTAGAAAAACAGAGTGCCCAACTCTGTACAATTCTATACTAGTAATAGAGATCATGAAACATCATTCTCAATCACTACTGGGATACATCTACATGTCATGGCATAAATAGATATTAAAATTTGACTGCATATACAGAATGAAGCTAGTGGATTACTACTTAATTGCTGCACCATAGTGCCCACTCTAAAAGAATTCATAATTGTTCGCAGCAGCACAAAAGACCCTCAGTGATTTAGTAGTAATCCACCCTTCACATACTGTAGTCTCAATATGTTTATTCTTCTGTTTGATCGGTTCAGTTCATAATTTCACTACCAACTAGTGCTGGGCGATATTGAAAAAAATAAAAACCACGATTATTGAGTACTGACATCGCAGTTAACGATATTATCGCGGTTTTTAACACCCAACTCACAACCAGAAAACTGTACATGTAAATGATGTTCTACAAATGTTTAATTTTCGAAGTTGTGTATTGTGTATCATCTGTTGTTCTTTGTTTTATAATATGATTTGTATTTGGAATAAAATTGAAAGAATTTTAATTGTTTATGTGCCTGTGTGTCTTATTTTTTTCAGAAATCCAAGACATAAGATGTCACGAACTGTGAAACTGTGTGGGGAGAGGTCTAATACCGTCGATTGATGCCTGTATTACGAATACATTGAAGGCATGCGAGTCGCACTGACAGGCATCAATTGACATCAACTGGTCGACATTGAAAAAAAAACGTAAATTGTATCTTACCGGTTATATTTGCAGAGGATGTGATCCAAACTGAACCTAACTGTCCTTTATGTGTGACATGATGTTCGAAATTATTTGGAAAAACCCATTCTCAAAACCATGCTGGCTGTTTATTTAAATGGAATAAGCATGTAAATAAGAAGTCAGCATTGATGAATAAAAGACGTTTCCGATAAGTATTCCACACATTCCTTTTGTGGATTGGCAGGGTGATAAGGGGAGGAATTCACATAATTAAGGACAACTCATTCATTCAGTTAGCAATAATTCCTCTTTTGTTTTATCCAAATAAAAACGTTCTACAAATGAAAAATGCACAAAGTAAAAACAATGCAAGAATGAACAACACTAAACTAAACTCCCTTGCATCGCTATTCTTTTAATTTATGCGCCGCCTACAATGAAACTACACGTCATGGTGGAAATGAACAAACGGACCATGGCCTAGTTGCGTCTCAACTGTCTCAATCATGTTGTATCAAAAGTGGTTCTGTAGTCACCAGACATGCCCAGATTCACTCCCAATACGGACGCTTTCTCTGTGTTTTACAAATTAAATTGCATACGCGGATATAACGTGGGCATTTTAACTTTAATTTAAGACTTGGAAAACTCAAGCTGCGTTAAATTAGAATCACTTTTATTCACACACATGCGAAGTATGATTACTTGACAGCAAGTTGACGCCTGCTGATAACTGACAATATGACAATTTTTTTTTGTAGACGATATTACTGACAATATTGAATTTTTAACTGGGTACTGTCGATTAATCGGGAAACCGCCCAGCACTACTACCAACCTTGCTAATAGTGTATCATAATTTGCTTTGCACAGCGTAAAGGCTCTAATGTATTTCAGACTACTTCATTCTTCTGCAATAAGGAGCACATTAACTAACAAGCATTTTCTGTGTTGGTTGTGAAAGGACTTCTAGTTTCACCTGTACCAGTTCCCAGAAAGTGAAGTTTTGATTAGTTTAAAGTCCTGGTATGCTACAGCTTAAATTAATTCATAGGGTATTTTTCACATTTTCAAACACGCATTGTAGTATTTGGCCAATTTCACCACAAACAGATTTTAATCCTTTACAGAAAATACATAAAAATTATGATTTTATTTCCCCCCAAAACTTTATACAAAACCATATCATGTGAAACTCCCAATGAGCTGGTTCCAATGAAGGGGTCACATGGTATGGTTTTGTTGAATTTTTAAGAAAAATTGGTATATTACACTGCAGATGTAGCTGATTTGTTAAAGGGTTAATCACTCACTAGGTGGAAACAAGGCGTGCTGTTGTCTAAGCGACATCTTGCTTTAGAACTGAAAGGGTGATCACAAGCCAACTTGTCTGTTGTATACAGTACTGCTATCGCAATAGTTAACACGTTTTCAACTGGATTGAGTTCTGATCCTGTCACAATAGAGGTACTATAATCCTTCTAACTTGCAAAATATTCTCTTTAAATACAGTACTGTGATTACAAAAACAGAGAATTTCGACCAGATCATAACTGAGCCCTTAGCTCCCAACAATGCTTTAGAATTTCGACTGGATCATAACTAGGCCCTTGGCTCCCAACAATGCTTTAGAATCTCGACCAGATCATAACTAGGTCCTTGGCTCCCAAAAATGCTTTAGACTCTCACTTATCGAAAAAGATATTTTGCAAAACTTTTTTCCAGAAACCGCGAGATACTGGAGAAATTGTGTTGTGACTCTGACCGCCACTTAAAATTGTGAACATTGTATTGTAAGACAATTCCTCTAATTTTTTCCATCAAAAAAGTCATAGCTGCTTCAGAATTTCTTAACACAATATATTGAGTTTTCTATTAAATCAAGTCATGGCTGCTTCATAGTACTCAGCATGTTATGAGTAAATGACCAGAAGACATATTTTCACAAGAATTTAGCTTCCTCAATGTTAAATTCTAAAATGTGCAAGCAAAGACTTCAAATGCTTTCCAGTTTCACTTATTCTGCTAGCTCAGTTTAAATTGGCTGGTTTCATAACTATCATTTGGTGTGCATATCAATTACAAAAGGTAATTCGGGCGTTTTAAGGTGTGCCCCAATCTTTGGACTGATGAGGTTGCGTGTGCCAACTCATCCTTGTGCCTAGGCCTCGTTTCTAATAATGTGTTCCGCAATCTTCGCACTGATGAGTTTGCGTGTGCCAACTCATCCTGGTTACTAAGTCCCGATTATATTGCTTTTGTTTGACTTCTCACATTGTCGTTTCCATATTTCTAACTGCATTTGCATTTGTACGACGATTTGCTTGTGCTATAACATTACTTTTCCTCAAGTTTGGTAGTTGAGTTTGCGTGTGTCACCTCACTCACCACTGGGCAAGTGTACCTATCTTATAGGATGCCTTACACTTGCACATCGAATCATAAGCTCAGTCCTATGGAGCCTTGCGTGTGTCAGCTCCACCATTGTCTGATTTCGTCATAGTTCCAGATATTGTGACCGACTTGTCCGTTTTCTTCACCATGTATCCCTTCCTTAATGGGCGGGATGGCGTTTATGTGCAGCTGAATAGCATCTGCACATGAACCCCATCTTTGGCGTATTTTGCCGCCCATTAATTCAGTCTTGATAAACATAGTTATTTGTGGATCAAGCCATAAAGGTCTTGATCCATTTCTTAAAGTGTTTTAGTGCAAAATTTATTTTTGTAAACAAGTTTATTAGTGTTAAATATATTTTTGTTAACAAGTTTATTTATTGGCTATACTTTATCAAAAGTTTGTAAGACTGAATTTATAAGATAACAATAAAGTATAGCCCATTATCAATCAAAATGAGACTGTGTTTTACTTCTTCTTGCCCAGGCAGCATAAATGCTTTCCAGTTTCACTTATTCTGCTAGCTCAGTTTAAATTGGCTGGTTTTATAACTATCATTTGGTGTGCTCTTAGGACATTTATAGGACTATCAAATTATTTTGTTACAAAAATTAATAATTTCCCACCAATCACCCAGCTCTCATCATCCACTGACATGATAAAATACCAGGCTTACCTTTTGTTATTGAATAAACACTTCACACTCCAAACAAAGTCCTCAGGTCATAAATGCCTACAACTCAACTTCAAAATACTACATGAAATACAATACACTTGTATATATTACACAGTTACACTAACACTGAATGCCAGAAGTATTCAGTTTAAAAAATAGCCATGCACCAAGTTGACTCGCATTATGTAGCCTGTGTGATGAATTAAATCAGTATAGATCATACCAATACACTATCATGTCAACCTATATGTCAAATCCTGTTGGATTTATAACATCAATAATGTAACACTCAAATATTCAACTTACAAAATAACAGAAATCTGGTAATGTTTAACCCTTCACTGATGGAGAAATGAATTATTTTTGTTCATCAAAACTTATCCACATCAAGCCTGAAAATAAACAGACTGTCATCTGCAAAATGAGGTCTCCAGAGGGTTAATTTGGTGATGCTACCCTGCAAAGCAGGGTAGCATCACAACATTTACCCTTTGTGAACCTCAGTCTAAATCAAGGTCTCAAGCCAAAACAGAAAGATGCACCTAGAGGAAAAATTGGCCCACTCTATGGGGTAGCATCAGCAAATTCACCCTCTGGGGACCTCATTTTGCAAATGACAGGTTGCTAATATTCAGGCTTGATCCACATGTATTTGCCTTGTTACAATTTATGGGAGAGTGCCTTTGGGCACTCCTCCCTTAAATTGTAATCATGTCACATAATACCCTCCCGTGGGTACTTATTAGTGAGCATAGAGCTTTTCCTCATCCCCAAGGGGAGGGGGTCCCAAGGAGGGGCTATATAATTTAGTTTGCGTGTAAGTATGATTTTACTTTCATGTAATTCTCACTGAGAAACATATCTTCTTTCTCAAGTGAAACAAGGATTTTAGCGATTCGTGTGTAGTATATATTTTCAGTAAGTAATTAAATAACACAGATATTGAGTAGAGGTCATCGGTATTTACGACCTCCCATTAAGAGATAAATAATAAGCAATTTCATCTCTACGTCGATTACAAATACCTATCTGGCCATACACCATATGCCACGGTGACAGGTTAATAGGTGTTTGCTTGTTAGTAAGTCTTATTCACGTCGTGTCAGAAGTATGGCATGATGTAAGTGTCGACCACGGTTATTATAGCCGTAACTCATCGCTGATAATAAATTAATGGTTTTCGAGATTAAGACTCGACAATTTTAACAATATACTGGCTGTCCACTTTTAAAGAAGGGGAGAATTATCTGCTAATACTAAACAATGAAACTGCATCTGGCCGGTGACAACAGGGTTATGCAGAATTTCTGCTGAAAGTTGAAAATCCAATTTGCTCCCCCTGGTAAAAATCTGTGGAATAAACTAACTAGAGGATGGCCACCAAAGGGTGGCTGATTCCCCTGAAAAAAGCCTTGATAGCCATTCCAACCTTATTCGCGACACACCCTCTGGTTGTGGGCAATAATAATACCAAGTATCATTAATATCCTTGAAGGCTGTAAGAAGTTATGGAGCGGACACAAATTCCATCTACGCCCGGATGGACAGACGGACGACGTCACGGCTAGATTCCCCCGAATTTTTTTCGGGGGAATAAAAATCTGTGGCAATAAACTATCTTCTGACAGAATAGCTTTGATGATATAAGCGAATTGACTGCCCCAGGAAGTCAGTTTTCTGGTGTAACTCCTCTGATGCACAGCACGCGAATGGTGGAAAGATTTCCTACCTCTCTGGTAACGTTAGTCGAACTTCATTTTCTTCAGTAAACGAATATCTGAAATTTTATTTTGCATCAGAGTCTTTTTCAAGTGTAGAGCGCTATAATTTAATTAAGGAAAAATATATTACAGAGAAATCGTAAGTACTCTTCTGTGTTTGACTTTACCAGCTGAAGTGTTCCCGAGGAATCCATAGTGAATGTTTCAAGAGTAACCACGAACTTGGTTTTAACCCATTAACATTATCTTTAAGCTTGCGTGTGGGGGAGTGATTAGCTTGCGTGTGGGGGAGTGATTACGAACTTCCTCCCCAGAACAAACATTTTGGAGTCCTAACTAAAATCCACTAGATCACGGGGGTGCAACGATCGCGGCCACATCGATCCATTAACCCCTCTATTGTGACACAATCAGGCAGTTTCAAGAAGACTGAATACCGTAATGTCACTTTAAAGTTAATACGAAGTTCATCCATAGAAAATAAAGCCCTCAAGTTGTGGTACCTTCAATGCAGAATAAAGCCCAAATATGTGCTTCAAGCACTCTAACAGTTAAGGGCCTGGAGAATTTTATAATGTTTTCTAAACTTAGGCAGTCTACATCCTGTGGCTCTGTAGTTGTTTCTATGTAATTCTTAGCTGTATCAGGACTTGTCTAGAAACAACTGCGGAGGCACTTAGAATGTTAAGGTTGTACCTGCTGGATGTGGAGAAGATTTTTGCCTGAAATGTACTAAGTTCGAATTCGGGCTTCTATAGTGAGCCCAAATATAAACCCGGGGGGTGGGGGGGGGGGGGGGGGCAATTTACCAAATATGAAAAGATTCTGCCTGCTGGATCTGGAGAAGAAGATTTTTTAAGAAATTTGCCTGAAATGCACTAAGTTCGAATTTGAGCTTCTATAGTGAGCCCAAATATGAATCTAGGGAGCCCGTTTGAACAAACTTGAATCAGATCCACCCCACAATGTTGCATACCAAATATGAAAAGATTCTGCCTCTTGTATCTGTAGAAGAAGATTTTTTAAGAAATTTGCCTGAAATGCACTAAGTTCGATTTCAAGCTTCTATAGTGAGCCCAAATATGAATCTAAGGAGCCGATTTGAACAAACCTGAATCAGATCCACCCTACAATGTTGCATACCAAATATCAAAAGATTCTGCCTGCTGGATCTGGAGAAGAAGATTTTTAAAGAAATTTGCCTGAAATGCACTAAGTTCGAAATCAGGCTCCTATACTGAGCCCAAATATGAACCCAGGGGGCAGATTTGAACAAACTTGAATCAGATCCACCCTACAATATTGCATACCAAATATCAAAAGATTCTGCCTGCTGGATCTGGAGAAGATTTTTTAATGTTTTTCCCATTGCCGACTCAGCACTTTTTCAAAGTCCCAAAACTGTACCCTATGATAAAACCGATGGCAATTTTTTTTACCAATCCTTTCTGTTGATCCTAAGGAAGCTTCACACCAAATAAAAATTCTCAGTGCCATGCAGTTTTGGAGATATGGACGTTTTAATTTTTTTCTATTTTTAGCTCCTACGGTTCCCACGGGGCTGCAGGAAAACATTTTTTGGCATAAATTATGTACTTATGACCCAATAAGCCCTCACATAAAATTTGGTTCAAATCGGCCTCTCGGTTCGGAAAACTTAAATTTGGGGTGGGGCCAAATTTTTTGCCCCTCCCATAAAGTCGCCAAATATTACCCCTCAAACTTTTCTTGAACAAACTTGAGTCTACACCTCAAAAGGAAGCTGTATACCAAATATCAAGTCTCTGCTACTGCTGGTTCATGAGAAGAAGATTTTCAAAGATTTTGGTGCCCCTTGGGGGCGTGGCCCCACCCAGGAGGAGGGGCAACTTCATTTGAACAAATCTGAATGGACATTAGGTAATAAACATTTACTCAACATTTGAAAAATATTGGGCCAGTGGTTTCTTCGGAGAAGTTGGTTTTGTAAAGTTTACGCCGGACGACGGCGGACGGACGGAAAGCGATTAGTAAAGCTCCCCTTGAGCTTCGTTCAGGTGAGCTAAAAACTCATTAGACCTAATTTCGGTACAAAATGGTCACTGGCAGCCATCTTGAATTTTGGACCGCACTCAGAAACACTCGTTCTCATCCCAAGGTGATAACAGAGATACCCAAGAAGTTTCGTGAAGATTGGTTGATAAATACAGCCTCTAGCCCGAGCCGTATTGACATATATACTGTGTGTAAGTAGCACTGAAAAAAAAGTTCATCTAATTTGCATAAATTCTGCACGCATAAAAATCCCGTATTATATGTGATGTATCCCATGGTACTAAACATTCACACGAAAAATTTTTCAAATCAGCACTTTCATATGGAAGTTCTGTGCAAAAATCTGATTGCACCTAATTTTGTACGAAATGGCTGCCATCAGCCATCTTGAATTTTGGACCGCAACCAAAAAACACTTGTTCTCGTCCCACGGTGATACCAAAGGTATAAATACGGCCTCTAGCCCGAGCCGTATTGGCATTTGCACTTACAGTGCTGAAAGTAACACTAAATACATCAAAGTTAGTCTAATTTGCATAATTTACGTACGAGAAAAAAACCTGTATTATATGTGATGTATCAAATGGTACTAAACATTCATCCAAAAAATTATTCAAATCAGCGCTTTCATATGGAAGTTCTGCGCAAAAATCTGATTGCACCTAATTTTGTACAAAATGGCTGCCAGCGGCCAACTTGAATTTCGAATCGGACCCCAAAACACTCGTTCTCGTCCCACGGTCATAACAAAGGTACCCAAGAAGTTTCATAAAGATCGGTTCATAAATACGGCCTCTAGCCCGAGCCGTATTGACTTGTTGACGGACAGACAGACAGACGGACGGACGACTGGCCATGGCATAAGCTCAAATTTGGCTTCGCCGAAGTTGAGCTAAAAATAGATCTACAGTGAATACTGAAGCCGAAAAAAAGTTCAAATATCCGTACACTGTAGTCTGTACAGAATACTCTGGAGTTAATGTCGTCTTCAGAATGTTCACAATATTAGGCTATCTTCTATGTTCTTGAGAGGGTGCGTTGTAATTTTATACTAATTTATAGAGGAAGCCAATATAACTCAGGTTATTAACACTGTCGACTTATTACCGAGTTCCTAATCACCAAGCATTCGAAAAAGAAATATTTAAAAAAAAAATGAAGGAAACTATTTTTTTAGCCTTGTAGGCCTCAACCTTGACCTCAGTATAAATAAATCACTAGCGAAACCAAATGAAAGTGTCAATGACACTGTAGCTCAACTTGACAAACTTGAACTTGGTACAGTTGAAACTAGAAGTCCTGTCACCAATAGTGCGCTTATCTAGGCTTAATTGCGCGTTGGAATTGCGCGCAATTGCCATATTGAACGGCATCCAAAGCACGGCAGGTTCGCCTGGTTATTCATAGCAAACACATGCAATGTTTCTGTCAATGGACCTCCGGGTTACCCGGAGATCCATTGGCTGAAACATTGGTTGTGCACAGGCCATATATACAGAATTTGATAGCCTTACTTGGGCCATAACGCGTACATTAACGCGCATATCAATGTGCTATTTGTGCGCATTTCATGACAGGACTTTTAGTTTTAACTGTAAGTTATAAATGAAATGGCAAAATTGAAGATCATTGGGACCAATGTCAGTTTTTTTGCCTGTGGCAACATTTTTTGACAGAAACCGAAAAAAATCAATAGAGGCCTCCCCAAACAAGCATGCCAAATGTGCTCTGTAGGGTGTACAAAAGGGAAATATTGTGGTCTGACTAGACTAAATTCTAAGAACGTTGGCCGTGGCAACATTTTTTGACGGAAATGAAAGAAAATCGATAGCTCCCATCTAGAGGTCACCGTAAATAAGCATACCAGGTTTCAAAGCAATCTAATCATAAATGAGCCCTGTAGGGTGAGCCAAAGGGAAATATTGTGGTCTGACTAAACTAAGTTCTAAGAATGTTGGCAGCGGCAACATTTTTTGATGGAAATTGAAGAAAATCGATAGCTCCCATCTAGAGGTCACCCCAAACAAGCATGAAAGGTTTCAAAGCAATCCGATCATAAATGTGCCCTGTAGGGTGTGCCAAAGGGAAATATCGAGTCTTTTGACTAAACCAAGTTCTAAGAACGTTGGCCGCGGCAACATTTGTTGATGGAAATTGAAGAAAATCGATAGCTCCCATCCAGAGGTCTCCCCAAACAAGCATACCAGGTTTCAAAGCAATCAAATCATAAATGTGCCCTGTAGGGTGTGCCAAAGGGAAATATTATGGTCTGACTAAACTGAGTTCTAAAAACGTTGGCCGCGGCAACATTTTTTGACGGAAATTGAAGAAAATCAATAGCTCCCATCTAGATGTCACCCCAAACAAGCATGCCAGGTTTCAAAGCAATCCGATCATAAATGTACCCTGTAGGGTGTGCCAAAGGGAAATATTGAGTCTTCTGACTAAACTAAGTTCTAAGAACGTTGGCCGCGGCAACATTTTTTGACAGAAATTGAAGACAAGAGGCCCCAAGGGGCCTGAGGGCGCTCACCTGACATGGTAGCCTAAATATCAACCCAGAGAATTGATTTCAACAAGTTGCATCTGATCCTCCTAAGAAAAGCTTATACCAAATATCCAAAGATTCTGACCAGTGGATCTAAAAAAAAAATAGAAGATTTTTAAAGAAGATTCCTCATATTGAACTAAGTTATAATTCGGGCTCCCACAGTGAGTCCAAATATGGACCTAGGGACTTGGCTTGAACAAAGTTGAATCTCACTCCCTAAGCATGGTGCATACCAAATATCAAAAGATTCTGCCTGCTGGATCTTGAGAAGATTTTTAAAGAAAATTCCTCATTTTGAACTAAGTTACAATTCAAGCTCCCACAGTGAGCCCAGATATGGACCAAGGGACTTGGCTTGAACAAACTTGAATCTCACCCCCTAAGCATGGTGCATACCAAATATCAAAAGATTCTGCCTGCTGGATCTTGAAAAGAAGATTTTCAAAGAAATTTGCCTGAAATGCATTAACTTCGAATTCGGGCTTCTATAGTGAGCCCAAATATGAATCCAGGGGGCCAATTTGAACAAACTTGAATCAGATCCACCCCACAATGTTGCATAACAAATAACAAAAGATTCTGCCTGCTGGATCTGGAGAAGAAGATTTTTAAAGAAATTTGCCTGAAATGCACTAAGTTCGAATTTGGGCTTCTATAGTGAGCCCAAATATGAATCCAGGGGGCCGATTTGAACAAACTTGAATCAGATCCACCCCACAATGTTGCATACCAAATATCCAAAGATTCTGCCTGCTGGATCTGGAGAAGAAGATTTTTTAAGAAATTTGCCTGAAATGCACTAAGTTCGAATTCGAGCTTCTATACTGAGCCCAAATATAAACCCAGGTGGCCGATTTGAACAAACTTGAATCAGATCCACCCCACAATGTTGCATGCCAAATATCAAAAGATTCTGCCTGCTCGATCTGAAGAAGATTTTTTAAGAAATTTGCCTGAAATGCACTAAGATCGAATTCGGGCTTTTATAGTGAGCCCAAATATGAATCCAGGGAGCCGATTTGAGCAAACTTGAATCAGATCCACCCCACAATGTTGCATACCAAATATCAAAAGATTCTGCCTGCTGGATCTGGAGAAGAAGATTTTTTAAGAAATTTGCCTGAAATGCACTAAGTTCGAAATCGGGCTCCTATACTGAGCCCAAATATGAACCCAGGGGGCCGATTTGAACAAACTTGAATCAGATCCACCCTACAATGTTGCATACCAAATATCAAAAGATTCTGCCTGCTGGATCTGGAGAAGAAGATTTTTTAATGTTTTTCCCATTGCCTACAGTGTTAAAAAGTGCTGACTCAGCACTTTTTCAAAGTCCCGAAACTGTACCCTATGATAAAACCGATGGCAATTTTTTTTTACCAATCCTTTCTGTTGGTCCCAAGGAAGCTGCACACCAAATAAAAATTCTCAGTGCCGTGCAGTTTTTGAGATATAGGCGTTTTAATTTTTTTCTATTTTTAGCTCCTGTGGTTCCCACGGGGCTACAGGAAAAAAAATTTCTGCATAAATTAGGTACTTATGACCCAATAAGCCCTCACATAAAATTTGGTTCAAATTGGCCTCTCGGTTTAAAAAATAGAAATTTGGGGTGGGGCCAAAATTTTTGCTCCTCCCATAACATCGCCAAGTATAGACCTACAAACTTCTCTTGAACAAACTTGAGTCTACACCTCAAAAGGAAGCTGCATACCAAATATCAAGTCTCTGCTATTGCTGGTTCTTGAGAAGAAGATTTTTTAAGAATTGGAGCATTTTTGCCCCACCCCTCTGCTCAATATGAGCCGAAACCTAATTTGCCCAAAAATCAAAATGCCGCTATATAACCCCTACTCACATGAAATTTCATTAACATGCGGCCAGTGGTTTGGAAGAAAAAGACCCAAACACCACCTTCACGCCGGACGACGGACGACGGACGACGGACGAAAAGTGATCAGAAAAGCTCACCCTGACTTTCAGTCAGGTGAGCTAAAAATCGATAGCTCCCATCTAGAGGTCTCCCCAAACAAGCGTACCAGGTTTCAAAGCAATCTGATCATAAATGGGCCCTGTAGGGTGTGCCAAAGGGAAATATTGAGGTCTGACTGAACTAAGTTCTACGAACGTTGGCCGTGGCAACATTTTTTGCCGGAAATTGAAGAAAATCAATAGCTCCCATCTAGAGGTCACCCTAAATAAGCGTATCAGGTTTCAAAGCAATCAAATCATAAATGTGCCCTGTAGGGTGTGCCAAAGGGAAATATTGTGGTTTGACTAAACTAAGTTCTAAGAACGTTGGCCGCGGCAACATTTTTTGACGGAAATTGAAGAAAATCGATAGCTCCCATCTAGAGGTCACCCCAAACAAGCGTAACAAGTTTCAGAGTAATCTGATCATAAATGCGACCTGTGAGGTGTGCCAATGGAAATTGTGGACGTACGTACTAACGTACTAACATACTAACGTACGTACGTACGCCGACGGACGAGAAGTGATGGCAATAGCTCAGCTTGACTTTGTCAACTTGAGCTAAAAACTGTTTCTTGTATTTGCAAAGTTTTTAAATCAAAGTTTTTGAAAGTTATTTCCACTTTATAATTTTATTGATATTAAATTTGTAGAAAAAATCCACAAATTGTAATTGATTTGCAAGTAGAAGTATGTGTAGTCACATCATGGATTCACAAGTTAATACGCCTACAGAGATCCAAGTGTTTTTCAGTTCTGTCGACCCTGTAATTTTGTAAATGATTTTGGCTGCGTGCACAGGCATAGAGTAGCAAATTCTAAACATCGTTGGTATTAGAAAATTCATTACAAATTGACAAAGTCTATACCAAATAGGATAATCGATACTGACGACACATACATGTAGGTTAGTGCTGTGTAATCTAGATCTTAACCAGTCATTATACTTATAGGAGATCGTAATTTCATCAAATAAACTGAAAAAATAACGTTAACGATCGTCTCACTTGACGTTGACAGATATACAAATTTACCAAAACACCCATTCCTGGTTCTCGGAAAGCCTTAAATAATTTATTGAATTCACGGGCCTACACAGATGAAATGGAAACAAAACGTTTTTCGAAACATACGTCCACTGCAACTTTCATTTCGATGTCACGCAATGACTTATAAATAGAAACACATACTGGTCCATGTAAACAATTCAGAGTGTGAAACATCATAAACAAGGGTAAGGCAGCAGCGCAGAAAAAAAACATTTGTTTCTCGTCTACTGGCAAAGCTTCGAAAAACCGGTTGTGAAGCCATAAAATTACATTATTCGCATCAATATATTTTTAGAATAGTTATTGCATGGAAACCAAAAATCTATGAAATCTATTTATAGTAACAGGCAGGGCTTGCATTTTGACCAGGCCGATCGGCCCCGGCCTGGTAATCGGCCGCAAAAATAATCTGACGAGGCCGCCCAATCAGCCCCGTCATCAGTCTATTGTTTTCCCAATCTCAGCAAAGCAAGTGACGAGCGATTTCGTAAAACAAAATAACTTCCAGCAATGGGACTAATCGATCAGGCAATTCCACGTTTTTTCGTGTATTTCCACCGGGGATGTACTGAAAGACGATCGCAGATGAGCGAAGAAAACATGAGGGGGTGGGTATAAATGCACAAATGGGTTGATACTGACCTTATATACCTTATATGGTGTAACGACTTCGAATCCCTTATTTATCACCACATTCCATCGCGATGACTGTTTGATTGCCTGGCACAAGTTTTATACATATGGTGGGAAAAGCCATATGAATATCATCGGCAGACTTTAAAAACATTTATTTTGTGTGTGACTGTGTTGTCGACACAACCACATGCATCAAAATATAATAAAGAGAATAAACATAATCTCTGATTGATACAAGAATTTGTAATTTCTGCATCTTATATGGATTCTCTCCCCACCCCCCCCCCCCCCCCCCCTGCCCCCTCCAAGCTGTTTTCTAAAATATTCTGTCACAAAACAAAGTAATTACAATTCATCTGGAAAAATATACACTGAACATGTACAAGGTTCGTACGTTAATTATTCATGAATGATTTATATTATGGGCGTTTTTAGGGAATAATTGACAAGTGAGAGTGCATGATGTCAAATTTGTTGATCTTCAGCAAAGTGAATTCGTGAAAACAAAAACAACACCGTTTTTGCTTCAGAATGAATTTTATTTTAATAAAATAAAATCATTTACCCCCTTTTGACATACCAAGACAGGCAACATCCATTTCTTGAACGTTTGATGAAAAAGGAAATCTGCATCATCCTCTGGGTAATGACAACACATTGTTACTCACCTAATTTCCCTTAAAATTCACCAGTGCACCACCAACTTTTAAAGTCTTCAAAACTGAGGGAGTAGGCTTGGAACATGGATAGGGCACCTTGTTTTCAACATGCAGAAAGGTGGGAGGGTGTGAAGGGGGCTAAATCACAAATATGTGCCCAAGAGGCATGATACGGATCAGCATGGTATTAATATTGCATTGTTAATAGCCCACAGCTAATTAATAAAAGACAATTAGGTTGGAATTATTAATCTTTATTCATAAATCATCAAATAACACAATATGAAATATCAATATAATATACACATGCAAGAGTAAAAAAATAAATCAGCCCCAGTGAAGAATGAAAGTGTCAATGACACTGTATCTTAACTTGTGTTTTTTTTGTGTTTGATGAAAAGGATAATGTTCAATGTTTATGAAAGGATTATGAAATAAGACAAGAATTGTGATAATTGGGAATATGTTCATTTCTGTTCCCTGTATGCTTTGTTTTTGATAAAAATAATATGAGGTGTACATTGTACTAAAGAGCTGAGGGGTGGGTTAATATGACTTCACAGTTAATGTATGTGGCCAACACAGTTAATGTATATCAACGAAAGTTACCAAGTTCAGTGAAATTATTCCAAAACGAGTCATCCTATCAAGTTACATTGACATCACTTCATAAATATGGCCTGTAGACTGTGCTAAAGGTTTTTGGGCTTCGGCCCCCATAGCCGTCAGTTTCCCAATTGCATCCAAAGGGGACGTTCTCATCTCGACATTATATGAAATCAACCTACCAAGTTACAATGAAATCCCTTCATAAATATGATCTGTAGACTGTGCTAAAGGTTTTTGGGCTTTGGGCTCGGGTAGCCATCATGAATGATCGCAACCAAAAGGGTACATTCTCATCTGGGCATCATCTGGAGTGATCCTACGAAGTTACAATGAAATCCCTTCATAAATATGACCTGTAGACTGTGCTAAAGGTTTTCAGGCTTCAGGCCCCTGAAGCCATCACAGTTGACCAATCACGATCAAAAGGGGATGTCATCATCTAGGCATTATGTGGAGTATGGAGTAAACCTAACAGGTTACAATGAAATCCTTCCATAAATATGACCGATTGCCTATGCTAAAGGTTTTTGGGCTCGTGCACCCATCAAGGCTGAATGATCACGATCAAAATGGGACGTTCTCATCTAGACATTATTTGGAGTCATCCTACCAAGTTACAATGAAATCCCTTCATAAATATGACTAAATATGACCTGTAGACTGTGCTAAAGGTTTTCGGGCTTCAGGCCCCTGTAGCCGTCACAGTTGCCCAATCACGTCCAAAAGGGGACTTTCTCATCTATCCATTATATGAAGTCAACCCACCAAGTTACAATGAAATTCCTCAATAAATATGACCTGTAGACTGTGCTAAAGGTTTTCGGGTTTTGGGCTCAGGCAGTCTGACGGTTGATAGATCACGCTGAATTGAGGAAATTCTCATGTAGACATCATACGGAGTCATCGTATCAAGTTACAATGAAATCCGTCCATATTAAACATGACCTGCACATTGCACCCCAGCCCCCCTCCCCCCCCCCCCCCCCTCACCTGTCGGACCATATTGTCCTACTTCTTTCCAGGTGACAAAGCAGGGACCGAGGAATAGGAAGTTCCAGGTCCAGCGGATCTACATATTAACGTGTAAACCTTCCACTTCGCAGCATAAGTCATGCCAGTGGAATGTCGCCGTGATGCAGAAATGCACTCCACTGTTCGTCTCGAAAAACCTCTACGTCGGATAAAAGACAGGTGTGAAGGGACAGGCTCGCCAGGTTGTTGTGATACTTCTTGGGGCGACTCTGGGAAAGAAGATCGCGACATAGAGGTAGACGAATCGGCCGATCTGCCAACAGAGGCAGCAGCAGATTGATCCACACCCTCTGTGGAGACAGAGGTGCGATCAGAATGATCCTGCAACTGCAAGCACGAATCTTTGCTAATACTTGAGGAAGAATCGGTGCAGGAGGTTGAGACGGCCGGGAATGTGTTGAATGGACACACAAGCATTTACATCCCGCGCCAACAGAAGAAGATCCCGAGATAGCCGATACATGGGAATCGAATGTGTGCCTTCTTGATTCCGTATGTAGGCCACTACTGTCGAATTGTCCGAAAGAAGTAGGACAATATGGTAAGACAGGTGAGGGATCCAAAGTCGAAAACTCATCAGAAGAGCAAGGACCTCCTTCTGGTTGATATGGAGGCCCACCTGCTCGCTGTCCCACTCGCCATTAGTGGACAGACCGAGAGGATCCAACGTCGCACCCCAGCCCCCCTCCCCCCCCCCCCCTCACCTGTCGGACCATATTGTCCTACTTCTTTCCAGGTGACAAAGCAGGGACCGAGGAATAGGAAGTTCCAGGTCCAGCGGATCTACATATGGACGCCAATGATCCAACAGAAAGTGTTGGAGAGGTCGGACAAACAAGCGACCGAGCGGAATGAGATCTGTCACCGAACCGCGAAGGAAAGTCCTGGCCGAGACCGAGGAAGATTGAAGCAAGTTCCGAGTCAAGATGGAAAGAATCGTTGCCCGAGCATTGGGGACAGACACCACATTGTGAAAAGTGTCGAAATCCATCCCCAAATGACGAAAATGCTGAGAAGGAAGGAGATCTGACCTCTCGCGATTGACTCTGAAGGTAGTAGGCAAAGAAACTGCCGGACATCTAACTCCAGAACAGCAGCATTGTGGTGCCGTTGGAGGATGTCGACCAGGAAGGCTGACGAAGTCACAGCCGACTGAGTATGGTGGAAAGCAAGCACATGTGACATCAGTTGGGTGAAGGCCCAAGGAGCCAGGTTCAAACCAAACGGGAGAGCTGAATTGATAGACTCGATCCCGAAACGAGAACCGAGTACGCCAGATGAATGGGTACATGGAAGTCAGCATCCTTCAGGCCGATACTGGCAGCAAAGTCGCCCTGATGAACTGAACGTCGAACCGACAGGAAAGTCTCCATACTGAAACGAGGAGCTATTGTGTACTCGTTAAGGATACTCAGATCAATGACAGGACGAAATTGACCATTTTTCTTCGGCACCAAGAAAAGTCTTGAGTAAAACCCCAGTGAAAGGGTGTTCCTGACCACCTCGATCACCCCTTTGGAGAGGAGATTGTCGATCTCCTGCACCAGAAAGTCCTGACGTAGAGAATCGGAAGGGGCCCGAGTCGGGAGGGGCACCCGAGATGAAATGGGGGTGCCGATGGAAGGACAGTCGCAGACCGGATTGTATGACGTAGAGGACCCAAATGTCCGACGTTATCTCTGTCCAACGGTCGTAAAACAGCGACAGCCTTCCCCCAACTGGAGGCGAATCGAGGTGAGAACCTTCACTTGCGGCCTCGACGAGGCCCCCGAGAGGAGAAACCACCACCTCGGGAAGTGACAGAGTCCTGAGACTTTCCTGCCTGAGGCTGCCAGTGAGCCTGGCCACATCGGCTCTTCTTCTGAGCAGAAGGAGCAGACAGAGCCGAAGGCGTAGCCGACGTCGGTGACGAGGCAGATGCAGCAGGACGCTTGGCGGGCCTGGAACGACCACCACCCACAGCAGCAGGTTGGTCCAGCTGTCGCAGCCAAAGCTGGTCCTTCGAATGACGAAGAACCTCACCACAGACAGCTTCCACTGAACCATGGAACAACTGAGGTCCAACCAAAGAGGCAGACCTCAGAACAGCATGCTGCTCAGAAGGAAGGGATGGAGAAGAATGCAACACTGCATCCCGGCATGCCAGCTCCAAATTAGCCGTGTTACAGGCGTTAGCGTGTGTCAAGTTCATGAGAGCCTGTGACAAAACGTGAAAAGATGCCTGAGCATCATGAAACTCCCCTGGTGGAAAATATTCAGCCAGGGCAGTGACGACATGGTCCGCGAGAGATAACATACCCAGCATTTCTCGGGACAGGCCCACCATAGATTCAACTACCGACACCGGGAGAACTGCCGACTTAGGCTTAGTTAACCCGAGAGAAGAAGAATCCTCATCCACAGTAGTCATCCCTTGGAAGACTGGTGGACAGACGGAATCGTGAACACGAACCCTCGATGGAGGCAGAAAGGCATCAGCTCTAGAAAAGAAAGAACCCTTGAGGGCCTTAGAACACGAAGCCCTGGAAGGACTCAACAACCTGAGCCGATTGCAGAGGACGCAAAGCCCCAGAGCTAGAAGGCTAAACAGGGTTACGGCGCTCCACAGAGGACCGCGGCCGGACGGTCACAGATGGCCGGTCTGAAGGTTGAATGTCTGGCAATAAGCCAAAGACAAAATCCAAAGCCTGCCCCAAGACTGACGAGGGGGGCCCAACACCTTCAAGAAAATCGTCATCCTCTGTTGCAGAGGAGACGTAGCCCAACTTGGGCTGACCAGCAGAAACCTCCAGTGAATACTGTGCAGTGTCCAAGGGGCCAGGCGAGACATCTCGGCGACCGACCAAAGGAGGTTGTGCCTCAGGAGGCACAGGGAGGCCAACTTGAGGGTTGCCAGAAAGCAACCGGGTGAGCGCCAAAACGTCCTGACGCAGATCACCCTGACAATCCGTCGCAGCAGCATCGCCCGACGGAGTGTCCTCCCAATGGACCCTTCTGGTAGAAGAACCCAAATCCTCAAAGGAGACCGACGATGAACGTCGATCGGCAGACAGAATAGGGAGACGTGAGAAGACACCGGAGGATAGTCCCGATTGTGATGCCCAGGGGCAATCACTGACCTCTGCAGAACAGAAGGTCCTGCCTGCAAATCCTCTAAAGAGACCGATGGCGTAAGTCGATCGGTAGCTGGACCTCGGACACGGTGAGAAGACACCGGAGGATTGTCCCAAGAATGACAGGATCCTGCCATTGGCCTCTCCGCGGCAAAGGGCCCCAACTGCCCATCCTCTGAGACCGACGGCAAGCATCGATCGACATCCAGACTCGGAACACAGTGCGGAATCACCGGAGGAAGGTTCCGAGAGTGACAGCTAACCGGGGCTGTCACTGACCTCTGTCGATCAGCAGGCCCTGGACGCCAATGTCCCAACCCATCCTGCTAGTCGGCATACTAGCAGGGGAAGGAGGAACATTAAACGATTCGCTCGAGGGGCGAGGAATCACTGCCGAAGCGACCAAACGGCTCAACCGACTAGGAGCAAACCTAGCCAGATGAGACGGAGCAGACAGCAAACCCGCACAGCTTTGCCGCGAAGCCAGGGGAGGCTGAGAGCTCACAGACACACCAGCAGATACAGTCTCGGTCCCCCAAGACTGTATACCATCCCCAGAGGAGATGGAAAAGCCACCATCATACAAAATAGGATCTGTAGTAACAATTTCCTCAGCAACTGTCGACGGCGTAGGAGGCAAATCGGAGAGGGTCACCGAGCTGACCTCGGAGAAGCTCTCTACGAAAACAGACGCCTCAAGAGTGACATCAGAAGACAAAGAGACCACGGTCTCCATGTCAGGTATCACCGCACTAGCACCGTCAACAGTTGCAGAGGAACTCGCCACAGAAAAAGACAGATCAACATCCTGTGTGACAGAGTCAATATGTGCACTCACAGAAATATCTGATAAGGCACGGCTACCCTTACCCCGAGAACGAGGGGTTCTAGCTCTAGACAGAACCACCTTGTTAACAGAAGCCCAGAATTTTGAGGACCAAACCCCACAAATACCACATGATTGGGCCTGAGTACAATTGTTGCAAGTGACACAGGTGGAATGAGAGTTGTCCATATGTTTCACCTGCAAGCAAGAGGAACAAGGAATAGTCTTAGGCATAATATGAAAATGAAATATGAAATCAAGCTTCCCGCCGACGGAAAACAGAACAATGGTTGTGTTCACACGTGGGGGAAAAAAAAGACTATGTGTGAAAAAGCAAGCAAAAATTATCAAAAATAGCATTAAATAGTAATAATTTTGAAAGCTTGAAAAGGATACAAAACCACTTGCACACAATCAGATGAATGTAGCACATACAAATAAGTTGTTCACGAAGATAACAGCTAAGAATAGCATGAGTCACAAAAATTTCCGACCATGTACAATGGCAGAAATAAAAGGAATTGACATCACGGTTGTTGCGCATCCGCTCGGTAAACGCAAGAGGTGTGCAGAGAGAGTACCTGTAATTTCGAGCGCTGGTCTCGCTCGACCCTTTTTCGATCTTTTTGGTGCTTTTGCACTCTATTACTTTTCCAGATTGTTTGGAAAAGTTTCTTAAAAGCTTGAGTTAGTTCCGAAGTGGGGCTTGCACCTACGTTACAGCCAATTGTAAACAATTGTGAGTAGGTTGAAAAGAAATGAGCCTGGTTGACCACTTCACCAGGCCTATCGACCAGCCTGGTCGTGATTCTAAAATGCATGCCCTTGCAAATGCATACCCAAGTGACCTTGACCTCTAACCTACTAACCCCAAATGCAATCCCAATGATCAACACCTCAAATGCAATCACAATATGAAGTTATAGCTTTGTATACACTAGAAAACTAAATTTATTGCAGGGAAATCAAAAATCCATTTATAGTAACAGTGACCTTTGACCTACTGATCCCAAATGCAATCCCAACGGTCGACACCTCAATGAAATCAAAATGTGAAGTTATAGCTTCATACACAAAAGAAAACTAAAGTTATTGCATTAAACAAAAATCCATTTATAGTAACAGCGATCTTGACCTTTGACCTATTGACCCCAAATGCAATCCCAATGATCGACACCTCAAGTGCAATCACAATATGAAGTTATAGCTTCGTACACAAAAGAAAACTAAAGTTATTGCACGGAAACCAAAAATATCTTCACAGTAACTGTGACCTTCACCTTTCACCAACAGATCCCAAAAGCAATCCCATTCATCATCTCATTACAAGCTGCCTACCTGTGAAGTATGGGTACTGTGTGACCAAAAGAACAAAAGTTATTTCCCGGAAACGAGTGTGACGGATGGATGGATGGACAAGTGATTACTATATACTCCCTCCCCTTTTATAAAGGCAGGGGTACAATTATTGGACGGAACCCATTCCTTGTGCTCTCTGTTTGCCCATATGGGTCTATCAGAATACCAAAGGAGATTAAAATCTGACTGATGGCTTTGAAGTTAAAATGAAAAATGTTTGTATGGACAGGCGGACAGATGGACGGATGGACAGACGGACAGATGGACAGACATATGAATGGATGGACACACAGACAGACAGAGGGCTTCATTTGATACCGCCGAATCCTCCTTTGGAGGTCAGGGGCATAACAAGGGACATGTGGCGATCAGCTGACAAAGACCCATTATTTCTTCACAAAGTGATTCAACCCTATCAGCACTGGCATCCTGGAAGGTATCATT
Organism: Pictodentalium vernedei; assembly: GCA_031216915.1. Classification (NCBI taxonomy): domain Eukaryota; kingdom Metazoa; phylum Mollusca; class Scaphopoda; order Dentaliida; family Dentaliidae; genus Pictodentalium; species Pictodentalium vernedei. The sequence continues at coordinate 174,324,931 of CM062288.1, read as the reverse complement.
TCAGACCATACTGTCAACGGCGAAATGGGCGAAACCATCCTGGCTTGTTGGGAGGTTCAATAATAATTTAATCCAAAAGCTCTGTCAAGCTGTTGGATTAAATTATTACCAAATCTCGCTTCAGATTTTTTGCTCTTTATATCGTCTGCTCGTCCACTACCTACTTTTTCCTGACGCAAAAATTTATGCACACTGGGTTGAGAGAGGGTTAACCCTTTACCTAACATGAAATGCTTGCAAATAAAATACTTGAATGACTAATTTTTTATCACAAAAACATACTTATGACCCCTCATTGGAATGAGCGGTGGTGTTTGTCTGGGTTTTTAACCAAAACTGTAAACCAGCATTTTTGATGAAAGAAAAAAAAAAGTCCCTAATTGGCCCCCGGGGGGTGGGGGTGGAGGGATGGGGGGGGGGGGGGGGGGGGGGGTGGTACATAAGTTTTAAAAAGGTTCCACATGTAGTGACCATAAATAGTTCAAAATGCATATTGGAGAAAAAAAGAAGAAAAAAAAGTCTAATTGGGGGGGGGGGTGGATGGGGGGGGGGGGGGGGGGGTGGGGGGGGTAGGGGGTAGGGGGGTGTTTGTCTGGGTTTTTAACCACAAACTTGGAATCATCCTACCAAGCTACAATGAAATCCCTTTATAATTTTGGCCTGTGGAATATTCTAAAGGTTTTCGGGCTTCGGGCCTCTGTTGCCATCACAGTTGCCCAAAAGGGGACGTTCTCATCTAGACATTTTTTGAAGTCAACCTATCAAGTTACAATGAAATCTCTCCATAAATATGACCTGTAGACTGTGATCAAGGTTTTCGGGCTTCGGGTCCCTGTTGCCGTCACAGTTGCCCAAAAGGAGATGTTCTCATCTAAACATTATATGAAGTCAATCTATCAAGTTACAATGAAATCCCTTCATAAATATGACATGTAGACTGTGATAAAGGTTTTCGGGCTTCGGGCTCGGGCAGCCATCATGGTTGAATGATCGCAACCAATAGCGGACATTCTCATCTGGGCATCATGTGGACTGATTTTACAAAGTTACAAGGAAATCCCTTCATAAATATGACCTGTAGACTGTGCTGAAGGTTTTCGGGCTTCAGGCACCTGTAGCCATCACAGTTGCCCATTCAAGTCCAAAAGGGGACTTTCTCATGTAGACATTATATGAAGTCAACCCATCATGTTACAATGAAATCCCTCCATAAATATGACCTGTGGATTGTGCTAAAGGTTTTCGGGTTTTGGGCTCAGGCAGTCTGACGGTTGATAGATCACGCCGAATTGAGGAAATTCTCATGTAGACATCATACGGAGTCATCGTATCAAGTTATAATGAAATCCGTCCATATTAAACATGACCTGCAGACTGCCCTAAAAGTTTTGGGCTTTGGGCTTGGGCAGCCATCACGGTTGACAGATCATGCCCAAACGGGGGGACGTTCTCATCTAGGCATTATACAGAGGCATTCTATGAAGTTGCAATGAAATCCCTTCATAAATACGACCTGTAGACTGTGCTGATGGTTTTCGGGTTTTGGGCTCGGGCAGCCATACCGGTTGACCGATCACGACCAAAAGGAGACGTTCTCAAGTAGACATGACCTAAAACCTGCATATGAAATTTTGTGACGATCAGACAACAACTACCAGGGATAGCCTGTACTTGAAGGTTGAATAAAAAACTTTAACCACAAACTTCAACCAAAACTCCAAATGTCAACTGAACAGAGAAAAAAAAACAAAAAAAAAAACCCACTTGAACCTTCAGTAAAAAACTTTAATCAAAACTCTAAAAGTTAACAGATGGACAGACGGACGGATGGACAAAAGTCATTACTATAGCCCTCACTGTAAACAGTCGGGCTAAAAATGAAAAAATAATGAAAATTGGATAGTATTTTTTGTGAATAGCACTGGCCGGTTTTGGCCGTTACGTTGGGTAATTTTAGCAAAATTTCTTCACTTATTTACTTTTATTTTTTTCCACAAGGAGTTCAATATGAACTCAGGTACTTGATTCAAACAAATGTGAATCTGATTCCCCCCACCCCACCCCTATAAAGATGCTGTATAAAAAATAAATGAAAGTGTCAATGACACTGTAGCTCAACTTGTCAAGACAAAGACATGTACATGTATAGTATGTGACACAGCAATGACAAACATCTAGGTAAGGACCTGATAACAAAGGTACATATAAAGTATTGTAATGGTCTAAATACTGACCGTTGCCTGTAACAAATGTACAGGTAAAGTATTGTAAAGGTGGGTGACAGTCAGATGCTAAACTAGAAAAAAATCTTTTGAGTCCCAGAGTGGGTCTGACTGAACCCCAAAATATTTGTTCTCATTGCACAGTGATAACAAAGGCACCCCAAAACACACTCGTTCCTGTCCCAAGGTGAAGACACAAGTGCCCAAGAAGTTTTGTGAAGATCAGTTCATAAATACGAGCTGTATAGAACTTGTGACAAAAAACTGATTGGACCTAATTTCGGTACAAAATGGCCACTGGCAGCCATCTTGAATTTTGGACCGTACCCAGAAACCCTCATTCTCATCCCAAGGTGATAACAAAGGTACCCAAGAAGTTTTGTGAAGATCGGTTCATAAATACAGCCTCCACCCTGAGCCGTATTGACATGTGTGCTTACATTGTGTAAGTAGCACTGAATAAATCAAAGTTCATCTAATTTGCATAATTTCTGCACGAAAAAAAACCCTTAGAATATGTGATGTATTCCATGTTACTAAACATTCATACAAAAATTTATTAAAATCAGAACTTTCATACAGAAGTTCTGTACAAAAGACTGATTGCACTAATTTTGGTACAAAATGGCTGCTGGTGGACATCTTGAATTTCGGACCACACCCAAAAACACTCACTCTCATCCCACGGTGATAACAAAGGTAACCAAGAAGTTTCATAAAGATTGGTTCATAAATATGGCCTCTAGTCGGAGCTGTATAAAAGTTGTGTACAAAAAACTGATTAGACCTAATTTCGGTACAAAATGGCCACTGGCAGCCATCTTGAATTTTAGACCGCACCCAGAAACACTCGTTCTCGTCCCAAGGTGATAACAAAGGTACCCAAGACATTTCGTGAAGATCAGTTCATAAATACAGACTCTAGTCTGAGCCGTATTGACATGTGTACTTACTGTGTGTAAGTCGCACTGAAAAAATCAAAGTTCATCTAATTTGCATAATTTATGCACGAGAAAAAAACCTGTATTATATGTGATGTATCCCTTGGTACTAAACATTCACACAAAAAATTATTCAAATCAGCGCTTTCATATGGAAGTTCTGTGCAAAAATCTGATTGCACCTAATTTTGTACAAAATGGCTGCCATCGGCCATCTTGAATTTCAGACCGGACCCAAAAACACTCGTTCTCGTCCCACGGTGATACCAAAGGTACCCGAGAAGTTTCGTAAAGATCGGTTCATAAATACCGCCTCTACCCCGAGCCGTATTGGCATTTGCACTTACAGTGCTGAAAGTAACCCCAAAAAACATCAAAATTAGTCTAATTTGCACAATTTATGTACAAGAAAAAAACCTGTATTATATGTGATGTATCCCATGGTACTAAACATTCATACAAAAAATTATTCAAATCAGAGCTTTCATATGGAAGTTCTGTACAAAAAACAGATTTCTGCATCGTCGGTACAAAATGGCGGCTGGCAGCCAGCTTGAATTTCGGACCGCACCCAAAAACACTCGTTCTCGTCCCACGGTCATAACAAAGGTACCCAAGAAGTTTCGTAAAGATCGGTTCATAAATACGGCCTCTAGCCCGAGCCATAGCAGCTTGGCACTTACAGCTCTGAAAGTAACACTAAATAAATCAAAGTCAGTCTAATTTGCATAATTTACGCACGAGAAAAAAACCCGTATTATATGTGATGTATCCCATGGTACTAAACATTTATACAAAACTTTATTCAAATCAGAACTTTCATACAGAAGTTCTGTACAAAAAACTGATTTTTGCATCATCGGTACAAAATGGCCGCTGGCAGCCATCTTGAATTTCGGACCACACCTAAAAACACTTGTTCCCGTCGGTTCATAAATACAGCCTCTAGCCTGAGCCGTATAGAAGTTGTGTACAAAAAACTGATTAGACCTAATTTCGGTACGAAATAGCCACTGGCAGCCATCTTGAATTTTGGACCGTACTCAGAAACACTCGTTCTCATCCCAAGGTGATAACAGAGGTACCCAAGAAGTTTTATGAAGATCAGTTGATAAATACAGCCTCTAACCCGAGCCGTATTGACATGTGCACTTACTGTGTGTAAGTAGCACTGAAAAAATCAAAGTTCATCTAATTTGCATAATTTCTGCACGGGAAAAAAACACGTATTATATGTGATGTATCCCATGGTACTAAACATTCACACAAAAAATTATTCAAGTCAGCACTTTCATATGGAAGTTCTGTGCAAAAATCTGATTGCACCTAATTTTGTACAAAATGGCTACCATCGGCCATCTCGAATTTCGTACCGCACCCAAAAACACTCGTTCTCGTCCCACGGTGATACCAAAGGTACCCAAGAAGTTTCGTAAAGATCGGTTTATAAATACGGCCTCTAGCCCGAGCCGTATAGGCATTTGCACTTACAGTGCTGAAAGTAACACTAAATACATCAAAGTTAGTCTAATTTGCATAATTTACGTACGAGAAAAAAACCCGTATCATATGTGATGTATCCCATGGTACTAAACATTCATACAAAAAATTATTCAAATCAGCGCTTTCATATGGAAGTTCTGTACAAAAAACAGATTTCTGCATCGTCGGTACAAAATGGTGGCTGGCGGCCAGCTTGAATTTCGGATCGGACCCAAAAACACTCGTTCTCGTCCCACAGTCATAACAAAGGACACCCGAGAAGTTTCGTAAAGATCGGTTCATAAATACGGCCTCTAGCCCAAGCTGTATTGAATTGTTAATGGACAGACGGACAGATGGACAAATGGCCATGGCATAAGCTCAAATTTGGCTTCAGCTAAATGAATTCCCTCTCCCCAATCATCATTCACGTGAAATTTTATTGGAATCGGCCCAGCAGTTTGGGAGGAGAAGACTCTAAACACCACCTTTGCGATGGGCAACGGATGAAGAGTGATCAGTATATTTCACCCTAACCTTCAGTAAAGTGAGTTAAAAAGAATAAATAATTTAGCATACACTTGCAAATGCTAGTTTCCAAAAAGAATACACCCATAAATTTATGCAATCTCAGGTGCTCATCACAAGCTGAGAGGGCATAAAAAATATTTTATAACACTTTTTTATCAACTCTGCAGTGTACATAAAACAGATAAGACCCCCACAAAGTAGATATTCTGTTTCTCAGGCCATTTTTTGTAAAATTACATGTGGGCGTTTTTTTATTTTATTTTTTGTTTTTGTAATTATTTCTTTGCCATTAAAAGTTCATGTTCTTGGACTGTTTTATGTTTTAGGCCTCATAATCTACAGAATAGAATGGGTGGTGGTATGTTTCATCCCTTGAGTGCAAGAAGGCTTTGCAATGCTAAAGCGTTGCAATGCATTGTTGCACTCAAGGCACAAATTTAACAATTTTATTAAGTTGGGTAAAATATAAGACATAAACCATTTAATTTTTATTTTTTTAAGTTTGCATTGGTTATAAAAAGAGAGCATACGACAGCCAAAAAGACCATGCAGGAGCACCTGAGAAACAGATTTTTAACTTTTTAGGTCTAAGAAAAAGTCTGTTTTTGTATATATTGGAACAACGGAATTGAACAGAAATATTTATTAGTTGGATACCAAAAATGTTAATGGACGGTCGAATTCTAAGTCGAAAAAAATTTGTAACTGATTTATTTTTACTAGCTGGACAATACACATACAAACTTTGGTTGAGATCAAATAATCCAAATCCAAACTGGATTTATCTGTCGGAAACCAAAACTGTTGATAGACGGTCAAATTCTAAGATGAAAAAGTGCCATAAATCATGTAAAAATGAAAGTGTCAATGACACTGTAGCTCAACTTGTCAAGACATGTACATGTATAGTATGTGACACAGCAATGGCAAACATCTAGGTAATGACCTGATAACAAAGGTACATATAAAATCTTGTAACGGTCTGTACATAAATACTGACCGTAGCCTGTAACAAATGTACAGGTAAAGTATTGTAAAGGTGGGTGACAGTCAGATGCTAAACTAGAAAAGAAATCTTTGAGTCCCAGAGTGGGTCTGACTGAACCCCAAAATATTTGTTCTCATAGCACAGTGATAACAAAGGCACCCCAAAACACACTCATTCCTGTCCCAAGGTGAAAACAAAGGTGCCCAAGAAGTTTCGTGAAGATCAGTTCATAAATACGAGCTGTAAAGAAGTTGTGACAAAAAACTGATTGGACCTAATTTCGGTACAAAATGGCCACTGGCAGCCATCTTGAACTTTGGACGCCACTCAGAAACACTCGTTCTCGTCCCAAGGTGATAACAAAGGTACCCAAGAAGTTTTGTGAAGATCGGTTGATAAATACAGCCTCTAGCCCGAGCCGTATTGACATGTGCACTTACAGTGTATAAGTAGCACTAAATAAATCAAAATTCATCTAATTTGCATAATTTCTGCACGAGAAAAAAACCCGTACTGTATGTGATGTATTCCATTTTAGTAAACATTCATACAAAAATTTATTCAAATCAGAACTTTCATACAGAAGTTCTGTACAAAAGACTGATTGCACTAATTTTGGTACAAAATGGCTACTGGTGGCCATCTTGAATTTTGGACCACACCCAAAAACACCCGTTCTCATCCCACGGTGATAACAAAGGTACCCAAGAAGTTTCGTAAAGATCAGTTCATAAATAAGGCCTCTGGCCTGAGGTGTATAGAAGTTGTGTACAAAAAACTGATTGGACCTAATTTCGGTAGAAAATGGCCACTGGAAGCCATCTTGAATTTTGAACCGCAATCAGAAACACTCGATCTCATCCCAAGGTGATAACAGAGGTACCCAAGAAGTTTTGTGAAGATCGGTTGATAAATACAGCCTCTAACCTGAGCCGTATTGACATGTGTACTTACTGTGTGTAAGTGGCACTGAAAAAATCAAAGTTCATCTAATTTGCATAATTTCTGCATGAGAAAAAACCTGTATTATATGTGATGTATCCCATGGTACTAAACATTCACCCAAAAAATTATTCAAATCAGCGCTTTCATATGGAAGTTCTGTGCAAAAATCTGATTTCACCTAAGTCTGTACAAAATGGCCGCCAGCGGCCAACTTGAATTTCGGATCGGACCCCAAAACACTCGTTCTCGTCCCACGGTCATATCAAAGGTACCCAAGAAGTTTCGTAAAGATCGGTTCATAAATACAGCCTCTAGCCCGAGCCGTATTGAATTGTTGACGGACAGACGGCCATGGCATAAGCTCAAATTTGGCTTCGCCAAAGTTGAGCTAATAATTGGACGGAACCCATATTTGAACTTGGACTGTATTGCTAGAAGGGCAATATACATACCAACTTTGGTTGAGATCAAATAATCCAATCTGGAGTTATCGGTTGGAAATCAAAATATTACTAACTGGGTAATATGCATACCAAATTTGGTTTAGATCAAATAATCCAAACTGGCGTTATCGGTCGGAAACCAATTGTTTCCAGATAGATGGATTGATGGATGGATGGAGACAGATAGACAGGCCATTTACATAATACTACCATTTTTACAAACAGGCATACAAAAATTATCAAATTCAGTTTATGTTGTAACTGGTAGAGTGCTAAATTATTTTTGGTCATCCAAATTTGTCCACGTCTCTTTGCCTTTTTACAATTTATGGGAGAGTGCCCAGTGGCAAATCCTCACAGACTAAATAATTTCAGTTCAAAAATTATATGATGCACATCCATAGAATATGAAGCCATTAAGTTGCAGCACCTGCACTTCAGAATAAAGCCCAAATATGGGCTTCCTGCACTCTACCAGTTAAAAATTAAAAAGCTGGATTGAGTAAAGGGTTAACGTGTTATCAGTAAACAACATGGGTTCAACCATGGTGGCCTGATGGGATCCTGGGACACTCACAGCAGGGATGTACAAATTGAAAATGAAGACAAACCCAAAATGTTTATGCCCAAAAAATTTGGATAACCCTCCAAATTTAGATAACCATTCACATGTATATTTGCTTTTTTGTTAATGTGTAATATATAGACTGTGCTCAAGGTTTTCGGGCTTCAGGCCCCTGAAGCCGTCACAGTTGATCAATCACGACCAAAAGGGGATGTAATCATCTAGGCATTATATGGAGTCAACCCAACAAGTTACAATGAAATCCTTCCATAAATATGACCTATAGACTATGCTAAAGGATTTTGGGTTTTGGGCCTGGGCAGCCAACAATGCTGAATGATCGCGACCAAAAGGGGATGTTCTCATCTAGACATTATTTGGAGTCATCCTACCAAGTTACAATGAAATCCCTTCATAAATATGACCTGTAGACCATGCTAAAGGCCATCATGGTTGAATGATCGCAACCAAAAGGGGACATTCTCATCTGGGCATCATCTGGAGTGATCCTACAAAGTCACAATGAAATCCCTTCATAAATACGACCTGTAGACTGTGCTAATGGTTTTCGCGTTTTGGGCTCGGACAGCCATACCGGTTGACCGATCACGATCAAAAGGAGACGTTCTCGTCTAGACATGACCCCAAACCTGCATATGAAATTTTGTGACGATCAGACAAGAACTACGGGGTGTAGCCTGTGCTAAAGGAAAATGTGAACAGACTCACAGACTTCCGCACGCGTGATGGCAATAGCTAATCTTGACTTTGTCAAGTTAAGCTAAAAATGAAGATAAACATTGAATCAAAATCACTCTCCTCACATTTTTCACTCTCGCAAACTTGATTTGAGGTGAGCGATTTTCCACTCGCCTCCATTTTGCTCTCAGTCACTGAACCCTGTCAAGCCTCTTTGACCCTGTATCTAACAAAATGATCATATATGTCCAGTGCTATTCACAAAAATCACCATTCAAAAGAGGCAAACAAATGAATATTTTTAGTTATTCAAAGATATTTTTGGCAAATGTCCTCTTCCAGAAGAAACAAGAATTCTGCAACTGCATTAATAATCAAGGGTTCTGTGAAGGAATTTGCAAGTGATTGCAAAAGGTGGCTAAAGGATTCTCCTGACAAGGGGCATTGTGGCAGATTCACTGCAGTTTAGAAATACACTTATAAAGTGCAAGCACAAACTGCTTTGGGGCAAAACTCTGAAAATCACTATTTTTTATTTCTTGTTGCAGCAGCTACATATTTCATCAGCAGAAACTGTGATAAATACCTAATTATAGAGCTGAGTGTTTTTTTTGTTTTTTGTTTTTTTTTATTGGGTGGGGGGGGGCGTCCAGTTCGTTTCCATTTTTGCAGCAAACCAGAAAACTGAACTGTAAAATCCATCAAAAAATGGCTGAAAGGTTTTAATGTTTGTGCATAAACTGATCCGTGGAAATATTGCCCATCCATGGAAAGTGACCAGTCCACGGCGGCTGTACTGTATTGCATCTTGACACTTTCATTCATTTTGGGGAAATTTAAAATTTCTTATTATACCTACCATAATTGTTTACTACAGGCTTGCACTACAGTGGAAGTCCCTAATTCAGAAAATATACTCTCTATTTTGATCTTTCCCAAGCGATTTGGGAAAGAAAAGTGGTGCAAAAGCACCAAGAAAAAATAAGCCAAAACTGGGTCAAGTGCTACCGGCGCAGACCCAGTAGGGGATGCTCTTCTCCTAGTACAAATCCACGACTTCCGTTACCAGTGCGCAGACACGTAGCTAATGACTCATTCTTTTGAATCCGCCAACGTTGGAGTTATGTGATCAGCGGGGAGGAAGGATTCTTACCCAAATAAGAAGATGGGAGGGGCCTCCATGTAAACAATTGTGGTAGGTATAATAAGAAAGGAAATTTACTATAAAATTTAACCTACCTTACAATTGTTTACTACAGGCTGAATAGACAATAGGATGGAGGGAATCACATAACCAACCCCCACATAACCCAAGTGCACTAGAACCGTGGATAGAGGAAGAGGTCCCTAGGCCTATCAAACCATAGCCTAACAAACATTAGTAAAAGACAATGAGAGATGAGGCATATGGTTCTGTGCGATGCACAGACAGAAAAGGGCAGTAACAGCACATAGCTGCAACCAATCTTGTAACTAGCCTAATGGCTAGGGCAAACAACAGCCTGAGCAGAAGAAAGAGGGCCCAAAGCAAAAAGGTCCTCAGACTGCTCCAGTAGGCTGCCTGCATAACATCCGACAACTTGACAGAGTTAGTTGAAGCCCAAGAGGTAGACAATGCATGCACCTCGTGGGCAGAAATACGATTGGTAATACAATCGCCAGTCACTGGACGAGCGTAAGCTGCGTGAATAGCAAGACAAATCCATCGAGAAATGGATCGAGGAGAGATCTTCTGTCCACCAGGAATAAGAGACAGAAAAAATTGTTTCCTGCCTTTTCTAATGAACTGCGTCCGATTGAGATAAATATCAATTGCACGAACCTGACAGAGCAAAGGGCGGTTACCCTCAACAGTAGGAAGAGCCCTGATACAGATAGGAGGTGGAGTCGTTTCTGGTATCTGATTGTTGGCCAGAAAGGAGCAATCAGTGGTAAACGTAACACTGCTGGGAGAGCTCCTGAAAAAGGCCGGGTCAACCGAGAGGGCGTGAAGCTCACTAACCCGCCTGGCTGAGGCAAAAGCCATCGGAAAAGCCGACTTGTATGTGATAAAACACATGGAATCAAGGTTCGAACGGTGGCCTCCCCCCCCCCCCCCCTCCAAGCAAAGCAGCACCCAAGAAAGATTCCATCTTGGGGAAAACTGCAAAGTCCTAGGCCTTTTCAAGGAAAAGTGCCGAACAAACTTGGAGATGTATGGATTAGTGTCGATACGACGCTATCCCACATACGAAAAGGTCTCATATAAGCATGGACTTATACCCTTTGATGGTAGCAGGCTGGAGACCCTGATAATCAAACAGATATACCCAAAACTCTGCAATCTATGTTATTGAAGGATTGCATAATCAACAGAGCGATCGGCACACCATCGACAGAAGACCTTCCACTCAGCCGCATAGGCTAAACCAGTGAAGTGCCTCCGTGAAGAAGAAATGCACTCCACTGCTCGTCTCGAAAAACCTCTACGGAGGAGACAGGACGTGACAAAAGATATGCATGAAGGCACAATGAAGTTGGGTCGACGTGAAACCTCCTCGGGTGACCTTGGCAAAGAAGGTCGCGACACAGAGGGAGACATGCCGGAACTGCTGCCAACAGACAGCGGAGCTGATTGATCCACACCTGCTGAGGCAACAGGGGAGCGAACAGAATGATTTGACAACTGCAGGTTTGTATCTTGGCTAGAACCTGAGGCAGAATCGGAACCGGCGGAAAGGCATAACAGACAAGACTGTTCCAATCGAGTGACAGAGTGTCCACGGCGAAACCCATATGATTTGGACATGGGGACACGACAGTGTCCACCTGATGGTTCCAACGAGTCAAAAGAGATTGATGTGGGGATGACCCCAGAGATCGCAAAGCGACTGGAACACTGTCCTGTGGAGCATCCACTCGGTGGAAATGACCCTGCCCCGTCGGGACAGGGAGTCGACTAGGACGTTCAGACGACCAGTAATGTGACGAACCACCACCCCGGCGTTGACATCCTGAATAAGCAGTAGAAGATTCCGAGCTAATGCATACATGGGAACCAAGTGCGTGCCGCCCTGGTTCCGAATGTAAGAAAGACCGGGCGATTCGAAAGGTGGGGGATCCACTGCTGGAAACTCAGAAGAGCAAGAAGCTCCTTCTGGTTGACGTGAAGAGCTGCTTGCCCCGTCAAGGGAAAAACCTAGAGGATCCAACATCGCACCCCATCCGAGATCGCTGGCGTCTGCCGTCAGAACACGATCAGACGTGGGTAAGTCCAATGGAACCCCCCTGCATAATCCACTGAACATCCATCTAGGGGAGAAGGTGAGGATGAAGAGATTCTGGTAACTGAAGCACCAGATCCAGAGGATCGACATTCGGCCTCCAACGACTGAGCAGAAAGTGTTGGAGAGATCCGACCTGCTGCCGACCTAGAGGAATGAGATCCGTCATCGAACCGCAGAGACCGAGCAGTCGGTGTATACTCCGAGCTGTTGTGGACGTGAACTGGCACAGAGTCAGGGCAAAAGTGGAGAGAATCACAGCACTTGCCCAGGGAACCGCTACCGTATTGAACTGAGTACGGAAGTCCATCCCCAGATGACAAAACGACTGAGGAGGGACCAGGTACGACTTCTCCTTGTTGACTCTGAACCTAGCGACGTGAGCAGGCTCAACAGTGTGTCGACATCCAACTCCAGAAAGGCAGTATTGGAATGCCTCTGGAGGATATCGTCTAGATATGCCGAAGTAGTCACGCTGAACTGTGTGCGATGGAAGGCTTTCACAAGCGACATCAGTCGGGTGAAGGCTCAAGGAGCCAGGTTGAAGCCAAAAGGCATAGCCTTGAACTGGTAAACTCGCCCCAGAAAGCAAACCTGAGATAGTTTCGCGATGTCCGATGAATCGGAATGTGAAGAAAGCGTCTCGCAGGTCGATGCTGGAAGCGAAATCTCCCTGGTGAATGGAACGGCGAACCGACCTGAAAGTCTGCATGCTGAACTTGGGAGCAATGATAGACTGGTTCAGGATACTCAAATCGATAACCGGTCGGAGTCGGCCATCCTTCTTCGGCACCAAGAACAGGCGGGAATAAAATCCCACTGACTGAATGTTCTTAACGACCTTGATCGCCCCCTTTGCCAGGAGATTGTCTATCTCCGTGGTCAAAAGCTCCCAACGTGAAACGTCTGAAGGAACTGGAGTTGGAAGAGGCACTCTCGACAGAGTGGGGTGCATCCGGAAGGATATTCGCAGGCCGGACCGAACAACATCTAACACCCAAGGATCGGACGTGATGGTGGCCCAATGGTCTGCGAATTCTGATATCCTTCCTCCAACCTGGGACAAATCGAGGTGAGGACCTTCATTTCGAGCCCCGGCTAGGCCCGCGAGAGAAACCACCTCCTCTGCTATATGAAGAATCCTGAGTCCTCCCTCTAGCCTGCCGGCGCTTACCCTTACCCCATGAGTAAGAAGTAGAAGTGGTGGCACGAGGATCAGCCCTTTCGCAGCGAAAGCAGAAGGGTGCTTGTTAGGCTTTGGACGGCCCCTGCCTCCAACAGAAAGCTGATGAAGCAGCAGCTGATCTTTGGAATGACGTAAGACGTCATCTCGGACCATCGCCACGGAACCATGGAACAGTTGTGGACATGCCAAAGAAGCAGATCGAAGAGCAGCGCACTTTCCCTCAGGAAGGGAATGGCTTGTGTCCAGCACAAGTTAGCCGTGTTACAGGTATGCGTGTGAGTAAGATGCATGAGCGCCTTGGACAGCACACGCAAAGGAGCCTGTATGTCGTCAAACTTATCTGGAGGCAGATAAGCAGCTAAAGCAGAGACGACGTGATCTGAGAGAGAAAGCATGCCCAGCATCTCTCTCGATAAGCCCAACACGGACTCCAGAGTCGCCATAGGAGTATCGGCCGACTTAGGCTTGGAAAGCCCGAGGGAGTTGGAGTCAAAGTCTGGCAGACTGACGGATTGGCAGAACCGTAGGAACGATAATGCACGGGAGGCAAAAAAGTGTCAACCTTGGTGAAGAACGAAGTCTTCATAGCCTTGGAACTTAGCTTAGAGTCCAAAGCTGTAAACGCTTCACCACATATACCGACTGGCATGGTCGAAGGTGCCCAGAAGCAGGTTGCTCCACAGGCGAAAGGCGCACGATCGATGATCGTGGCCTGGCTGACATGTCGGCTGGTTTGACGGTTTGAGATCTGGAAGGAACCCAAACACAAAGTCAAGAGCTGCCCCCAAGTCAGAAGACTGTTGGCTCTCGACGTCAGGTATGTCAGACTCATCCTCCAAGTTGAAAGACAAATAGCCCATCATGGGCAAACTAGCCGATGCCTCCCATGGTGTAGGCACACCAGAGGGATCAGAAAGCGGCCTGCTTCCAATCCCGGGAGGCGGCGCTGCAGGGGGCACCTGGAAACCACTAGTAGCCTCGCTGGAAGCAACGGGAAGGCTCTTGGACAGAACCTGAGTGAGCAAGGAGAGGGCCTCCCTAAGCTCACTGCCCGTGTCGGCCGGTTCGACATGGGAACGAACCGGCAAAGTGCCTTCACTCATGACCCTTTTAACCAGCGAAGGGTCATGATCCTCAAATACACCCGACACGGGGGCGACGGGTGGCAGCCGAAAAATCTGAACACAGATGTGTATAGGGGTATGATATACCCCGAGGATCTACAGAACGGGAACTCAGGAGAGTCGCCGTGGACCTCTGAAGGACAGAAGGTCCAAGCTGCAAAAAAGGCATTGGTCCTGCTGAACTAGCCATGTGACCAGAGTGCGTGGACGGAAACGCCACAGAGTTCATAGTGGACCCACCATGAACATCCGAATCCAATGAAAAAACTGCGGTGCTCGACGGTGGAGAGACCACAGTAGAGGGTTCGGCCGGCAGCCCCTTCCGACTTTGTCGAGTTGAAGTTAGGGAAGGCTTCGGTCGATATCCCACATCCACACTACCAGACATCTCTGCAGACCCCTGCAGGGATAAGCCGAGGCTGGCTGAAAAGATGACGTAGCAGACGGAACAGCAGTAGCAGAAGATACGTCGGGAGTCGTTGAGCTTGGTGGAAAGGTGGAGAGAGCACCCGCGCTCGGCTCTGAAGGAAGAGTCACAACCCTAGTGACAGCCTCAGATGTCGACTGGAGAGAGACCGCTGTCCCAGAACCAGCCATCTCTTCACCAGACAACTCAATGGCTGCAGCAGTATCCAACACGGGAAATGACTGCACATCCCCCAAGGAATAACTCTCTCCAGACGTGGTCGTTTCGGGAGGCCCCGAACGACAGCGCTCCCCTTTCCTGCAGGTGCGGGGTCACAGCCACGAGAATGCACAAGACAGTTCACAGATGCCCAAAAGGTGGATGACCATGATCCACATAGCCCACAGGGTCGATCGGAAGAACACCCATTGCAAGAAGAGCTGGAGACATGTGAATCAACCACATGCTTTGGCAGAAGGCAATGCCCACAAGGAACAGTCCTGGGCATGACAGAAGTGAGAGCTGAAGAGAAGAAGGTGAATTCAACAGATGACAGAAGAACACCCCCAACTAAGAGAAAAAGGTGACAGAAGAAAATGGGCCGGTGGGAACACAACAGACCCCAGACGGTCGACAGCGACCCAAATGAAAGTGTCAATGACACTGTAGCTTAACTTGTGTGTTGTGTTTGATGAAAAGGATAATGTTCAATGTTTATGAAAGGATTATGAAATAAGACAAGAATTGTGATAAGCGGGAAAATGTTCATTTCTGTTCCATGTATGCTATGTTTTTGATAAAAAATAATATGAGGTGTACACTGTACTAAAGAGCTGAGAAGTGGGTTAATATGACCTCACAGTTAATGTATGTGGCCCTCACAGTTAATGTATATCAACAAAAGTTACCAATTTACAGTGAAATTATTCCAAAACGAGTCATCCTATCAAGTTACATTGAAATCCCTTCATAAATATGGCCTGAAGACTGTGCTAAAGGTTTTCAGACTTCGGGCTTCGGGCCCCTGGAGCCGTCAGTTTCCCAATTGCGTCCAAAGGGGACGTTCTCATCTAGACATTATATGAAGTCAACCTACCAAGTTACAATGAAATCCCTTCATAAATATGACCTGTAGACTGTGCTAAAGGTTTTTGAGCTTTGGGCTTGGGCTGCCATCATGGTTGAATGATCGCAACCAAAAGGGGACATTCTCATCTGGGCATCATCTGGAGTGATCCTACGAAGTTACAATGAAATCCCTTCATAAGTATGACCTATAGACTGTGCTCAAGGTTTTCGGGCTCCGGGCCCCTGAAGCCATCACAGTTGACCAATCATGACCAAAAGGGGATGTCATCATCTAGGCATTATATGGAGTCAAACTAACAGGTTACAATGAAATCCTTCCATAAATATGACCTGTAGAATATGCTAAAGGTCTTTGAGCTCGGGCAGCCATAAAGGCTGAATGATTGAGACCAAAAGGGGATGTTCTCATCTGGACATTATTTGGAGTCATCCTACCAAGCTACAGTGAAATCCCTTCATAATTATGACCTGCAGACTGTTCTAAAGGTTTTCGGGCTTTGGGCCCCTGTAGCCGTCACAGTTGCCCAATCGTGTCCAAAAGGGGACGTTCTCATCTAGACATTATATGAAGTCCACCTACCAAGTTACAATGAAATCCCTTCATAAATATGACCTGTAGACTGTGCTGAAGATTTTCGGGCTTCGGGCTCGGGCAGCCATCATGGTTGAATGATCGCAACCAAAGGGGACAATCTCATCTGGGCATCCTCTGGAGTGATCCTGCGAAGTTACAATGAAATCCCTTCATAAATATGACCTGTAGACTGTGCTCAAGGTTTTCGGGCTCCGGGCCCCTGTAGCCATCACAGTTGACCAATCACGACCAAAAGGGGATGTCATCATATAGGCATTACATGGAGTCAACCTAACAGGTTACAATGAAATCCTTCCATAAATATGACCTTTTGCCTATGCTAAAGGTTTTTGGGCTCGTGCACCCATCAAGGCTGAATGATCACGATCAAAATGGGACGTTCTCATCTAGACATTATTTGGAGTCATCCTACCAAGTTACAATGAAATCCCTTCATAAATATGACCTCTAGAGTGTGCTAAAGGTTTTCAGGCTTTGGGCCCCTGTAGCCGTCACAGTTGCCCGATCAGGACCAAAAGGTGATTTTCTCATCTAGACATTGTATGAAGTCAACCCACCAAGTTACAATGAAATTCCTCAATAAATATGACCTGTAGACTGTGGTAAAGGTACCGGCTGCCCGATCGCGACCAAAAGGGGACGTTCTCATCTAGACATGACCCCAAACCTGCATATGAAATTTCGTGACGATCAGACAAGTATGGGGTGTAGCCTGTGCAAAAGGAAAATGTGAACAGACTAACAGACTTCCGCACGCGTGATGGCAATAGCTTATCTTGACTATGTCAAGTTAAGCTAAAAATGAAAACATAAATTATAATGTGAAAAAAATTCTATGTCCGAAACGCACGGCACACGAAATACGTGCGCGAACACGAAGAAAAATAACACATAATTTTGAATAAATTTATAAGCGAGAATATAAATAAAAACACAGTCCTGATAATAGAGGATCCTTAGATCCAACAACTTAGCACAGGAACAAACAATCAACGAGCAGGATGATTTTGAATGCAGAGAAGACGTCTCATCAACATGGCAGACGAAAAAAAGAATTCGTCATTAGCTACATGTCTGTGCACTGGCAACGGAAGTCGTGGATTTGTACTAGGAGAAGAGCGTCCCCTACTGGGTCTGCGCTGGTGGCACTCGACCCAGTTTGGGCTTATTTTTTCTTGGTGCTTTTGCACCACTTTTCTTTCTCAAATCGCTTGGGAAAGATCAAAATAGAGAGTATATTTTCCGAGTTAGGGACTTTCACTGTAGTGCAAGCCTGTAGTAAACAATTGTAAGGTAGGTTGATAAGAAACAAGGGATGCAGTCCCCCAAGACAATGAAGCAAAGTCCTGAAAGGGTTATGTTGATCTACATTACAGATAAATGAACCTGTCAAAAATCAACTGATGGAAAGTTGAAGTCCTGCTCCACTAAATTCTATGATATAAGACCTTAAAGGTACATGAACTGTTAAAGGCCAGGTCTGGGATGGTTATTTACACAAGAAAATTTCATTGTCACTAATACATTGATTACAGGGTTCTATTGTTACACAGTGAATGGAACCTACATATGTAAGTACAGGAAATTACAGGTCATCTTTACATGACTGTGACACCATTATAATCATATAGCAATAGACAGATAAGAATCCTTAACTCTATGCATGCTGCTGGCAGATATTCCCTACAGATAGCAATACTCTTGTCAACAGAATACAAGTTAGTCTCTGATTTACCCCTACCTTCAATGAAATAAAATAGCTGAATAACTAATTTTTTTCATTTTTTGTGTCAAAAATATAGCTTATGACCATTCATTGGAACGAGCTCAATGAGCTTGTTCCAATGAGGGATCATAAACCACGTTTTTGAGACAAAAAATGAAAAAATAAAAACTAAATGGTGATTTTTGTGAATAGCGCTCGCCAGTTTTGGCAGTTATGTTGGGTAAAGGGTCAATAAAATATCTCCATTTAAATTGGAGCACAGTGGTTACAGCATTGGACTCAAACCAAAAAGTCCACACTTCGATCCCCACCAGGAGTAACTGCATTGTGTCCCTGAGCAAGGCAGGCACTTAGTCCCGATTGCCTATGTGGAGCCACGGTGGCACTGTGTACTAGGGCATTCTGGATGTCGATGTTGCACTTGTTTTCAACCACTGCTTACCCTGCTTGTGCAGAGTCTGATAGTTGCTGCTCGCTGCTGCTCACTGATTTTCTCAAGGTACTCCAGCTTCCTCCACCTGTAAAACTGTCTGACACAAGGTGACACTGGCTGTCAAATGTGTCATTAAACCCCAATAAAAAAAGAAAAAAAAATCCATTTAAATTGGATCAATCACTACATGAATGATTGATTCATTTGGCTCATTTAAAAAAAAAAAAAAAAAAATACTCAGCAGGTTAAGAGCTAATTAACTCCTTGTTTATCCTCGCCAGCAGACTTTTTTAATAAGCAAAATTCTCATTTTTTGCCTCAAAAACATTGCTTATGACCCCATCTGACTCCTAGGTATGAGCTCAATGAGCCCAAACCAATGAGGAGTCAGTCATTAGCTATGTTTAAGCGACAAAAATTGAAAAAAAAATTTCTTTTTAAATTGGGGTTTTAACAACACTTTTGATAAACAGGGTTACCTCATATCGGACAGTTTTACGTAGGGAGGAATCCGGAGTACTCGGAGTGGACCACTGAGCAGTGGCTAGTAACTGTCAGACTCCCCAACATGCTTACTCCACACCAGCAGGGTTGAAGACAAGTGCACCAGCCATGTGCAGTATGTCTTAGTACACAGCACCACCATTCCTGAATGTGGGCAATTAAGCGTCTTTCCAAAGGACAGTTACCCCCAATGGGGGGGTCGAACGGTAGACCTTTCAGTTTGAAGTCCAATGCCATAACCACTGAGCCACCAGGCTCCTAGAAAAAGTTATAAAGTTTGAATGGCGCCTTTTCTGAATATAAGTTTTCGGCATTACATTAAATAAAAGAACAGACTCTTTTGCCAGTGTGAGGTACTCAAGTTATTCTCTGAACTGGTGTTAATTGCTTCAGTACTGAAGGCCTCAACACTGGGGCTTTAATAACCTTCTACATAATGAGGCCGAAATTCCATAATTTCAAGTACAAAGGAATCCTGTTAATTGAATAACCACTTTGCCAGTAAAAATTATTCAATTTACAGGAGTATTCAATTAATAGAGATTTGGTCCCTTTGCTGTATTCCAGATATAACTTGAGCATTTAATCTATTATATCTTGTTTGACAAGGCTCATCAGGCTCGGTCAAACAAGATACAATAGACTGAATGCCTGTATTGGATGTACAAAAGTCAAACAGGTAAATAAACAAGGGAATTCCATGATTGTCAGGATAACTTATCAACATATTACAAGATTTTTAATTCAATAAACAGGAGTTTGTTCTGTGACATATATGCAATTAACAGAATTCTGGGGTTGCCACCAGGATTTTAGATTTGACTGTCATTGTATTCTGAGTAGTAATTGGTCGTTTTGGCTTGTAAGATAGAACACAAAGAGGGAGGAGTATGAGAAACAGCAATCAAGGACCCATGTTGGGAGTTTTTCCTGTATTTCATGAGCCCTAAAGGTATGCATGAAATACAGGGAAAATGTATTGGATAAAGGATTAACAATAACCTAGAATCTGTATAAACAAATAACAATGATGCTTGTGGAGTTCCCACTGGGATGTGGGAAAAATTTATTTGCATGAATCAAGTACTTATGACTCAATAATACCACAAATAGTTCAAATCAGCTCATCAGTTTGGAAAGTAGAAATTTTTAGCTGGGCTAAAATTCTTTCCACTCCCATAATAAAAGCAAATCTTGCCCACTAACTTTGTTTAAACAAACTTTATTCTACACCTAAAAAAAAAAGCTCAGTACCAAATATCAAGTCACTAACCCATCTCAAAAAAGTTCAGTACCAAATATCAAGTCACTAACCCATCAATTCATGAGAAGAGGAATTTGTTTAAATTTCAGAGCATATTCCCCACCCCCTCCCTATAGGGTGGGGTAAATTGATCTGAACAAAATGCGATGTCAGAACAATCACCTCAAATTTCACTGAAATCAGTTCAGCGGTTTTAGAGGAGAAACAGTCAACACGCTCTCCTTGTCAGTCATTTAGGATTAATGTTCTGATATTAACAGTCAGTGGGTGTATTTGTGTATTTTGAGATTCCTTAACTAGATCAATATTGGTGCCAATATGACACTATATATATGGTATACCGCCCAGCTATATGCATGGGAAAAGTTGAAAATTCGAGAAATGATATCTGGTAACTTTTTACAATGAATTCTATAAACTAAAATGAACAAAAATGTTATCATATATCACTTTTAACTTCTCAGTTCAAACTCAGCAGATTGGACATGCACTCGCCCACCACATTACCGCCACTGATCATTATTGGAGAAGGCATATGCAACTATATTCCTCAATAGAAATTCATTCTGTTGCTTCACATTTTATACTTGATGTACTGATGACAATTAATGCTTGAGAAAGTATGTGCTATGTTGCTCTACAAAAATTTGGGATTTTTCGAGTCATGGGGTTAACAATGCACCTAATCAACGCTTTAAAAAAACGATAGAGCACAAGCGCTGTTGTACACCTCAAATTTGATGGGCTGGCCTTATTAGTAAAGTGTACAAACAAAAGACACAAAGAAGAGAAAAAAAGACTCATCTTACCTTTAGTCGATAGTCTAAACTTACAACTGAACAAGAAATTGAATACTTTAGAGAGATAGATCACACAAAGTTGCACTCACAGAGAGCTGTTAAAACTATAAAGCAAACTAACTTGAATACCACAGGAAATTAAAGTTCTGTGTTAGCAGTTAGACTAGAGATACACAGGTGAGGTTATTTTGGGGGACCCCCAACTGATAAATCATGTTAATTTCATAAAATGGCAGGTTCAAATCCATTTTTAACAAGATTTTTTTTCCACTTTATTAGCAGCATTACAGTCAATGATGGAATAAGATATGCCTGCTAGATTGAAGCCATCAATGAAAGCATTCAAGGCTTTGTGTGAATATAAGTCTCTACACTAGTGCAGTATAGGTAAAAATACAATGTTAGATAACTGTAAAGAAATGTTTCTTTTCCTCTAAAGATGATACAGTGAAATCCCATAAATGGAATAGCCACTTTGCCAGTGAAAATTATTCAATTAACAGGAATATTCAATTAAGAGGGATCTCGTCACTTTCCTGTATTCTAGAGATAAACTGTGCATTTATTCCAAAGATAAACTGAGCATTTATTCTATTATATTTTGCTGGACAGATTTCATGGAGCTCTGTCAAACAAGATATAATATATGAAATACCTGTATGGGATGTACTGCAGAGACCAGCCAACAAGGCGACTGGGGAAAATAAGTTGCCTAAGAACAGCAAAATTTGCTCTTTCTTCAATAAAAGCGACTCGGAAGTCACCTTGTAAAAGTTCAGTCTGCCTTCAAATTTGGTAAATTTTATGTAACATTTTGTCAAATAACCCCTTAAAAGATGTTTTACTGGAAGAATTCAATGATGTGAGCCGGGTGTTTTCTTTTCGTTTTCCAGTTTGGTTCAGGTTTTTGCAGCAAATCAGAAAAATGAACCACAGGACCCAGCAAAAACCAGCTGAACAGTTTTACTGTGTTTGAGGATAAACTGATCAAACTATCTAACTGGAAGGGAATTATGGACTCTATCTGGCAAATGGGTGAATACATCCTGTTCGCATCACATTTTCTCCCTAACTGTCCACCATAAAATGTAAAGAGACAGAACGCGATGTGTGTGTGAATCGGTGGGTGTTTAATATTACAAGTTGGAATGGCGTAGTCATATTTGATATTTGACTACAACATTCCAACGAGATATGTAAAACACCCATCGATTCAAACACACACCATGTTCTGTGTTTATTACACATCCCATGCAATAAAATTCAGTTAAATAAACAAATTTTAATTCCAATGTTTAAACCCAAAGGTGATGAGTCCACGTGTTTTGCTTGTAGCTGTACTGATCAAATTGATTGATCAATGAAAGTGTCAATGACACTGCAGCTCAACTTGACAAACTTGAACTTGGTAAGTTATAAGTGAAATGGCAAAACTGAAGATCATCGGTACCAATGTTATTTGGTGAAATTTCAACATAACAGCATTGTGTGTACACAACATCAGAGTAATCTATGCATTTTTAAATGTAATCTGTAAGACTGGCTGAAGGAAGAATGCTGATACACAAATGCAGTAAATTCAGAGGTTAGTGTAAATGGCAACTTTTTTCACAGAAATGAATGCTAATCAATAGCTCTTATCTAAAGGTCTTGCCTAATGAGCACACCAAGTTCAAAAAACAATCCTATGATAAATGTGGCCTGTAGGCCATGTCAAAGAAGAATGTTGATGCACAAATGCAATAAATTTAAAGATTGTTGCTAACAGCAACAGCTTTTGATGGAAATGAAAAGAAAATCAATAGCTCCTATCTTTGTCACCCTACATAAGCATACAAAGTTTCAAAATAACCTGATAATGAATAAGCCCTCTCAGGCATGCCAAAGGAAGATGCTAATGCACAAAGTTTGAAGGTCATTGCTTGTGGCAATGTTTTATCTCTCTTTTTTATGGAAATTCATAAATATATCCTGTACAGAGTGCAAAAGGGATAAGTTGCTGCACAAATGCAGTAAGTTCAAAGGCTGGTGATAACGATAATAATTTTTTATGGAAATGAAAAAAAATCCATAGCTCACATCATGAAAAAAAATCAATAGTTCACAACTAGAGGTCACCCTGAACACACATACCTAGTTTCAAAGTGATCCACTCATAAATGTGCCCTGAAGGGTGTGCCAAAGGAAAATATTGAAGCCTGACTAAACTAAGTTCAAAGGTCGTTGCCAGCGCCAACATTTTTTGACAGAAATGGAAGAAAATCGGTAACTCCCATATAGATATCACACCACACAAGCACACCAAGTTTCCAAGTGACCCAAACATAAATGTGCCCTGCAGGATGTGTCAAAGGGAAATATTGATGCATAACTACACTAAGTTTTAACTAAGTTCAGCAAACGTTGTTGCCAATGGCAACTATTTTTGACGGAAATGGAAGAACTGCACAAAGTTCGTAAAAGGTTGTTGCCAACGGTAACATTTTTTGACAGAAATTGAAGAAAATCAATAGCTCCCATCTAGAGCTAACCCCAAACAAACATACCATGTTTCAAACCATTCTGATCATACAAGTGTCCTGTAGGGCATGCCAAAGGAATATACTGATGCCTGACAAAACTAAGTTCAAAGGTCGTTTTCAGCAGCAACATTTCTTGATGGAAAAGGAGGAAAATCGACAGCTCCCATCTAGAGGTCACCCCAAACAAGCATGCCAGGTTTCAAAACAATTCGATCATAAATGTGCCCTGTGGGTGTGCTAAAGGGAAATATTGAGGTCTGACTTAACTAAGTTCTAAGAACGTTGCCAGCGGCAACAATTTTTGACAGAAATGGAAGAAAATTGATAGCTCCCATCTAGAGCTTACCCCAAACAAGCATACCAAGTTTCAAAGTGATCTGGTGAAAAATATGCACTTCAGGGTGTACCAAAGGATGCATAACTGCACTAAGTTCATCAAAGGTTGTTCGTTGCCAGCGGCAACATTTCTTGGAGGATATCGAAGAAAATCGATAGCTCCCATCTAGAGGTGACCGCAAACAAGCATACCAAGTTTCAAACTGATCTGACCAAAAATGTGCCCTGTGCGGCGTGCCAAAGGAATATATTGATGCCTGACTAAACTAAGTTCAAAGGTCATTGCCAGCGGAATCAATTTTTTATGGAAATGGATGTCACTCCAAACAAGCATGCCAGATTTCAAAGCAATCCGATCATAAATGTGCCCTGTTGGGTGAGCCAAAGGGAAATATTGAGGTCTGACTAAACTAAGTTCTAAGAACGTTGCCATTAGCAACATCTGATGGAAATGGAAGAAACCGATAGCTCCCATCCAGTCGTCACCCCAAACAAGCATACCAAGTATCAAAGCGATCCGGTAATAAATGTGCCCTGCAGGGTGTGCCAAAGGGAAATTTTGATGCATAACCGCACTAAGTTCATCAAAGGTCGATGCCAGCGGCAACATTTCTTGGCAGATATTGAAGAAAATCGATAGCTGCCATCTAAAGGTGACCCCAAGCAAGCATACCAAGTTTCAAACCGATCTGATCAAAACTGTGCCCTGTATGGCGTACCAAAGGAATATATTGATGCCTGACTAAACTAAGTTCAAAGGTAGTTGCCAGCGGCAACATTTTTTGATGGAAATAGAAGAAAATCAATAATCCCATCTAGAGGCCACCCAAAACAAGCATGCCAGGTTTCAAAGCAATCCAATCATAAATGTGCCCTCAAAGGTCGTTGCAAACGGCAACATTTTTTTATGGAAATGAAGGTCACTCCAAACAAGCATGCCAGATTTCAAAGCAATCTGATCATAAATGTGCCCTGTAGGGTGTGCCAAAGGGAAATATTGAGGTCTGACTAAACTAAGTTCTAAGAACATTGCCAGTGGCAACATTTTTTGACGGAAATTGAAGAGAATCGATAGCTCCCATCTAAAGATCACCCCAAACAAGCCTACCAAGTTTCAAAGCGATCTGATCATAAATGCGACCTGCAAGGTGTGCCAAAGGAAATTGTGGATGTACGTACGTATGCACGCACGTACGTACGTACGTACATACGTACGCAGACAGATGAGACGTAATGGCAATAGCTCAGCTTGACTTTGTCAAGTTGAGCTAAAAATCAAAACAACCTTTTGGAAACCAGTCTAAATTATAATCGTTATCTTTTCTATTGGGCGTGTTTATTGAAATTCGTATCGCTGTTTCTCTTCGGCTGATGTCCATTCACGCCTAACCATTTGGTGGCTATTACAGATTGTGAAAACAGAAGTACAAATTAGGGCAGATTTGCAAAACAGCTGGGAGAAACATTTTAAAAGAAGTTCGAAGCATGTCATGATGTCCGAAGATTTACCGAATTAAAGTTGACCAATTTAGATATATCTCTGGGGATCCACAGACGAGACGGCAACGGGACTGGGTTAACGTTGTGTTTGGAAATGATTGTTTTTTAATATTATCTCATTTTTGGTTAACTAATTTTTGTGAACCAACTTTATTTTGCTTTGGACAGTTTCATTTCCACACTACGTGACAGATGATCGATAATTGTATAACGAAATTTGGAAACTTTACAAAGAGTAACTAATGACTGAACCAGAAAGAAACTAGTATAAACGGTGCTGGGAAAAATATTTTAGCCTGTACATCACGGTTGAATACAGAAACATTTATGTCATAGCAGCGATTCTGTTAAATACATGGGTTTAAAGTTTAATGGATGTGTAATAACAATGAGAACACAACATACATTCAGGCCAAACAAAATTAAATAACTGATTCTCAGGCATTTTGTTTTTAAACGAATGAGGGAGGGCAGTTTTTATTTTTTATTCCTGATGGAATGGTCGCCGATGCCTAAAATTCAATTGTGAGAGCCTAAAATTAAATACTGGAGCTTCCATGTTGATTTTTCTGAAAGTTTTTTTTTTTGTAACAGCGATCACACAACACAAAATCAATATAGAACTAAAATGGAGATTAATGAAAGTGTCAATGACACTGAAGCTTAACTTGTCTGTGTATAGGATTCAGCTAGAGCTAGCGATTCAAATTGTAATTGCGTTGCACAATTTGTTGAAAATTCCAGTGAAATTTCACTTCTATTTAAAAACAGTCTGTCAACGATTTCCATTCCGCACATATGTGCGGAACAAATTTTCATTTTCTGCATGGTTTAGTGTTGCTGTAGATGGGGATTTCATAGAACAGGCATGTAATAAAATAGATTGTGGGTATAGAAGTCACACCTCAAATGTTCATTAAACTTGCACTGATGATTTGTTTGTTCAGTAATTAAAACCATTGCAATAATCTTTTAATGAGACATTTGCTGCAAGGGGATTAGTGACCAGAAACATAATCAAACAGCTACTGAATATTATATAAACTCACTGATGTGCTCTGTAGCCTATTGTTGTGGGTATAATAATTTGAAAATAATATTCTAGCAGAATCACTTGGTAATGTGAATAATTGTTCATTCATTTATTTGATGGAGAAAATTCTCACTCTCAGAACACAACACAATAAAGTGGCCCTGAGGCATCTTAATCACTCACTTGGCAAAACTGTTTAAAGAAAAATTTACTTTCACATTCAGCATCTATATGTTAAACAGCTAATTTAATTTAGCTAGGGGAGTGGGGTTGGGGGAGAAGGGTTTGTTGGATGAACTGGCTTTGTGTAAAATCACTCATATCCCTTCAAAACTCATTTTGAAGCAAAAAGAAAAGAAAGTGTCAATGACACTGTAGCTCAACTTGACAAACTTGAACTTGGTAAGTTATAAGTGAAATGGCAAAAAAGTTAAACATGAAATACTGAGCTAAACAGAAAACTAAACGCAAATAAAAATGTTAAGAAAAATGTTTAAAATGCAGGGTATGAGGGGTTAATCATGGAACAATGATACTGAGGAACATGTATGATGAATATAAGTGCCATGGGAAGAGAAGGAGCACAGCAGCTGACCTAAACAATAAGTTAAACATGAAATTCCTAGCTAAACAGAAAACTAAACGCAACTAAAAATGTCAAGAAAAATATTTTAAAATGCAGGGTTCGAGGGGTTAATCATGGAACAATGATACGGAGGAACATGTATGATGAATATAATTGCCATGGGAAGAGAAGGAGCACAGCAGCTGACCTAAACACTAAGTTAAACATGAAATTCCAGGCTAAACAGAAAACTAAACGCAACTAAAAATGTCAAGAAAAATGTTTAAAATGCAGGGTATGAGGGGTTAATCATGGAACAATGATACTAAAGAACATGTATGATGAATATAAGTGCCATGGGAAGAGAAGGAGCACAGCAGCTGACCTAAACACATAGCTAAACATGAAATTCTGAGCTAAACAGAAAACTAAACGCAACTAAAAATGTCAAGAAAAATGTCTAAAATGTAGGGTATGAGGGGTTAAATCATGGTAAAATGATAATAATCATCATATAACAGCATTATAAAAGCCATGATATGGAAATAGGGTGAGTAAGTGACCTAAACAGAAGCTTTAACATTATTGGACACGTACGCTGACACCGACACCGACCGATCGAGCCATGCCATAAGCTCACACAACTAAAGTTGGTGAGCTAAAAACAATCCATCTAGAGGTAACCCCAAATAAGCATAGCAAGTTTCAAACTGATCTGATCAAAAATGTGCCCTGTACAGCGTGCCAAAGGAATGTATTGATGCCTGACTAAACTAAGTTCAAAGGTCGTTGTCAGAGGCAACAGTTTTTGCCGGAAATGGAAGAAAATCGATAGCTCCCATCTAGAGGTCACCACAAACAAGCAAGCCAGGTTTCAAAGCAATCCGATCATAAATGTGCCCTGTAGGGTGTGCCAAAGGGAAATATTGAGGTCTGACTAAACAAAGTTCTAAGAACGTTGCCAGCGGCAACATTTTTTGATGGAAATTGAAGAAAATAGATAGCTCCCATCTAGAGGTCAACCCAAACAAGCATACCAAGTTTCACAGCGATCTGATCATAAATGCGACCTGTGAGGTATGCCAAAGGAAATTGTGTACGTACGTACGTACGTACTCCAACGAGTGGTGGCAATAGCTCAGCTTGACTTTGTCAAGTTGAGCTAAACAATCACCCAGTTGAAACCCATTCACTCACCCCACCCCAAACTGGATGAAAGAGGGTTTTTGCACAGAATCACTCAAAATCCTCCAAATCTTGTTTCAGCTAGGAGTCAAAATGCAACCAGGTCAAGTTGCATGCAAGCAACACATTGCTTTACAAAATTAAGGACGATTCACCACCAAAATCAAACGTTTGTCCACACCATGAATTAATGGTTTGTGATTCTGCCCCCCATATGCATTGGCCATATTTTATTATCTGCTCCACACACACTCACATAGAGACACACACTAGATTCCATCCATTGTTTTTTGGCACTGCGCAATGGTCTAGTGGTTTAGGTGTTGGACTCCTCATTGCCAGGCAGGGTTGCCGAGGTTCGACTTCCAGCAGGGGATCAGAAAACAACATTCTAAATTCCTCTAAAACATGACTTCGAAAAACACACAGGCACAAATGTAATGGTTTATGGAATAATTTAATACCAAATACTGAATCAAAACTGTGTTTTTTTATAGAAATCCTAACAATACCAACACCAACCTCAAAATTTCAATACTGCCCATTCCTAATTACAGTTTCCACCATGATATATACCCAGAGAACTGCACACAATCACATTCCTCAGCAAAATTTTCAATTTCTGCAATAGAAAAAGTATACTTTACAAACCTTATTTTCCATTTTATTTTCTTTTGGTCCTTTTTAATTCCATATTTGCCTCGAACACCTTTCCCATTCCATCAAACTGTACATATTTCCAACATTTCATTCTTTCTCCCACATCTAGTTTAAAACTAAGTTACAAATGGACAAATGACGGAAAACTAATTAACTGGAGATGTTTCTTTAGAACATGTAGATCTGAAAAATATTAAATAAAATATTGAAAAAATCTGTAAAAATAAGAAAGAAGTAGGGTGGGATCAGTCAAGGTATATGCACATTCTCTATGCTCTTCATGCAAGTTCAATAGTATTCAACCGATGATCGGAATCGAACACCCTAATCGTCCGATTGTGGACAATCGGATGACAACAGCAACAGCTCCTGGAACACAGGTTCAACCGATTATTGCCAAACATTTTTTGTGATGATTCATTAACCACATTTTATTATCTTCTGCAACTGTTCAATTGTTAATGTAAAATGATGTCGATTATACCATTCAATAAAATTGAGAAACAACCACAATGTGCATTCTTAATTTCTCTAGATGCCCCTTTATGAGATATACAAGTTAAACAACATGTAAAGCTTACAATTGAGTGTATCTGCGGCAATGCCAGTTCATACCAGAAAAAGAGAAGGTTGCAAACCCCTGACTCAGGTCACAGTAAAATAAAATTAAATTTCTTAAAGTTTCATAAAGTGGAAACTTCAAGGCTTTAGGGAATACACTCCGGCGACTAATCCACAAGTGATTCACAAATCGGTTAATAGATTTGTTTAGTACTAATCGCGTCAGCATCGACGAGTCGAAAAATTGTTTCAACACTAACCAGAGTGAACTGAGTTGAGGGGTGAAGTTTCAGTCTCAGAATTTGTTCAGTTCAATTAATCCTTCAAAAGTCCTTGAAACTCATTGAGTTTTGTCTCTGCCAGTCTCATTGTCTGGTCAGAAGTTAGTTTGTGTTATATGAACTCATATAACTTTTTGGTCAGATTCTCTCAATGTTGCAACAGTAACAGTCAGTCTGAATATCTGCAGCAACAGTGCATCATGATCCCAACAACATTATTGATTATTTTTTGGAACTGCACCCCCTCAATTCAGTTTAATCTGGTGTTCTGACTCAGAACATTAGTGAACTGAGTTGAGGGGTGAAGTTTCAATCAATCCATGAAATGCCCTTGAAACTATGTGTTTTGTCTCTGTTCATAAGTTTATGTTATATTTACTCATTACATAACTTTTCTCTCAATGTTATGAGTGATTCATAAAACTGCACACATTAAGTCAATTTAGGAGAGCTGCTCGTTACTCGCCCAGAGCTTATTTTAGGAGAGCTCCTATTTGCTCACCTTTATTTTTCTTATTTTCAGGTCTGCTGCTAAACAAATGTGGTAGGTTGTAAAGAAACAAAATTCACTTAAATTTCTTTCCAACCTTCTCACAATTGTTTACTTTATGTTAAATAATAAAGAGGAGGTGGCATAGTCAGGCCTGAAAATAAGCAGTCTGACATTTGCAGAATGAGGTCCCCAGAGGGTGTATTTGATGATGCTATCCCATACAGTGGGCCAATTTATCCTCAATTCAGATTGAGGTTCACAGAGAGTAAATTTAGTGATGCTACCCTGCTATGAAGGGTAGCATCACTAAATTCACCCTCTGGGGACCTCATTTTGCAGATGACAGTCTACTTATTTTCTGGCTTGGGCATAGCACATAATATTATCAAGATCCTCAAAAGGTACTGGGAAAGGGGGAAGCAAGCGATACACTCATGTGAATAAGACTTATAGAAAGGAGGCTACTGAAAAAGAAAGTCAGTACATTGGCGATCAAGCTATTCAGCAAAGTACAAGTAGTGGAATTGATGGATAGACAAGGCATGTTCAATTGTTAATAACACACGTGAAATAATCAGTTGAGTATGAGTAACCTAAAAGTAGGAGTTACCAAACTGACTACACAAGGAATCACTAATGAAAGTCAAAGTTAAAAGAAAATTTAACTGTTACGTCTTTAGAACTAAGGACTGGACCAATAATAAAATTATATTGAGGACACAAGTAGTGATGAGCTGATACCACAGCATGGTCAGCAGAAAAAGGAGCCTAACAGACAAGGTCATCAGACTGCACCTGTCAGTTGCGGAGACAGAAGGTGGAAAAGGTCAAAGAACTTCTCTGCAGTATGCAAAACATCAGACAGTGTCACAGAATTGGCATAGACCCAAGACGCTGACAGAGCATGAACATCATGAGCAGAAATACAAGAGGTTAACTGTGCTAGTCAAATGAGAGTATGCTTCTTTCTCCACAAAATAGAGTGGGGAGAGATATTCTTTCTACTGGGAACAAGGGAAAGAAGGAATCTTGTCCGGCCATTCCGAAGAGGTCAAGTTTTATTGACGTAATGACGGAAAGCTCAAACTGAACAGAGGAGTGGTTGACAACCATCTACAAGAGGAAGAGCTCTGATAGAGATGGGTGTCAGAGTAACCTCTGGTAGTTGATACTTAGCTAGAAAAGAACAGTTTTAAGTGAATGGGACACTCTTTGCTTCACTTCTGAAGAAAGGGAAGTCAACTGAAAGAGCCTGGAGTTTGCTAACTCACTTGGTGGAGGTAAAGGCCAACAAGAAGGATGCCTTGCATGTGAAAAGGTACATGTCTACTTTTGAACAGGCTCAACGGTATACAGAATTATGCCCCCCCCCCACAAAGGAACTAATCTCCCTGGACCAAAACTGCTTAGGTGGAATTTTTCCCTCAACTCTAATTTTGAGCGGGGGGGGGGGGGGGGGGGGGGGGGGGGGATTAGTTTCAACCCTTGTTTTGTGTTTGGCTTTAATCTACCTTCAAACTTTTACTGGAGTGAATAGTCCCAAGTCTGTACATTTTAAGTGGGTGGATTATATGCTGGGAGGATTAAATTAAACCAATGGGTCACCCAAGACAAATTCCACCGAGACGAACTGGTAATTTGTAAAACCTTAGACCACTAAAATTGGAAATGTTTATAATAGAGATAGGCGGTATGGAAATTTTGAGTTCAGTATCGGAATCAGGATTTTACGGGGGTATACCATTGTATCGGCTTGGTATTCAGTATCTGATTTAACTGTGATTTGCTGATAGTACTAAAGGGGAATTCACATAAGAAAATACAGAATACATTGTTCTTGTATCGTTCTACATGTACCACATCACCACAAATGCAACTGCCAATCTGTTTAACATTAGCATTCTTTTGCCAACAAAAATCATATCCACGCTAATTGTGTGATTTGCTCCAAACACACCTTAGCATTTAAAAACCTACATGTATCTCATGCTTATGCAATTTTTGAGAACCCACTCTTGACATGCCATCATTAGGAGGTCCTGCTGACAATAGACAAAATGACAGGGCAGTGATTTCTCGTGAAGTCTTAACAGGCAGCCAAGACTTGACAAGACATCACTGCTGAGCAATTGGAGATGTATAGGTTGTAGTCTAGTGGGAATTCAGGACAGTTGGCCAGGCCCTAAGGGTTAACAAAACTGAAAAGCAAATTAATTTAGTCGCTTCTTTCATGAAAATGAATACTTCAACTGCTATAAAGCCTCAACAAGACCTTAAAAATTGTGAATGTAGGAAAATTTGAAAATACAGAGAATTATGATATTCAATGATTGGTTTGACTGGTTTGGTTCTTCAGTATCCCATGAATGAGATCGGTATCAGTTCATTTTTTCGGTACAATACTCATCCATACTCTCTAGTTTTTTCAAGTTGCAGGTTCATATTCATTTCCAAGAAATTGTACTTGGTCATTATGCCAGGGGCAAGTGAATTGGGATCCAACATTAAAGAATGTTGTGCCTGTGAATAAAAATTGTCAGCAGCAAAATTTTAATTAATGAAGCACCGGGTTGTACCCGGTGCTTCATTAATTAAATTTTTGATGATTATTCCAATAATTAGTATTTGGAATCTAATATTATTGCATCCGTAGAAATACTGCCCAGCCGGGAAAGTAACCAGTCCACGGCGCCCATACTGTAAGTACCCCATAGGTACATACAACACTGAAATATTTTGTGAATACTTTAGATACACAGTTTTTTCTGGTAGAAGAGAAAAAGACAGGGTTGACGAAATAGTATTTTTCCTTTGTCTGCAGACAGTGAATGAAACATTTTCCCAAGCCAATGTCAAAACTCTTTTCATTAAAGTATTTACTATATACTTACTGATATCTAACTGCTACTTTACAACTTGATTATATACAAATTCTTTGTTGAACAATGCATCAAAGGTGAAATATTAATTAAAAGTAAACAGAAAAAGAATAAAGAAGTTAAAATCTATACAACAGATTCTCATCCGTACATATAATTTGTGGGTAGATACAATGTATGTGTAAAGACTGTTGTATATCAAGTTAATAATTCTTTCCATAAAATTGTGTTCTGCAATATTTTCAGTTTGAACTAAAGATTTACAAGCATATATATTTCAATTTGTTCACTAGGGTTTATTTATTCATTGGTGTTTAAGGCCACTTTCAGTATCTGTGGTTGAGCTGAGAGGTTAACCACAACAACGGTCGGGGTCAGTAGTGCGAGACTACTGAAAATTGTAACCTCACTCCAATAAAAACAACTGCAAATTCGGTTTTAAAATTGCAGTGCTTTCTGACAGAAATAAAATGAATATCGAATTACCAAAAGAACAATACTGTTGTACACTATACCTGCACCAATGACATTTTCAAGACAGTAAGCCAAGATTTGGGGCTTTCAGTATCGATACACAAAACTTAACACGATTTATTGATATTCATAACCTGTCAGCACCATTGCTGGAGCATTGTAAAATGTTCATCAGTTTATCAAAAGCGTTTTTCTTTGGAGAACTAGAACTTGCCACTTGCTCTGCACTTATACATGCAATGTCCGATATATATGTACTTCTAAACGTAATTTTGAAAGTTTGAACTCCAAAACCAATTTCAAATTCACAGTTGTAGTTGGATGAAAATTTTGGGATGCAATGATTTAAATGAGAGACTTTTACAAGATAAAATTTTCAGGGTCAGCATAATTTTTAGGGTCAGTCGGGTTACCCTAAACACAGTTCGTTTGGTGTTTTTATGGCCTGACATTTTACAACATTACAGGCATAGATATGTTATAATTATTTATTCAACGATACAATCAACAGAAGATGCCTTATTAGTTGTTAGTAGAAGATGTTGAAATTATAGGGCCGATCTGATAGGTATATACGGATGGTTTCTATTTGCTCATGGACAACTGAAACTGCAACTGAGGTTTTTTATTTAAAAAAACCGAAACCA
The DNA here is from genome assembly GCA_031216915.1 of Pictodentalium vernedei. Classification (NCBI taxonomy): domain Eukaryota; kingdom Metazoa; phylum Mollusca; class Scaphopoda; order Dentaliida; family Dentaliidae; genus Pictodentalium; species Pictodentalium vernedei. Next base: position 174,290,589 of record CM062288.1, on the reverse strand, counting down.
CAACAGAGGTTTTTAATTTAAAAAAACGCAACCGCAGTGTAAATCCCACAACCTCCCAGCTCTAATCTGTGGTTATTTAATGATCTCTTCACAATTACAAGTAAAGTTTATATCAAATTAGTGAAATTACCAATGCTGCCTAATTTTGAGGACTTCCACCTCAGGCATTGGTTATTGGGGCCTATTTTATCAGTAAAATAGTATTGGGGTTTAAAGCCTCTTGAAACACCTATGGTTATGTTGCAACTCAGGGACCAATCTGGGTGACAACAAAGACTGAATATTGGCCCCATTTCCAAGAGTATTTGGACCATTTTCCCCAATTCTGATCCTAACAAATTCCAGTTTGTCTATCTAGTTAGTATACTCCTTTACCCAACTTAACCGCCAAAACCGACCGCGCTATTCACAATGAAAGTGTCAATGACATTGTACCTTAACTTGGCTGTGTGTTTTGTTTGATGAAAAGGATAATGTTCAATGTTTATGAAAGGATTATGAAATACGACAAGAATTGTGATAATTGAGAATATGTTAATTTCTGTTCCCTGTATACTATGTTTTCAACAAAAATAATTTGAGGTGTAGACTGTACTAAAGAACTGAAGGGTAGGTTAATGTGGCCCTCACCGTTAATGTATGTCAACAAAAGTTACCAAGTTACAGTGAAATTGTTCCAAAACAAGTCATTCTATCAAGTTACAATGAAATGCCTTCATAAATGCGATCTGTAGTCTGTGCTAAAGGTTTTCGGGTTTTGGGCTTGGACAGCCATCATGGCTGAATGATTGCGACCAAATGTGGATGTTCTCATCTGGACATTATCTGGAGTCATCCTACCAAGTTACAATGAAATCCCTTCATAAATACGATCTGTAGACTGTGCTCAAGGTTTTCGGGCTTCGGGGTCCTGTAGCCGTCACAGTAGACCAATCGCGACCGAAAGGGGACGTTCTCACTCATCTAGACATTATATGGAGTCATCCTACCAAGTTACAAGGAAATCCCTCGATAAATACAACCTGTAGACTGTGCTAAAGGTTTTGGGGTTTTGGGCTCGGGCAGCTTTCACAGTTGACAGATAGCGGCCAAATGGGGAAGTTCTAATCTAGATATCATATTGAGCCATCCTACCAAGTTATAATGAAATCCCTCCAAATGACCTGTAGACTGTGCTAAACGTTTTTGGGTTTCAGGCTTGGGCAGACGTCTCGGTTGACAGATCATGACCAAAAGGGGACATTCTCATCTAGTCATTATACAGAGTCATCCTACCAAGTTACAATGAAATCCCTGCATAAATACGACCTGTACAGTGTACACTGTGCTAAAGGTTTTCAGGTTTTGGGCTTGGGCAGCAATCATGGGTGACCGATTGCGACCAAAAGGGGACATTCTCATCTAGACATGATCTCAAACCTGCATATGAAATTTTGTGATGATCTGACAAGAACTGCAGGGTGCAGCCTGTCCTAGAGGAAAATGTGAACAGATTCACAGACTGGCAGACTAACAGACTTCCGCTCGGGTGATGGCAATAGCTTATCTTGACTTTGTCAAGTTTAACTAAAAATTATATTTTTTATTACCTTTTAACAAAATCAAACCATTTTTTTTATTTATTATCAAGTAGTTTTCATAGAGTGACAAAGAAAGTCAAACAACTTGATGGAAGCTTCTTGTTAAGGTTTTGCCAATCCACCGCTGGTTGATATGTCCAATAACATTTTGGAAAAAACTGTTAAAAAATTATTTGAACTCAGAAGGTTGGTTGGTTAGTTGGATGATTTGATGGTTGGTTAGTTAGTTATTGGTGTTTAATGACTCTTTTTACAGGAAGGGTCATCGCGTGTCAGACAGTTTTACGGGTGCAGGAAGACAGAGTACTTGGAGAGAAACAGAGAGCAACGGTGAGCAACTGTCAGACTCCCCAACATACTAACTCCACACAAGCAAGGTTAGCACCCATTGAAGACAAGTGCCCCATCGGTGTGCCGTATGCCATAGTACACAGTGCCACTAGTGCCTTGCCCAAGGACACAACATAGTTACCCCCTGGTGGGATCGAGGCATGGAACTTGAAAAGTTGAAATTGCAGTAAAGTTCATGTTTGTATTAAAAAAGGAGGTTTTGATATATTGAATAAAGTAAGTGTATACCAATGAAAAGAGCATAAACATATTGTAAATAAATTATGCCATTATATATATTATATTTCACAGTAATGAATATAAAATAGCAGCATTTAACATTTAAAAATCTTTTCACAACACCCACTGCAATACCTGGAATACCTTATCTTGACCCATTGTTTTCAACCCTTTGGGGTCTAATTCTGACATTGATCACTATTACTGCAACAGAACAGTTGCCCAACATGAAGTCTCCGGGTTAACACACTAGTTACATTCTAAGCACCCTGGCTAAAAACAATGCCAAAGCCATAAGATGTAGACTTTCGAAGTGAGGCAAAAGTGTACAAAATTCTCCAGGCCTCTAACGGTAAAAAATCACTATAAATTCTTATTTTAAACCAATGCTAAAGTGCTAACTTTTCTGCACTGTGGTCAATGACACTGTTGCTTAACTTGTCTGTGTGTTGTGTTTGATGAAAAGGATAATGTTCAATGTTTATGAAAGGATTATGAAATACGACAAGAATTGTGATAAGTGGGAATATGGTAATTTCTGTTCCCTGTATGCTATGTTTTCAATGAAAGTGTCAATGACACTGTAGCTCAACTTGTCAAGACAAAGACATGCATGTGTAGTATGTGACACAGCAATGACAAACATCTAGGTAATGACCTGATAACAAAGGTACATATAAAGTATTGTAACGGTCTGTACATAAATACTGACCGTTGCCTGTAACAAATGGAAAAGGTAAAGTATTGTAAAGGTGGGTAACAGACAGATGCTAAACTAGAAAAGAAATCTTTGGAGTCCCAGAGTGGGTCTGACTGAACCCCAAAATAGTTGTTCTCATAGCACAGTGATAACAAAGGCATCCCAAAACACACTTGTTCCTGTCCCAAGGTGAAAACAAAGGTACCCAAGAAGTTTTGTGAAGATCAATTCATAAATACGAGCTGTATAGAACTTGTGACAAAAAACTGATTGGACCTAATTTTGGTACAAAATGGCCACTGGTAGCCATCTTGAATTTTGGACAGTACCCAGAAACACTCATTCTCGTCCCAAGGTGATAACAAAGGTACCCAAGAAGTTTTGTGAAGATCGGTTCATAAATACAGCCTCTACCCTGAGCCGTATTGACATGTGTGCTCACATTGTGTAAGTAGCACTGAATAAATCAAAGTTCATCTAATTTGCATAATTTCTGCATGAAAAAAAACCCCTTACAATATGTGATGTATTCCATTTTACTAAACATTCATACAAAAATTTATTCAAATCAGAACTTTCATACAGAAGTTCTGTACAAAAGACTGATTGCACTAATTTTGGTACAAAATGGCTGCTGGTGGCCATCTTGAATTTCGGACCACACCCAAAAACACTCGCTCTCATCCCACGGTGATAATAAAGGTACCCAAGAAGTTTCGTAAAGATTGGTTCATAAATATGGCCTCTAGTCTGAGCTGGATAGAAGTTGTGTACAAAAAACTGATTAGACCTAATTTCGGTACAAAATGGCCACTGGCAGCCATCTTGAATTTTAGACCGTAACCAGAAACACTCGTTCTTGTCCCAAGGTGATAACAAAGGTACCCAAGACATTTCGTGAAGATGAGTTCATAAATACAGACTCTAGTCTGAGCCATATTGACATGTGTACTTACTGTGTGTAAGTCGCACTGAAAAAATCAAAGTTCATCTAATTTGCATAATTTCTGCACGAGAAAAAAAACCGTATTATATGTGATGTATCCCATGGTACTAAACATTCACACAAAAAATTATTCAAATCAGCACTTTCATATGGAAGTTCTGTGCAAAAATCTGACTGCACCTAATTTTGTACAAAATGGCTGCCATCGGCCATCTTGAATTTCGGACCGGACCCAAAAACACTCGTTCTCGTCCCACGGAGATACCAAAGGTACCCAAGAAGTTTCGTAAAGATCGGTTCATAAATACGGCCTCTAGCCCGAGCCGTATTGGCATTTGCACTTACAGTGCTGAAAGTAACACCAAAAACATCAAAATTAGTCTAATTTGCACAATTTACGCACGAGAAAAAAACCCGTATTATATGTGATGTATCCCATGGTACTAAACATTCATACAAAAAATTATTCAAATCAGAGCTTTCATATGGAAGTTCTGTACAAAAAACAGATTTCTGCATCATCGGTACAAAATGGCGGCTGGCAGCCATCTTGAATTTCGGACCGCACCCAAAAACACTCGTTCTCGTCCCACGGTCATAACAAAGGTACCCAAGAAGTTTCGTAAAGATTGGTTCATAAATACGGCCTCTAGCCCAAGCCATAGCAGCTTGGCACTTCCAGCTCTGAAAGTAATACTAAATAAATCAAAGTCAGTCTAATTTGCATAATTTACGCACTAGAAAAAAACCCGTATTATATGTGATGTATCCCATGGTACTAAACATTTATACAAAACTTTATTCAAATCAGAACTTTCATACAGAAGTTCTGTACAAAAAACTGATTTTTGCATCATCGGTACAAAATGGCCACTGGCAGCCATCTTGAATTTCGGACCACACCTAAAAACACTCGTTCCCGTCCCAGGGTCATAACAAAGGTACACAAGAAGTTTCGTAAAGATCGGTTCATAAATACGACCTCTAGCCCGAGCCATAGCCAATTGCTGACGTACGGACAGACAGACAGACGGACAGATGGCCAGACGGACAGACGGATGGACGACGGGCCATGACAATAGCTCAAATTTGACTTCGTCAAAGTTGAGCTAATAAAAATAATATGAGTTGCAGACTGTACTAAAGAATTCAGTTCAGGGGGTAGGTTAATGTGGCCCTCAGAGTTAATGTATGTGGCCCTCACAGTTAATGTATGTCATCAAAAGTTACCAAGTTACAGTGAAATTATTCCAAAAACAAGACATCCTATCAAGTTACAATAAAATCCCTTCATAAATATGGCCTGTAGACTGTGCTAAAGGTTTTTGGGCTTCGGGCCTGTGTAGCAATCACGGTTGACTGATCACAACCAAAAGGGGACGTCCTCATCTAGACATTATACTGAGTCATCGTACCAAGTTACAATGAATTCCCTTCATAAATACGACCTGTAGTCTGTGCTAAAGATTTTTGGATTTTGGGCTCGGGCAGCCATCGTGGTTGAATGATCGCAACCAAAAGGGGACGTTCTCATCTGGGCATTATCTGAAGTCATCCTATCAAGTTACAATGAAATCCCTTCATAAATATGACCTTATACTGTGTTAAAGGTTTTCGGTCTTCAAGCCCCTGTAGCCATCACAGTTGACCAATCATGACTAAAAGGCGACGTTATCATCAAGACATTATATGGAGTGAACCTACCAAGTTACAATGAAATCCCTCCATAAATACGACCTACAGACTATGCTAAAGGTTTTCGGGTTTTGGGCTTGGGCAGCCATCATGGCTGAATGATCGCGACCAAAAGGGGACGTTCTCATCTAGACATTATTTGGAGTCATCCTACCAAGTTACAGGGAAATCCCTCCATAAATACAAACTGTAAACTGTGCTAAAGGTTTTCGGGCTTGGTCAGTCGTCACGGTTGAGAGATCATGACCAAAAGGGAATGTTCTCACCTAGATACTATACAGAGGCATTCTACCAAGTTACTATGAAATCCCTTCATAAATACGACCTGTAGACTGTGCTAAAGGTTTTTGAGTTTTGGGCTCGGGCTGCCATCAGGGTTGAACAATTGCAACCAAAAGGGGATGTTAAATTCTCATCTAGATATGACCCCCAAACCTGCATATGAAATTTTGTGATGATCGGATAAGAATTACAAACCTGCATATGAAATTTTGTGATGATCGGATAAGAATTCCATGGTGTAGCCTGTGCTAAAGGAAAATGTGAACAGACTCACTTTGTCAAGTTAAGCTAAAAAGCAGCATTCAATTTTCATTATTTTTTCTCAAAAAACATAGCTTATGACCCCTCATTGGACGGAGCTCATTGAGCTCATTCCAGTGAGGGGTAATAAGCTATGTGTTTGGTGTACAAAATGAAAAGAATTAGTTATTCAAGACTTTTGTTTGCAAGTGTGGTCTGCCTTTCATGTTACATGCAAGTAGAGGGTTAACCCTTTACCCAACGAATCGATCACATTTGCCTGCGTAATATGTAAATTCAGCAGCTGAAACAAATATTATTTTTCAAAAAAATTCCACAAAACCATATCATGTCACCCCTCTTTGGAACGATCTTGTCGAGCTCGTTCCAGTGAGGGGGTCACATGATATGGTTTTGTTGAAATTTTTTGAAAAAATTTAAAAAATGATTTTTAAAATAATAAATTTTGATATCGTCTGCGTTAGGTAAAGGGTTAAACAATAGAAACCCACTTGAATACTAAATAATCTACTGTATGGTAAATCTCAAATCACTTGATTATAAAGTATAGGGGATACTATATATATTTAGTAGGGTTTAACAACACCTTAACAGCTGACGTCATATCGTGTCGGTGAGTTTTACAGGAGAAAGCCAGAGCACCCAGAGAGAACCACGAAGCAATGACGAGCAGCTGCCAGCTCCCCAACATCGTAACTCCGCACTGCAGCACAGGCAGGGTTAGATTGGTTGAAGACATGCGTACCATCGATGTGCAGTATGCCTTAGTATATGACATCATCATGTCCCCATGTGGACAATCGGGGTTAAGTGCATTGCCCAAGGACACAATGCGGGAGTCCGAATCGATCACTCAGACAGTCATCCATCCAGTGACTAACCAGGCGCGACATTGCTTAACTTCGGTGTTCTGACGAGAACCGGTTACCGCAATGCCACCACGCCCCTCATAGGGGATACTACACAAATTTTAAACTATTTAACCCAAACAAATCAAACAAACATCTGAACTATGAAGACTTGTAGTCTGTTGTTTCTGGTCAAGTATGATGTTAAGGAGTTAAGGGATTAAAAGACAAATAATTTTTATCTTGTGAATATCTCTGGATAAATTTTATGTACTCTTGCGTTATCATCAGATAATGGAGAAAAAGGAGCCAATATTGTTACATAAGAAATAGTGGTCAGTGTGTTTATTTGTTTAAATGTCAATCAACAGATTCTATTGTCACGTTTAGAAAAAAAAACTCAACATACGCGGTTCTGCTCTCAACTGGATAAGGTCTTATTTATTGCAATCTGTGAAAATTTGCAATACCTTCTCTGAGCCCATTGAGCTAAAATATGGTGTTCCCCAAGGCTCAGTACTCGGACTCCTACTGTTCCCAGTCTATACCTTACAACTCGGTGATATCATAAGGAAGCACTCTGTAAATTTTCATCTGTATGCTGATGATACCCAGTTGTATTTGTCTGCCGACCTCTCTAAAATAAACGACTCATTAACAACACTAGAGGCATGCATCGAGGATATTTGACAATGGGTGGGGAGAAATTTTCTCAAATTAAATGATGACAAGACAGAATTTTTACAATTGGGTGCCAAACATCAGTTAGAAAATCTCCAATCAACTGTCTGAAAATAGGCAATGTCAATGTTAACCCAAGCGAAAATGCTCTGAACCTTGGTTTTACTTTTAAAAATATACTTCTCAAAGTTTGCTAAGCACCAAATATTTGACACATTATTGGGAAATTTGCTTGTGACATGTTTACGACATTTTTGATGGATATGATTGAGGAATGCATTGAGATGGTCACCAGTGTTTAGATTAGCTCTCATGACAGGCAGACTTTTCGTGACAGTCATGGAAAGCATGTACCCCTTGATTTTCATGATGTTTTCGTGTACTGTCTACATGTACATGATATGATATGTGTAGGGTATCCAATCTTCATTTCAACACAAACCCTTGTGATTTAATGATTGAATATGGCAAATGTAAGAAGACATTTGTCTGAAGCAGAAATGTGGCGGCTGTAGGGATGGTGGAGCAAGGGGCTACCCATTGTCAGATTGGTGAAGCCCTTGGTGTGCACCATACGGTGATCACCAGAGCTTGGGCAAGATTTCAGCAGTATGGCACACCAGTAAGACGGCATGGTGGTGGCAGAGACACGGCAACATCTGCAGCTGAAGACCGGTTTTTGATCATTCAGGCCCATAGGAACCGCTTTGCAACAGCATCGCAGTGACCTTCAGAATGCTACCCCTGGTAAATGTTTCGACACAGACTATCCAGGCAAGGTTGAATGAAGGTGGTCTCCGATCGAGAAGACCATGTATTCGCATTCCGCTGTCCCAGAACCACCACCAGGCACGATATGAATGGGCCATGGACCACGTTGGATTGACCAGAGAAGATTGGCGACCTGCCCTTTTTACAGATGAGTCAAGGTTCTGCCTAGACCACACAGATAGGCATTCTAGAGTATGGAGAAGACCAGGAGAGCGATTCATGCAGCCAACATTGCTGAGCATGACCGCTATGGTGGAGGGTCAATCATGGTCTGGAGCGGCATCAGCTGGGATGGACGTACAGAGCTGCTCGGTGTCCTTGAACGTGGTACATTGACTGCACAACGGTATATTGATGAGATCCTGGATGTCCACGTCAGATTGTATGCAGGTACAGTGGGTGATAAGATTCATTCTGATGGACGATAATGCCCATCCTCATGTTGCCCATGCTGTAAAAGAGTACCGACAGAGGGAGGGTTTTGAGCATATGGACTGGCCAGCAAGATCCCCTGACCTCAATCCAATTGAACATGTCTGGATTGAGTTGCAGCTTACAATTTCAGCCCGTCCAGTTCAGCCATGAAGTGTCCAGGAGCTTGGTGCCATGCTAGTCCAAGAATGGAACAACATCTCACAAAGGACCACCAGAAACCTGATTGGGAGCATGAGAAGGTCTTGTCAAGCTGTAATTAACAGTAATGGGTCTCATACTCGATATTGAAGCCATACCAGTTTTCTCCGTCAACTTTTTGGCATATTGAAAAATTTCCTCTTTTACCAAAAATATCCATTTTCCATGGTTATCGTATTCAAAAGCTAAAAAATAATGTTCAACACAAATAAATAAAATCTTAATTTCTGTACTTAAATCATTAGTAAAGATATAATTAAATAAAAAATATATACACTTTTCATTACAATATTTGAACTAAAACGTAAAACAGCTAGTTGGATGTACTTGGTGCTTAGCAACCTTTGAGTAGAAAAGCTTCGATCTGAGTAACCAAATCACTAATGTGAGCAAAAGCTGCTTCTTCCAGATAAGAAACATCAGAGGAATCAGAAAACTACTTGATCATGACACACCAAAAACTGTTATACAGTCTATGGTCCTGTCTCAACTGGTTGCAACTCTCTTTATTTTGGACTTCCGCTGAAATTTATTAACCTGCTTCAGCGCATTCAAAATACAACAGCCAAGATGATTACAGGCACAAAAAATTGACATTACACCAATCCTCAAATCCTTGCACTGGCTACCAGAAGAGTCTCGTATCAAAAATAAAGTATTAATGATGACACACAACATCATCCATGGAGATAATGCCCCTACCTACTTAAAACAGATTGTCACTTCACACAAACCAGAATAGAATCTTAGATCATCTTCAGAGAATCTTCTTGTCGTGCCCTGAATAAGATCCACTAAAAAAGATCATTCACTTTTACAGCTCCCTCACTATGGAATGCACTCACTCAGAATTTAAGGAAATCCCCAAATACTGAAAATTTCAAAAAAGGTTTAAAGACCCATCTCTTTTGGATAACCTTTGACTGCAGATTTCTTTCTTTTGAATGTTAGTTTATGTTGTGAGTGCTTTTGAGCAGTGTTTTGCTGGTAAAAGTGCTATATAAGTAAATTATTATTATTATTATAACAAGAGAAACATTTGTCTTACAGAAGCATGTCATTAATCAGCAAACAGACCAATTGCATACATGTATATAATGTTCACATTGATTTAAATAAAGTTACTAGTGGTCATAAAGCAAAGGTGAATTGGTCATTACGGACATTGCCCCAGCATTTTTTCTAAACAAGAGGCCCCAGGGGGCCTGAGGGAGCTCACCTGACATGGTAGCCTAAATATCAACCCAGGGAATTGATTTCAACAAATTGCATCTGCCCCTCCTAAGAAAAGCTTATACCAAATATCCAAAGATTCTGTCTGACAAGTGGATCTAAAAAAAAAGAAAGATTTTTAAAGAATATTCCTCATATTGACCTAAGTAATAATTTGGGCCCCCACAGGGAGCCCAAATATGAACCCAGGGACTTGGCTTGAACAAACCTGAATCGCACCTCCAGTGGGATGCTGTATACCAAATATCCAAAGATTCTGACCTTTGGATTTAAAAAAAAAAAGATTTTTAAAGAATATTCCTCATATTGAACTAAGTTATAATTTGGGCTCCCACAGGGAGCCCATATATGAACCCAGGGACTTGGTTTCAACAAACTTGAATCTCAACCCCCTAAGGATGGTGCATACCAAATATCAAAACACTCCGACAGCTGGATCTGAAGAAGAAGATTTTTAAAGAAAAATTCCTCATATTGAACAAAGTTATAATATTCAGGCCCCCATAGGAAGCCCAAGTATGAACCCAGGGACTTGGCTTCAACTAACTTGCATATCACCTCTCTAAGGATGCTGCATACCAAATATCAAAACATTCTGACTGCTGGATCTGAAGAAAAAGATTTTTAAAGAAAATTCCTCATTTTGAACTAAGTTATAATTCAGGCTTCCACACTGAGCCCCAATATAAAACCAGGGACTTGGCTTAAACAAACTTGAATTGGTTGATCTGAAGAAGAAGATTTTTAAAGAAGATTCCTTGTACTGCACTAATTTAAACATTTGGGCTCCCATAGAGGGCCCAAATATGGACCCAGGGATTTGATTTCAATAAACATGTGAAGCAATCTTCCAAAGATGTTATATGTGAAATTTGAAAGCTTTTGGAGCAGTGGTTTGGGAGAAAAGTAGTCTTAATTGTTTTTCCCATTACCCACAGTGTTAAAAAATGCTGACTCGGTACTTTTTCAAAGTCCCCAAAAAGTACCCCATGATAAAAACGATAACAATTTTTTTGGACCATTCCATTCTGTTGGTCCTAAGGAAGCTTCACACCAAATAAGAATTCTCAGTGCCGTGCAGTTTTAGAGATATGGGAGTTTTATTTTTTTTCTATTTTTAGCTCCTGCAGGTTCCAATGGGGCAACGTGAAAATTTCTTTTGGCATAAATTAAGTAATTACGACCCAATAAGCCCTCAGATCACATTTGGTTCAAATCTGCTTCTTGGTTTGGAAAATAGAAATTTTGGGCTGGGCAAAAATTCTTGACCCCTCCCATAACAAAGGCAAATATAGCTCCTCGAACTTCTCTTGAACAAATCTGAGTCTACACATCAAAAGGAAGCTGCACACCAAATATCAAGTCTCTGCTACTGCTGGTTCATGAGAAGAAGATTTTTTAAGATTTAAGCACACTTTTTGGGCAAAATCAAAATGCGATGTCATAACAAACTATTATCTCAAATATCAATTAAATTGGTTCAGCGGTCTTGGAGGAGAAGACGCAAACACCATGTTCATGGATGACGGACAGTGAGTGAACACTACAAAGGTCAGGTGAGCTAAAAAAGCAGGGTTATTGTCGTGATCTCTGTCCGTCCATCCCATCCATCCCATCATGTTCGTATGTCCGAACTTCGTATCACCAAGAGTATGTAATTCGAAAAATTTAAACTATGCTGAGGTGTTCAGGTAGCATCTGCAGATGTGCATAAAGGTTTCAGAATTTTAATTTGGTCCCAAGTGGGTCCACTTTTATTGTTATTGTTAGAAAATCGGTTTCCAATGAAAGGCTCCTGGAGTCTTAAATCTGAAACCTTTAAACAATACTAAGGTGTTCCAGTAGCATCTGCAGATGTCCATAAAGGCTTTGGAATTTTGATCTGTCAGAAAATCAGTTTGAGTGAAAGGCTCCTAGGGCTTTTAATTTCAAAATGTTGAAAGTGTGTTCATATGTTCCAGTAGGGTTTCTAGATATCTATAAAGGTTTCGAATTTTTGATTCAGCACTTGTAGCGCCACTTTTGCCATTAGAGAATCGATTTCTGGTGAAAGGCTCCTAGAAGTTTTAATTCAAAACATTGAAAGTGTGTTCATATGTTCCAGCAGGATGTCTAGATATGCATAAAGGTTTTGGATTTTTAATTTGGCCCGATGTGGTTCCCACAGCACCACTTTTGTCATTAGCGAATCGGTTTCTGGCAAAAGCTCCCAGAGGTTTTAATTCAAAATGTTGAAATGTTGTTCATGTTCCAGTAGGGTGTTTAGATGTACAATAAGGTTTCAGATTTTTGATTCGGCACCATATGGCACCCTTAGCAACACATTTGTCATTAGAGAATCAGTTTCCTGTGAAAGGCTCCTAGGGGGTTTAATTCAAAACGCTGAAAGTGTGTTCATATGTTCAGGTACGGTCTCTAGATGTGCATAAAGGTTTCAGATTTTATATAATACCTTTTCATTTCTGTCTGTATCAAGCATTAACCAATAATCAAGAATGCAAATGCGGGGATATACTATAGTGTGCTTTGCACACAAATGACACCATCTAGTTATTATTTCACTTGATAAAGCAACATGACCCTTTGAGATGCTTACCAAAATCTCCTGAGAAAATTCAAGAGTGAGTTTGAATAAAAAACACACAGATCACTCAAATATCATGCATAAACAGGACACACCTACATGTATATTGTCATTAAAATACAATGTATCAAGAGTTTGTCACATAAACTTAAATGAAAGAATACTTGAAAGACCCTGTTATATTAGCCAAAGAGTTCAATTTCAAAGAGAAATTGTTCAAATTAAAAGCTTTCAAACTGTATATAGTAGTAGTGTAACTGTGTTGAAACGACTAGTAAATTCTCTAGTCGACTATTCACCAGCTATTAGTCGTGGACTAGTCACCTCATTATAATTAGGGCTGTCGCGATTATTCGATTAGTCGACTAACCGTCGACTACTGAAGTAGTCAACGTTTTTTATTTTAGTCGATCGTCGTTCATTTTCAAGGTGGTACACGTCTACTACACATCGGGGCTAAATTGCATTGTTTTGTGAGGTGAATGATCATTGAAGGTGAATAACTTTAAATATCTAACCATAGTTAACATTCATATCCGGAAGACTGTACGATTGTCACTGACTGTGTAAGAAAGAACACTCACAGTTACTCGAGAAGAATAGATTCTTCTGAATTTCTCCAGTCTTGTACACACGAATGCACCCACTGGAAAACCCAAAGTGCGGAGGTGACAAAATTATGACGAAAGTCAGAACGTCAGATCACTTCTCAAAGTTCGGAACTTCAGACTAAGATCCAATTTTAACAACTGACGAGGGAATGAATAGATCTCAATGTTCAAAATTTCGAAAAACTTATTGCAGAAAGGAAACATATGCAGGAACGTTCTTTGGTAAATTCATTTTAATTCATCGGCTTCAATCTAGTTCAAACTTGGACCCGCAGTCAGTAATATTATTTTTGGGGTTGGTTCGTCCTACAGGACGTACCAACCCCAAAAATTATATTACGGACTGTGGGTCCAAGATTGGACTACATGTAGCTTCAGTCGGGACCGATTTGTTGTTCCCACAACCCCACTTCGTCTGAACACACTGGTGCCATTGTCATTTTCAGAGTTTTACGAACAGACGAATGATTTGCTAAAAAATCATGGGAAGCGACTATTAATTGACTAACCGTCGATTACTGGTCACGATTAGTCGATTACAAAAAATGATAGTCGCGACAGCCCTAATTATAATTTAGGTCATTGTAGTCATTAAAACGGCTCAATTTGCCAGGATAATCAATGGAAAATGAAAAATTTATACCAATTTTAATATTTTTAATACTTACCAATGGCCCAGACTAGCTGGTGCAACCCAATTTATTACCAGGGCCAAACACAAATTTTGGATCCCCTAAACCCCCAAAATTTGCCAAAAAACTTAAAAACAAGAAGACTAGTATGGTCCTCCATACTTTTGCGCAATGTCAAGGACAACAATAGGCTACCGCCATCTTGTCATTCTTTATTGTTGTGCCTGTTAAATTTTAATAAGAACTGTAATAAAACTCAGCAGGGAGGGCCATCCCGTCTGGGCCACTGGTAAGAATTAAAAATATTAAAATTGGTATAAATTTTTCATATTTTTCCACTATACGAATGGCCCAGACTTGCTGAGAATAGTAAACAGGCAGGTGGGCCTAGTACTTAATATTCATTGCTCCTATTTCAGAAAAACAATGAAAATATAGGTGTAACTCTATTTAAGGCCTAGCATAACCCATTATGCTAATTTGATAAAGGAAGCCAAAATATAAAGAAGTCCAGAGAAATGAGACTCTTTATAAATCATTAAAAATGTCCGAGTATTGTATAGAAAAGCTCGTCTTGGCACATGACATATACAATAACGCTTCACATCGAGCTACACATGAAAAGCATATAATACATTTAAAATTGCTTCATATCAAGCTACACATTAAAACTACCATAGCACCGACCCCAGGATACTATCACTGAAGGAGGTATGTCCATGTTTTTCACTATAAGCCAGATGACTATTTGGAAATACCATCCCCCCACCCCCCCCCCCCCTTCCCCTTGTTTTGAAAGTAACTACATGTACACTTCAAAATGAAGAGGGTAGCAGACTGGAGACAGTGCTAGAGCAGACCAAACAGAAGGTTGAATGAAAATCCTAATTAGAATGGACAACCTTCTGAGCTACCGATAACAGTCCTAAAGAGCTGAAATCATCCGAAATTGATTCAAAATCAAATTTGGTAAAAGTCGTCTGCTGTGTCCAATAAGCTGCTTGCATCAAATCTTTCAAAGAAGTACTACTAGCATAAGCCCAAGAAGAAGCTAAAGCTCTAACTTCGTGAGCTGAAATCTTATAAGCTATTCTCTGATTCACAGACAAAGCATTATAAGCTGACCGAATAGCTAACTGAATCCATCTAGATACTGAATGAACAGAAATATCATTTCTGTTTAGAAGAGAAAGAAATAACCTTTTCCTTCCTCTTCTAATAAAACTAGAATGCTTCTTATAAATCTTAAGAGCTCTTACTGGACACAACAAAGGTCTCTGACCATCTGAAGACGGTAATGCTTTAATAAGAAAAGGGCTAGGCCGTTTGTCCGGAACCTGATTCTTAGCTAAGAATCCCACTTTCGTAGTGTGAGTAATAGAATTACCAACACTACGATAATGAGAGTCTTCAATAGAAAAAATATGAAGCTCACTAACTCTTCTAGCTGACGCAAACGCTAAAAGAAAAACCGTGTTATAAGTAAGAAATTTAAACTCAACAGTATTTAACGGTTCAAAAGGTGCTTCCTGAAGTTTCAGAAGAACACAAGCTAAATTCCACTTAGGGACTAGTCTCAAGGTACGAGGTCTATTCACAGAAAAATTCCTCATTAATTATTTAAAGATACATCTGACCCAATGTTTAATTTCCCTTGGTGTGCATAGGTGTCAGAGAGCATAGACCTATAGCCCTTAATAGTGACTGGCTGTAGCTTAACTCCATCAAAAAGATAAATAATAAAAAAGTTAGCTAATTGAGGAATAGTTGGGTTAAAAAATCAATCAATTGTGATTCACACCAACGAACAAAAAACTTCCACTTCGCTTCATAATTTAACGAAGAGGTGGTCCTCCTACAGTTAGAAATTGCGTCCATTGCTCGTCTGGAAAACTGTTTTTCGTGCAGGAAGCCGACGGAGTTTCCCATGTGTCAGAAGATCCCGGAGAAGAGGTAACTTCTGTGGAAGGTCCCAAAGAAGTTCCCAGAGAAGAATTATCAACCATCTGAGACGACAGATTTGCAACCAGCAGAATCTTGCAAGAAGACTGTTTTATCTTTAGCAAGATCTGTTGAATGAGGGGAGCTGGAGGGTAAACATACCCTATTATCCCGTTCCATGAAATTGACAGAGCATCTACTGCATAAGCTTGAGGGTCCGGGCATGGAGACACAAAAGTCTGTAACTGATTGTTCAGGCTCATGGCAAAAAGATCGATCATTGGATGTTCCCACTGGAAGCAAATCTGATTGAAGACAGATTTTTTTCAACATCCATACTGAAGGTAGCAGGCAATCCTTTCTCGATAGAGAGTCTGCTATTACATTGAGATGACCTGGAATATGACGAATCGATATCAGAATCTGATTCTTTTGAGAGAAAAGAAGAATCTTTTTGGGGAGATTCAACAGCTGGACGGAATGAGTACCTCCTTGATTCCGAATATAGGCTACTTCTGTTGAATTGTCCGACAGAATTTGAACATGTGTTTATTACTCGACTGAGCCAATGATTTAGAGCTAACCAAATTGCCCTCATTTCTTTGTAGTTTATATGGGACACATGAAACTGACTCTCCCATAAGCCTTGACACACTTGATCACCCGGAATCAGAGAAGCACCCCAACCCTCCTGACTGGCATCCGTCATGATTATGAATGACGGCTCCTGAATCTGAAGCGGTATTCCCTGGGAAAACCACTGGATATCCGCCCAAATTTAAAGATGTTTTACTGACTGTGTTAAAACAATCGGACTGTCCAACAACCAACCTTTTATGCTCCAATTTTGAATTAGATAAATTTGAAGTGGACGAGTGCGCAAAAGACCTAGCGGAATTAACTCTGCGGCAGCGCTGCCGTAAAGTCCTACCAGCCGCATAAACTCTCTTGCAGTAATGACTTGAGCGTTTATGCAATATTTGCGTAAAGAGAAACTAATTTTGCTCTTGCTACCGGCAAACAGACCCGTTTGTTGAGAGTATCAAAACTCATTCCAGATGAACAAAACGACCTCATCGGTATTAAATCTGACTTGGCAAGAATGATTATAAAACCTAGGCGTCGTAGCAGTGATAGCAGAATCTGAACGTCGCTTTGAAGAGCATGAAAATTTTCGTACCTTTGAAGAATGTCGTCCAGATATGCTGACATCATCGAAGCCGAGTGAGCTCTAAAGTGGCTCATCACCTCACCACCCGAGTGAACGCCCACGGAGCAGGGTTCAAGCCAAAACACATTGCTCTGAACTGGTATACGTCTTCTTGAACCGCAAAACGGAAGTCTATACTTGCGGCGTAATCGTTCACTCGGATGATGCCTCTCACCGATCGAATTGTCTCCATATAAAATTTGGAGCAATTATTAGCTTGTTTTTCCAACTGAGATCGATGACCGGCCTGTACGAGCCATCTGGCTTCGGCACAAGAAGAAAGATGCCTGTAGAATCCCTTTGAATTGGGATTCTCTACGACCTCTACTGCCTCCTTTGTAGGAGAGAGTCTACTGCTGAAATCAAAGCCTCTCTCTTTGTTATATTTTGTGGAAGGTTCACAAAACGTGGAATCCACGTTAATGGAGGTTTTCTCCGGAACGAAAGACGTAGACCATTTTTTACAATGTCTCAAACCCAAAGATCCTGAGTTATTTTGTTCCAGTTGCTTGCGAATATTGAAAGCCTTCCGCCAACCGGAGAACAGAGGTCGAAATCTTCATTTGTAGGACTTACAAGGCTTATACAAGAAACCACGTGAAGCTCTCGCACCCCTCTGTGACGTCGGTGTGGGGTTACGCGTTTTGTTATTTTCCGACTGCGTCATCACCTTTTTGTAATTGCTCCCCTTTTTCGAGCCAACACGACCACGATTAGCTTTAAAAGCAGCATGGGCTGAGCCTCTCTTGGAGCAAAATTTACCTCTCCGAGGAGTACCAGTTGTGGAAGGCTGAGGCTGCGAAGCTCAGCGCAACAAAAGCTGACTTGTAGCTTTCTTAGAAGCATCTTCAAATACAGCTTTTAACTGATCATTGAATAATGAAGAGCCCGAAACGGGAGCGGCCCTTAGAGAGCTCTTAACACTGTCGTCACTAATGACGTAGATTTAAGGACAGCATCGCGCCTGACCAACTCTAAATTCACTACTGAAAGAGCAGAGTGGGATGATGTATACATGATGGCACGAGAGAGCACTCTCAAAGGAGATAACAACTCCTGTAAGCCCTCCGATTCCAAATTGCCGGCCAATGCCCTGCAAATATGATCTGCATATGACATAGCGTCCAAAATACTTCTGCTAGATTCAATGTAAGTGACTATAACAAAAGAACTAAAGCTACACGATGACGGAAGAGACATACCTAAGTCCCTAGCTCCATCATCCAATTGCAGAGGAGCTCTTGGAATCTTATTCTCGCCTACCGTATTTAAGAAGGTATTGCCTCTAAACGGTAGGTCATTGGTCAAGCTTCTAGCCTGAGCCAGGACAGCAATAGCTTTGTCACAACAATCTAACGCTTGGACTGATTGAGACGGATACAGAATGATACTTTCCTTCGACTTAATGGCCTCCCTGTCCAAAGAAGACAGGCGCTTGGCTCTAGAAGGCGCAGAACTCGACCAGAAGGAATTAATTCAGGTGAAAAATCCTGCAGGAACCTCATAGTTTCCATATGTTGCTCAGCCAAAGATGTAGTGTCAGTCTCGTCTTCATCAAACTCCCTAACACTACCAGCTAGAGGCTCCTGGTCTGGTCTATTATCAGCATACTGATTATTTGAGGAAACCCTTCTTTCTGCCAATCCAGCACCGTCCGAATCATCCAAATTGGAGATCGATGACGGCCGCATATTATGCTGGTGGAAGTCTGCAATTAGCTGGGCAATTGCACCAGCAATTCCGTATTCGAGGCTATGTTCACCCCCGGTCTATGCCTTTAGGCTCCGGAAGGTGATCTGACACAGAATGAGAATCAAGACAGGACTTCTTCCTCTTACATTTCGAACATGAGGACTTCATAATACACATACGCCCAAGGCAAAAATTTTAAACTGAATAGGAGCCGGTAACCAAGTCCAAAACAGGCACAACAAAGGCCCAGGTCAGACAACCGGTATCCCAAGAATACCCTTAACAATAGAGAAACTTCCCCAGAAGATTCCCCATAGAGAAGGGTAATGGCAAACAGACACACTCGAATATGTCAAAAATAACCGGTACGCGACAAAGGGGGTAAGAAAAATCCACATTCCGTAAATTATCTAAGATTTTTAAGAAGAATTTTATTTAATAACAAATTCGCAAACGGCAAATAGTTCTTAAAAATCTAATGAGAGGATTCAAGGGGAAAAAGGTGAACATTGAACACACATATAATGATAAACAAAAAATGAACAAATCAGGTGCATATCCCGAAAACGGGAAAAACAAGAAATATTATTTAATTTCAATAAAGTTATTGCTCTGAATGTTCAAAAACTCAATGTCTATATTCAGCTAGATTCTGCTGCAATTATTCCACCATTCCACTTCAATATCGTGTCTGGCTACATTATACTTTAGGATTTTATAGCACAAAAGTCAGGATACGTCTTGATCTGACATAGGCCAAACAACAGAATGACAAGATGGTGGTAGCCTATTGTTGTCCTTGACAACAAGTTGCACATTGCGCAAAAGTATGGAGGACCATACTGGTCTTATCGTTTTCAAGTTTTCTGGCAAATTTTGGGGGTTTAGGGGATTCAAAATTTGTGTTTGGCCCTGGTAATAAATTGGGTTGCACCAGCTAGTCTGGGCCATTGGTATAGTGGAAAAATATATAACAATTACATGAGTTTGGAGGGGTTACTATTTAATAATGGCACATACCATGAGCTGCACGTGGCACGCTGCCGTGGTATTGAGGCACGCATGGAATGGTTTGATCTTTTGATGTCGCAACAGTTTCGTAGACAATAAATGCGAATGTTTGGGTTGAAAATGACAGACAAAGCTCCGATTGAAATGCCTTTGATGTAATAAAAATGAGGAACCTGGAAACATTGTTTTGACTGGTGAGGTATGGTTTGGCAGAGTTTGGGTATGCTCATATATCACAAACCTTGTTGTTTGAGGTACGCTATCACATTTGTGCCATCATGCACGCAGATGACAATACAGGTGTGCAGGAAACCGTGCATTAAAAAAATGATAATTTGGGTGTGTATTTGTTCAACTTTACTTCTTTGACATGAAAGGGTTAACTGGTAGAGAGCTAAATTATTTTTTGACATTAGAATTTGTTCATGTGTCTTTGCTTTGTTACAATTTATGGGAGAGTGCCAGTAGGCACTCTCCAATAAATTGTAGCAAGGCAAATCCTACCAGACTAAATAATGTCACTTCAAGGATAAAGTGATACACATCCACTGAATATGAGGCCTTTAAGTTGTGGTACCTGTACTACTGAGTAAAGCCCAAATATGGGCTTCCAGCACTCTACCAGTTAAGGTGTTGGAATGTTGAATGAACAGTATCCGAATGTGACCAGTTTTATCAGTCAAGTCGATAACAAATGTTTGTTACTTTGTATCAAACATATCAAACTTATAATCAAAGTGCCGACAGTCAAGTGCAGGATATTTTCTGCGTGGGCAGTAGACAGCACATGTCTGTCTAGTGTGTTGACTTTCTCTTTGATGAGGTCTTTTTCGTCACATATTATAACTCTAAAAAAATCCCTCAGTGTCAGTAATGCAGCTTCCTGAATAAATTGACTATCCATCGTACACTTCTGAAGTGTTTTGTATCATATGAAAACCATGTTTTGATTTTATGAAACTGCTCAAAACTTTGAATGTATGTCATAAAAAACTTACTTTAAAATCTAACATTTAAAATTTGTTTTCCAATGGTCACTATCGGACAAGGGGATGTTGGTCAAAGGTGCATATTATTTCTTACCACCCCCCACTTTTCATTATTTGCAAATTATTCCCTCCAGAAATTCCAATTGCAAGGAATTGGTAAACATTAAACCGTTTGTAAAATTTATCTTAAAAGTGAATACAAAAAAAGATAACATACTGCGTGCCTGTGATTTTCAAATGTCAAGGCCTGGTATCAACTTATGGAACACAAACTTTCATTTGATTATTTATGACTAGTCGACTACTGGTTTTAATGTCGACCAGTGCCGATAATTTAACCAGCAACGACTAGTCGTTTAAACACTATATAGTAGTTTGGGGATGAACTGAGAGTAGTCAGTTTCTCATGCCTAGGTAACTTGTAAGCTGCACTAGGCTCTACTCAGAGATCAATGAAGGCCCACATTGTGTGAGAGGATGGAGTCATAAACCGCTGGGCACATTGTACAGTACAGCTGACGTGGACTGGTCACTTTCCACGGGGTGGGCAGTATTTCCGCGGATGCAATATAATATTATATTGCAAACACTAATTATAGGAATAAACAACAAAAATTTAATTGATGAAGCACCGTATAATTAAAATTTTGATGATGATTTTTGTTTGCCTGGTAAATGCATTACTGCCCACACGTGGATTACAACCAGTCCACAGTGACTGTACTGTAACTGTTGAAAAGCAAATAGCTGCGTGAACTCACTGAATGAAAAAAATTGTGTAAGTATTGTTTAGCAGGTTGAGGCCAAGTGAACATTTTGTGGACAGAATCAGTGAATGAGAAACTGATTTTCTAACATGAAAATGAAGTGACGGCAGCAGTGAAAAGGCAAAACTTTAACCAAAAAAAGTCCTGATGTCGATGGGTTTAACTCTATGACAGTTATGTCAACAAAAACATTCTTGAAAATGCAACACCATACTAAACCCAAATTGTGACAGACGATGGACATCGAAGCCAGAAATGTGTGTGTGACCAGGTCACAGCTAGCTGTGACATGGGTTGTGTGTCCCATATTCTCAGACTGCTGATAAATTTGTAAGGCTAAAACATATTGTGTCATATATTTCTCTATGCATGTAAATACATTGTCATTTTAGTGAGTTATCAATCGATCACCTTCAAATATTTAAAGTCACTGACCCCCTTCAGAAGCACACACAGATAGGCGTTGATAAGGTGGTGAGACTTCCATTCAAACCAAAATCCAGATGACAGCCTGGATGTCGACTGAGCCACTAGCAAAAATGTAGATCTTCCATCTCTTTAAAGTTATTTAACCCTTCACCCAACCTAGACGACATCAAAATCTATTATTTTAAATATCATTTTTTAAAATTTTTCGAGATTTCAACAAAACCAAATCATGTGACCCCCCTCATTGGAACGAGCTCAACGAGCTCGTTCCAAAGAGGGGTCACATGATATGGTTTTGTTGAAAGTTTTTGAAAAATAGTATTTTTTCCGCTGCTGAATTTGTATATTATGCGGGCTGATGCGGCCAATTCATTGGTTAAAGGGTTAATGTCCAATTTCATGACACATGAACAAGCCACGAACACCTGAATCTTTACCAGACACAACTGCTCAGGTTATACAATTTTTGCTGCTGACATTTACATGTATTGAATACATCAGTGGCAGAGCAGTTACACAAACAATATTGGCTCCAGATGAGTAGACTCAACATCAGATTTCTGGTTATAAAAGAAAATCCCAATCCAGTTTTTTTCAATGCACGCGTTCCAAAATGGAAAGGGCCTCTGACGGTCCAAAAAGGATAGATAGAACCCTGCAACTGCAACACAATATAAGTTATTGTGATGAATTGACAGTAATATGGTCTGAGGTTTGTAGCTTTAAGCTTATGTTCAACTGAGAAGTGAAGCATTGAGGTTGAACATTCGCTCAAATTCACAAACCTCAGATCCTGTTACTATCAATTCATCACAATAACATATATTTTCCAATAAGACCCTCTACCCATAGCCTAAAACCCACCTCA
Source organism: Pictodentalium vernedei (assembly GCA_031216915.1). NCBI lineage: Eukaryota > Metazoa > Mollusca > Scaphopoda > Dentaliida > Dentaliidae > Pictodentalium > Pictodentalium vernedei. The sequence continues at coordinate 174,267,655 of CM062288.1, read as the reverse complement.
TAAAATTAACACAGCAACTTTTAACAATCACAAGTTTAGTATATAAACCTCAATGTCACTGTACAAATAAGCAATAAATAATGAAGGCTGTGGTAATGCCATCTTAATTCAAATCGTAAACTGATTTTTGTACTTTAAACCACACTTCATTCGGAACATTGTCTGCTGCATAAGTGAAAAATCCAGAGAAAAGTAGCAGTTTGCAAGTCAATCCATTGATGAAATAATTACCAAACAGGCAACATCATTTCAAGTATTTTGCGTGGTGACGACAGATGATAGCATATGCTACTGGATCCGTAATGAAAGTGTCTATGACACTGTAGCTTAACTTGTGTGTTGTGTTTGATGAAAAGGATAATGTTCAATGTTTATGAAAGGATTATGAAATAAGACAAGAATTGTGATAATTGGGAATATGTTCATTTCTGTTCCCTGTATGCTATGTTTATGATAAAAATAATATGAGGTGACACTGTACTAAAGAGCTGAGGGGTGGGTTAATATGACCTCACAGTTAATGTATGTGGCCCTCACAGTCAACGTATATCAACAAAAGTTACCAAGTTACAGTGAAATTATTCCAAAACGACTCATCCTATCAAGTTACATTAAAATCCCTTCATAAATATGGCCTGTAGACTGTGCTAAAGGTTTTCGGGCTTCGGGCCCCTGTAGCCGTCAGTTTCCTAATTGCGTCCAAAGGGGACGTTCTCATCTAGACATTATATGAAGTCAACCTACCAAGTTACAATGAAATCCCTTAATAAATACGACCTGTAGACTGTGCTCAAGGTTTTTGGGCTTCGGGCCCCTGAAGCTGTCACAGTTGACCAATCATGACCAAAAGGGGATGTCATCATCTAGGCATTATATATGGAGTCAAACTTATGGGTTACAATGAAGTCCTTCCATAAATATGACCAATAGACTATGCAAAGGTTTTGGGGTTTGGGGTTCGGGCAGCCATCAAGGCTGAATGATCGCGACCAAATGGGGACGCTCTCATCTAGACATTATTTAGAGTCATCCTACCAAGGTACAATGAAATCCCTTCATAAATATCACCTGTAGACTGTGCTAAAGATTTTCGGGCTTTGGGCCCCTGTAGCCAACACAGTTGCCTAATGGTGTCCAAAAGGGGCCGTTCTCATCTGGACATTACATGAAGTCAACCTACCAAGTTACAATGAAATCCCTTCATAAATATGATATGAAGACTGTGCTAAAGGTTTTCGGGCTTTAGGCTTGGGCAGCCATCATGGTTGAATGATCGCAACCAAAAGGGGACATTCTCATCTGGACATCATCTGGAGTGATCCTATGAAGTTACAATGAAATCCCTTCATAAATATGACCTGCAGACTGTGCTCAAGATTTTCGGGCTTCAGGCACCTGTAGCCATCACAGTTGACCAACCACGACCAAAAGGGGATGTCATCATCTAGGCATTATATGGAGTCAACCTAACAAGTTACAATGAAATCCTTCCATAAATACGACCTACAGACATGCTAAAGGTTTTTGGGCTCGGGCAGCCATCAAGGCTGAATGATGGTGACCAAAAGGGGACGTTCTCATCTGGACACTACTTGGAGTCATCCTACCAGGCTACAATGAAATCCTTTCATAATTATGACCTGTAGACTGTTCTAAAGGTTTTCCGGATTTGGGCCCCTGAAGCGGCCACAGTTGCCCAATCGTGTCCAAAAGGTGACGTTCTCATCTAGACATTATATGAAGTCAACCTACCAAGTTACAATGAAATCCCTTCATAAATATGACCTGTAGACTGTCCTAAAGGTTTTCGGGCTTCAAGGTTGGGCGGTTAAAACCGCCCCCGGTTTTAACCGGCGGTTTTAACCGCCCCGGTCAATACTCCCTCAAGTGGTCAATACTGGTCAATTGAAATTTTGTAAAAGACAATCAAGTAGTTTTAGTAAAAGAATGTCATATAATATTTGAAAAAACATTTTTTTTATTTATCTCAGTGGTATTTTTATATTAAAGTTGCTATTTATATGAAATATGAAAGAAATTGTATTGTATGTAAATCCTAATAAGGCTGAAAACTTAGTGGTCAATACTTGATACTGGTCTATTTAAATATTTTAAAATATTAAAAAGGTGGATAAAATTTTTAAAGTTTATGGAATAGTATTTGTGCATGTATCACAAATGTCATTTTTACAGGTAAATTACAGGTATCACACAGGTACATGTAAGTACATGACAATTAATTAAACACCTGGATGACAGATGGTCAATTAGAGATTTGATTGTTAAAACAACACCCCTTCAGTACAAGGAAAAGGGGTAATAAAATTTATTTAATAATCATTCTCTTGTATTATCATTGATTTTGTACTATAAACTTCTTAATGAATAAAATAATACTATTTTGATATCATTTGTATGTACATGTAACCTCTTTTGTCCCTCTACAATAATAGATTTATGATTTATAAAGTTCAATTGGTCAATAATCCAATCGACCAGTATTGACCAGTATTGACCGGTTAAAACCAGTATTGACCACTGGTCTGGTCAATACTAGTATTGACCGGTTTTTTGCCAACCTTGGGCTTCGGGCTGAGGCAGCCGTCATGGTTGAATGATTGCAACCAAAGGGGACAATCTCATTTGGGCATCATCTGGAGTGATCTTACGAAGTTACAATGAAATCCCTTCATATTATGACCTGTAGACTGTGCTCAAGGTTTTTGGGTTTCGGGCACCTGTAGCCATCACAGTTGACCAATCACGACCAAAAGGGGATGTCATCATCTAGGCATTATATGGAGTCAACCTAACACGTTACAATGAAATCCTTCCATAAATATGACCTTTTGCCTATGCTAAAGGTTTTTGGACTCCGGCACCCATCAACGCTGAATGATCGCGATCAAAATGGGACATTCTCATCTAGACATTATTTGGATCATCCTACCAAGTTACAATGAAATCCCTTCATAAATATGACCTGTAGACTGTGCTAAAGGTTTTCGGGCCCCTGTAGCCGTCACAGTTGCCCAATCACGTCCAAAAGGAGACTTTCTCATCTTGACATATGAAGTCAACCCACCAAGTTACAATGAAATTCCTCAATAAAAATGACCTGTAGACTGTGCTAAAGGTTTTCGGGCCCCTGTAGCCGTCACAGTTGCCCAATCACGTCCAAAAGGAGACTTTCTCATCTTGACATATGAAGTCAACCCACCAAGTTACAATGAAATTCCTCAATAAAAATGACCTGTAGACTGTGCTAAAGGTTTTCGGGTTTTGGGCTCTGGCAGTCGTCATGGTTGGCAGATCACGCCTAAATGGGGAAATTTTCATCTAGACATCATAAGGAGTCATCCTACCAAGTTACAATGAAATCCCTCCATATTAAACATGTGCTGTGCTAAAAGTTTTTGGGTTTCGGGCTTGGGCAGCCATCACGGTTGACAGATCATGCCCAAAAAGGGACGTTCTCATCTAGGCATTATACAGAGGTATCCTACCAAGTTACCATGAAATCCCTTCATACATACGACCTGTAGACTGTGTTAAAGGTTTTCGGGTTTTGGGCTCGGGCAGCCATTCTGTTTGACCGATCGCGACCAAAAGGGGACATTCTCATCCAGACATCACCCCAAACCTGCATATGAAATTTTGTGATGATCAGACAAGAACTGCGGGGTGTAGCCTGTGCTAAAGGAAAATGTGAACAGACTCACAGACTAACAGACTAACAGACTTCTGCACGCGTGATGGCTATAGCTTATCTTGACTTTGTCAAGTTAAGCTAAAAAAGCAAAAAAAAATTTAAAAAAATCAAAACCTGCACACAAAAGTTCAAAATGAATGAATCCGGACGCCGACATGAGGGCTATGCCATAGGCTCACACAACTATCGTTGGTGAGCCAAAAAAACTATACAGCTCGGCAAATCAGTAACCTGAACATCTATATGAAGTAACAAGACAATCAGATTGATATTCTTTGAGTTATCGCATGTCAAAGAAATAGATCGGAAAAATGCACAATTTGATGGATAAAGGGTTAAAATCTCAGGATCAAACTACCCGATTTACACAAAAATCTATACAGCTCGGCACATCGGAAACCTGACCACACATATGAAGTAACAAGGCAACCTAATCAATATTTTTAGGTTACCGCATACCAAAGAAATGGATTGGAGTAATGGTTAATTTGATGGATAAAGGGTTAGTATCTCAGGATCGAAATCGTCAGATTTACATCAAAAACTATACAGCTCGGCACATCAGTTACCTGAACATATCTATCAAGTAACATGACAATAGGATTGATATTTTTATAATTATCGCATGCCAAAGAAATGGATTGGAATAATGCTTAATTGTCTGGGTAAAGGGTTAATATCTCAGTATTGAATAATCAGATTTACACCAAAAACTATACAGCTTGGCGCATTAGTAACCTGAACACAAATATAAAATATCATGACAATCTAAACAAGAGCACCGCTGGGCATTGCATCATACGCCCGTGAACTGTTCAAATTGTACCATTTTAACACATTTGCAATTTTTTTAGAGTGCGAGAAATTTATACTGGCATATATATATATGTTACGGTCAGACTATTCACTATTATGTATCAGTGCGAGAGATTTCGAGAATTACTTTTCCTTATACAGTGGAACCCACTTATTTGAATATCTCCTTATCGAATAACCCTGTTAATTGAATATAATTTTCAAACACAAAAACCATTGAACCCTGTTAATTGAATATAATTTTCAAACACAAAACCATTTACCATTCCTTCAATACAAATTTGACTTGCTAATTGCATATGAGTTGTAGAGTAAATTCCTGTTAATTATATAACAAATTGTGTAATATCTCGAAAAATTACTGTGACAATCACCAAATTCCCCTTATTTATTAACTTAATTGGCCTCAGTACATCCAATACAGGTATTTAATCTATTATATCTTGTTTGACAGAGCTCACAGAGCTCTGTCAAACAAGATATGATAGAATAAATGCACAGTTTAACTCAGAATAAAGGAATATAACCAAATCCCTGTTAACTGAATACTCCTGTTAATTGAATAAATTCCACCTGCAAAGTTATTATTCAATTAATAGGGTTCCACTGTACTTCATATAAGGCATAAGTTAAGGCAGGACATCAGTTCTATGCAACCCATACATGCTTGTGGTCCGAGTAATACACTTCCAATGTTCCACTTTGAGAATTGTCTTTGTTTGTGAAGACCCCACATTCGAACTTGACCTGTATTTTGTTGTGATTAAACCACATGCCAAGTTTGAAGCCAATCGAAAAACAAATACTAAAGTTATCATCCGGAAACCAAATATTTGACGAATTCAGTCCAACAGGGGCCATAATTCAGGCAAAAAATGTTCGGACCAACCCCATATTCGAACTTGACCTGTATTTTGTTGTGATTAAACCACATACCAAATTTGGAGCCGATCGAAAAACAAATACTAAAGTTATTGTTTGGAAACCAAACGGACGGACGGACAGACGGACAGACGGACGGACAACGCCATACTATAATACATCCCGTTTTTCAAACGGGCGTATAACAATAGTTTTCAAGTTATCGAATGCCAAAGAAATGGATATGGATGCCAGATGGACAGACAGACAGCTGGACAGACAAAGGATGGATGAACAATGGAGGGCCACCCCGGATGCCGGCATTATGTGTACCATTTCCCCTTTGGTCTGGACAATTACTCCCTATTTAAAGTACATAAATTGGACCTTGAGGTTAAGGTCACATGAAGGTCATGATGACATGTGGTCTCATTGTGATACATCCACATGTCAATCATCTAAGTCCTAGGTAAAAAAACAAAAAAGTTCTGATCTGGACAATTATTCCCTATTTGAAGTACATAAATTTGACCTTGAGGTCAGAGGTCAAGGTCACATGCAGTTCGTCAAGGTAGCGGACATGCGGTTTCATGGTGACACATCCACATGTCAAAAAAAAAAATTCTGGTCTGGACAATTACTCCCTATTTAAAGTACATAAATTTGACCTTGAGGTCAAGGTCACATGAAGGTCATGATGACATGTGGTCTCATTGTGATACATCCACATGTCAATCATCTAAGTCCTAGGTCAAAAAACAAAAAAGTTCTAATCTGGACAATTATTCCATATTTGAAGTACATAAATTTGACCTTGAGGTCAGAGGTCAAGGTCACATGCATTTCATCAAGGTAGCGGACATGCGGTTTCATGGTGATACATCCACATGTCCAAAAAAAAAAAAAATCTGGTCTGGACAATTACTCCCTATTTAAAGTACACAAATTTGACCTTGAGGTCAAGGTCACATGAAGGTCATGATTACATGTGACATGCGGTCTAATTGCGATACGTCCTAGGTCAAAAAACAAAAAAGTTCTGGTCTGGATAATTATTCCCTATTTGAAGTACATAAATTTAACCTTAAGGTCAGAGGTCAAGGTCACATGAAGGTCATCGAGGTAGATGACATGCGGTCTCATGGTGACACATCCACATGTCAAATAACCAAGTCCTAGGTCAAAAAACAAAAAAATTCTGGTCTGGATAATTACTCCCTATTTGAAGTACATGAATTTGACCTTGTGGTCAAGGTCACATGAAGGTCACAATGGTATGCTACACACCGGCTCATGGTGATACATCCACATGCCAAATATCTAAGGCCTGGCTTAAAAGGCAAACAAGTTTTGGTCCGGACAAAGTTTCCTTGAAAAAAGCACAAATCTAACCTTCAGATCAAAGGTCAAGGTCACAAGAAAGTCACAATGGTACGCTACACACCGGCACATGGTGATACATCCACATGCCAAATATCTAAAGCCTGACTCGAAATACAAAAAAGTTCTGGTCCAGACAGTTTCCCTTAAAAAAAGCGCATAAATCTGACCTTCAGGTCAAAGGTCAAGGTCACATGAAGGTCACTATGGTACACTGCACACCAGTTCATGGTGATACATCCACATGCCAAGTATCTAAGGTGTAGGTCAAAAGACAAAAAAGTTATGGCCCGGACAAAGTTTGTGTGATGTTTCCCTTAAAAAAACATAAATCGGACCTTCAGGTCAAAGGTCAAGGTCACATGAAGGTCACTATGGTACACTGCACACCGGCTCATGGTGATACATCCACATGCCAAGTATCTAAGGTGTAGGTCAAAATACAAAAAAGTTATGGCTCGGACAAAGTTTGTATGAGAAGAAGAAGAAGAAGAAGAAGAAGAAGAAGAATATACACTAAAACAATATGTCTCCCTTCTAGGAATGGGAGACATAATGGGAATCATGGCAATATGCTACAAGGTAAGTCGCCACTTGGAAGAAAAGAAAGACAAACCTCAAAACCTGCACATAAAAGTAAAAAAAGTATCACATTTGTTTCAAGGGGTTAAAATCGAGAAAAATACCCTGTCACTGTAACCACAATGGCAATATGCCAGTAAGGTGAAACTCTACTTGAAAAATATCCACTTGGAAGAAACGAAAGACAAACCTCAAAACCTGCACATAAAAGTCTAAAAAGCATCACATTTGTTTCAAAGGGTTAAAATTTAGAAAAATACCCTGAAAATGTTACAGTAACCACCATGGCAATATGCCAGTGAGGTAAAACTCCACTTAAAAATGAAAGTGTCAATGACACTGTAGCTCAACTTGTCAAGACAAAGACATGTACATGTATAGTATGTGACACAGCAATGACAAACATCTAGGTAATGACCTGATAACAAAGGTACATATAAAGTATTGTAACGGTCTGTACATAAATACTGAGCGTTGCCTGTAACAAATGTATAGGTAAAGTATTGTAAAGGTGGGTGACAGTCAGATGCTAAACTAGAAAAGAAATCTTTGAGTTCCAGGGTGGGTCTGACTGAACCCCAAAATATTTGTTCTCATAGCACAGTAATAACAAAGGCACCCCAAAACACACTCATTCCTGTCCCAAGGTGAAAACAAAGGTACCCAAGAACTTTCGTGAAGATCAGTTCACAAATATGAGCTGTGTAGAAGTTGTGACAAATGAAAGTGTCAATGACACTGTAGCTCAACTTGTCAAGACAAAGACATGCATGTGTAGTATGTGACACAGCAATGACAAACATCTAGGTAATGACCTGATAACAAAGGTACATATAAAGTATTGTAACGGTCTGTACATAAATACTGACCGTTGCCTGTAACAAATGGAAAAGGTAAAGTATTGTAAAGGTGGGTAACAGACAGATGCTAAACTAGAAAAGAAAACTTTGAGTCCCAGAGTGGGTCTGACTGAACCCCAAAATAGTTGTTCTCATAGCACAGTGATAACAAAGGCATCCCAAAACACACTTGTTCCTGTCCCAAGGTGAAAACAAAGGTACCCAAGAAGTTTTGTGAAGATCAATTCATAAATACGAGCTGTATAGAACTTGTGACAAAAACTGATTGGACCTAATTTTGGTACAAAATGGCCACTGGTAGCCATCTTGAATTTTGGACAGTACCCAGAAACACTCATTCTCGTCCCAAGGTGATAACAAAGGTACCCAAGAAGTTTTGTGAAGATCGATTCATAAATACAGCCTCTACCCTGAGCCGTATTGACATGTGTGCTCACATTGTGTAAGTAGCACTGAATAAATCAAAGTTCATCTAATTTGCATAATTTCTGCATGAAAAAAAAACCCCTTACAATATGTGATGTATTCCATTTTACTAAACATTCATACAAAAATTTATTCAAATCAGAACTTTCATACAGAAGTTCTGTACAAAAGACTGATTGCACTAATTTTGGTACAAAATGGCTGCTGGTGGCCATCTTGAATTTCGGACCACACCCAAAAACACCGCTCTCATCCCACGGTGATAACAAAGGTACCCAAGAAGTTTCGTAAAGATTGGTTCATAAATATGGCCTCTAGTCTGAGCTGTATAGAAGTTGTGTACAAAAAACTGATTAGACCTAATTTCGGTACAAAATGGCCACTGGCTGCCATCTTGAATTTTAGACCGTAACCAGAAACACTCGTTCTCGTCCCAAGGTGATAACAAAGGTACCCAAGACATTTCGTGAAGATGAGTTCATAAATACAGACTCTAGTCTGAGCCATATTGACATGTGTACTTACTGTGTGTAAGTCGCACTGAAAAAATCAAAGTTCATCTAATTTGCATAATTTCTGCACGAGAAAAAAAACCGTATTATATGTGATGTATCCCATGGTACTAAACATTCACACAAAAAATTATTCAAATCAGCACTTTCATATGGAAGTTCTGTGCAAAAATCTGATTGCACCTAATTTTGTACAAAATGGCTGCCATCGGCCATCTTGAATTTCGGACCGGACCCAAAAACACTCGTTCTCGTCCCACGGAGATACCAAAGGTACCCAAGAAGTTTCGTAAAGATCGGTTCATAAATACGGCCTCTAGCCCGAGCCGTATTGGCATTTGCACTTACAGTGCTGAAAGTAACACCAAAAATATCAAAATTAGTCTAATTTGCACAATTTACGCATGAGAAAAAAACCTGTACTATATGTGATGTATCCCATGGTACTAAACATTCATACAAAAAATTATTCAAATCAGAGCTTTCATATGGAAGTTCTGTACAAAAAACAGATTTCTGCATCATCGGTACAAAATGGCGGCTGGCAGCCATCTTGAATTTCGGACCGCACCCAAAAACACTCGTTCTCGTCCCACGGTCATAACAAAGGTACCCAAGAAGTTTCGTAAAGATCGGTTCATAAATACGGCCTCTAGCCCGAGCCATAGCAGCTTGGCACTTCCAGCTCTGAAAGTAACACTAAATAAATCAAAGTCAGTCTAATTTGCATAATTTACGCACGAGAAAAAAACCCGTATTATATGTGATGTATCCCATGGTACTAAACATTTATACAAAACTTTATTCAAATCAGAACTTTCATACAGAAGTTCTGTACAAAAAACTGATTTTTGCATCATCGGTACAAAATGGCCGCTGGCAGCCATCTTGAATTTCGGACCACACCTAAAAACACTCGTTCCCTTCCCAGGGTCATAACAAAGGTACACAAGAAGTTTCGTAAAGATCGGTTCATAAATACGACCTCTAGCCCGAGCCATAGCCAATTGTTGACGTACGGACACATGGACAGACGGCCAGACGGACGGACGGACAGACGGACGACGGGCCATGACAATAGCTCAAATTTGACTTCGTCAAAGTTGAGCTAAAAACTGATTGGACCTAATTTCGGTACAAAATGGCCACTGGCAGCCATCTTGAATTTTGGACCGCGCACAGAAACACTCGTTCTCGTCCCAAGGTGATAACAAAGGTACCCAAGAAGTTTTGTGAAGATCGGTTCATAAATACAGCCTCTAGCCCAAGCCGTATTGACATGTGCACTTACAGAGTATAAGTAGCACTGAATAAATCAAAGTTCATCTAATTTGCATAATTTCTGCACGAGAAAAAAACTCGTACTATATGTGATGTATTCCATGTTACTAAACATTCATACAAAAATTTATTCAAATCAGAACTTTCATACAGAAGTTCTGTAGAAAAGACTGATTGCACTAATTTTGGTACAAAATGGCTGCTGGTGGCCATCTTGAATTTTGGACCACACCCAAAAACACCCGTTCTCATCCCACGGTAATAACAAAGGTACCCAAGAAGTTTCGTAAAGATCGGTTCATAAATACGGCATCTAGCCTGAGCCGTACAGAAGTTGTGTACAAAAAACTGATTAGACCTAATTTCGATACAAAATGGCCACTGGCAGCCATCTTGAATTTTGGACCGCACCCAGAAACACTCGTTCTCGTCCCAAGGTGATAACAAAGGTACCCAAGACGTTTCATGAAGATCGGTTCATAAATACAGACTCTAGCCTGAGCCGTATTGACATGTGTACTTATGTGTGTAAGCAGCACTGAAAAAATCAAAGTTCATCTAATTTGCATAATTTCTGCACGAGAAAAAAACCCGTATTATATGTGATGTATCCCATGGTACTAAACATTCACACAAAAAATTATTCAAATCAGCGCTTTCATATGGAAGTTCTGTGCAAAAATCTGATTGCACCAAATTTCGTACAAAATGGCTGCCATCGGCCATCTTGAATTTCGGACCGGACCCCAAAACACTCGTTCTCATCCCACGGTGATAACAAAGGTACTCAAGAAGTTTCGTAAAGATCGGTTCATTAATACGGCCTCTAGCCCGAGCCGTATTGGCATTTGCACTTACAGTGCTGAAAGTAACACCAAAAAACATCAAAGTTAGTCTAATTTGCATAATTTACGCACAAGAAAAAAACCTGTATTATATGTGATGTATCCCATGGTACTAAACATTCATACAAAAAATTATTCAAATCAGAGCTTTCATATGGAAGTTCTGTACAAAAAACAGATTTCTGCATCGTCGGTACAAAATGGCAGCTGGCAGCCGTCTTGAATTTCGGACCGCACCCAAAAACACTCGTTCTCGTCCCACAGTCATAACAAAGGTACCCAAGAAGTTTCGTAAAGATCGGTTCATAAATACGACCTCTAGCCCGAGCCGTATCCAATTGTTGACGGACAGACGGACGACGGGCTATGGCATCTCAAATTTGGCTTCGCCAAAGTTGAGCTAAAAATATCAAAACCTGCAAACAAAAGTCCAAAACCTGTACAGAAAAGTCAAAAACCTGCACACAAATGTCCAACATTAAAGTAAATAAGTAGGGAAAGGGTTAAATAATATAATTACTGGCCCTAAGAAGCATTCTAACATAAAACTTGAACCATGGCAATATACTGCAAGGTAAATTACTCCTTTGGAAGAAAAGAAAGACAAATATCAAAACCAGTACACAAAATTCAAAAATCTGTACACAAAAGTCCAAAATTCAAATAACTAAGCATGGAAAGGGTTGAATAAAATATTACTATCCCTGAAAAGCATGATGACATTAAAAAAAAAATTAAAAAAAAAAACAAAAATCAAAACCTGCACACAAAAGTTCAAAATGTATGAATCCGGACGTCGACGCAGACGCCAATGCCGACACCAACTACCGTTGGTGAGCCAAAAATGAAAACAATACGGTGTGATTCGTATGATAATTCCTGTGTTTTTAACGTCCTATTGCAATAAATAATAATCAAGAATTTGTGTGCATTATCTGAGCACCGTGCTTTTCCAGCTTCAGTTTAATTTCAATGTTGGGTGGCAAAACTTCGTACAAAAATTGTCGAGGCCGGAATAAGAGCCCCAACTGCGGGGCTGGTCTCGGGGCCTGGCCGATCGGCCCTGACCAAATGCAAAGCCTGTATATGTGTCCTTGCTTTTCGTCCTTTCACTTTTGTTGTTTCTCCCTTTATTCTGAGAAGTTTTTTAACACTGAAAATGGAAACCTAGACAACAGGTTTTCTGTAATTGTTTCGGTTTCGATACCAAACCCAAACCAAACTGAATTTTCGTTAACAGCACATCTCTACCAGAACATTGGAACACACTTTCATCATTTCGAATTATAACTCCTAGGAGCCTTTCATCCGAAATCTATTTTCTTAACAACAAAAGTGGCTACGGGTGCCACATGAGGCCAAATCAAAAATCCGAAACCTTCACATGTATGCAGATATAGAGACCCTACCTGAACATATGAACACACTTTCAACGTTTCGAATTAACATCCCTAGGAGCCTTTTGCCGGAAACTGATTCTCTAACGAGTCAGGACAAAAGTGGCGCTATGGGTGCCACATAGGGCCAAATCAAAATCTGAAACCTTTATGCACAGCTAGGCACCCTACCAGAACATATGAACACATTTTCAACATTTCAAATTAAAACCCTTAGAAGAGTTTCATCAGAAACCGATTCTCTAATAACAAATGTGATGCAACAGGCACCACATGGGCCCAATTCTAAATTCCAAAACTTTTATGCACATCTAGACATCCTAGTGAAACATATGAACACACTTTCAACAATCAAAATTACATATCCTAGAAGCCTTTTGTCAGAAAGCAGTATTTTAGCTCAGTCTTTAAGTGGCGCCACTGGCACCTGACAAAAAATCAAACTACACCTATTTTTGTCATCTCTATACCATGCTTAAGAAGTATGGTAAGTTTAAAAAATATAGCTAAAACAAGTGGCTCCAAGGAGCCTTAATCGCTCACCGGCCAAAGTGGTTCAAAGAAGTATTTGGGGTCCCATTCAGTTAGACATGGTTCATCAACACTACAAAGGAATGAAGTCATGAGAGACAAATTTTATGGAACTAGGGACATGACTTGAACAAACTTGAATCTTACCCCCCTAAGGATGCTGCATACCAAATATCAAAAGCATTCATCTGCTGGATGTGAAGAGATTTTTAAAGAAAGTTATCATTCAGGCTCCCACAATGAGCCCAAATATGAACCCAGCGACTTGGCTTGAACAAACTTGAATCTCACCCCCTAAGGAAGCTGCATGCCAAATATCAAAACATTCCGACTGCTGAATCTGAAGAAGATTTTTAAAGAAAAATTCCTCATATTGACTAAGTTATAATTCGGGCTCCCACAGGGAGCCTAAATATGGACCCAGGGACTTGGCTTTAACAAACTTGAATCTCATCCCCACTAAGGATGCTACACACCACATATCAAAACATTCCGACTGCAGGATCTGAGGAAGATTTTTTAAGAAAATTCCTCATTTTGATCTAAGTTACAATTCAAGCTCCCACAGGGAGCCCAAATATGAACCCAGGGACTTGACTTGAACAAGCATGACCCTACCAAGGGGCAGGGCAACTTGGTTTGAACAAACTTGAATTGACATGTGATAGGGAACATGCACACCAGATTTGGTTCAATTTGGTCAAGTAGTTTGTGAGAAGAAGTCGATAATCTCAAGTTAGCACCGAATGGACGGACGATGGATGGCGGAAATTGATTACTAAAGCTCCCCTTGAGCTTCGCTCACGTGAGCTAACAATAAACTTTCCCCGAAAGTTTTTCCTTGTATGTGGAGAGTTATATACTTATCCTTATCTAGCTGGATTTATTTGTGTTGAATACATTGTTTCAAAAAATTAGATCGTTTGAAAGACGTAAATTTGCCAATAACGGGTCACTTGTGCCTATGAAGAATCACCTTGTTAAATGCAAGTCATGAGACTTGATGACTATATTTTTGGCTGTGTTATCTTCAAAGGAAAAAAAGCAAGCTAGTCTGAACATCTTTTGATAAATTGTTACAGTTTTCACATTGGTTCCGTTTGTATAAAAATATGTTGACAAGCATGTACGTGACATTGAAGAACGTCACCGATATTTCCTCCTTATTAGGGTTGATTAAAAACTATACCAGAACTTTGAATCAGGCATACCACGTATACTGGTATATTCAGGAACATTTTGACACAATTCTAAATCCCTGGGGGTGTTACATGTATATGGGATACATTTATTATTATGAGGCTGTTTTGTCGTCAAAACACCCATCTTGAAATGAACTGTACTTAGTGGCTATATATAATCAGTGGTGGTGCTAGCAATTCCCCGACAGTGGGGACTGACCTCCCAGATATGATGTGCCCCGGAAACTTCACAATCAAAAGGAGTGTTCCCAATAATGGTGAGGATGGCAGCCTAGGTTTATCAGAACTACTCTGTAAGACTGCTATCTGCTGACCCTACCCTAAATTGGAGCTCATGCTTCTGAGCTGAGGAGGGGCAGTATATAGCTGTTATACAGAGGCTAGAGTGCAGCCAAGAAACCACACTATAAAAGGCTAGTTTCCTGAATGGGAAAGGAGGGAGAGGTGGGTCTCTCTGATGAGGGGCTATAGCTCCCACTCACCCTCTTTTGGAGCTTCCCATGTATGCAATGCCTTATGAAAAATAATAAAATATGGAGCTGAAGGCCTTTCCCTGCAGTTTCCCCCCCTCCCCCCCCCCCCCCAGTTATTTATTTATTTAGACTCAAACAAAATATATGTTTGTTTTCGCTAACCTGACCGACCCGATTTCAAACCGCCGAGTCCAAATACTTTATTGAAATCGCAAAATAAAAGTGAAGAAAAATGGAGACATTTTTTACACTTTCTAAATCGCACCACATGTATTGATCGTAAAAAATTAAGATTTTATAGAAAAAGAAACCCTATTTTATATAAAAGCCTATCGAGCAACGGAACTTCATAACATAATATTCAGCAGTCCTCTTGTTTTGAATTGTGTGTTCGCATGCCTCACTTTTTCACAAGGTATAAGAAGTGTTAAAATTAGTTCACCTCAGCACTTGAAATAAATTGCCTTTTTGAGTGATTGTGGTAATGGACTGGTTAAGTAACATCATATTTGTCTTGGCTAAGAAAGCACAAATGACTTGCTTTTGTTTATTTCAAGACAATAAAGTTCCCTGTGCTGGTCTTACTTTTTGAGCACACTATTTTGAAGGCATGATGCTATAGTGTCATCAGCATGTGCAAACAGCCAATCACTTTAAAGTACAAGTGTCAGTTTACAGGGAATCCCTTGGCATTTCCCAAGGATAATTTCCAGGTTTTAAATAGAAGGCATGCCACTGGTCGAAATATACAACCAGTATATTTCGTTTCAAATTCGAGGTAAACAATATTCAATCACTTTTCGAGGTAAACAATATTCAATCACTTGCATAATAATGGTCACTGTTGAGACAAAACACTTGAACAGTTAATGAAGAAAAGTAATACAGAAACTTTTCATGGTCTACGTGGGCAGACATGGTGGTGAAAAGGGAAAAGATCTAAATTTAAACCAACATTAATCCACACTAGTGAAGTAAAATCACTTCTTGTAAACCGTGATATTAAAGCAAGTTGAAATTTATATACCGCCTTACCTGGGTAAAACCAACTTTTCCAAGGAACTGATTATGATTTAATTCGCCAGTGACGGTATTGACAATTTTACTGATTTTAGTCAGTATACCGTAAAACCACACAGCACTACAAAGAGGCCTATTTTATGTCGAAAAAGTTATAAACCGAGTTAAACTTAAGGGAACTGCATTCTGGAAAAAAAAATAAATAAAAAGTTTTTCCGACCTACCGACCCTAATATTATCATCACGGTGGCGGAAACAACCATATATATTTTTAGGCCTTACTGGTGTTTTAAGGTCACATATTTCTGCACAATGGCTAAGCATGACCTCAACACTTTTACGGGTGGAGGAAGCCAGTGTGCCCAGAGAGAACACCAAGCAACTGTCAGCTCCTTAACATACTAACTCCACACAAGCAAGGTTACATGTAGCAAGACAGGTGCACCATCGACGTGCAGTACTCCTTAGTACACAACGTCACCATGCCCCCACGTGGGCAATGGGGGTGAAGTGTCTTGCCCAAGGACACCCACTGCAGTTGTGATGTAGTTAATTTTATATTATTCAAACATGAGGTACGGTAGCTATTAAATTTATGTCAACTCACTTGAAATAGTTACTGTAGGCTGTAGCTCACAATGTGGAACTTGGAAGTGCACAGAACTGTCAGTCTCTTGCACAAGTTGCAGGACATTGATAATTTTAACTCACCAACTACTAAAATGGAATAAATGGGCAAAAATGTAATGTTTTTTTAATTGAGAAATGTGTTTTAGTATATTCCTCACACTAAGGAACATAAAAAATGCACAGAAGATAAAAACTTCTTATCATTTTGAAATATGTCACAGAAGTTCTGGAACAAATTTTCTTGTTATCCCCGCATTTGAAAAAATGCGGGGATATATTGGTCGTCTTCATCCGTTCGTCCGTACGTCCGGGAATGGTTTCCGGCGAAAAACTCCAAGGGGTTTCAATTCGAAACATTGAAAGTGTGTTCATGTTCATTCATAGGGTCTGTAGATGTGCATAAAGGTTTTGGATTTTTGATTTGGCCCTCGGGGGCGTAAGTGGCACCACTTTTGTCATTAGAGGAATGGTTTCCAGTGAAAAACTCCTAGGGGTTTCAATTCGAAACATTGAAAGTGTGTTCATGTTCATTCATAGGGTCTGTAGATGTGCATAAAGGTTTTGGATTTTTGATTTGGCCCTCGGGGGCGTAAGTGGCACCACTTTTGTCATTAGAGGAATGGTTTCCAGTGAAAAACTCCTAGGGGTTTCAATTCGAAACATTGAAAGTGTGTTCATGTTCATTCATAGGGTCTGTAGATGTGCATAAAGGTTTTGGATTTTTGATTCAGCCCTCGGGGGCGTAAGTGGCACCACTTTTGTCGTTAAATGGTTTCCGGCAAAAAACTCCTAGGGGTTTCAATTCGAAACATTGAAAGTGTGTTCATGTTCATTCATAGGGTCTGTAGATGTGCATAAAGGTTTTGGATTTTTGATTCGGCCCCGAGGGGTGCAAGGGGCACCATTTTTGTTGTTAGAGGAATGGTTTCCGGCGAAAAACTCCTAGGAGTTTCAATTCGAAACACTGTGTGTTCATGTTCATTAGTAGGGTCTGTAGATGTGCATAAAGGTTTTGGATTTTTGATTCGGCCCCGAGAGGCGCAAGGGGCACCATTTTTGTCGTTAGAGGAATGGTTTCCGGAGAAAAACTCCTAGGGGTTTCAATTCAAAACACTAAAAGTCTGTTCATGTTAATCAATAGGGTTTGTAGATGTGCATAAAGGTTTTGGATTTTTGATTCGGCCCTCGGGGGCGTAAGGGGCACCACTTTTGTCGTTAGAGGAATGGTTTCCGGCAAAAAACTCCTTGGGGTTTCAATTCGAAACATTGAAAGTGTGTTCATGTTCATTCATAGGGTCTGTAGATGTGCATAAAGGTTTTGGAGTTTTGATTCGGCCCTCGGAGGCATAAGGGGCACCAGTTTTGTCGTTAGAGGAATGGTTTCCGGCGAAAAACTCCTAGAGGTTTCAATTCAAAACATTGAAAGTGTGTTCATGTTCATTCATAGGGTCTGTAGATGTGCATAAAGGTTTTGGATTTTTTATTCGGCCCTCGGGGGCATAAGGGGCACCACTTTTGTCATTAGAGGAATGGTTTCCGGCGAAAAACTCCTAAGGGTTTCAATTTGAAACATTGAAAGTGTGTTCATGTTCATTCATAGGGTCTGTAGATGTGCATAAAGGTTTTGGATTTTTGATTCGGCCCTGAGGGGTGCAAGGGGCACCATTTTGTCATTAGAGGAATGATTTCCGGCGAAAAACTGCTAGGAGTTTCAATTCAAAACACTGAAAGTGTGTTCATGTCCATTAGTAGGGTCTGTAGATGTGCATAAACGTTTTGGATTTTTGATTCGGCCCCGAGGGGTGCAAGGGGCACCACTTTTGTCGTTAGAAGAATGGTTTCCGGCAAAAAACTTCTAGGGGTTTCAATTCGAAACATTGAAAGTGTGTTCATGTTCATTCATAGGGTCTGTAGATGTGCATAAAGGTTTTGGATTTTTTATTTGGCCCCGAGGGGTGCAAGGGGCACCATTTTTGTCGTTTTTGGCCCTGAGGGATGCAAGGGGCACCATTTTTGTCGTTAGAGGAATGGTTTCCAGAGAAAAACTCCTAGGGTTTCAATTCAAAACACTAAAAGTGTGTTCATGTTAATCAATAGCATCTGTAGATGTGCATAAAGGTTTTGGATTTTTGATTCGGCCCCGACAATAATCACAAATGCGATTGCGGGGATATACTATAGTGTGCTTTGCACACAAATGACACCCCTCTAGTTTTGTATTTGATTCCAGTACGCATTGACGTAAGCATTGTTGACCCGTTTTTGGCCCTTCAAGTTGGATTGTTTCTGATGGACAGGGAATGACCATCATAATCTTTTTTGGGGCACATAAAGTGTCAGGCCTTGACAATGCCATATTTTGATTAACCCATTAACAGGTTGCACATTTAGTTGTTCAATAACCTATTCTGAAGGTTTAGTAAATTTGGTTCATTAACCTGTTGGTTAACCAAAAATCCAAACACGATATGCCACAGGCATATCCCGAAAGCTGTAGGCCTGCGCTGCTGGGAAGGTTTGGGAGGGAAATGTAGATTTATGCCCCTTCTGTTGGCAACATGTGATGACTTCAGACGATAGACGATAAAAATATCAAGGAAACAGAAATATTATTTATTTATTTATTGGTGTTTAAGGTCACACATTTCTGCACAATGGCTAATCATGACCGCGACAGTTTTATGGGTGGAGGAAGCCAGAGTACCCGGACAGAACCACCGAGCAACGGCGAGCAACTGTCAGCTCCCCAACGTACTGACTCCAAACAAGCAGAGTTAGCATTGGTTGAAGACAGGTGCACAGTTGATGTGCAATACGCCTTAGTACACGTCATCGTGCTCCCACGTGGGCAGTGGGGGCGAAGTGTCTTGGCCAAGGACATAACACGGTTGCCACAGGTGGGATTTGAACCGAGGACTTCTCGGCTTGCAGTCTGTACCTCTACCAACTGGACCACCCACGAAACAGAAATACGCAATCACTAGAAATATAGAGTTGTGCCTCTTCAGTTGGCAGCATTGAATATAAGAGTTGTGCATCTTCTATTGGAAGCATTGCATATAGTGGTGAATAGGTCCAGAATTGATTTGGCTGTGGACCCATCATACATCAGGCTGCAATGCATTTCACTTTCCATAAACTGAAATAACATGTTTCTGATTATGCTTACAGTAGTCCAAACATGGCCTGAAAGTCTGTAATATAATTTTTTGGTTTGGCATGTCCTTTCAAGGACGTACCATACCAAAAAATTATATTACGGACTTTCAGGCCATGTTTGGACTATGCTTACAGATGAATATTCAATAAGCACAAATTTAATATTTGTACAGTAGAACCTGTCTTGAGAGACCACCCTTTTTGCCAGGCAAAAGTGGTCTCTCAAAACAGGTGGTCTCTCATGACAGGTCCATTATGGAGTAAAACAACCAAATGGTACAAGGTCACAGTGGTCTCTCAAGACAGGTGGTCTCTCACGACAGTGGTCTCTCAAAACAGGTTTTACTGTATGTGTACTACTTTCTGTTCAGGCATCTAATATGCCGAGTGTAAAAAAGTTGGTTAACCGATGGATCTTTTTGGTTAACCGATAGTCCGTTTGCCTTGATTTTTCTTTGCATAACCTCTAGGGGAACGGAACAATCGTTCGCCTGAATTGTCGAGGCCTGAAGTGTGATGATGGTAGGTTGACAAAATAAAGTACTTTCCTTTTGTAGAAATGATCGATAACCTTCTTTAAACGTCGCATAAAAAAATGTTCCACATTGACTCGTCTAATTTCATTTCGTTTCATTTTGGGACGACTTTGTCAATAGTCATTCAGGTTATAATGGGTCACCTTTCATATTTTCGTTTATTTCTCTCAAATAAACTAAGTCATCCAAATTTTGTTTTTTGTTATTAACAGACAGGTATCTGACACTCATTATTGCAGCGGAATTCTTCAGATAAAGCTTCTGTTTATTTTATAAAATTAGATCGTTTGACTGTCGCAATGTGGTCAGTAACGGGTCGCTTGTGTCTATAAAGAATCACCCTCTTTAGCATCCACTGGCGATCTATTTTCTCACTTTATATGTATTTATTGAACACAAAAAGTCTTTTGTGTCTTCTCTGAATTAATTTCACCACACTAGTAGTCACAACTTTTACAGTGGAAAGAAGTGAAAACGAAGTGGATAAAATACAGTAGTTTTGCATTCATTTTCTAAAAATAGTTCAACTTGAGCTGTGTTTCAATAGGTTTTACTGTGCATGTCTCACAGTCACCCGGTATTGACAACTCGACTCGCTGTTGAAACGGAATAAATAGATCATGATGCCCAATATTTATTCCAATTATTTTATCGTGAATTTGAAGCGTAGACAAACCTGTTCAAATAATAATAATTACATTCACACTCTTTATATTTCTCTTTCCGTAGTTGAGACAATAACTTTTTTTTGCAGTTTCGCGTGTCGAAATTGTCTTCCAGCGCACATTCAGTCTTTTTAAAAAAAATCGCTTTTGTCAACAAAAAACAACAATGACTCGCGAAACTTTCAAAGATGACGGGCAACACATTACTTCAAAAACCTGAAATAAAATTTTAGTTTGAAATATTCTTAAAATTCGATTTTTTTAAGGCTCAACGTCACCTGACCCGTTACTGCCAGTGACCTGTTACTGCCTGAATGACTGTAGGTAATAAAATTAAATTCCAGACCCCTAATTCAAAACAAACTGCATGATATATTTTGTGATATATTGCAACAAATTTCCTGCCTTATAGTTCTGTGATACATCTGTTAGTTACCAATATATCACAACAGAAACATGGTTTGACTCGTTATTGGCACAGACCCATTACAGGCACACTAACTGTATCACAGGTGGGAATTTCAAAGTAAACAAAATTCTCTTACTGAAATAGCAACTTAATCATCAAAATACTCATGATTATAAGAAACGGATAAAATTTTACACATGGCTGTCACGACAAGTAAAATATACCAGTACACACACACCCTTTTGAACCTTTATTTACCCATTTTTAACTTGTGTGTTCGTTTATGTTAATTGGTGTTCGTTCTTTAGTAGGACCGCTTTTCGGAGCATTCCCCAATCATTCATTTTTTTAGCAAGGAAGTCTTTTTAATTTTTTCTTTTTTTTTTTTTTTTTGGGGGGGGGGGTATGTTTTTTCCTCAGTTCTTATGCCAAGAGGAACGTAGAAATGCATTCATCGCCAAGGAAAATATTTCTGAAAAATGTTAGTTGCTTATTCAATAATGCCATAACAAACTCCTGGATGCAACTGATGTTTCTTAGTATGTTTCCTTATTTCGGGGTAGAAATATATTGTGCAAAGGCTGCAAGTGCAATGCTAGTTCGCAAAAAATAAACAAGGCTCCATCGTTTAACTTCGAGACAATCAGTTGTGTCAATGAATGACATATTTTATTTATTACTAATGATAAATAAGCTGTACTCACCGATATGAATACATGCCATATGAAATTACAAAACGGTGAAATATTGATTTTTTCTATTGACATAATTTTTTTAAATGTCTGCTGAGCCTGAAAAGAGGACGATTCTCATTGGATAGTGCATCACCACTCGTTTAGAAGAAATATAAAAATTAAAGAGAACTTCAGCAAAAAAATATGATTAACTCCACTACGACTGTCCTATATATATTTAAAAGTCACTGGTAGAAGATGTTCGAGAAATATGTTTGAAAATTATGGCGATTTATTATTTCGGCATAGCGAAACTCTGGTCGCCATTTCACATTTCGGCCAATCGTCCTTTCTATAACAAAATGACTTTTGCAAGGTGCGCTAAGTCAAGGCCGAAAGTCACATTCAAGGGACGTTATTCATCACAAAAGAATTCAAAGTTTTGCAAATGCAGATTCTCTTCAAACTCCGAAAGTCCTTCACACATTTTTCGAGCCATTGGAGTTTTCTTTGAGGGTGGGCGGGGGATTACAGGCCGTTTCCAAGAGGTCGAATCGTCTCACATTAAAATCTTTTTTTCTGAGTTATGACTTAGTTTAGAAAATGTCTTCATATACTGAGTCAAAAAAGAAAGTACCCGTATATACGGCAGCGTGCTGACGCCAGTAGATGTATTTTTTTACCTGTTCTAATTTGTTATAACAAGTTAACTAACTTGTTATAACAACTTAGTAACTTGTTATAACAACTTAGCTTAACTTGTTATAACAACTTAGCTTAACTTGTTATAACAACTTAGCTACCTTGTTATAACAACTTAGTAGCTTGTTATAACAACTTAGTAGCTTGTTATAACAACTTAGCTTAACTTGTTATAACAACTTAGCTTAACTTGTTATAACAACTTAGCTAACTTGTTATAACAACTTAGTAGCTTGTTATAACAACTTAGCTATCTTGTTATAACAACTTAGCTATCTTGTTATAACAACTTAGCTATCTTGTTATAACAACTTAGCTATCTTTTTAATCATTGCCCCCAAGGTCAGTTTGTCCCTTCCTTGGGGCCGATAGTAATTAGTCAAAACGCGTTTAACCCTTTACCTGACGTAACGGACAAAAACGGCCAGCACTATACACAAAAATCGCTATTCAGTCTTTTTTTATATTTACATTTTATGCTTCCAAAACAATGGTTATGACCCCCCCCCCCCCCCCCATTCGAACGAGCCCGTTGCGCTCATTCCAATGAGGGACCATACCCTGTGTTTTGGATGCAAAAAAAATGAAAATTTTTAGTTACACGAGAATTTTTTTCACGAGTATCGTCTGCTACTAGCGTTAGGTTATGGGTTCATGTGTCCCAGTGGGCGGAACTACATTATAAGCACTCTATCCAACAAAACAACAAAAACTTAAAAAAAAACTAACTTAAATAAGGCTCACAAAGTCTGAAATATCTTCGAGCTTTTTCAATAACGCCCTTTAAATATGGATATCGGGGGTTCTGGGAGACACAACGCAATTTGCCCCGACCAGGCATCAAACTCACAACGTTTTGATTGCAAGTTCATTGTGCTTGGGTACGCCCTTCTAATTTATTTATTTATTTATTTATTTATTTTTTTCTTTGTCTTTCAGCTCATATGTTTCTGACCATAGCTATTCATTACTGTAACACAGACATGTTCAAGTTCAGACTTTCATTTATATCCATGTTGCCCATTTTAAAGGACTTCCACCCCAAGCATCAGCTACTGGGTCCTATTCTACCAGCGAAACGGGGCTAGTTTACCACAGTGAACAAGCACTGCCTCACTTCCCGAGATCCCCACGGGGAGCGAACTCGCTAGCGGGGGCTAGCGATTTTATTTATTTATTTATTTATTTATTTATTTACTTATTTATTGGAGTTTAAGATCATATATTTCTGCACAAGAAGGCTACTTCATTGGGGAACTTGACGCTTGAAAATAGTCATATGATGGCTGACCAAACAACGCCTCGTGAATCTTTGTAGTATGCGTAGTGAATGTGAAAAAGAAACAAAGCCTAGTAGTGGTCAGCCTACATTCCAAGGGTGGGCCAGGCTACGTGATCACTCAGTCACGGGAAAGCCAACCGTTTTGCGTCGTCAAAATTATGCAGTGAGTGTGAAATACCAAACATTTCTTTTTAGTTTTCTGTTGCTGGTCTTCTCTTAGCTGGACCTAACCACTTGATCCTGAAAACGCAGCTCATTTTGAAGGCATACTGCACCACCTCTTGTATCAAGTAAAAATGGAAGAATCATGAAAGAATATTTTGTCTTAGACAGTAGCGGATTTAGACGGGGCGCATCCGGCGCGCGCCCCCTCTATTTTTCCCCGAGACATGTCGGAGCGCACTACTAATGGGTCGAAAACACCACACAACTTTACACAAGCAGTTTTTTAACATTTTGAGAAATAGCCCTTACTATATCTTACTGAAACAATGTAAATATGGGCATAATTGGAACCGGCTTATTCCACCGGTTCCAATGATATCCACATTTACATAGTCCTAGTAAAAAGCTTTTATAAAATATATATTTCTGGACATTTTTGGCAGCTTTCCTGGGTACTGGATTAAAAGTCACTTCAGACTCCAGTATTTATTTATCTTGTCCCAGGAGAGACCCCCAACCCCCTCCCCACCCCCCCCCCCACCCCCGCATTTAGAGATGGGAGAATCGATCTCGAGTTTATCACGCATCCTGTTGTTTCATGGCTCAGTTTCAGACAAAGACACGCCCCCTTTTCAGAAATCCTGGATCCGCCCCTGTTAGAGGGGGCAACGACGGCCTATTCACGTTTAGCAAGCTGTGCGACTTGACCTTTAATTATTTTGCCAACAAGGCCTTTTTCGAAAAACTAATCAAACTTTTATTTAAAGATGGGTACACCTTATTAAAACATTATAAATATGAATATCACTGGAACCTTCGCAATCACCCAGAACCGCCAATATCCATATTTAAAGGGCGTTATTGAAAAAGCTCTAAGATATTTCAGACTTTGTGAGCCTAATTTAAGTTTTTTTTAAAGTTTTTGTCGTTTTGTTGGATAGAGTGTTTAAAATGTAGCTCCGTCCATGGGACACATTAACCCATTACCTAACGCTAGTAGCAGACGATACTCGTGAAAAAAATTCTGGTTTAACTAAAAATTTTCATTTTTTGCATCCAAAACACAGGGCATTACCCCTCATTGGAATGAGCGCATATAACCTTTGTTTTGAAGCATAAAATGTAAATATAAAAAAGACTGAATAGCGATTTTTGTGTATAGTGCTGGCCGGTTTTGACCGTTACGTTAGAAAAGGGTTAAACGCATTTTGACCAATTACTATCGGCCCCAAGGAAGGGACAAACTGACATAGGGGGCAATGATTAAAAAGATAGCCAAGTTGTTATAACAAGATAGCTAAGTTGTTATAACAAGATAGCTAAGTTGTTGTAACAAGTTAGCTAATTTGTTACAAGTTAGCAAACTTGTAACAAGTTCGCTAAGTTGTTATAACAAGTTAAGCTAAGTTGTTATAACAAGTTAGCTATGTTGTTATAACAACGTAGCTAAGTTGTTATAACAAGTTGGCTAAGTTGTTATAACAAGTTACTAAGTTGTTATAACAAGATAGCTAAGTTGTTATAACAAGTTAGCTAAGTTGTTATAACAAGTTAAGCTAAGTTGTTGTAACAAGTTAAGCTTTGTTGTTATAGCAAGTTAGCTAAGTTGTTATAACAAGTTACTAAGTTGTTATAACAAGTTAGTTAACTTGTTATAACAACTTACAACAGGTAAAAAAATACATCTACTGGCGTCAGCACGCTGCCGTAGGTATATTAATAGAAACAAATGTGAAAAAAATAGCACAAAGAATGAAATATAATAGTTCTAATGTTGTCTGTTTGTGGACAAGAAGTCGTGCAAAGAGTTTAATGACACGTTGTTGTTTTCCACGCAACCGTATACAATTTTGCTACAGATTTCAAAATAGCACGTGCTATCCGAGAATGGCAAATTATATGGGTGACCGACGGCTTTCTTTGTGTTATGTTGTGCTAGAAAGCCTGGGTTATTGAGAAAACACGCTAGTTTTTGTCTTCCGACATTTTAAAAAAAGGCCAAGGTTAACCGAAAATCAGAGGTTGCGTGACATTGGTATGCATGACGCTGCTGGATACCTCCAGATGAGCTCGCTGCTGAGTTTGGAGTCACCGTGACTGTGGCCAATATTTACTGTTTCATTGGAAAGTATAGAACCACTGGACATACTGCCGACCGGCCGACCGCGTTCAGGTCCACGTAGAGTTACGACCCCTGCACAAGACCGACACACCAGGGCGTCTCACTTGCGGGATCGCTTCCTTCCGGCGACGAGGACAGCAGCAATTACTTCTGGTAGAACTAACAATAGGATCAGTGCACAAACTGTCCGCAACAGACTCGCTGAACACGGCATCCGAAGTAGGCGTCCGTACCACGGACCAATCCTTACCCAACGTCATCGTACCGTCAGAATGGAATTGGTACGTCAGAGTGTTCGCTAGACTCAGCAACGTTGGAGCACAGTTCTTTTAGTGATGAATCACGATTTTGTCTACGGTGCGCTGATGGTAGGGCAAGAGTGTATCGCCTACGAGGAGAACGGTTTTCTGATGCTTGTGAGCGGGAATGCGACCGTTTCGGCGGGGATAGTGTAATGATTTGGACAGGAATTTCCTTGCACCATCGAACGCAGTTGATCTTCATCGATGCCAATCTGAATGGACAGCGATATAGGGACGAAATTCTTAACGCTGTTGTTGTCCCGTTGTTCAACGCTAACGTCGGATTGCAGTTATTCCAGCAAGACAATGCCCGATGTCACGTGGCGTGTATCTGTCGTTACTTTCTTGAGGAGCAGAACATCGAACATCTTCCCTGGCCCCCACTTTCGCCAGATTTGTCGCCAATCGAGCATCTTTGGGATCAATTGGACCGTTGGGTACGACTTCATGATCTTCAGACGCTGGGAGATTTACGTAATGTTCTAAGGCAGGAGTGGATCATCCAGAGACTTATCAGGTCCATGCGCCATCGATGTCTTGCCATCCAAGAGGCAAACGGTGGACTTTTCATTTCACCCTATGTCTGAATTGCGACGTCCTGACGTGACGCTGGCAACAGTAAGAACATGAAATTATGCAAATTCAAACAGCTAGATTCGAAATGTGAATTTACAATAATTTGTTTGGGATTAAAGTCGATAATACTAAAAAAATTGCTCCTCAAAGTTTATTATACTTTCTTTTTTTGACTCAGTATATTTAATTAATCTGATGAATACAGATATGAAATATATGTACTAAAGTATACCTTTGTGAAAAGTATTTTCCCCAAACTGTGTTATATTTCTATGTAAAAGATTTGGTTGACTTACTGAGTAGTAGGAATGATAAATCCACAGATAAATCCATTTTAGAGGGTTTCTGGACGTTTTGTACCCAGGTCGTTTTGTACCCAATTGGACGTTTTGTACCAAGACGTTCTGTCCAAAGGCGGGTACGAAACGTCAAATAGTTTGGGTACAAAGCTTCCAGCGATTTTGGTACATAACGTCCAATTGGTTACAACACGTCTTGGTACAAAACGTCCTGGGTATTCATTTATTTATTTATTAAGGTTTAACGATACTTTAACAGCCAAGGTCATATCGTGTCGGTGAGTTTTACGGGTGGAGGAAGCCGTAGTACCCGAATAGAACCACTGAGCAACGACGAGCAGCTGTCAGGAGTCACCGGTTGCGGCGTCGTCGTGATGGTCTCTTTGACTGATGTCTGTTGAACCCTCGGGTGAGGACCAGTGTGAGGGGTTGGGTCCTCTCACAAAGGTACTACCTCTCCCCGAGAGTGCAGTCGGTCTGGGTTTTCAGGCAAGTATAGTCTGCCACTTCGGAGATGATATTGAGTGATGGCCATCACTGGCAAGTATAATCTGCCTCAGGCTGTCTCAGTTAGATAGGATGTCTTTGGAAGGAAACAACAACGACCCCTTTCGGGGTCCACCAAGAAGAAGACCCGAACTTCCCTGGTTCGGGGGCAGGCCTGCATTGTAATCCTATTGGGTTGGGACAAAAAGATGCGCAATGCGCTTACAAAAACGGGCAGAGGCGGGACGCAGGACCAACGCTCGCCTCCCTTAAAGTGGTTGACCACTTTTAGGGATGGAGCGGAGGATGTTCAGGAACCGTGGGTTTGACTGTTTCCATGACGGTTAGACTGTCTGTAGCGGTTATTGGGGTGCTGGTAAAAAAAACAAAAAAAAACATCTTCTGTGTACCTGCTTAAAAGAAGAAGGTAGAATTAGTTTTCGTTAGAATATGTAAACTGTAATAAATAAAAAGTAGCACCTCTTTAGTTGCGTGTCCTTGTGGTGTCTGCTGTGTGTGTGTGGAGAGTATGGAATGCACGAATCTTTACATTCGTAAGGGCAGTAACATACTCTCGTGTGGTATTGTGCTGTGTGTGTGTGCTTGTCGCTATGGGGGAGAGTATGAAATGCACGAATTTTTACATTCGTAAGGGCAGTAACATCCTCTCGTGCTTGGGACCCCAATCGTTGCGTGTCCTTGTGGTGTCTGCTGTGTGTGTGTGGAGAGTATGGAATGCACGAATCTTTACATTCGTAAGGGCAGTAACATACTCTCGTGTGGTATTGTGCTGTGTGTGTGCTTGTCGCTATGGGGGAGAGTATGAAATGCACGAATCTTTACATTCGTAAGGGCAGTAACATCCTCTCGTGCTTGGGACCCCAGTCGTTCCCTATTTATTATTTAGTTTTAAGGTGCCGGGCATCTTGTCATTCCTAGTTTTTATTCGAGCGGTCTTAGTTATGGTTACAATTTTTGGGCTTTTGTCGGCTTTCGCAGATTACTCCCAGTTCGGAGATTAGTTCGCTGTCGGTTAACCGATCATGATTTTTCGCGGTCTTTAATGGTGGGGATATCGGCCCTGTCGTGGAGTGTTTTGATGAGTGTGTCCCATGGGGCGCGGAGGGCAACTCTAAGCGCGTGATTTTGGACCCTCTGGAGTTTGCCCATATTAGTTTGGTTGAGATCAGTTAGTATGATTGCACCGTATTCGAGTACTGGGCGCACAAAGGATTTGTATAGTTTGAGTAGGGTGGACTGGTTGGCCCCCCATGTAGTTCCCTTAAGCATTTTCATTAGGTTAATTCGTTTGGTAGCTTTTTTCGCCATGTCGTCGGTATGTTTGTTGAAGGACAGTTTTTGATCAATGGTGATGCCCAGGAATTTCGCTTCTTTGCATTCCGGAAGGGTGTTATTCATAAGTTTAAGGTTAAAATCACGTTTATTTTTCTTGCAGGTAAAGGTGATTCGTTGTGTTTTATTGGCGTTTAGCTTAATTCTCCATTTGGCACACCATTGTTCTAGGTCATCGAGAGCGCGTTGCAGGGGTTTTTGGAGCAGATTGGCCGTATTGTTAGAGTCCCAGAGGCCCTTATCATCCGCGAATTGGGAGACTTGAACACGATCCTCGGTGAAGTTAAGGTCATTTACATAGAGGATGTAAAGGAGGGGGCTTAGGACGGATCCTTGGGGGGGGGGGTGCCTGCTTCAAGGGGGACACTGTCAGACATTTCGTTGTTCACTGACTTTAATTTCGCGATCATTAAGGAAAGAGGATAGTAATCTGAGCAATTTCTTGGGGAGTTTCATTTTTGATAATTTGTAGCGCATTCCATTATGCCAAACGGAGTCAAATGCTTTTTCGACGTCTAACAGGACTGCCGTGCCTATTTGCTGATTGTTGATAGCGGTTTTCATTTGGGTGACTAGTCGGTAGACATGTTCGATGCCTTCTTTCCGGTTTCTATAGGCTCTTTGCCATTTATTGAAAAAATCGATGTCTTCAAGATGCCCCCTGAACCGATTGGTAAGGATTCGTTCGAATGTCTTACCAATGCAGCTGAGGAGGCTGATTGGGCGGTAGCTGGTTGGATCGGAGAGGTCCTTGTCAGGTTTTGGTATCATGACACCGATGGCTTTTTTCCAACATTTGGGAAAGTAGCCATGGGTGAGGCATGCGTTGAACAGTTTGTTTAGTTTTTCGATTAGGGAGTTTGGGCTTTGTTTTAGAATTTTGTAGCTAACATCGTCTTCGCCGGGTGAGGAGGAGTTTTTGCATTTTTTTATGACGTTGATGATTTCATCATTGGTGATGGGGGTGACGAGGTCATCGTCATCTCCGTCTTCTGGCTCGTTATCGAATTTGGGGTCACGGTAGATTTCAGGGTGTTCATTGATGAGGTCGTCGATCGCGTTGATGGCGGCGTCATCATTGCCCGTGCCTTGATACGGGCGATGCGTTTTTCTTAGGAGGTCGGCAAAAGTGTCGGCCTTGTCTTTGTCGGTGCGCGTGAAGGAACCGTCTTCCCTTTTAAGAGGTTTGGCAGCTGCTTTGCCGCCCTTGTTTTTTTGCCCTGTTAGGATTTTGAAAGAGTCCCAGAATTTTTTGGCATCTTGGACTCCGTTTAGATTGTCAGTTGCCTTTTCCCAGTTGGCATGTTTTTCAGCTTTGAGGGCTTCCTTGACTTCGCCATGAAGGCGGTTATATGTTTTTTTGAGGTCAGCTTTCTTGCCGAGGTCAGTTTCGGTTTTAAAAGCGCGAAAAGCTCTACGTTTGGTTTTGATTAGTGACAGTGTGTCGCCCGAGATAGTATTTCTCCAGGGGCGCACTTCTTCTTTTGGGCATATTTCGTTTAGGGTTGAGTTAATGGTTTTCTCTATGCCCTCGCATTGGCTTTCGAGTTCCGCTGCATTAGATGGGGGGGGGGGGGGGGGGGGGGGGGGGGGGGGTGTTTGTGAGTTTGATATCGATGATTTCGCGGTAGAGATTCCAATTAATTTTTCTAAAATTTCTGCGGAGCGTGGGGGGGGGGGGGTACCTAAGTGGGCCGTTTCCTAGCTGCAGTGAGGCATGGACCGGGAGGTAATCGCTGCCTAAGTCATCATCGCCGACCCAGTGGTCATCGATGTGGTTTATCAGGGAGTCACTGGCGATAATTAGATCGAGGATATCAGATGAGAATAGTGGGTTGTTACCGATATAGGTTGCTGAGTTGTCTTTCATGACCACATGAAGGTTATGTTTTTTTGTAATTTCGAAGAGGGCTTCACCGTTCGGGCTGGTTTTGTTGCAGTCAAAGTACAGGTGTTTGGCATTGAAGTCGCCGAGGAAAATGCAGTGTTTGTATTTCCTCGCAAAGAATTCAAAGACAGTGTCAGAAACAATTTTGCTCGAGTCGTTATAATAACAAACAATCGCGATGTTTTCTCACACGAATGATAAACTAATAGCGTGCACACATGTATGTTATTACATGTACGATAATATCATGTTTGCTACAACCGAAACAATCATCTCTTTCTTATTGGCACGAATTAAATTTAATCCCAATCACCCGACGATGCGGTGGATCACTCGTACAGAAGCATTTTCCATTCATTAAAACTTGACCATTTTCCCGAAAAGTGCTAATCCTCAGGACTTGTATTTGAAGTGAAAGATTATTAGTTTGATCGGTCCGCCACGGCTTTGAATCCTTTCCACCCGTAGTCGCTGCCGCAGCGACGGACACTTTATGGTAAAACACCTTGCACGTTCTGTATACCCAAAACACCAAAATGTTTAGCACAGAACCACTCAGAACCCCCATAGAGGCCACAGAGAATCTGCTGAACCATTTTTTGGTGTGTAACATACCTACTGACGTCTGAATTTTGCATATTTTGAAACAATTCACCATGCCCAACTTAAATTGTTTTTATTCCCAATATATTTCGCTTCCAATCTATCACCTCAAATTCCTAAAATTATGCCTACAAATTGGTTAAAAATCCACCTGGTTGTCCATAAGATAGAAATTCTACCAGACCCCTCTTGGTTTGTGCAGCCTATTTTCCTGCTTAAAACATAAGTTAAGTTTTCCCTAGATGAACTGAGTTCCAGTCGAAAACCCTGCTACTTGATAAATGCAAAGGGATTGATAAATACCCTCTCAATCTTACTCGGTGACTATAAATCTGCTCTGCGACTGTATCTACTGGGTGAAAAGACGCGATTTCAACATAGAAACTTACAAACATCAACAGAGAATCCTCTGACTGCTCATAGAATCCGAGAACTGATTGGGCAGTATGATATTGCTGGAGGATATTCCTACCCATGTAAAGATTTCTCTGTCACTGAAATAAGTATAATTTGGGAATAATTCCTGAAATTTCCTCCAGTAAACTGAATGAATTTTTTTAACCAATGATTTCATTGGTTAAATTTCGATAATTTTTTCAGCAAATGTAGTCATGGCTGCTTCACAGCAGCCATGACCACATTAGGTGAAAAATATCTTGAAAACATTGAGCGGGTTAAGAGTTAAACATACAGATTAGTTAAATTGTAATATGTAACCCCATTCAGTCAAATTTAGTCAAAATTACACTATTCTTCTTATCAAAATTTTGACTATTTCCTTCAGGCAAAATCAGCCATGCCAGTCTTCGTATCTACTATTTACAGCAACTTTGGTTTTCCTAAAATCAAATATCCAGTCAAAAAAATTACGTATACAATTTATTGAATTGTATAGACAAGTTAACTAACAGTCTGTTAGTTAACTTGTCTATACAAGTGTTAAAATTTCTCAGTGGAAATACCCTGCCGTAGCATTGAGAATTGCAAGAAAAATTCATTAAAAAATATAATTATAGCCTGTCAAATTTCATAGTCCTTCATGAAAATGTTTTGCGTGAATGGTTTCAATGAAAGTGTCAATGACACTGTAGCTTAACTTGTGTGTTGTGTTTGATGAAAAGGATAATGTTCAATGTTTATGAAAGGATTATGAAATAAGACAAGAATTGTGATAATTGGGAATATGTTCATTTCTGTTCCGTGTATGCTATGTTTTTGATAAAAATAATATGGGGTGTACACTGTACTAAAGAGCGGAGGGGTGGGTTAATATGACCTCACAGTTAATGTATGTGGTCCTCACAGTTAACGTATATCAACGAAAGTTACCAAGTTACAGTGAAAGTATTCCAAAACAAGTCATCCTATCAAGTTACATTGAAATCCCTTCATAAATATGGCCTGTAGACTGTGCTAAAGGTTTTCGAGCTTCGGGCCCCTGTAACCGTCAGTTTCCCAATCGCGTCCAAAGGGGGCGTTCTCATCAAGACATTATATGAAGTCAACCTACCAAGTTACAATGAAATCCCTTCATAAATATGACCTGTAGACTGTGCTAAAGGTTTTGGGGTTTTGGGCTCGGGCAGCCATCATGGCTTAATGATCGCGACCAAAAGGGGACGTTCTCATCGAGACATGACCTCAAACCTGCATATGAAATTTTGTGATGATCGGACAAGAACTGCAGGGTGCAGCCTGTCCTAAAGGAAAATGTGAACAGATTCACAGACTGGCAGATTAACAGACTTCCGCTCGGGTGATGGCAATAGCTTATCTTGACTTTGTCAAGTTTAGCTAAAAATTATATTTTTTATTACCTTTAAACAAAATCAAACCATTTTTTTTATTTCTTATCAAGTAGTTTTCATAGAGTGACAAAGAAAGTCAAACAACTTGATGGAAGCTTCTTGTTAAGGTTTTGCCAATCTACCGCTGGTTGATATGTCCAATAACATTTTGGAAAAAACTGTTAAAAAATTATTTGAACTCGGAAGGTTGGTTGGTTGGATGATTTGATGGTTGGTTAGTTAGTTATTGGTGTTTAATGACTCTTTTTACAGGAAGGGTCATCGCGTGTCAGACAGTTTTACGGGTGCAGGAAGACAGAGTACTTGGAGAGAAACAGAGAACAACGGCGAGCAACTGTCAGACTCCCCAACATACTAACTCCACACAAGCAAGGTTAGCACCCGTTGAAGACAAGTGTCCCATCGGTGTGCCGTATGCCTTAGTACACAGTGCCACTAGTGCCTTGGCCAAGGACACAACATAGTTACACCCTGGTGGGATCGAAGCATGGAACTTGAAAAGTTAAAATTGAAGTAAAGTTCATGTTTGTATTAAAAAAGGAGGTTTTGATATATTGAATAAAGTAAGTGTATACCAATGAAAAGAGCATAAACATATTGTAAATAAATTATGCCATTATATATATTATATTTCACAGTAATGAATATAAAATAGCAGCATTATTTGGAGTCATCCTACCAAGGTACAATGAAATCCCTTCATAAATATCACCTGTAGACTGTGCTAAAGGTTTTCGGGCTTCAGGCCCCTGTAGCCGTCACAGTTGCCTAATTATATGAAGTCAAACCTACCAAGTTACAATGAAATCCCTTCATATTTATTATTTATTTATTGGTGTTTAAGGTCACATACTTATACACAATGGCTAATCGTGATCGTGACAGTTTTACGGGTGGAGGAAGCCGGAGTACCCGGAGAGAACCACCGAGCAACGACGAGCAGCTGTCAGCTCTCCAACATCGTAACATCCCTTCATAAATATGAACTGAAGACTGCGCTAAAGGTTTTCGGGCTTTGGCCTCGGGTAGACATCATGGTTGAATGATCGCAACCAAAAGGGGACATTCTCATCTGGGCATCATCTTGAGTGATCCTACGAAGTTACAATGAAATCTCTTCATAAATATGACCTGTAGACTGTGCTCAAGATTTTCGGGCTTCAGGCACTTGTAGCCATCACAGTTGACCAATCACGACCAAAAGTGGTTGTCATCATCTAGGCATTATATGGAGTCAACCTAACACGTTACAATGAAATCCACCCATAAATACAACCTATAGACTATGCTAAAGGTTTTTGGGCTCGGGCAGCCATCAAGTCTGAATGATCGTGACCAAAAGGGGACGTTCTCATCTAGACATTATTTGGAGTCATCCTACCAAGTTACAATGAAATTCCTTCATAATTATGACCTGTAGACTGTTCTAAAGGTTTTCGGGGTTCTGAACCCTGTAGCTGTCACAGTTGCCCAATCGTGTCCAAAAGGGTACGTTCTCATCTAGACATTATATGAAGTCAAACCTACCAAGTTACAATGAAATCCCTTGATAAATATGACCTGTAGACTGTACTAAAGGTATTCGGGCTTCGGGCTCGAGCAGCCACCATGGTTGAATGATCGCAACCAAAGGGGACAATCTCATCTGGGCATCATCTGGAGTGATCCTACGAAGTTACAATGAAATCCCTTTATAAATATGACCCTGTAGACTGTGCTCAAGGTTTTCGGGCTTCGGGCACCTGTAGCCATCACAGTTGACCAATTACGACCAAAAGGGGATGTCATCATCTAGGCATTATATGGAGTCAACCTAATAGGTTACAATGAAATTCTTCGATAAATATGACCTTTTGCCTATGGTAAAGATTTTTGGGCTCGGGCACCCATCAAGGCTGAATGATCGCGATCAAAATGGGACGTTCTCATCTAGACATTATTTGGAGTCATCCTACCAAGTTACAATGAAATCCCTTCATAAATATGACCTGTAGACTGTGCTAAAGGTTTTCGGGTTTCGGGCCCCTGTAGCCGTCACAATTGCCCAATCAGGACCAAAAGGGGACTTTCTCATCTAGACATTATATGAAGTCAACCCACCAAGTTACAATGAAATTCCTCAATAAATATGACCTGTAGACTGTGCTAAAGGTTTTCGGGTTTTGGGCTCGGGCAGTCGTCACGGTTGGCAGATCACGCCCAAATGGGGAAATTCTCACCTAGACATCATAAGGAGTAATCCTACCAAGTTACAATGAAATCCCTCCATATTAAACATGACCTGCAGACTGTGCTAAAAGTTTTTGGGTTTCGGGCTTGGGCAGCCATCACGGTTGACAGATCATGCCCAAAAGGGGACGTTCTCATCTAGGCATTATACAGAAGCATCCTACCAAGTTACAATGAAATCCCTTCACAAATACGATCTGTAGACTGTGCTAATGGTTTTCGGGTTTTGGGCTCGGGTTGACCGATCACGACCAAAAGGGTGTGTTCTCATCTAGACATGACCCCAAACCTGCATATGAAATTTCGTGACGGTCAGACAAGATCTGCGGGGTGTAGGCCGTGCTAAAGGAAAATGTGAACAGACTCACAGACCAACAGACTTCCGCACACGTGATGGCAATAGCTTATCTTCACTATGTCAAGTTAAGCTAATAAAAAGGTAGAAGCAGCGGATTCAGAAGGAATCCGAACTAGATAAATAGTTGTCAGGTTATTTCTGGCAATTGTAGGAAATAACTGAGGATTTGGGGAAAATCTTAACTTTTAAGTTTTTCTGATACAAAGGAACGCACCTTATTGTTGAACAAAAACGAGGATTCTGGAAGAACCTGAACCCGTTTCGATGGTTTTTGGCGATTTGGGGGTGATTGTTGGGTCTGTTTTGGTAATTAGATTTTACTCCTATTCAATCGAACGCACCCTCCGAACATACACCTTTTCTGTTAGAAGCAATACAGGCTTACAGCAACCACATGCTACCATAGAAACCAAGATAGCAGCCTCCAGTATACAAAATGGATGACGGAAACATGTGTCGCTCTAACAACATGCGCTGTGCATGCGCACTAAGACCACATATCCCTATGGGATGATGTCACAAAATGGCCACTCACGCGGGCTACCATGGCAACCAAACATGATGTTATTAGATCATGTGACTATGACAGCCTACAAGATCCATCCAATAGGACCCATTTCATCCTCTCCTACAACTGGGGAGGAGGGAGGTTGGAAAATGATTTAATTAACATCTCTGGCTAATTAACACCACAGAGGAATGAAGTTATTTAATTATTTATAACTCTGTTGTTCATGCCAGATGATTTTTTTCTAGTATCGGGATGCCAACAGAGAAATAATGCTCGGATTTCCAGTAATGCAAAACTAGGGAGTTCAAATATCAACCTAAGGATTTAACTTGACCAAACTTGAATCTGACCCCTACCCCTCCACCCCCAGGATGGCATATACCAAATATCTGGTTTGGGAGAAGATTTTGAGTATATTACCAATTTAGTACTGTGTTAAAATCCCCCCCCACCCTGCATAGAGAAGACAAATATCAACCCAGGGACTTTATTTGAATAAACTGAAACTGAACCCTCCAAGGATGCTGTATACCAATTATCAAAAGATTCTGATTGTATCTCAAGAAGCAGATTTTTAAAGATTATTCCTCATATTGGACGAAGTTAAAATTCACCGAGTTAAAATTTTGGCTCCAATAGGGAGCCCAACTATTAACCAAGGGACTTGATTTTAAGAAACTTAAATCTAACTCCCCTATGTATACCATATGTCAAAACATTCTAACTGGGGGGGTTCGTATTTACTGTATTTATTGGTGTTTAAGGTCATATTTTTGCACAATGGCAAATCATGACCACAACATGAGTGTCAACTCAAGATCAGGAGTGAGTGTTAATAAGCCATGTTGCCCATTTTATAGGGGGTTTGCACCTCCCAAGCATTGGTGACTGGATCCAATTTTACCAGTAAAACAGAGCCTGTTTACCGCAATGAACAGGCATTGCTTTACTTCCCAGGGTTCCCGCAGGGAAATGGGGGGTTCGTGAAAAGAAGATTTTTAAAGAATATTCTGCATATTACACCAAGTAAAAGTTTGGGCTTCCACAGGGAGCCCAAATATTAATTAAAGGATTTGATTTGAACAAACTTGAATCTGAACCTGTAGGGGTGCAGTTTACCATATATCAAAAGATTCTGATTAGTGGTTCTGGAGAAGATTTTTAAAGACTGATCCCCATATTGCACTAGGTTAAAAATTTGTGCTTAAATAGAGAGTCCAATTATTCACAAACTTGAATCTGACCCCCTGTAATGATTCTGTATACCATATATCAAAAGAGTCTGACTAGTTCTGGAGAAGAAGAGTTCTCAAGATTTTTCCTCATACTGGAATAAGTTAAAATTCAAGATCCAATATATATTACACTAAGTTAAAATTTGGATCCCCATAGGAAGCCCAAATATTGACACGGGGACTTGATTTGGACCTCTCTAAGGATGCTGCATACCAAATATCAAAATATTCTGACTGCTGAATCTGAAGACGAAGATTTTTAAAGATAATTTCCCATACTGCACTAAATTAAAATTCAGGTTCCAAAAGAGAGCCCAATTATTAACCGATGAACATGAGTTGGACAAATTTGAACACAACAAGTGTAAGGATTCTGAATACCATAAAGAGATGACAAGTGTTTCTGGAGAAAATAGTTTTAATGATTATCCCTCATATTGGACTAAGTTAAAATTCAAACTCCAACAGGGAGCCCAAATATTAACCCAGGGACTTGATTTGAACAAAATTAGATCTAACCTTCCTAAGGATGCTGTATACCAAATATCAAAGGATTCTGATTAGTGATCTGAAAAAGAAGCTTTTCAAATCTTATTCCCTATACTGCTCTAAGTTAAAACTCAGGGCCCCCGTAGGATGCCCAAATATTAACTGTGGCTCTTGATTTGAACAAAATTGAATCTGGATCTCGTAACAATGATGTGTACCAAATATTAAAAGATTCTAACTGGTGGTTGTGAAGAAGAAGATTTTTTTGAAAGCTTATT
The DNA here is from genome assembly GCA_031216915.1 of Pictodentalium vernedei. NCBI lineage: Eukaryota > Metazoa > Mollusca > Scaphopoda > Dentaliida > Dentaliidae > Pictodentalium > Pictodentalium vernedei. The sequence goes on along the minus strand of CM062288.1, from coordinate 174,228,998 downwards.
CCCCACATTGCCCTTAGTTAAAATTTGGGCTCCTGTTGTGCCAGCATACTAATTGTAATATGGTTATCTGAATAAATAGCTGTGCCCCAAAGCCTTGTTAAATGATTCTAATATCAAAAAGTATTAAAGTATTAAAAAATACATTCATGAATACATTTTAAGGAATTTGTATTCGTTTTCAAACACATTAAAAACATTTGTATACTCATTATCAAGTTCATAAAATTTAAACATAATCCTATTCAAATACATTTAGAAAGTTATTTACCACAACCCTGTTTGAAACTGTAGTTTTTGAGAAAAATATATCGTAAAAAGTTTTTTCCATTACTAACAGTATTATTAATTTATTAGTGTTTAACTCTTAATCTGCTGAGTACTTTTAAAATATTTTTCATCTAATATAGTTATGGCTGCTGTAAAGCAGCCATGACTAGGTTTGATAAAAGATTGTGAAAATTTGAATCAAGAAGTTACTGGTCAAAAAGTTGATTCAATTTGAACTGGAAAATTGTTAATTATGCTTAAATTTTTTCTTATTTTAGTGGCAACAGATTTCCTGCCCTGGGCAGGAATATCTGCCAGCAGCAGGTAAGTAGTTAAGGTCACTTTCAGCATCTTTCACTATCTCATGATCGAAGCATAGAGACGAAATCAGGTGTGGCCAAGCATTAAAACATATGCTGCTCACTTTAGAAGACTTCTACCACAGGCATTGCTAGGCCATAGAATGCAGTGAGGAACTAGATGACAATATTTGGTATTGGTGGATTCAGACAATGGAAAGCATCAGGTGTGTAACTTATGGAAATCCTGCATAGAATATTTGAGCATGACAGAGTATAACATATGCAGGCTTCCTGCAGGCAAGGACTGCTAAATCTCAGGGCTATTCAAAGTGGTTTCTTGAAATATTTCAGCATTTTTCAAGGCCCTACAATAGAAAAAGATTTTCAATGACTGCCTTTACTAGTCCTAACTCCAGTCATTACTCCCTTCTCCCACTTCCCTGCAAGAGAAGTGGGAGGAGGGGGCAATGACTGCATGGCCAAATTAGGACTATGCCTTCATAAACTCTGGCATATACAAACAACTATACAGTTATGATTACACGCTTCATAAGCATTTTTATTCTGTGAATATTCAATGCTTTTCAAGGCCTCCTGACATATTTTCTAGGATTTCAAGGCCTTGAATGATGCTTAGTTCAATTCAAGGCCATTTCTTGAATCCAAGGCCCCACAGGAACCCTGGTATGGAAATGTTGCATAAAATACTGAGGCCTGAATATCAGGTACAAGAATTTTTAGCAAAATTTGCATATAAAGTTACAGTGTGCATATTTCTCATCATTAGAATCCACCAATACAAAACATTTCTGCCCTTCTGTCAATAGTGAGTGGTTAATCGGCAGTGAAAATCATAACCGGAAAAACTGTGTAACCATCCAAGTACAGCTTTAACACTAAATGGCACATTGTTGCCCCTTCCAGCTAAAATAGTTCTAGGCCTAATAACAACCTTCTGAAATAAAATTTGTGAAGAGATGCCCCAGTGGGGTAACAAACTCTTAAATATTTCATAGGTGATTGGGGAGACTAGTTGAATTTATTTTTTATTGGTGTTTAAGGTCACTTTTATAATCTATAGCTATATCATGATTTCAGAATAAGTCAAATTTAGCCAATCATTGATACCTATCCTGTCCACTTTAGAGAACTTACACCCAAGGCATTGGTGATGACTAGGTCCTATTTTACCTGCAAAGCAGAACCTATTTGCCACAGTAAACACACAAACTGTTCCAATTCCAAGGGTTCTGACAGGGAACCAGTTCAATTGAGCACCCCTCAAAGATGATAAAGATATTATGACCGTGGGGATATCGATCAGGGCAACCGGCAATGACTTCTACCGAGGGTGAGGGCTTAAACTGATGTAAACCAGGGGTTTGTTTGTTGGTGGTTAACATCACATATTTATGCACATGGCTAATCGTGACACAACATGGAGATGAAGTCAAGCTTAGTCAATCGTTGATCAACATGTTGCCCATTTTAGAGGACTTTCACCCCAAGCATTGGTGACTGGGTCCTATTTTACTAGTAAAGCGGAACTGGTTTACCACAGTAAACAAGTGCTGCTTAAACCAGGGGTAGAAGCACCATCTCTCTCCAGCAGGTTATGATTAATTATTTGCTAGACACTGCACTGCGTCGTAGTTATAATTAATGGTCAACAGCGGAAGAGAACTAATATGCGCTGGATCACGATAAGGAAAAGCTGCGGTCTGGCTGCATTTCTGGGTCAGGCAGGGCTTCTTTAGTGTGAAACGAAAAGCCGATAAAGATTAACAATTTATTATACACCGACAATTATTACTATCTACATATCCATGATCAATTATTTCTATGAATTATCCCTTTAACATTATTCACCTCCAAACATGTGATCGATCACTGAACCTGCTAAAAATGCCCAACAATATAACTATATTTAAATTGCTTCCCAAACTCGAATTCGTAGAGAAATATTGGAACTACATTTAAACTTCTGCCAACTTATTATTTTACTCAGTTATTCCTATCTGCACTTACCAATTAGTTATTAAATAAAACTATTCAAACCATTGAGTCTCTCGTGGACCATAATATGCGCTTCACTCGCTTAACAATGCATATGCCGCTATCTAGGGTATTCGACCCCCAGATGCTGAAAGTGCCCTTAAACCACAAATAATGAATAGTTAACTATCTTTACTATCTCGCATAGTCGTTACAAATATCATTATAATATACTAATACTAATACTACTTAGCGTCAATTGTCCGGGTTCCTCAAGTCCATATGACTTTGATATCCTGTTATCCAAATGATAGCACTGGAACCGACCACTTATCACACAAAAGAAATATTAACACTACTTTAGCTTCATCATGTATCTCTTGAGCTCCATGTGATTCTTCTTCAAATATCTGTATAGGGCCTTATATACTAAACCAAATTCATTCTTTCTATTGGTAATGAAAAGCGACTAGTGGTTTATCTCAAATTTTCTGTGAGCGGTACTAATAAAACTATCTTGCCACACTGTTTGACAATGGGTTGTCAAGACTTGTTGAGACAAATGCCAAACGACTGGATTTTACACCTTTAATTAGGGAAGCGCAATTAACACAAAGACTGTTTGAGTTATTGTGTGAACAAAGCTTTCTTAATTAAAATATGCAAACTCATTTTCTATTCTGTATTTCGAACTATTTTAATGAACATAAATCAGTTTAAACAATATTTATTTTAGAAGCAAATTAATCTAAATTAACCTGGGGTTATTGAGAAGCATTCAAAGAATCGCAGGGAGCTCAAGAGATAAAGTAGTGTTAATATTTGTTTTGGTGGAGAAATTGGACTTTCGTTCAACTTTTTAGCTGGAACCCTTTCCCGATTTTGAACATGTTTACCATGGAGGTTGCAGCGGAATTATTGGATTGTCTTCGGATGCTGCACGAGAGAACTTTGCACAACTAGCAGCCAACACACCAGGTAGACCTCGCATTCCTAGATACTGAAATGATAATGTTGAACGTAACCACCAGTGGCTAAATACTGAAATGACTTACAGCCGCCGGGCACATCATGAATCTCGAGGTAGGCGACACCGATTCGCATTGTGTCATAGGTGCAGAAAACACTAGACATTATAGATGTAATAGCTGTAAGCGAATTGGTCACCTTAGTTCAAATTGCAAGTTTAACACAGCACCGATCCTGACCACCTCTGTCAGTACTGAAAAGGCTGGAAATCAAGTAGAAATTAGGCTAGAAAACGTTTACACACGAATTTGGTAGACACAGGAGCCAGTCGTTCGTGTATATCTAAAGCCATACTACATTCAACTGGTCTTTGGAGGAAGGTAGAAATTCTTCCACCCAGCGTCACATTTTTAACAGGTGTGAACGGCTATTTACTCCGAGTTCTTGGGGAAACAACTTTACGTCTATCCTTGGGTAGATTAGAATTAATCCAGACTTTTCTAATTTTGGAGGAAATGCCAGCAAACATTATTTTAGGTATGGACTTTTTAACTGAAAACAAGGCTAATATTGACCTAGGTCACAAAACTATTATACTGCAGGATGGTATGACACACACTCCAGTAAACAATGTTGAAGAACAAACTAAATGTACATATAACGTCAAAGTGTTAGAGAACATCACTTTGGCACCCCGTAGTGAAACAAGTGTGCCAGTGTGTGTAGGTCCAGATAGCATTGCTACTTCGATAGGAATTATAGAGCCCGATGGGAATCTGGTGAGAAAACTGCATGTCATGAGCGCATGAACGCTTGTTGAAGTGATTAATAATAAGGCTGTTTCCAAGGTGCTTAACCCAACTAATTCCCATATTAAGTTGAAGTCTTCACAGGTTCTCGGTTGTTTTCAGCACATAGGCCTAGAGAATATTTTACACACTGTTGATGAAAGTAATGTAAGTTCTGAAGCTTCGGTGAATGAAACAGGTCGAAATGGCCCGGGTAGTTGTGAAAAATATTTTACTGAGGCTGAGTCTCTTGGTATCGACTTGTCACATTCTTATTTATCAAGCATTCAGAAACAGGAAATTTTGGTGCTATTAGGTTAGAATAGGGACTGCTTCGCTAAGGATTTGTTCGAACTTGGAATGTCTAGCATATATAGCCATAAAATAGATACAGGTGATGCAGCCCCAGTGAGACGTCAGTTTATAGGGCTTTACCAGCAATGAAGGAAGAGATTAGCAGACAAATTGACAAATTTGAAGAACATAGCATTATTGAGCCTTCAGTCTCGGAATGGATGTCCCCAGTTGTTAAGATTAGGAAAAAGGACAATTCGTTTAGGTTCACTGTAGATTACAGGCAACTGAATGCCTTGACAAAACCCATTTCATTTCCTTTGCCCAGGTTGGAGGACGTTTTCGACACCTTTGGAAAATCAAAGTCTACGATAGTCTCTTGTCTTGATATGTTCTCAGGATATTTCCAGATTGATTTAGACCAGGATTCCAGAAACAAAACTGCTTTTGTCACCCACAGGGGAGTTCATCAATTTAAAAGACTTCCCATTGGCTTGATGAATAGCGCTTCAAGTTTCCAGTTGGTCATGGCTGAAGTCCACTCATGTTTATGTTATGTAGATGATCTTCTCGTATTTTCTAGGTCATTCGAGGAACATCTCCATCACTTGTCACAATTGTTTGAGGCCTTTACGCAGAGCAAATCTGAAGCTGAAGCCTTCAAAATGCGAGTTCACAGCAAAAGAAATACACTATTTGGGACACATTCTTTCTAAGGATGGTATTTCAGTTGATACCTCAAAAATGGACGCTGTGTCCTTGTTTCCTAGGCCAAAAAATGTCAAAGATGTCCGTACTTTTCTTGGTTTATGTAATTACTACAGGCGGTTCGTATTTAATTTTGCTAAAAAAGCGGCACCCCTAACTAATCTTCTCAAAAAGTCAGCATCATTTCAGTGGACCACAGAATGACTACACCACCCATTTTGGCTTTTCCAAACTTTGATCAAGAATTTTTCCTATATACAGATGCATCAGGTTTTTCTATTAGTTACATACTCGGTCAGTTGGACGAAAATGGTAAGGAAGTAGTAGTTTCATATGGAGGTAGATCTCTCTCAGAACAAAAATTTGGCATTTCAGAGTGCGAATGTCTCGCGATAGTTGAAGGTATTAAACACTATCACGTTTATTTAGCAAACGGCAAATTTAGCGTGATAACGGATCATGTTGCAAATTCGTATTTAAAACACCTTTAACAATGTGAAGGCAGGTTAGGCCGCATAAACAAACAAACAAACAATGTTCCAGACTCAAACGGAAGAGGTAATCCAACAGTGTGACCCTTTAGAATCCATAATACACGTTGCAGCGGTATCTGAGGCCGACATCAGACTCGTGCAAACAGCGGACGTTAATGTTTATATCAAATATTTGGAAGTTAGAAAATTGCTGGAAGACAACAAAGAAGTCAGAAGAATAATACTGGAAGCAAATGACTATATTCTAGAAGATGGGATATTATACCACCTCTATTATCCATCAGGTAAGAGACATCACCTTGATCGTTTAATAAAACAATTAGTGGCACCACTCAGTTTGAGAAATGACATCCTATTATCATATCATGACTCTTTACTGGGTGGACACTGGACACCAAGGTATTGACCGAACTTATCAATCAATCATATACAAATATATTTGGGCAGGCATGTACAGCGACGTTCAATTTTATGTAAAATCTGGTATTCAATGTCAGAAAAACAAAAATGTAACCCACAAACATCCAGCACCACGAAAACCGTTGCCAGCGGACAGATCATTCAGTCAGCTACAGATAGATATTTTAGGACCTCTTAAAACATCGCCAGGGAGATATAAGTATGTTTTGTTAATTATGGATGCTTTTTCAAAGTGGCCCGAAGCTTTTCCTCTTAAGACATGGAAGCATCAGAAATTGCTAAAATTTTATATTCAGAAATAATTTGTAGATATGGAGCCCCCAAAACACTTTTATTGGACAGAGGACAAAATTTTCTCTCCAAATTAATTAAGAACTTGGCAATCTTTTTCAGATCACTAAATTCGCGACCAGCAGTTACCATTCACAAACGAATGCCGCGTGTGAAAGGATGAACTCAACAATTACAAAAACACTGCAGATGTACCGCGATGAAAAATAATCAAATTGGCCAGAACTACTTCCCAGCGTAATGTTCGCATACAGAGCGTCGCCATGTACAGCATCCACCCAATGCAGTCCTTTTTGCGTGCTATTGGGTCAAGAATGCCAGCTACCGATCGACAATGAGTTAATTCCATCAAAAGATGTCGGTGCCGAGGCAAGTAAGCATTTAGATGTCATATTAAAAAAATTCGAGATAACAAGGGAAATTGTCAAGCAGAATATTGGTGACGTGCAGCAAAAATATAAACAGCAGCACGATAAGAGAGCAAAAACTCCAAAATTCTCCATTGGTGATAAGGTTTGGCTGTACAACAACAAGACACCAGTGGGATTATCACCCAAGCTATGCCATCCCTGGAACAGGCCATATTATATCACCCACAACAGTAATCCAACATATACCATCCGCCGATGTTCTGATGATATACAAATGAAGTCACCAGTGCACGCTGACAGATTAAAACCATTTGTAAACCCAAAAGATTGCCCAACGAATACTCTAGAGGAGGAAATGCTGCAGCAAAATGGTCAAAACCATCCTGTAGATAGTACCCCGGAAGCATCATCTTAAGACAGCAATGTGAGTTCAACAGAAAACAACAACGTGAAAAACGAAGGTGAAAAAACATATTTGGTAGACAAAATTTTGGCATATAAACAGATAAAAGGTCGGAAACATTATAAAATCAAATGGCGTGAATCAAAAGAGACCACATGGGAAACAAAAGAAAATGTGCCCGAAGAATTAATCCAGGCGTTCCATACTTCTAAAACGGCAAAAGGCAGAAAATGAAAAAGAAAACTCCGAACAGACGTCGCAGCAATATCTGATTCCATCAGCATTCCAGACTTAGATGAATGGGAAACTTTATGAAAGTGAATAATAATAATAGTAGTAATAAAAAAAAGTGTAAGTTTATGTCTGAACTAAACAATTTTAGCTTTATGTTGCAGCGCTACTGGCCTGCACATGCATGACTGCACATGACGTAATCATGTGCTTAATACTTTATAAAACCACATCGCTCGCATATACAGGTGTTATTTCGTATTTACGTTTTTTGTGTGTGTCATTTAAATTCCCCAACTGCAAGCGGATAACCGCGCAGCAGGTCCGTCACCTGCCACACAATTACGTATGTTCGCATATATATAAAAAAATGCGCCTGTCAGTTGAATGGTAACATCTGTCACAATTACTGTTGATAGCGAGCTAATAATAATAATAATAATACCAGAGGCTCAAGTGAGCCTAAAACGCTCACCTGGAACAAGTTGCACAAAGGGAACACTATTATTGAGTTTTGAGGGACCAGAAATTCATAGGTGAAAAGAATGTGTCACCTTAAATATTTTGTATTTTATGATGACTGTCATCATTCAGGTTGGAAAAACGATATGCAAGATTTTGTTTATAAGAAATTGTTTTGTTATCTTGGGGAGAACTGTTTGTTGGTAGCTTGCAATAAATTGTTTACAAATATTTATTTATTGGTGTTTAACGTCACATATTTATGCACAATCGCTAATCGTGACCACAACATGGAGATAAAGTCAAGTTTTGTAAATTGTTTATACCCATGTTGCCCATTTTAGAGGATTTCCACCCCAAGGATTGGTGACTGGGTCCTATATTACCAGTGTAACGGAACTTGTTTACCACAGTAAACAAGCACTGCAGCACTTCACGGAGTTCCCACGGGGGAGTAAAAGTGTATGTTAACCCTAATAATTTTGGATACTAAATATAATTTTTTAGTGTTCTGTGATTTGAGAATAAATGGGGAATGGGAAGGCTATGGGTATTTGAATTTGTTTCAATTTTTTGCTCCTGGGGTTCCCATTGGGCTAAAAAAAAAAATGTCCTCCGAACAAACTTGAATCACACCTCCCTAAGGATGATATACACCAAATATCAAAAGATTCTGACTGCTGGATCTGAAGAAAGAGATTTTTAAAGAATATTCCTTATATTGATATATATTGATAAATATGAACCCAGGGACTTGGCTTGAACAAACCTGAATCTCCCTTCCCTAAGGATGCTGTATACCAAATATCAAAAGAGTCTGACTGTTGGATCTGGAGAAGATTTTTAAAGAATATCCCTCATATTGCACTAATTTGAACATTTGGGCTCCTGTAGAGTGCCCAAATATGGACCCAGGAGTTATATTTCAACAACCATATGAATCAATCTTCCATAGATGTTATATGTGAAATATGAAAGCTTTTGGAGCAGTGGTTGGGGAGAAAAAGATTATTTTATATTTTTCCCATTACCTTCAGTGTTAAATAATGCTGACTCAGAGCATTTTTTCAAAGTCCCGAAACTGTACCTTAGGACAAAACCGATAGCAATTTTTTTTCACCATTCCTTTCTATTGGTCCTAAGGAAGCTTCACACCAAATAAAAAGTTTCAGTGCCATGCAGTTTTGGAGATATGGGCGTTTGAATTTCTTTCTATTTTTAGCTCATGAGGGCAGGGGGAAAATTTTTTTGGCATGAATCAAGTACTTGGGACCCAATAATACCTCATGGCAAATTTGGTTCAAATCGGCCTCTCTGTTCGGAAAATAGAAATTTTGGGCAGGGCACAAAATGGGGATCCTCCCGTAGTGAGCCCAAATATTGACCGAGAAAATTTCTTTGAACAAACTTGAATCTGGAGTACCAAAGGAGCTTACATACCAAATATCACAGCATTCTGACTGGTGGTTCATAAGAAAAAGATTTCAGGAGAAATTGATGCTTTTGGGGCATCACTCCCACCCCAGTGGGTTCACCGAGTTCATTTTAACAAACTGGAAAGAGGATACCCCCAAAATATTGTATGTCAATTTGTTTGGGTTTGGGCTAGTGGTTTTGAAGGAGAAGACCGAGCTGCGAAAGTTAACGGATGACGGACGACAGACGACGAATGCTAAGTGATGGCAAAAGCTCACACTGACTTTCAGTCAGTTGAGCTAAAAATAATAATTAATAATAATAATGATGTTATAATAATAATAATAATAATCATAATAATAATATAATAATAATAAAATACAAATGAATAATAATAGTTATATAAATAATAATTAGCGATATTACTGATGACATTTTTTCTTCACTGCAGAAATCTGTGTTGCCTGAATGCAATCTTGCCACTTGCATTCAAACTGCACATGATATCTCTTCGAAGTGTCATGGCAAGGCTCAAAGAAGGGGTAATATTACTTACTAATGTCATTAGAATCTTATTTTTTTCCATATATTAATTGCAGCGCAGCACCTGATGTTTTCCCTTTCAGGACAAAAATTTTGTTGGACCAAGATATCTCAATTTTTTTTCTAGTTTGTCCTCTCAGATCTAATGATGATTTGTCAAATGGTAAAGCCCAGAAAACCAAGAAACCAAGAAACAGAAAAGAGAAAGAAGACAAAACTACAGAGATATCAACACAACATCAGTGAAGAAAAACAAAGGACATAAATACAAATCGACAACAACTGGACCCAGAAGATGAACATTGTAAAATATACATTGGACCAGTACAAAGAAGATCATTTCAGAAGTCTTTGGAAGGAAGGCAAAATAGGACGCGAAATTCATTAAGAGGGACAAATATATTTAACAACAGTTTTAGTGACATAAAGGTAGTGATTTATAAAATACAAAACACCGAGCGGTAAAGAAAAATGGAGCACTCTTTTCATCATTGAAGCATGAACAATATTCGGCGGACATATTTATACTAATTGAAGATGATTGAAAGCAAAAAACAAATTCAAGGGAAGATAGAGAAGAAGAAACAAATTAGACATTTCATCCGACAATTTAATGTTCTTTTTTCAGGTAGTGTTGTAATATTTTTTCTAAAATGAAGTACTCGTAGAAAAAGTGGAACTTTTTTATCGTAGAGGAGAGCATTATGTAACGGGAGGATATATTGAGAAGCCTCTGAGTCTGATGTTTTGCCGTGCAGAAATCATTCTTGAATGCTTCTCAATAACCTAGGTTAATTTAGATTAATTTGCTTCTAAAATAAATATTATTTAAACTGATTTATGTTCATTAAAATAGTTTGAAATACAGAGTAGTCAATGAGTTTACATATTTTAATTAAGGAACCTCTGTTCACACAATAACTCAAACAGTCTTTGTGTTAACTGCGCTCCCCTCATTAAAGGTGTAAAATCCAGTCGTTTGGCATTTGTCTCAACAAGTCTTGACAACCCACTGTCAAACAGTGTGGCAAGATAGTTTAATTAGCACCTCTCACAGTAAATTTGAGATAAACCACTAGTCGCTTTTCATTACCAATCAGACATGTTAACCTCCAGAATAATTTTTCAGGGAACCTGAGGGTGATTTTCAGGGAAATGGGATGGATTTCAGGGAAAAGTTCGTGGACGGGCAAAATAAAAGAAAAAACTTGTGAATGTTCAGCTCACAGACCACTATTAACACAAGTTATATCCAGAACTAGTTGTCAACTATGCTGATGCATTTATGCTGTATGTTAAAAAATCATAAAATAACTGTTCATATGCCCCCCCCCCCCCGATCCTCTTCTTCATGAGCCTCCCTCCCCCACCACCACCACCACTCACCCACACTTGTCCCACAGAGAACCTCCACCTGTGGTTTGCTCTTATCAAAGTCTCCTTAGCTAATAATTTCCCAAGTCTGGAAATGTTAACAGGAAAAGATGTCCTGATGTTCAGTTACTTCAAGAACATTAGTACTCAGAAAGTATCTTTATCAAACCTCATGCATGTGGGACACTTGTGCCCTACACAAAACTTTTCTTTTCATCATTGAAGCATTTTTTTTAATTCCATTCGAAATTTTCTGGTTACAGATGGCCAACAGTTAACAGTTCTGTAGTCAGCACAACAGAATAAATGTGGTGTTAGAAAATAAGTCCATTGTGTTTAAATGTGCTGTCATAATTTTTCGGCATCCTAAGCGACTTTAACCTACTTTTAAGCTGTGCTTGAAATAAGCCAATTTCGAAACTGCCATCTTTGGACTTTAATCTATGCAAGGTCACAGGTCGCGAGGTGTAAACAGTGCGATTTCATTGCTAACAACGCGTTTTCTTGGAATGTTTATACCACGCGACCTGTGACCTTGCATAGATTAAAAGCCAAGATGGCAGTTTCGAAATTGGCTTATAGTTGTTGTTTATGTTTTGATTTTGGAAAAGGGATGAGAATTAAAGCTTTTCTATGAAGGAATAAATAAATATATATTATTTAATTCCTTTTCATATATTTTAATTTCCAAAAACTGCATTTAAATGAAGGTGGAGTTTTCAGTTTTTTGAAAGTTATTATAATATTATTATTTATTGGTGTTTAAGGTCACATACTTATGCACAATGGCTAATCGTGACCGTGACAGTTTTACGGGTGGAGGAAGCCAGAGTACCCGGAGAGAACCACCGAGCAACGACGAGCAGCTGTCAGCTCCCCAACATCGTAACTCTGAACTCTGCACCGCAGCACAGGCAGGGTTAGATTGGTTGAAGACATGCGCACCATCGACGTGCAGTACGCCTCAGTACACAGCGTCATCGTGCCCCCATGTAGGCAATCGGGGTGAAGTGTCTTGCCCAAGGACACAACGCGGTTGCCGCAGGTGGGATTCGAACCGAGGACCTCTCGGCTTGCAGCCTGCACCTCTACCAACTGAGCCACCGGGCCCCCTTTTGAAAGTAAGTCACCTATTTTCACTTCGACACTCGCACATTGATCATGAATCTCCGAAGAAAACCCCCAGAAATAAACATGAACACAGTTGAAATATATATCATAAAATAGCCTTTTCTTAAATAAATTTAACTTAAATCCATATTTTACTGCTTCGTGAGTTTTTACCAGAGTTTGAAATGCATGTGATTTGACTCGGAACATTTTTCATAAGTTACAACGGGAACGAAATATTTGACTGTTGTTTTCTGGGATTTTTGGTCTAAACTGATTCCCGTCCGGGAGGCCGGGAAGTACACTGAAATTCCGGGATTTTTCCGGGCATTTCGGGAGAGTTAACATGTCTGTTACCAACAGAAATAATGAATTTGGTTTAGTATGTAAGGCCCTATACAGGTATTTGAAGAAGAATCGCAGGGAGCTCAAGAGATACATGATGAAGCTAAAGTAGTGTTAATATTTCTTTTGTGTGATAAACGGTTGGTTCCAGTGCCATCATTTGGATAACAGGATATCAAAGTCATATGGACTTGAGGAAGCCAGAAATTGACACTAAGTAGTATTAGTATTAGTATATTATAATGATATTTGTAACGACTTTGCGAGGTAGTAAAGATAGTTAACTATTTATTATTGTGGTTTAAGGGCACTTTCAGCATCTGAGGGTTGAATACCCTAGATAGCGGCATATGAATTGTTAAGCGAGTGAAGCACATATTATGGTCCATGAAGGACTCAATGGTTTGAATAGTTTTATTTAATAACTAATTGGTAAGCGCGGATAGGAATAACTGAGTAAAATAATAAGTTGGCAGAAGTTTAAATGTAGTTCCAATATTTCTCTACAAATTTGAGTTTGGGAAGCAATTCAAATATAGTTATATTATTGGGCATTTTTATCAAGTTCAGTGATCGATCACATGTTTGGAGGTGAATAATGTTAAAGGGATAATTCATAGAAATAATTGATCATGGATATCTAGATAGTAATTGTTGGTGTATAATAAATTGTTAATCTTTATCAGCTTTTCATTTCACACTAAAGAAGCTCTGCCTGACCCAGAAATGCAGCCAGTCCCCAGCTTTTCCTTATCGTGATCCAGTGCGTATTAGTTCTCTTCCGCTGTTGACCATTATTTATAACTGTGCGGTGTCTAGCAAATAAATAATCGTAACCTGCTGGAGAGAGCTGGTGCTTCTACCCCTGGTTTACATCAGTTTATGCCTTCACCCTTGGTAGAAGTCACTCCCAGTCGCCCTGATCGATATCCCCACGGTCATAATATCAACGCAACTACCAAGGTTTTAAAAGGCCTGACTCTTATCTGTGATGGACATTGATTTATTACACTCCTGTTCTATGAAAGCTCCTATCTACAGCAACACTGCGGAAATTGAAAATCTGTTCCGCACATATGTGCGGAACGGAAGTCGCTGACAAGACAATTTTTATGAAGAAGCGATATTTCACAGATCGTGCACCACAATTACAATTTGAATCGCTAGCTAAAAATTGCAGACACATAGAACACATTGAACACAGAAAACAAACTAGTAACACAGGTTTCCTTTGTAAATTTGGTTGGCGATAAATAAAATGTGTTCTTTTTGTTGATAGTTGTCAAATGAATTGCTGAGTGTCCTAATAATTGTTTTTATAGACTGAAGGCATGTAATAAACACAGAAAGACTCGTGTGTATGAATGGGTAAATCCATATGGCATGTGTGCCATCGCAGAAGGATAAAACTCGAGGCCGCATGTGTAGAAATAACTTTGAAGATTCACTGTTCTTTACAACTTTTTATATCAACAATATTCATATACAGAACAAATAAATTACAGTTAGTTTTACAGGGAATGAACAAAATACTGTTATCACTGTCAAACACTTTATCCAATCAACCAACTGTCCATATACATCTATAGCTATGCAATGGTGTATATGCCACCCAACCATTCCCCACAAGTTTTAATAAGTTATCTGTGTCTATTCCAGGATATGTGAAAATTTACACTGGTTTTAAAACTTATAAACATTGCGGCTCAACCGAAGTGAGTCAGTTTTAAAACCAGTAAAATTTCTAGAGCTGAAATTAATCGATGATCAACAGCTTGATCGATCCAAAAAGTAATTGAACGATTAACCATTACTTTTGAACTACTGTATTATATGGCTTAGCAAAGGAACAAACTTGCTCCAAAACAGGCAAACATTGTCATGCTGACTCACATCAATTATATGAGACAGAGTAAAGCATGCAAGTTACTTGTTGACATACATGTTTACTTGCATGATCATCATACTATATCAGTGGCTGGAAATGGTCATTCTTAACCCTTTACCCATTGCTGGTAGCAGACAATACTTGCAAAATAAATTCATGAATTTTTCAATTTTTGTGTCAAAAACATAGCTTATGACCCCTCATTGGAACAAGCTCAACGAGCTGTAAATCATCAACGGTATTCTTAACTAGGCCCCTCTGGTTGTTATCCCCTCATTCCACTTCCCTTGAAGGGAGATGGGAGTTGGGGTAACAGCCGGAGCACCGAAGTTAGGACTAGGCCTACTACTCCCAAGTAAATTTTGCAGAATTCAGTGCTCTGAGAGTGCATCTGGGGCCCACTTCAGGGTTCTATATGTGAAAGTTTCATTGTGCCAAATTGTTTTTTGGGGGGGGGGGGGGATTGGGCGGGGGGGGGGGGGGATTTTAGGGAGGCAAAAAGGTATATTCACAAAGTAGCAGCTATTAACATCAATATGAATAATTTTAGCGAATAAATGAATAATATTGAAGCCCTTTGCTTTTCTGTTAATAAAATCATACATGCATGGGTGTTACTGGAATAAGCTCAAGTAATTTTATTGTTGAAGCCCTTTTGATTGTGCATTTGAAACTTTTCTTTGTGGGTTAGTTCTTTTTGTCAATAAAACCATACAAATATGGGTCGATTTATTTTATTTACTGTGTTTAAGGTCACATAATTATGGCTAACTGTGACTGCAACCTAGATATAAAGTCAAGTCCAGCCAATCGTTTATACTCTTTTTGCTAATTTTTTCCACACAGGCTTTGGTTACCGAGACCTAGTTTACCAGTACAACAGAACTTGTATGACACAGTAAACAAACCTGTCAATTAGCATTGGCTGTTTGCAATGCTGAGGCAAAAGTCGAAGAAAAATACATTTTTTTCCGCAATAAAACTGCCGAAGGAAAAGACAGAAAATATCACCACAGCTGCTAAGTGAACATCCAGGTTTGTTTCTGGTGTAGCAGGATATCTTCCCCCAGTGATAAGATATCCTAGGATATCTAACCCCCCTCCTCTGGCAGTTTAACAGCTGTGGTGATATTTTCTATCTTTTCCTTCGGCAGGATATCTTCCCCTAAACATCTCCCCCCAGGGGATAAGATATCCTAGGATATC
The DNA here is from genome assembly GCA_031216915.1 of Pictodentalium vernedei. NCBI lineage: Eukaryota > Metazoa > Mollusca > Scaphopoda > Dentaliida > Dentaliidae > Pictodentalium > Pictodentalium vernedei. The sequence goes on along the minus strand of CM062288.1, from coordinate 174,213,121 downwards.
TACCCCCCCCCCCCCCCCCCCCCCCCCCCCCCAGATATCTTCCCTCACCTAAATTTTTAAAATGTATTCATCTAATTTTGTTTCTTTTACTATTTTTTCACAATATTTGATTACATTTGATATTAAACAGCTAAATCCTTATATAAAATTACTCAGGAACACATAACAAAATGTAGCATAAGTTAGGGAGAGAATTATTTTGAATGGATTTTAGAAACACTTCATCTTGCTTCCTCCTTTAAAAAGAAACTTAAAAGTTAATGCATCAATGTATGATTTCAAGAGTTTGAACAACTTTTTCAATGTTAATGTGATGAAAGTTCAGTAAATAAATGTTATGTTATTATGAGTAGCTTTATTTTTTTTGGTGGTGGTGGAGGGGGGGGGTATCCAGGGTGGGGAGGGGAATATCCTAGGACAGGGGAGGGGGGTGGGTGGGTAAGGTATCGTGGCACACCGGTATTATATTAACCTCGGTCTAAGGCTCAGTATTGTTGTGATGTTAGTGTCAGACATACAGCAATGGCTCTTTTCTGAATTAAAAAACTTCACTTGTGTTCGTCTGGGTCCTGCCCATAATTTTTTCAATTGCGAACAATAGACGGGGCCTCCTCGGTGATTGTCACAGTGAAGAATTAGTTGTGATCAAAATAGCATTTTTCAACCAAAGTGCTTCGGAGGCAAAAGGTGAAAAGGTGAGGATGTTTAATTATACAAGATATTTTCTAAAACTTGTGTCGACCTTTATTTGGATTGATAAGGGATTAATATTCTTCCCACAGCGGACATACCAGTAATTTTCTTGGTAATGATCTGAACCGACCACCCTTCTCCCTGCGTAACACGGGAAGTAGATCATTAATGAGTTGCAGTATTTTGGAAGCAGGAGGGGAAAATGTCTAATTATACGGCTTTTTTTTAAATATTAAATAAATAAAAATATAAATTATTTTCACTTTTTGCCTGCAGGGCATGCCTTGCGACCCCTCGGGTCGTATGTTGTGTCTTGGGGGCAAAAGGGTGAAAATGTTTGATTACACGGGAAATGTTCATACGTATGTCGTCTTCTACTTGGATAGGTAAAGGGTTGATATTTTCCTACAATGGTCATATCAGTAACTTTCTTAGTAATGATCAAAACTGACAAACAACGACCCTTCGGGACATATGTTGTGTCTTGGGCAAAGGGTGAAAATGGTTAACTACATGGGAAATTTTCATACTATTGTCGTCCTCTACATGGATAGGTAAGGGATTGATATTTTCCTACAATGGTCATATCAGTAACTTTCTTAGTAACGATCAAAACTGATAAACAACGTACGTGGAAACCGACAAAATACTCCCCCCCCCCCCCCCCCCCGCCCGTTGAAAAAAACAAAACAAAAAAACAAAACAAAAAAACGGAAAGTATTCATTAATTGTTTATAGTGATCCGGAAACATGAAGTGAAAATGTCTAATTATACGGGAAACTTTCATACGGGTGTCATGCTCTCCATGGATAAATAAGGGGGGGGGGGGGTGGGGGGGGTATTTCCCTAACAGTGGTTATTTTGTGACTTTCTGAGTAACGATTAGAATTGAAACAACAATCTACGCAGTAATCGACAATTACCCCCCCTCCCCCCCCCCCCCCCCCCCCACGCTCCACACACATATACACACACCTCCTTCCCCGCACCTCCTCGTTGAAATACCGTGAAGCGAATCATTTATTTGCTGACTGTTTTTTGGAAACACTAAGTGAGTTTTTACATGCGTTTCGTCCTGCACTTGGCTAGGTAAGTGCTTAATACTCTCCATGGTAGGCACTTCAGTGTCTTTTTTGGTAACGATCAGAACTGACCTGCAATATACTCGGATATCGCTAATAAAACTATTCTCACTTTTCGATTCCAGGGCATGCCTTGCGACCCCTTGGCCGTGGGTGGTGTTTTGGAAGCGGAAAGTGAGAGAGTTTAATTATAAGGCAAATGTTTATACAAGTTTCGTCTTGTACATCTTTGGTTAAAGGGTTAATGTTTCAATAGTGGACATTTCAATGACCCTTTGGGTAATTCGTAATATACGCGGAAATTCCCTCCCCCCGCCACAAAAAATAAAAAAAAATAAAAAAATAAAAATAAAAAATATATATAAAATAAAAATTATTTTCACTTTTTGCTCCCAAAGCATGTCTTCGCCGTAGGTTGTGTTTTGAAGGCAAGAACTGAAAATGTTTAATCGTACTAGAAATTTTCATACGAGTGTTGTCTTAACATCGATAGGTATACGGGGTTGATATTTCATACACTGGTCATATGTGTTACCTTTTAGTAACAACCTGAACTGACCAAGATAGATACAGGTTTGATATTTCCCGCCAATGGTCATATCAGTTACCTTTGTAGCGATGATCAGAACTGACCATAAATATACGCAGAAGCGACAATAACCACACCACCCCTTCGCCGTGCCTCCCGGTTTAAATATCGGAAGTGAATCAGAGTATTTGCTTACAGTATTTTGGAAGCATGAAGTGAAAATATTTAATTATACCGGAAACCGTCATACGGATGTCGTCTTCGACATTGATAAAAAAGGGGTTGATATTTGATATTTCCATACAATGGTCATATCAGTGACTTTCTTAGTAATGATCAGAACGAAATACCTCCTCCCCCTCCACCCCCCCCCCCCCCCCCCAGCACCACACACACACATACACACACATCCACCTCTTGAAATGCCGGGAAATGAATTATTATTTGTTTACAACGTTTTGGAAGCTTGAAGTGAATTATTTACACGTTTGCCGTCTTGCACTCGGCTTGGTAAGTGGTTAATACTTTTCCGGGTTGACACTTCGGTGTCTTTCTTAGTAACGATCAGACCCATGCAACCAGCAATATACGTGGAAACGCTAGTAGAACACACACAATATAAAAAAAAAGAAAAATAAATCCTTTCGCTCTTTGCGTCCAAGGCATGCCCTGCGACCCTTAAGGCCGCCGGCTGTGTACTGGAGGCGAGAAGTGAGAGTATTTAATTATACGGCATTCGTCTTGTACTTTGCTCATGTCCTCCCACTCCTGAGCCCATCTCCATTCCATCTCCATTCATTATAATACATACAATAATGAAACTGTTTGTACATCTCATATTTATCACAATGATTTTTTCTTTGTTTCCAATTTCCTTTTCTACCATCCTACCTTTTCTGAGCACATGGAGTCGGACTGCCAGACACATTTCAAATAGCTTAACACTTTTATGCAACAAAGTTACAGAGGCTGGTGACAAAAGTGCTGCCAATCAGTATGGCGGGTAAAATAACTTTAGACGAGGTCCAGACTGTCTTGGAATACAACTTCGTAACCCACTACAACAATACATATCCTTCATCCGACGACGTTGAGGATTCCCCATTCCACAGCCATAAACCCGAATGTAAGTATTATTTGCCAGAAAATTTCCGATCAACCATCAACAACGAAACCCAATCTTTCTCGCTTTTTCATATTAACTGTCAGAGTATTAATGCCCACTGGGACTCTTTACACGATCTTCTGTTTAATTTGCAAGGAACCGAAAATAAGTTTGACATCATTGGTCTAACAGAAATCTTTCATGTCCCCTCAAACATATCGTACAACCTCGACGGTTATCATAATCTCATAAAGAATATCCGTCCTGATGGTGATGACGGTAGAGGAGGAGTCAGGTTATTTATTAAAGAGAACATTGATTTCAAAGTTCGTCATGATCTGTCGGCTTTCATACCTCACGTCATAGAATCGCTCTTTATCGAAATTAATGTTAATAAATCTCGGAAAGTCATTGGGATAATCTACAGGCCCAATACTCCACCGAAAGCGGACATTGATATCTTCCTAAACAAACTAAATGAAATTACAGATAAGTTAAATCAGGAAAATATATCTTCATATTTAATGGGTGACATTAATATTGATCTTCTGAAATATGATTCCCACCCCAAAACAGACAGCTACATTAACTTAATGTTTAGCCAAGGATTTGTGCCTGTCATAACAAAACCCACCCGTTTGACTACACATTCAGCCACTCTCATTGATCACATATTTTCAAACAATATTCTTTCCACTTCAATATCTGGGATAATAATAACTGATGTTTCCGATCATTTCGGTACTTTTCACGTAGAAATTATTCCGCCAAAATCTGACAAAGAATCTTATTCATGGATACGGAAGGTAAATGCTGAAACTATGGAAACTTTTAAATTACTTCTCTCACAATGTGATTTTTCGACAGTCATGGGTTCGGATAATCCAAACACAGCATACAACAACTTTTTAGATATATACCTGGAATTATTTGATGTAGCTTTTCCCCGGATACGTGTTTGTACGAAAAAAAAATTTATAAAGAGAAAACCTTGGATGACAAGGGGGCTAATAGTATCATCGAATAATAAAAGCAAATTTTATAATAAGAAGTTAAAAAACCCAACCGAATCCAATGTAACCAACTATAAAAACTACTGTAAAATATTTAATAAAGTAAAAAAGCAATGCAAAGCAAATTATTTCAAACATGTTCTGAGTGAACATAGATATAACATGCGTAAAACATGGCAAATACTAAATGACGCCATCAAAAGGTCAAACGGAGCTGTTAACTTGCCTAAATTTTTTATCCATTATGATAAAGAAGTAAATGACCCGACGGAAATAGCTAACGAATTCAATGCTTATTTCGCAAGTATAGGAAAACAAACGAGTGAAAAAATACCCGCCACCAACAAATCATTTCACGACTTCATGGATGCAAACTCTACTAATAATTTTTATATAAGCCCAACATGTGATTTTGAAGTTATGAATATCATAAAATCTCTAAAGTCGAAAGGAAGCAAAGATTGTGATGATATTAGTTCAAAACTGCTTAAACAAGCCACTGACCCCATTGTTACCCCTCTAACACATATCTTTAATTGTTCGTTTATACACGGTACTGTTCCAGATAAAATGAAAACTGCTAAAGTTATTCCTATATTTAAAGCAGGTGACCAACACAATTTTACAAATTACAGACCCATCAGCATACTACCGACATTCTCAAAACTTTTGGAACAAGAGGCCCCACGTGGCCTTAATCGCTCACCTGACAAAGTGACTCTAAGAAGTATTTTAGGTCACCTTCACCATGTCATGCCTCATCAACATTAACTGGTTGAGTGATAGATTTTGTTTGAAGTTCAACATTTGTTACCTAAAATTAGTTTTATTTAAAATCATTGGCGTGTGGCCAGTCTCCAATGATTTTTAATAAAGCAAATTTATCTCTGCAGACAAACTGGTTTAGCATGAAGCACAAACAAGGAATGTGAAGAGATAGCCTTGGACATCTCTCCCCAACTGTGGATATCTTCCATGTGCTACATGTATATATTTGCATGCAAAAAAACAAAAATTTTCACAAATTTTCCAAAATATTAGTTTTTTTATCATCATTGGAACAAGCTCAAACAGCTTATTCCAATAGGGGTATGGGAAGATCAGGTATATTTTTAAGACAGAAATGTGAATATATAAATAATGGTGTTTTTTTGTGAATGATGCTGGAGAATTTTGCGTAAAGATATGGTAAATGGTTTGTTCTAGATACAGAATGATGCAAAAGTATTTAAATTTGATTAGGCAAGTTGTTCCTATAATGCATTTAAAAACTGAAGTAACTGTTTTTTTGCTGACGAACTTTTAGATGTGTGTGTCTGTGTTTGTGTGTGTGTGTGTGTGTGTTTGTGTGTGTGTGTGGGGGGGGGGGGGGGGGGGTAAGAGTGTTCTTGCAAACAAAATTCCTGAATAAATGAAAAATTTTATTTTTTGTGTGAAAGACATAGTGCGTGAATGTTGATTGGAACAAGCTTAGAGAGCTCATTTTAATGTGAAGTCATAAAGCTGTGTTTTACGTACGAAATTCTGGAATAACTAAAAAAATTGCTTTTTTGACTCAAAAAGCATGGTGTGCGACCTCTCATTGGAATGAGCTCAAAAAGCTCATTCCAATGGGGTATTTACAAGCGATAAGTACATGTATGTTTAAGAGACAAAAATTAAAATTTGAATAGCGATTTTTGCGAAGAATGCAGACAAGTTTTGGCAGTTATGCTGGTAAAAAGGTAAGATATGCAAAGTGGTTGTTTTTTAGAGGCGACATTTAATTAAGGGGAATTAACCCTTGATTACTGAGCTAACTTCTAAAAGTACTGAAATTTCATGAAGCAATGTGAATAACAGACAACAGTTGCCTAAAAATTTCATGAATAACTAAAATTTTTATTCCTTTGTCTCGAAAACATGGCATATGACCTTTGTTGGAATGAGCTGAATGTGTGTGTTCCAATGAGGGGGTCATAAAATTTGAACGGAGATTTATGTGAATAATGCATTAGTACTGCTAGATTTGGGTAAACGGTTCACCCTGGATACCAACCCTTCTATAGTAGATCTTTTCTGCAAATTTTGTCTAAGATTCTATCAACTTTACAAATAAATACGTTCATGAATCACAATCAGATCCACCCCACAATGTTGCATACCAAATATCAAAAGATTCTGCCTGCTGGATCTGGAGAAGAAGATTTTTTAAGAAATATGCCTGAAATGCACTAAGTTAAAATTTGGGCTCCTATACGGAGCCCAAATATAAACCCAGGGGGCCGATTTGAACAAACTTGAATCAGATCCACCCCACAATGCTGCTTACCAATTATGAAAAGATTCTGAAGCTGGATCTGGAGAAGAAGATTTTTTAAGAAATTTGCCTGAAATGCACTAAGTTCGAATTCGAGCTTCTATAGTGAGCCCAAATATGAAACTAGGAAGCCGATTTGAACAAACTTGAATCAGATCCACCCCACAATGTTGCATACCAAATATCAAAAGATTCTGCCTGCTGGATCTGGAGAAGAAGATTTTTTAATAAATTTGCCCGAAATGCACTAAGTGCGAATTCGGGCTTCTATATTAAGCCCAAATATGAATCCAGGGGGCCGATTTGAACAAACTTGAATCAGATCCACCCCGCAATGTTGCATACCAAATATCAAAAGATTCTGCTTGCTGGATCTGGAGAAGAAGATTTTTTAAGAAATTTGCCCGAAATGCACTAAGTTTGAATTCGAGCTTCTATAGTGAGCCCAAATATGAATCCAGGGGGCCGATTTGAACAAACTTGAATCAGATCCACCCCGCAATGTTGCATACCAAATATCAAAAGATTCTGCCTGCTGGATCTGGAGAAGAAGATTTTTTAATAAATTTGCCCGAAATGCACTAAGTGCGAATTCGGGCTTCTATATTAAGCCCAAATATGAATCCAGGGGGCCGATTTGAACAAACTTGAATCAGATCCACCCCGCAATGTTGCATACCAAATATCAAAAGATTCTGCTTGCTGGATCTGGAGAAGAAGATTTTTTAAGAAATTTGCCCGAAATGCACTAAGTTTGAATTCGAGCTTCTATAGTGAGCCCAAATATGAATCCAGGGGGCCGATTTGAACAAACTTGAATCAGATCCACCCCGCAATGTTGCATACCAAATATCAAAAGATTCTGCCTGCTGGATCTGGAGAAGATGATTTTTTAAGAAATTTGCCTGAAATGCACTAAGTTCGAATTCGAGCTTCTATAGTGAGCCCAAATATGAATCTAGGAAGCCGATTTGAACAAACTTGAATCAGATCCACCCCACAATGTTGCATACCAAATATCAAAAGATTCTGCCTGCTGGATCTGGAGAAGAAGATTTTTTAATAAATTTGCCCGAAATGCACTAAGTGCGAATTCGGGCTTCTATATTAAGCCCAAATATGAATCCAAGGGGCCGATTTGAACAAACTTGAATCAGATCCACCCCGCAATGTTGCATACCAAATATCAAAAGATTCTGCCTGCTGGATCTGGAGAAGAAGATTTTTGAAGAAATTTGCCCGAAATGCACTAAGTTTGAATTCGAGCTTCTATAGTGAGCCCAAATATGAATCCAGGGGGCCGATTTGAACAAACTTGAATCAGATCCACCCCGCAATGTTGCATACCAAATATCAAAAGATTCTGCCTGCTGGATCTGCAGAAGATGATTTTTCAAGAAATTTGCCTGAAATGCACTAAGTTCGAATTCGAGCTTCTATAGGAAGCCCAAATATGAATCTAGGGAGCCGATTCAAACAAATTTTGCATCAGATCCATCCCACAATGTTGCATACCAAATATCAAAAGATTCTGCCTGCTGGATCTGGAGAAGAAAATTTTTTAAGAAATTTGCCTGAAATGCACTAAGTTCGAATTCGAGCTTCTATAGTGAGCCCAAATATGAATCTAGGAAGCCGATTTGAACAAACTTGAATCAGATCCACCCCACAATGTTGCATACCAAATATCAAAAGATTCTGCCTGCTGGATCTGGAGAAGAAGATTTTTTAATAAATTTGCTTGAAATGCACTAAGTTCAAATTTGGGCTCCTATACTGAGCCCAAGTATAAACCCAGGGGGCCGATTTGAACAAACTTGAATCAGATCCACCCCACAATGTTGCTTACCAAATATGAAAAGATTCTGCCTGCTGGATCTGGAGAAGAAGAATTTTGAAGAAATTTGCATGAAATGCACAAAGTTCAAATTCGAGCTTCTATAGTGAGCCCAAATATGAATCTAGGAAGCCGATTTGAACAAACTTGAATCAGATCCACCCCACAATGTTGCATACCAAATATCAAAAGATTCTGCCTTCTGGATCTGGAGAAGAAGATTTTTTAAGAAATTTGCCTAAATGCACTAAGTTCGAAATCGGGCTCCTATACTGAGCCCAAATATGAACCCAGGGGGCCAATTTGAACAAACTTGAATCAGATCCACCCTACAATGTTGCATACCAAATATCAAAAGATTCTGCCTGCTGGATCTGGAGAAGAAGATTTTTTAAGAAATTTGCCTGAAATGCACTAAGTTCGAAATCGGGCTCCTATACTGAGCCCAAATATTAACCCAGGGGGCCGATTTGAACAATCTTGAATCAGATCCACCCCACAATGTTGCTTACCAAATATGAAAACATTCTGCCTGCTGGATCTGGAGAAGAAGATTTTTTAAGAAATTTGCCTGAAATGCACTAAGTTCGAATTCAGGCTTCTATAGTAAGCCTAAATATGAATCCAGGGGGCCGATTTGAACAAACTTGAATCAGATCTACCCCGCAACGTTGCATACCAAATATCAAAAGATTCTGCCTGCTGGATCTGGAGAAGAAGATTTTTGAAGAAATTTTGCCTGTAATGCACTAAATTTGAATTCGAGCTCCTATAGTGAGCCCAAATATGAATCTAGGGAGCCGATTTGAACAAACTTGAATCAGATCCACCCCACAATGTTGCATACCAAATATCAAAAGATTCTGCCTGCTGGTTCTGGAGAAGAAGATTTTTTAAGAAATTTGCCTGAAATGCACTAAGTTCGAAATCGGGCTCCTATACTGAGCCCAAATATGAACCCAGGGGGCCGATTTGAACAAACTTGAATCAGATCCACCCTACAATGTTGCATACCAAATATCAAAAGATTCTGCCTGCTGGATCTGGAGAAGAAGATTTTTTAATGTTTTTCCCATTGCCTACAGTGTTAAAAAGTGCTGACTCAGCACTTTTTCAAAGTCCCGAAACTGTACCCTATGATAAAACCGATGGCAATTTTTTTTCACCAATCCTTTCTGTTGGTCCTAAGGAAGCTGCACACCAAATAAAAATTCTCAGTGCCGTGCAGTTTTGGAGATATGGGCGTTTTAATTTTTTTCTATTTTTAGCTCCTGCGGTTCCCACGGGGCTGCGGGAAAAATTTTTTTTTGCATAAATCAAGTACTCATGACCCAATAAGCCCTCACATAAAATTTGGTTCAAATCAGCCTCTCGGTTTGGAAAATAGAAATTTTGGGCGGGGCAAAAAATTTTGCCCCTCTCATAACGACGCCAAGTATAGCCCCACAAACTTCTCTTGAACAAATCTGAGTCTACACCTCAAAAGGAAGCTGCACACCAAATATCAAGTCTCTGCTACTGCTGGTTCATGAGAAGAAGATTTACAAAGATTTTGGTGCCCCTTGGGGGCGTGGCACCACCCAGGAGGAGGGGCAACTTCATTTGAACAAATCTGAATTGGCATTAGGTAATAAACATTTAGCCAACATTTGAATAAAATTGGGCTAGTGGTTTAGGAGGAGAAGTCGATAATGTAAAGTTAACGCCGGACGGACGACGACGGACGCCGGACGCCGGACGACGGACAGAAAGTGATTAGTAAAGCTCCCCTTGAGCTTCGCTCAGGTGAGCTAAAAACTTATGTCAGTTAGGCTTGTAAAATACCTAGATCACTTCAGCATCTTACATCCAAATCAATACGGTTTCAGGAAAAATCATAGTACGGTGCATCCTGTCATGCAGCTGCTGAAAGCTATATCAGATGCAAATAATAAAAGAAGTAAGGACAGTACATTGGCACTATTTTTGGACCTTTCGAAAGCATTTGATACCATAGACCATGACATTTTAATAAATAAATTATATAGATACGGTATTAGAGGATTGGGCAATGACTGGTTTAAAAGCTATCTATCTGGTAGATCACAGTACGTTGCATATGGCGAGCATATATCTGACAGAGTAAAAATAACGCATGGTGTTCCGCAAGGCTCGGTACTCGGTCCGACACTATTCTTAATATATGTCAACGACATTTATCGCGCTACGTCCCTGAATCTCCTATCTTTTGCTGACGACACTTCGGGACATTCTTCGGGCCCTGATCCAAATCAATTAACCGCACTTATAAACACAGAGCTTGGAAAAATATTTGAATGGTGTTGTGCGAATCAACTTGTGTTAAATGCTACTAAAACTAAATACATTTTAATCAACCCCTCCGGCAAAAGAACAACAATTCATTACGACATTCTAATAAACGGCCAAATTATAAGCAAAGTAGGTACTAATGATACAGAGAAATCTCTTAAATTCTTAGGGATACATATTGATGACAGTCTATCGTATAAGCACCATATATCTCAACTTTCTTCCAAGATTGCTTGGGCGAATTTCGCACTAAATAAAGTGAAAACTACACTTCCCAGAGAAGCGATGAAAACACTTTATTATGCCCTGATCCACACACATTTAGTGTATGGGATAAATGTTTGGGGCAATGCTAGAACAATTAAAAAGATACTGCTTCTTCAAAAACGCTCCATCCGCATAATAAACAACACGCGACACAGAGCACACACTGATCCTCTCTTCCGAGAAAATAAGATTCTTAAAGTAAACGACCTCTTTAAACTCCACGCGTGCCTGTTTGTATTTGATTGGTATCATGATAACTTGCCGGTATCCTTCAGACACTACTTCCACCCTGTAGTCAATACTACGGGCAGAGCTAGTAGAAGGAGAGATCTTCTCCAAATTGGCAGAACAAGAACAAGGGCTCTTGAGAACTTTCCAACACATATATACCCTAAACTATGGAATGACTTAGAGCTCGATTTACGTAACAGCAGCAATAGAAACATTTTCAAAAAACAATTAACCGTAAAATTACTGTCCCAATACTCCGATAACATCGACTGTAATAATCCATACTGTAACGAATGCTCTATTTAGAACAGGCAGAATATTTTCAGATAATTATGTGGCTATGAATTTTCAAGATTATACTAACTTAGCGCTTTCCAAGAACAGTACCGGCGGACTGGGTTACTGAATGACTACAGTGAAATCTTGTAGTTGTTTTTGTTGGTATCCTTCAGATACAGCTCCAACCCTGTAGTCAACTATACCGATAAATCTAGTGGTAAACACCGCGGATAGGGTCTTACTTAGCTGAGGACTCCCAACGTTTTGCATCATTCAGTGGGGAGCTCTCTGTGGGAACTTCGCACGGAATGACGTCGTGATTTGTGGCTGTCAGTGGGGGAGAAGTATGACAGGAATTGTGTCGTGGTTATCCAGTGACCCATCTCCGCTGGTGCTGTATATGTCTGGACATATTCTCGTCTCTTGACAGGTGGACAAGCTAGCTGCACCAAGCCACCAGCATCCAAGTACAAATGAACTGTTGTCTGATAGTCCGATTCCAATGCTGCACAGTATAATCCCTGGGAGACGACAGGTAGACAGCCAATCTGGCTATGTTGTCTCCCTGCGGTATACATGCATAGTTGATCTCTTGTTTGTATTGTATAAATGTACATATCTATATTGCTGTATACCGCTAAATAAAATTCATTCATTCATTCATTCATTCAAGTAGTGGTAAGAAAAAAAGTGTTGGATTCACCCGACCAGCAGTGACTGACTACTGTGGGCTTACCCCTCATTCATCTGCATTTGTTGATCTCCAGATATTCCGTTTGTGATTGTGTTGCAGATGCTTCGTTAGAAGAATCTGTAACTCAATCAAAAAAGAAATACCTGAATCTAAAATGCTGGGTCAAACTACCGAAGCAACAGGTGTTTTTGCTGAGGCACAGTCATTTTACCATGGCAATTGTTTTACCAATGGAAATTTGTTCAGTTAGCAGGCCCGAGTAAAGAAGCACATGCTCATTCACATGTCACAAAACTTTACAAAAATACAAAAATCTAAGCTTCATAAAAGTCTTAAAATAGACAGAACTGTACAAGCGCTTGAATAGGTTAATATTTATCGGTTTTGTGCAAGAATACCACATAGGCAAAGCCTTGGGTGGTATTCTGCACCGAACCGAATGAGTGCAATAAACATTAACCCATTCAAACAAAGTTCTGTATTTATTCCACTCATTTGCAAATTTCTTCAGCAGATCATTTTCTACAATACAAATTAAGAATTAACATGTCCTTCACAGATGCTGAGGAAACAAAATAAGAGAAAAATCCAAAATAATCTTCACAAGCAGGGTACCAGTCTTATTGTTATTGCACCTGCTGTTTGAACTTTCATTCACAATTTCAACTTTCAATGCGTCACCACCTCGATCAATGAAACTTTGTGAAACTGAAATACAACTTACAATCTATTTATGCCTCACTTTTAAAGCAGAAACTGTGGTTAATTTGATCTGCACCAAAAAGTTACAGTACTTTCACAACAAACAACAGATCTAAATTCGGAAAAATACTTTAATGAGAAATAAAAACAAGATGAGCAACGCAAAGCATGTGCCAATGCCCCCAACCCAACAAATATTTTCTAAGTCGAAAGAGTGAAAAAGGGACATGACTCTGGAAATAATTGAGCGAAGTAAGATGATTGTAGCCCTAATAGTTTTGGAGTTATGCTTGATACACAATTTGTGATGCTGAACATATGAAGGTCAATTGTGACTTCACCTTGCAGATGTGGCGAACACTAATGCACGCGACACACCTTCTGACTGTCCTTAAAATTTGTAAAAAGTTTAATATTTGTACTTTGGTTTGTTTCTGAATTATGGGGAGCCACAAATATTGCTGATTTTCAGCATGATCTTGAAATGTGACCTTGACCATAACCTTACGGACATGGCTGTGGTGTGTGACACATCCACCCATTGTCCTTTATAACTGAACGAAGTTAGATGATTGTAGCCCTAATAGTTTTGGAGTTATGCTTGAGACACGATTTGTGACCCTGAACATGTGAAGGTCAATTGTGACCTTCACCTTGCAGATGCAGTGGAAACTATTATACGCGACATACCTTCTGACTGTCCTTAACATTTGTAAAAAGTTTAACAATTGTACTATGATTCGTTTCTGAGTTATGGCTGAGACACGAATATTGACCCATTTTTAGTGTGACATTGAAATGTGACCTTGACCTTGAAGGTACGAATCCGGCTATGGTGTGTGACAATCCTTCCATGGTCCTTTATAATTGTGTGAAGTTTGATGACTGTGGCCCTAACAGTTTTCGAGTTATTGGCTCGGACACACACACACGGTCGGACACACGCACACTTCAATCACTATATGCCACCCGACTTAAGTCGGGGGGCATAAAAACTTGCATGTTTGTCTGACTTCCATGTGGCTGTCGTTATTCAATTGATCGAGAGGTTAAGATTTTAGTCAAGATTACGGCTGTTATTGCATAATGATTTCACGTAAATAAAATTTATACCCTACTTCTTCAAGAGAAATGAGTGTATTATTCACAATGCTCCCTCATAATTTATTAAAGTCTGTGTTACAGAGTTTAAAAGCGGTACAGAATCCATACAAATTCAAATGAATATCAATGTGCAGTCATTCAGCACACACTTTGTTTTATATTTTGATTTGGGTGATCAAAAAACGATGTCATTCATTCGAAGTGATGTCACTCAAGGACACCTTCAGATTCTGTCTACATTGTTCTTAGTTTGAACTGCATGTATGTCTTTGCCATGTCATAGTTTAGCCTATATTGTCATTTAATCGATATTCAGTATTGTTCACGTATTGTTCTTAGTTTGAACTGCATGTTTGTCTTTGCCATGTCACAGTTTAACCTATATAGTCATTCAATTGATATTCAGTACTGTTCACGTTAATAACATAAAATAAAAAGTTTCCTCTGATGCTTGGTCGGTGTATAGTATTTTTTTAGTTTCAATGGAAATAACAGAAACTCAAGATACTTTAGACCGCTAGAATTCATGTTACAACATCAAAATAAATTGTACATTGTATCGGAATGGGTCCATGTATCCCCAGAAATATGACTGGTTTCATTCTGATGTTGAAAAAGTGCAAAACCTGTATCACACACATGTGCTATACAACTTTATTTTTTATCACACATTTCAGAACATCGTGAACAAACCTTAGTATGGATGTGTTGTAAAAGCTTAGCTTTTTATCATATATTCTTTGCATGTTTGGGGACTGTTTATCACACACAAACCTAACAATTAACATAACTGCCACCAAAAGGTTTTCTCTTTTATTATTTCAACAATGATTAGTATTGGTTGAGAAACAGTAATGATGAGAGAATATTTATTTATTTATTGGTGTTTAAGGTCACATACTTATGCACAATGGCTAATTGTGACCATGACAGCATTACGGATGGAGGAAGCCAGAGTACCCGGTGAGAACAACCGAGCATCGACGAGCAACTGTAAGCTCCTCAACATTCTAACTCTGTTCAAGATCCGCTCAAGCAGGGTTACAGTGGTTGAAGACATGTGCACCATCAACATGCAGTACGCCATAGTACACAACATTATTGTGCCCCTATGTAGGCACCCACGATAAAGTGTCTTGCCCAAGGACAAAACGTGGGTCATCTTGGACGGGGATCAAACTCGGGTCCTCTAGCACAGAAGCCCAACAATCTACCACTGAGCCACCGCGCTCAATGATGAGAGAAAAACATCAATGTAAAGGTACCTTCCATTTTTAGACTTTTTTGGCAAAGCACACTATATTACAAAATATTTTTTATCAGAAATTGTTTTTGTTTTTTTTTTCACTCAAAATTGTATTAATATGGACTGGGCCTGAACATCCATTTTGCTGAAGAGTCAACTGAAACATCCAGGGCCGAAATGTTCAGGTCGAAACGTCCTACATACCTGTACAGTGGAGGCCACTTAATTGAATATCTTGTTAAGTGAAGATAATTTCTAAACACGAAACAATAAACTATACCTTCAGTACGAATTTGACATATTATTTATTTATTGATGTTTAAGATCACATATTTCACAACAATGGCTAATCATGACTGCAACATAAAAAGTCAAGTTTAGTCAATCGTTTATACCCATCTTTCCCATTTTAGAGGACCTCCATCCCAAACACTGGAGACTGGGTCCTATTTTACCAGTAAAACAGAGCATGTTCACCACAGTAAACAGGCACTGCATCAGTACCTGGAGTTCCCAAAGAGGCACTTGACCTGTTAATTGCATATAGATTATTGAGTAAACTCCTGTTAACTGAATAATAAATCTTGAAATATGTCAAGAAAATATGGAAGTCCCTAAAAATCGGAAAGATGGGTATAAACTTCCCTGACAATCACAAAATTAATTAGCATTGCATATCGCTCCATATGACCTCAGTACATTCAAAGCAGGCATTTAATCCATTATGCCTTGTTTGCAAGAGCTCTATGAGCTTTGACAAACAAAATACAACAGAATAAATGCTTAATTTATGTCCAGAACTCGAGAAAGTGATCAAATCCTTAATTGAATACTCCTGTTAATTGACTAATTCTCACTGGTAAAGTGACTATTCAATTACCCGCAATCTGGTAATATAAAGTGCAATTTAAAGAAAACTGAATATAGCAATGCAAAAGCAAAATACTGAAGTTGTAGTCAAAACAGCTAAGGGTACAAGTTGAGAAATCCAATGTTTGATAACATTTTGTATCAGTTGTGTACATAATCAGTCAAAAAACCTAAGCCAATATCATTTTTGATACCTCTCGGCCTGAAGCAAAATGTGTGTTTTTCTCTAGTTATTTTACCCCTGTTAATTATTCATTTGATGATTTGTAAGATTTGCTCCTTGTGACGACAAACACAGTCTAGCCCTGTTAATGAAGATCCTTGACATGTTTCTTGGTTCTTACACTAGCCAGGAAAAAGCATTCTATACTTTTCCCAGACATGTCAGCCCACTTTCCATACCCATTTGAGTACCTCAGTTTGATGGAATTCTGACTGTGGGTAGAATTTTATTACCTCAGTCAGTAACACAAGTTAACATATTAATTTTACGAAAACCATTAACAAGAATGTCATTGCTTTATACTCATGTGGTTCAGCAAAGCTGCTTCTTTGAGTAGACAAAGACTATTTATCTATTTATTTATTTGGGTTTAACAACACTTTTGAAAGCCAGGGTTACCTCGTGTCGGACAGTTTTATGGGTGTAGGAAGCCAGACTACCTGGAGAGAACCATCAAGCATAAGCAAGCAACTCCCCAACATACTAACTCCGCACATGCAGGGTTAGCACTGGTTGAAGACAAGTGCACCAACATCTTTTCCGGACCAACACAAATTTCATTGTTTTTCAATAATTTCAAAATGGCATAACGACCCTGATGTTTAGTCATGTTTTCTCAAGTTAATTGGATCATTAAATATTTTAGCCTGTTCATTGCAGTAGGTTTGAACTTAGTATGAAACTAAATTTTGATGCTATAAGACCATACTGAGTATGGAGATACTACATGCAGGGACTGGATAACAGTGTTATTCTCAATATTAACATACATTGTAACTAATTAAGTGACAGAAAAGATTCTGTCATTCATTTGTTCTGATTTTTTTCGAAAAAAAAGTTTGTCAGGAGCTAATTCAAGTGAGGAGCTAATTCAAGTGGTGAGGTTCTTGGAACAAACATCTCTTTTGAGAGATTGGCAATGTGGGTGAATGTCATGATGTAAACAAAAACAAGTAACAACAAGAGCAGCAATGAAAAGCATGTCTCAATGACCCCTCCTCCCCCGCCAAAAATTTCTAAGTCAAAAGAGTGAAAAAGGTCCAAAACTCTGGAAAAAATGTGTGGAAGAAACTCACTCTACATTGGTATCATACCCCATGATTCTCTTTCTCAACACCAAATATTCAAATCGAAGTAGCAGTGGCTTAGATAATAGGGAAACTGTTGGTACAGACAGACGGACAAACAGATGGACGAACAAACAGACGGAGGTCTCCACTAGATACCCCTTCGACTTTTCAAGTCGGGGGCATAACAATGTTTAACTCTTTCAGTGTTGAGTTCCTCAATGAGACTGCTACATTTACTGGACAGAAAAAGCGCTCTCTCGGGTTCAAGGGGGTTAAGAAACCATGAGAGATTCACACTCCTGATACTTTATTTATTTATTTATTTATTTTTATACCACGCATAATCAGAGAGATAAGCTAAATCCATTTCCAAATAACATAGACAGATTGATGAGAGAGGTGGGACCTTACATGTGCCCCCTTCATCTTTTGTTCCTCATTAGTTTTTAAAAAGCACAGTGACCAGGCAATGAACATCCAAATCTGAGGGTGTGGATGTCCATGTATTATTGCGAGTAATATCACACCCCATGTATACAGCTCTAGCTCCTGCATGGGTCTCCTGCTGTATGAGTCATTAAAAATTGGTTTCCAGTGAGGGTATGCATGTCTCCAAATTACTGCTACCCATGATTGAAATTTGAAACCCCTTCACCCTGAATCCCCCACCAAAATCCAGGATCAGCCGCTGAACAAGAATAACAATCCTGCCTTTCTTATGTTTCAGCATCTATGGCTATATCATGATCACAATATAGATATAAATTCAAGTATAGCTAAACGTCAGGGAGCACGGTGGCTCAGTAGGTAGAGGTGCAGACTGCAAACCGAGAGGTCCTCGGTTCGAATCCCACCTGCGGCAACCACGTTGTGTCCTTGGGCAAGACACTTCATCTCCATTGCCCGCGTGGGGGCACGATGACGCTGTGTACTAAGGCGTACTGCACGTTGATGGTACGCATGTCTTCAACCAATCTAACCCTGCCTGTGCTGCAGTGCGGAGTTACGATGTTGGGGAGCTGGCAGCTGCTAGTCGTTGCTCGGTGGTTCTCTCCGGGTACTCCGGCTTCCTCCACCCATAAAACTGTCACGGTCATGGTTAGCAATTGTGCATACATATGTGACCTTAAACATCAATAAATAGCTAAACGTCAATACATAATCTGCCCACTATATCATAACCACAATATAGATATAAATTCAAGTACAGTGGAACCCTGTTAATTGAACAGCCACTTTGCCAATGAAAATTATTCAATTAACAGGAGTATTCAATAAATAGGGATTGTGTCACTTT
Source organism: Pictodentalium vernedei (assembly GCA_031216915.1). Taxonomy (NCBI): domain Eukaryota; kingdom Metazoa; phylum Mollusca; class Scaphopoda; order Dentaliida; family Dentaliidae; genus Pictodentalium; species Pictodentalium vernedei. The sequence goes on along the minus strand of CM062288.1, from coordinate 174,194,269 downwards.
CTTGTATTCCAGAGATAAACTTAGCATTTATTCTATTATATCTTGTTTGACAGAGCTCCATGAGCTCTGTCAAACAAGATATAATAGAGTAAATGACTGTATTGGATGTACTGAGGCCAAATTGGTCTGTAAGCAAATGAAAACAGGGGAGTGTCGGGGTAATTTCTCGACAGGTTTTAAGATTTTTTATACAATTAACAGGAGTTTACTCAATAACCAATATTCAATTAACAGGTCAAATTTGTACTGGAGGTATGGTAAATGGTTTTGTGTTTGGAAATTATATTCTGTTAACGGTTATTCAGTTAAGAGATATCCAGTTAAGTGGGCTCCACTGTATAGCTAAACATCAATACATAATCTGCCCACTTTAGAGGACGTCCTCCCCAGGTATTTGTTACAAGGTCCTAATTTACCAGAAAAGCATAATTTTTTAACCACAATAAGTAAGCACTGCTTAACTGACTGGGGTTCCAACAGGGGATTACTTAGAAAATTCTCACAATAAATAATGTAAGAGTCTGGTATAATATATTGTCAATGAATAAATGGAAGATCGTGCAGTCGCCTTACAATTTATTTCAACATATATTTTACATACTGTTTTGCTTCACTTACTTTTCATATACATTGTAACACAACTCGAGAGTAAACTGGCATTAACATATGTTTTATATCCAAGATAAAACAGATTAAAACAAATTCTCACATTCAAGAAAAATATTTCCTCCACCGAAGGAACTGAAGTAAACTCAACAAGTGTGAATAAAATATTCATTGTTTGAATTGACTCTACGATAGTAAAAACTGATTAAAATAAAATAATTGCACTAGCACCAGATTCACCAGAAATACTGGAATTCAACACAATATCAACTTTTCAGAATATTAAGAAGAATCTTTTATTTAATTGTTTTAATGTCATACTCTTCCAGAATGATAATGGCAGATTCATACATCATTTTCTTTGCTGACAAAATGTTGGGAAGGGCTCTTCAAAAGTTAGAGTGCTAAATTATTTCTGGATGTCAAAATTTAATCATGTGTCTTTGCCTTGTTACATTTTATGGAAGAGTGGCAATAGCACTTTCCTAAAAATGTTAAAAAGAGAAATCCATACAGATAAAATAATTTCACTTCGAAGATCATATAAAGAATATCCACAGAATATAAAGCCTTTAAGTTGAGTGTCGGCACTTAAGAATAAAGCCCAAATATGGACTTCACGCATTCTACCAGTTAACATTATTTAACCCTTTACCCAATGCAGAAGCTATCACAATTTCATTAATTTAAATATCATTTTTTTAAATTTTTCAAAAAATTTCAACAAAACCATATGTGACCACTCACTGGAACGGGCTTGTTCCAATGAGGGGGTCACATGATATGGTTTTGTTGAAATCTTTTGAAAAATAATATTTTTTCAACTGCTGAATTTGCATATTAAGCAGGCGGATATGGCCGATTTGTTGGGTAAAGGGTTAAGCAATCCTCTTCCAGAATGATAAATAAATTTTCTTTGCTGACAAAATACTGTTCATGGCACACTGAGGGGATGGGTTCTTTGTGCCCCATCCAACATGCTGTCACAAAACATTTCAACAGCTGAATATAACCAAATGATTAATCTGCAGTATTTTGAAAGTCATACCTTAATTGGTTGAGTGCAAATTATTTTTCAAAAATGATTTGTATAAACATGAGTATTTTTTTCCAAAGATACCATGCTACCAGCAAGAGGAGGCTTAATTTAGCAAGATTTTGTTCATAAATAATTGATTTGTTACAATTTATTAGAGTACCTGTTGGGACTCTCCAATAAATTGTAACAAAACAATTTATAGAAACAGTTTCTTTCTACTGCTGAGAAAACAAGCTAACGGATAAAAGGTAAAGCCACTAAAGTGCATTTTATTATTAATATTATTATTAAGCCTATTTGTTTTACTACGATTGGCAAGCACGTTATACAACTTATATAAATGCCTCTCCTTGGACAAATAACGCAGATATGTGGTATGACTTCTGTAGCAGCAACTTTGTGACCTCACTCTTCTTGAATACTATGAAAGAGTCTTCAGCCTGCACAAAGTGTATCTTTTTCCACACAGGGGACAGCCATTTTACATCCCCACCCGACAGGACGTGAAGCTGTGACAGCATCAACCCTACAATTGATGCTGACAGAGAGTGTTCTTTCCCTAACCAAGGATCAATCCTGGGACCTCTGGCATTAGAGACCAGCACACTTATCCACTCGGCCACCACAGTCTTTAAGCACTTTTCAATAAAGCCATGATAGGGCTTCTAACACAACTAGTTAAGGGTTTAGGTTTACAGGCAATCCCTCACTGAAATTCAGCCTCCTTCATTAAAAACATTTTTATTGACTTGCAGTGTTCCAACTTTAATATGAAAGCGTGACTTCAAAATTGTACTTATTTTGATTGATGTATATTTATTTGCATGTGTTTGCAACAAAGCGTGATTAAAATACAGTTTCTATTTATTATATTCGCTTTGTAAACATCCGGATTGCTTTGTTCTACAGAAAATACCTCAAATATTAAATGGATGGCATTTACTTTTCTAAATGAAAGTGTCAATGACACTGTAGCTTAACTTGTGTTTGATGACAAGGATAATGTTCAATGTTTATGAAAGGATTATGAAATAAGACAAGAATTGTGATAATTGAGAATATGTTAATGTCTGTTTCCTACATGCTATGTTTTCAAAAAGAATAATTTGAGGTGTAGACTGTACTAAAGAATTGAGGTCTGGGTTGATGTGGCCCTTACAGTTAATGTATGTCAACCAAAGTTACCAAGTTGCAGTAAAATCATTCCAAAACGAGTCATCCTACCAAGTTACAATGAAATCCCTTCATAAATATGACTCGTAGACTTTGCTAAAGGAATCTAGGTTACATGCCAGTCCTGTGGTCACGGTTGACTGATTGTGATCAAAATAGGACATTTTCATCTAGATATAGAGTTATTCTACCAAGTTACAATGAAATCCCTTCATAAATATGACCTGTAGACTGTGCGAAAGGCAGGGACCAGCCGTGAGGGCGACTAGGGCGATTAAGTCGCCCTTCTAAGCCCAAAGTCGCCTAGAAAAATAGTCGGGGCGATTACAAGTCACCCTCTAAAAATTGGCCAAAATGAGAAAAGGCTGAACTGAGTGTAGTCCAAACTTGGACTCACAGTCCGTAATATAATTTTTGGCAACGCCAAAAATTATATTACGGACTGTGGGTCCAAGTTTGGACTAAACTGAGTGATGCGAGGTTTACATGAAAACGAGTATTTTCAAAAATCGAATGTGCTCGAGTGTGATGAATGGGCATTTTAATTCGTCAAATAAACGTCCATTTATTTGAAATCACACGACAAGCAATTGTCCATTGTCGCTTTTGGCAGATTTCTTTATTTCTATTTTGTTGCGTTCCAGTCGGAGCTTCAAGTGTCGAAACGAAAATAGGTGACATACGCGACTCAACAAACAAACCAGTTTGAAAGTAGGTTACGTCGCTTAGGATGCCGAAAATGTATACACAACGGACGTATTTTATAACACATTATTTTCATTTCGATTTGCTGACGACTGTTAACTGTTGGTCTGTCTATTCCCAGAAAAACACGAATGGAATTGAAACACATGAAAAAAAGCTTTAGTGATGTCAAGAAAAGCTTTGTACAGGACACAAGTGTGCATGTGGACGATCTTGAAAAAGGGTCCTCCTAAACATCGGAATGACATGAAATGACGCGGAATGACACTGGAATGCCATAAAAATGATGCGGAATGACATTTCTTTTACAAAATACTCGACCCCAGAATGTATTTTGTTTATTAACTAACAAAGTACCTCCCAAGCAACCTTCTTACATCTGGTCCTGTTCACACTTTCAGACTTAGGAAATTATTAGCTTAGTAGACTTTGTTGAAAGGCAACCACAGGAGGGTGATGGGGGATTGGCACGAATAAGAGGTGAGGGGTCATGAAGGAGAAGGTAGCAGTGGGGGATTTTCAGTCAATAATTACATTGTGATTTTTTAACCTGGCACAGATGCATCATAGACAACTGGACCTGGATTATTTGTACGTTAATGGAGGACCATAAATTGAAAATATGAAGGGGTGGCGGGGTGGTACATGAATATTCTTAATTTTCCCCACTTGCCTATGAAGTCTCCCTACATGACTCTGCAGTCTCCCTATTTTTTCTGGAGGGAGACTTCAAGTCTCCCTAAAATTCCCTCCTAGGCTGGTCCCTGGCGAAAGGTTTTCATGTTTTGGGCACGCGCAGCCATCACAGTTGACCGATCATGGCCAAAAGGGGACGTTCTCATCTAGACATGACCTGGAACCTGCATATGAAATTTTGTGATGATCAGAAAGAAAATGTGAACAGACTAACAACCTCACAAACTTCCACACATGTGATGGCAATAGCTTATCTTGACTTTGTCAAGTTAAGCTAAAAAGGTGCATAAATGTAATAAACAAACAAAATAAATGAAAGTGTGAATGACACTGTAGCTTAACTTGTCTGTGTGTTGTGTTTGATGAAAAGGATAATGTTCAATGTTTTTGAAAGGATTATGAAATAAGACAAGAATTGTGATAATTGGGAATATGTTAATTTCTGTTCCCTGTATGCTATGTTTTTAATAAAAATAATATGTGTAGACTGTAGTAAAGAACTAAGGGGTGGGTTAATGTGGCCTTCAGAGTTAATGTATGTGGCCCTCACAGTTAACGTATGTCAACAAAAGTTACCAAGTTACAGGGAAATTATTCCAAAATGTGTCATCCTAACAAGTTACAATGAAATCCCTTCATAAATATGGCCTGTAGACTGTGCTAAAGGTTTTCGGGCTTCAGGCCTGTGTAGCCATCATGGTTGACCGCTTGCAGCTAAAAGGGGACGTCATCAAATCAACATTATACTGAGTCATTCTACCAAGTTACAATGAAATCCATTCACAAATACGACCTGTAGTCTGTACTAGTTTTTCGGGTTTTGAACACTGGCAGCCATCATGGTTGAATGATCGCGACCAAAAGGCGTCGTTCTCATCTGGGCATCATCTGGAGTGATCCTACAAAGTTACAATGAAATCCCTTCATAAATATGACCTGTAGACTGTGCTCAAGGTTTTTGGGCTTCGGGCCCCTGTAGCTATCACAGTTGATCAATCACGACCAAAAGGGGATGTCATCATCTAGGCATTATATGGAGTCAACCTAACAAGTTACAATGAAATCCTTCCATAAATACGACCAATAGACTATGCTAAAGGTTTTGGGGTTTTGGGCTCGGGCAGCCATCACGGCTGAATGATCATGACCAAAAGGGGACGTTCTCAACTAGACATTATACAGAGGCATCCTACCAAATTACAATGAAATCCCTTCATAAATACGACCTTCAGACTGTGCTAATGGTTTTCGGGTTTTGGGATTGGGCAGCCATACAGGTTGACCGATCGCGACCAAAAGGGGATGTTCTCATCTAGACATGACCCCAAACCTGCATATAAAATTTTGTGACGATCAGACAAGAACTTCGCGGTGTAGCCTGTGCTAAAGGAAAATGTGAATAGACTAACAGACTTCCGCACATGTGATGGTAATAGTTTATCTTGACTTTGTCAAGTTAAGCAAAAAATAAAAATAAAAGCCTCCAGCCCTCAATGATTTGGAAACTTGAATGCACATGAACCAAATGTACTTTTTATTTGGCCTAATGGGGATAATGAACAGAAGCACTTAAAAAAATGCTTCTAATTTCAAATCTTTTAAAATCCTGGTCTGTATAAACTGGTTGAGTGCTAAATTATTTTTTAATGGTGATTTGAAAACATAGGTAATTTCTTATTATAAGATACCATGCTACCAGCAAAAGTAGCTTTAGTTTAGCAAGATTTTGTTCATAATTGTTTGGTTATAATTTATCGGAGAGTTCCAATATCACTCTCCCATAAATTGCAACGAAACAATTTTATTTAAGAAAATAGTCTTCTACTGCTAAGCGAACATCAAGCTGATGCATACAGTGAGAAGCCACTGAAGTGGCTTCCAGCACTTTTCAATAGAGCCATGATAGTGGTTTCTAGCACTCAACCAATTAACTTGCAGTTTAATATTTAGGGGTTCTGGTCACTTCGGTCCAAAGTCAAGTCATCCATGGTCTCTTTCACCTCAATGTTATATTGTCATTTGTCATTTCTTGCAACATTTATAGTATCTGGTCATTTTGGTCCCTGCTAATATGACTCCTGGTTATTTCCAAATGTTCCAATGGAGATGTTAATCAATTCCCCCTGATTTTTCAAAGAAACAGACTAAGATTTTGCTCCGTGCAAATGCGAATAAATGAAACCTGCACACTCCCTTAGTTAGCTGATCTCAAGAAATGTATCATTGTGCTCAGTTAACAGGGTAAGGGGTGAGCATCATGGCTCATTGGTTGGGGTATAGAACTAAGATCAAAACGTCATTGTTTTGATTCTGACCAGTGTCATCGGCATTGTGTCCGTGGGTAAGAGACTTCATCCTGATTGTCTTTGTAGGAGCATGGTGGCACTGCATACTAAGGTGTATATCACAACAACAGCACACTTGCCTTCAAACCGATGCTACCCTGCTTGTGAAGAATTAGTATGTTGGATAGTCTGACAGTTATTCGACCTTACTTGGTGCTTCTCTCCAGGCACTCAGTCTTCCACCACCCATAAAACTGTTGGACACTGAAATGACACTGGCTGTTAACCCTTTACCCAACATAATGGCAAAAACCAGCCAGCGCTATTCACAAAAATCGCCAATTAATTTTCATTATTTTTTCATTTTTTGTCTCAAAAACATAGGTTATGACCCCTCATTGGAACGAGCTCGATGAGCTCGTTCCAATGAGGGGCTATAACCTAGGTTTTTGAGACAAAAAATGAAAAAAATCATTTGTTCAAGAATTTTGTTTGCAAGTGTCGTCTGCTTTTCAGGTTACCTAGGTAAAGGGTTAAAAGCGTTGTTAAACCCAATAAACAAACAAACCAGGGTAGGAAACCTATCATCAAATTGAACTACTAACATGAAAGATGAACTGACAGGGATCAAACTGTTGCATCATAAAATATTCAGTGCTCCTGGATGTCATCAGTTGTGTGAAGAAATGGAGTGAAATGGCAGACAACAAGGATATGATCGAGAATGCTTTTTTTAACTAATTAGAGCTTTGTGGTTGTGTTTTAATGAAAACGGAACATTTGATTGAAAGAAATTTCCTTGTCTTACTAAATACAAAAAGATTCTGCCTAGTCGATCTGAAGCAGATCTTGAATACTCCTCACAGTGAGTCCAAATATGAACCCAAGGACTTGACTCAAAAAAACTTGAACCTGACCCTATAAGTACACAAAATATCAAAAGATTTTGACTCATTGATATGAAGAAGATTCTTCATATTACATGAAGAGAAATTTCTGTTTTCTGTAAGGAGTGCAAATATGAGCCGAAAGACCTGATTTCAACAAACTTGAATTTGACCCGACCAAGCGTACTGGAAACCATATATTAAAAGATTCTGACTAATGGATCTGAAAAAGAGGATTTTTAAAGAACGTTTCTCATACTGAATTAAGTTAAAATTTGGGCTCCCAAAGGTAGCTGCTCTACAGAATTTATGAAAAGTGCTGACTTTGCCATTTTCCTTTACCCTCATTTGGTTTGCCATGACACAAGTGATTGCAATGTTTTTTGCTGATTAGATTCTACTTGTACAAAGATGCTTCGTACTAAATAACAATTCTCACTCCTGTGCAGGTTTGGATATATGGACATCTGAATGTTTTTTTTTATTTTTAGCTCCTGGGGTTCCCATGGGAGCATGACATTTTTATTTTTTTTTTTGGCATACTACTGCATATCAAATTTGGTTCACATTGGCCAACAGGTTCCGAAAAATTAAAATTTTTGGTAGGGCCAAAAACTTTGCCCCTCTCAGCATGAACTCAGATGTTGCCCGAGTAAGTTTCTTTGAACAAATTTTAATCTTCAGTACACAAGAAAGCTGCATGCCAAAATTTCAAAACATCGTGGCAGGTTAGAAGTAGAATGTTTTAAAGAAATCTGATCTTTTTGGGCACTGCCCACCCCATCAGGCTTAGCAATTTCTATTGAACAAACTTGGGCATCCTCATCCCCCCCCCCCCCCCACCCCCGCCAACAATTTGTGTTCAGTTTGGTTGCTTTTGGGACAGCTTGGAAATTTGGAATGTATATTAACGGTATAATCGGTAGTCACTTTCTTCAGTGAATATCTGCACATTTTCATTGGAATTCATAAATCAAGATAAAAAAATGCTTGTTATGGTTCTTATATTTGTTTTACCATGCCACAAAGCAAGCCAACTATAAAATGCCTTACCTCTTTGACCCATGAACAAAATCTATTGTCTGTATGTCACACTTCACTTGTAAATCATCAATTTCAAGTAGCTAAATAAAAACAATGCACTCAACTAATTCTCTTTCATTTAATTTTATTTTTTGTCCCAATATATTTTTACCCTTTTCTTTTGATACAACTAAGAGATAACTCGTAACCCTTCTTTCCACATATTACTGAGAATTTTCAAAGTTTTGCTTCCAAAACATAGTTTCTGATCTTTTACTGGAACAAGCTCATGAGCACATTTCAGGGAGGTGCCATATGCTATGTTTTGGAAGATGTATTTTAAAAAAAAAAAGTAATATTCAAATTTGAATGATTTTTGTACGTAATGTTGTTTGGTTTTGACCACTATATGAGATCAAAAGTTAACTCCTTGCATGCTGCTCGCGGATATTCCTGCCCAGGACAGGATTTCTCTTGCTACTAAAATTAGTATAATTTGGGTACATTTAATCAAATTTCCTCCCTGCAGATTGAATAGATTTCTTTGCCAATGATTTCTTGAGATAAATTCCGATGAATTTTTCATCAAATCTAGTCATGGCTGCATAACAGCAGCCATGACTAGATTTGCTGAAAAATACCTTTAAAATACTCAGCGGGTTAAGAGTTAAGAAAGAACAAACAGACAGAAAATGTGCTTGTCTCAGAGAAAAAACAATGAACTGGAAATTTGCCCACTGCAATAAGCAACAAGTGTGCACAATGAAATGTGATGGCCAATCCCCACAGTCCAACAAGGGTGATAACTCAGAATAAAAAATCTTGTAATATGTCATTAAATAAGCCTTAAAATCAGCCAATTCCCACTGTTATAGAACTATGTCTCCACAGTACAATACATGCAATTATTCTATTATATCTTGTTTGACAGAGCTCATGAAGCTCTGTCAAACAAGATATAATAGAATAAATTCCCAGTTTATTTCTACAAAACAAGAAAGGGACCAAATCCTTGTGAATTGAATAATACTGTTAACTGAATAATTTTCACATTCAAGCAAGATTCCACTATAAATATCTTCACGAATTTTCTTTGAAATGTGATAACATGACATGGTAATGAGAGGACAAGAAATTCTAAGTTAAACAAGGAAAAATATAGAACCTTAGTGAGCACGCTCACATACCCCACGTGCCCCAATATTTCAAGCTCTAATCATTTTTTAAAAATAAACATAGATTCTAGGAATACTGCAGAAAACAGTGTTCTGTAGTTTCAACGGTATTGTTCTGTAGGCCATCATGTTAGACTAACATACCAAAAATCAGCTCAATATCTTGAAGCGTGTAGGAAAAAAGTCTGCAAAACTGTAATTTTGATGAACTTTTCAAAGTTCAAGGGCCGTAATTTCGGTAAAAATCAGTGGAGCGGAACAAAATGCAAACTTGATCTGTAGGCCACCATGTCAGACTAAGATACCAAAAATCAGCTCAATATCTGGAAGTGTGTAGAAAAGAAGTTCGGAAAACTGTAATTTTGATGCATTTTTCAGACTCCAAGGGCCGTAATTTCGGTAAAAATCAGTGGAGCAGAACAAAACGCAAACTTGTTCTGTAGGCCACCATGTTAGACTAACATACCAAAAATCAGCCCAATATCTGGAAGTGTGTAGGAAAAAAGTCTGCAAAACTGTAATTTTGATGAACTTTTCAAAGTTCAAGGGCCGTAATTTTGGTAAAATTCAGTGGAGCGGAACAAAGTTAAAAAATTTATAGTAATTTCTATATTTTTTATACTTACCAATGACCCAGACATAGCTGGTGCTAACTCTTAAAATATAGGGCCAAACACAAGTTTTGCCCCCCAATCCCCAAAATTTGCATCTAAAACCAAAGAAAACATGTCCTGAATGGTCCTCCACACTTCACCTCTACTGCGCATGCGCAGTGTCAAGGACGTTCCGAAATTGGCGCCATTAATCATTCTAATAACCAGTGCCTGGTAAGCGCTATGTACTCAGCGGGGAGGCAAGAGTTCCCAACTCCTGGGAGGGCCATCCCCGTCTGGGTCATTGGTAAGTATAAAAAATATAGAAATTACTATAAATTTTTTAACATTTTTATACTGTACCAATGACCCAGACATAGCTGAATAGTAAAAAGGCTGGAGAGCCAAGGACATAGAGCAAGATGGAATACGCCCAATAATATAAAATAGAGTCATCCCCTCTAGGGAAAAAGAAGTAATAGGCCTTACATGTATCTTTCTTATTTATGATAAATTAGAAAGATACAACACCTTCCAAAATTGAGCATCATACATCCATGTACTCCATTAATATCCAATATAATCCTTATACTAATAATTTTTAAAGTAAGCCAATAAATAAAGTAAGTCTAGAGAATAGAGACTCTTATACTCCTTAAAAGTGTCTGAGGATTGCATAATCATGTCCGTTGACACGTGCTATATTCAAAAGCTATACTTTAAAAACTAAGACTTGAATGAATTTTTAAAACATAAACTTCTCACTAAACAACCATCCCAATAACAGCTCAGAATTACTAACTCCGGAGGAGGTATCCCATTGTTTTCATAGTAAAACAGGTGACCCAAGGGAACACCCTTCCCCCCCCCCCCTTTTCTTGCCCTGGGTCAAATAGCCCAGAGCGAAGAGGGCAGCAGAACGGAGTCACTGCCGAAACAGGCAGCCTACCTAGCTATAGTAGCAACTGTTAAGTGAATGACATTCTGAGCAGTAGATAATAGACCTAACAATAGAGGCCTCCAGAAATGGACTCGATATTTCTGAGATAAAAATTCATGAATGTGGATGGCTGAGCGCAATGAGCAGCCTTCAAAAATCTATAATAGCGACACTATTAATGTAAGCCCAAGATGTAGAAGAACTCTTACTTCATGAGCCGAAATCTTAAGCACAATTGCTGAGTCAATGATATACCATAAGCAGTACCAATAGTTAATTGAATCCATTAGCAATAGAATGGAGCGTAACGTCCTTCTATTAGGCATCAAAGACAGAAGAAGCTTACGCCCGTAGTAATAAACAGATATCTGTTTATAAATACATAAACTCTAACCGGACAGAGTAAAGGCCTATGCCCGTACGAAGACGGAAGGACCTTAATAACAATAGGTTCTGGATATTAGGAGCCTAACTCTTATGCAAAAATCCAACCTAAATAGTAAAGGAAGTAGTGATTCCGAAACTACGAAAGTGAAAATCATCCACCGATAGTGCATGAAACTCACTGACTCTTCAGTAAAAGAGAAGCCAACAGAATTACTGTCTAAAAGGTCAGAATTTGAAAACTACTGTTTCCAGAGGCTCAAATGATTACTTAGCTAAATAAGAACCGAAGTTAAATACCATATAGGAATTTAATCTAAAGATTCTAAGTCTATTTATCAAAAAGTTACTAACTGACTTAGATAAAGAGACATAAGACTCAATTGTAACTATCATAGAGTGCATAGGTATGAGGTAACATAAACCTATAACCTTAATAATAACAGGCTGCAGTAGATCTTGTCAAACAAGTATACTAAAAAGTTGCAATGAGTAGTATGGAGGGATCAACAATATGAACATAGTGATCCCTACACCAACGACGGAAGAGCCTCCACTTTAGCCGCATAGAATAGCGAAGAAGTGGATCTCCAATAGTAAGAAATCGCGTCCAAAGCTCGTCCAGTACAATGCTTACAATGCAATACGGACCACACAACGGAATACGTGAAGGTTGCGACCTTGCGGGTTGTGATAAAGATGACACGATTTACCCAGCGAAAAAAGATCCTCTCATTGAGGAAGATTTCGCGTTAAGTCCCATAGTAGACATCAGAGTAAATTACCCACAGTCTCTGTGAAGATAGAGATGCTATCAACAGAAATGTATTGTGGTTGTTTATCTTAGCAATACCTGCTGAAACAACAGCACCGGAGGATACGCGTATCCTATCATTCCGTCCTATTAGATCAATAGAGCGTTAACAACATTAGCTCAGAGATCCGGACAAGCCAACACATACATCTGCAATTGATTAGCAAGCTGTGTCGTAAATAAATTATCATTGGGCGCTCCCATAGATAGCAAATCTGATTGAATACTTGTTTGTTGAGAGTCCATTCTGACGGCAACAAGCGACCCCTAAGTGAACGGGAGTCCGGTAAAACAATCAGACGACCCGGAATATGACGGACCGAAACAGAACTTGGTGTACTATAACCAACAGACGGATTCTTTCCATTAAATTGAATAACGGAAACGAATGAGTGCCTCCCTGGTTCCGGAGATACGCCACTACTGTCGAATTAATGGACAGGATTTGGACATGCGTTTCTGAATAATGTTAATGCAATGACATAAAGCAAGCCTAAAAAACATTATTCCGTGGAAGATAATTGCTTGCTTAGAGACTGCGGAACCCAAAGACCCTGGCACTTCGAATCCGTTGGGATCAATATTATATCCCAATCTGTTTGGCTGGCAACCGTCATAACTATAACACTCGGATCCGGCAACTGCAGTGGCACTCTCTGAGTCAACCACCGAATGTTTGCCCCAGTCTGAATCTCTTGTAACACTAGATAGACAAGAGAACGTGTAAATCGAGCAATTCATGGATTGCTGAAAAGTTGCCGTCGAAGAGAGGCTTCTCCGAGAACGAAGCGACTCTGAGAGAGTTCTTCACCTTACTATCCACGCGCGTGGATGTAGCTAGGGCTGCGTCACGTCTAACCAACTCCAATCAGCCACTGAAGGGCGGAGTTATACGTGAACAAACTACTGCCCTCAAAAGAAATCACATTGAGAATAATATCCCGTAAATCTTTTCTTGAAGACGTAATGATAACGCCTCAGTAAGGTGGATTACGTATGATAAAGCGTCTAAGTTAAGTCTACTAGACATCATAGTCGTTTCCAACATTGTGGTTGGAAAAGACATAGACGGCGAAAAAGAATATTTCCAGTCTTTAACCACACCGTCTAGACGCATATGAACTCTCGGTATGCCCTGCTCTGCCAAAATAAATTATTCGTATAAATGATAAAACGGCAGAAATGAGCATTGCGGACAAGAAACTAAACTATCATGCAGGCTTATATGCATATATAGCGTCGAAAAATAAAACACATGTTGTAATGACATTATTGGACTGTGTCGGTAAGTCAGGGACAATGTCCCTGAACCGATCCAAAATTCCGTGTCCAATGACGCTATAAGTCTCTTATCCAACATCGCAGCAATGTAGTCCGAAATAACAATCACTGGAAGATAATGCCAGAAGATTTGAATGGCAGCTTCCGATGCTACGAAAGGGAAAACTCGAAATCTTTCGAATCCCTTTCGCCATCCTGTCGGACCCTATAAAGCGTTCGGTCGTCCGTACCTGATGCAACCACGGACCGCACCGACCCAGCGCCGTCAGATAATTCCTGATTCGAGTAAGAAACTGTCGATTGCTGGGATGCTGCGAAACAACTGTGCTAACTCGGACAGCACGTCCGTCACTGAGGCCTGAGGAGAAGCGGTCCTACAATGCATTGCCGCTGGAAGCTCCGTGATCGTTACCCCCGTGCATACTACCAATATGCGAGCGAACGGAGTGTATAGGCCTCGTGTCCCTTGGCTACCGGATGGCGTGACCTATTTGCCGTGGAATCACTGAATGACGAAACTGATCGGATACTCGAGGTCACGTAGCCAATGTGCGGTCGTGTGCCCTGCTGTGAGGATGAGGAAGCATTATCGACAGTCTCTCGGACTGTCAATATAACGGAGCGTCCCGACCGACAGACATATGCTCCGAATGTAAAATATCTGAACCACAACATGCGGTCTCCTATGTTGTTGGACGAGAGAGGGACCTCTCTCGCTCACAGCCCGGACGGACCTGGACAAGCCAGGAACCGGACTAACAGGCTTCCTCCGATCTGTCCTCAATCCGCCGTCACTGGGTGAGTACTAAAGTAATTATAGTGCTCGCATCACTCAAATCTCCTTCCTAGACCGCAACGGACGAACCCGGCAGCCGAACCATTCGATGAATGCACGCTACACCGGGTGAGCTAGCGAATGTCACTCCGTCGATCCTACAAGGGATCTCTTAGGCGATAGACATATTCCATGAGCACTTATTGCCGCTAGCTCTTCATTAACTATGACAGAGGCACACTTTTGAAAGACATCTCCGTAACTTTGCCAACAAGAAACCAGAAATGCTTGGTTATAGCAAGCATATAATAATAATATATATATAGCGTCGTTCAATAATTCGAAAGTTTGTGTGATATTATTGGACTATGTCGGAACTGAGGGACGATGTCCCTGAACCGAACCAAAAATTTCTAAGTCCACCGACGCTATCAGTTTCTTATCCGACATCGCAGCATTCTGGTCCGACGAAAGAAGCTGTAGAAGATCAAGTGAAATGACATACACAACAGCATATGTTGTTCCGAAAGGGAAAGCTCGAAATCCTCCAAATCCCTTTCGGTATCCCGTCGGACCGGATGAAATTTTCGGACGTCCGTACCCGCTTCCGCGGAGCGTCCCGACCCAGCATCGTCGGATAAAAAATATGCGACAGATTCAGTTGATGCTGCGATAAACTGTGCTATTTAGGAAAGCACGTCCGTTCCCGAGGCCTGTGCAGTAGCGGTCTTACGATGCATTGCCGCCGGAAGCTCCGTGTACGTTGACTCCCGCACACTTTCTTATGCGAACGTTCGGAGTCTGCAGGCCTCGTGTCCCTGGCTACCGGATGGTGTGACCTGGTCGCCGATGATTCTCTGACTGGCGAAGCTGACTGGATATCCGAGGTCACGTAGTCAAGAGCGGTCGTGTGCGCTACCATGAGAATGAGGAAGCCTTATTGACAGTCTACTCCGGACTGACTATATGTCGGAGCATCCCGAGCGACAGACGTATGCTCCGAATGCGAAACATTTTGTACCACAACATCTGGGGCCAGATGTTGTTGTACGAGAGAGGGGCCTCTCTCGCTCGCCGTCCGGATGGACCAGAACGAGCTATGAACCGGACTAAAAGGCTTCCTCCGTTCTCCCTCTAATCCGCCGTCACTGGGTGTGCATTTGGTTGATTTATAGTGCTCGCATCACCCCAAAACTCCTTCTAGACCGCAACGGACGAACCCGGCGGCCGAACCATTCGATGAATGGACGCTACACCGGGCGAGCTAGCGGACGTCAAAGGCCGTCGAACCTACTAGGGTCCTCTTAGGCAATTGGCGTATTTACATGAGCACTTTTCCACTAGCCCTTCATTAATTGTGACGACGGAGGCACACTGTTGGAAGACATCACAGATACATCACCCTAATCTTGATCGTCTGAAATAGAAATTGATTAAGTAGAGTGACCCTGTGGGGAAAGGACCGGAGTGTCCAATTCCCCACTAACATACCGTGACATACGCTTCCCATGTTGTCATCGAAATCATACGATACAGAACAGGAGTTAATGCGAGTACACTGACCACATATAGAATGTTTATAAAAGTCAGAGGAAGACTTCCTCTTATTACAACTGATCAAAATCCTTTCAATGTGAAAAGAAAACAAGTCCTGGTACTCGCACCAACCCCTGGCAATCAAAATACATAATAATAATATGATCCATTAATATAGAAAAAATAATTGAAATCAAAATATTTTGAAAAAATATTTTTTCAGAACAGCCCAAGTTTCTGAAAAGTAACGTTGAGCCCCAATGGATCCCAAGCCTAAGTGTGGACAAAAATTTTAAAAATATTTTAAACAATTTATTCAACACTTATGAACAATAATAATGTATCTAGTTATGATTAAAATAACATCAAGATATTATTTTCAAGAAATCCCCCCCTCACACAGAGGGCTGTTGTAAATGTAAACAATGAATGTAAAAACACTAAAATAAGACTCCAGGCACCCAGGCCCGGAATCAGTTACCAAAAATACACTATCTGATGCAAAACAGAGACTTCCAGGGAAGAAACTGCAGAACATCAGATGGTAGATGCAGAACACAACGCCTAACCACCCGTAGGTGAAGACGTAAACATGGGAAAAAGAACAGAATTCATTCTATTATTCAGCTAAAACTCCAAAGAAAATTTAGTAATAATAATTACAGAAACTATGCCAAAAGCATGGGAGAATAGCAAGGGGGGACTTAAAGGACAGGGAGAGAGGAAAACACTGAAAAATCAGTGTAACTAAATAATCAGAATGACAACAAAATGGCTGCTGCCTCGAAAATAGGTAACTTAACATAATTTCATTAAAAAATTTTAAGTTACAGCCCTGATAATATTCTGTCACACATTTTTCCTCTCCTCCTTCTCTATCCTCCTTAGAATCACCATTTCACTAATATTTATGTGTCTGGCATCATTTAAACTGAGATTTACAAGCACAAAGATCAGTCAGATGTTAACTGATGAAGGGCCAAACTTAGAATGATTAATGGCGCCAATTTCGGAACGTCCTTGACACTGCGCATGCGCAGTAGAGGTGAAGTGTGGAGGGCCATTCAGGACATGTTTTCTTTGGTTTTAGATGTAAATTTTGGGGATTGGGGGGCAAAATTTGTGTTTGGCCCTATATTTTAAGAGTTAGCACCAGCTATGTCTGGGTCATTGGTACAGTATAAAAATATGCAAACTTGATCTGTAGGCCACCATGTTAGACTCACATACCAAAAATCAGCTCAATATCTGGAAGCGTGTAGAAGAAAAAAGTCCGGAAAACAAGTAGGACTGACTGACGGACTGACAGACTGACGGATGGACCAGTCAAAAACATTATACCCCTGCAACTTCGTTGCGTGGGGTATAATAACTCATGATTTCTTGAAGGAATAACTGGAGCACAATCATAGGTCATAACTACTGCATTACAAACACTAAAAGCTGATAACAGAACTTGGCCTTTCTTTACCTAATGACAAGTGAACTTCTGAAGTTTCAGATCAATATGCAAAAAAGAAGTTATTGTGTGATAATCCCCAAATAACAAAGATTTTGCATAAGCAAGAACCATAACTACCATTCATTGAAAAGAAATGTGTAAAATTGACCTTGGCCTTCTTTATGTCATCATAAAAATAACTTTGAAATTACGAAGAGACCCAAGTATTATGATGCAGAAACAAACAAATTACAATGCTTTTATACAATCAAGAGTAACAACTGTGGAATTACGAGCACTAGAAATCTGAGAATCAAAATTGGTCTTCAGTTGGGGATCACAAGAAATATTGTCAGATTTTGGTAGGGTACTAAAGTTATAAAGAAATAAAAAAAGACAATAACTAGACTTTCACACCATCAAAGGCCATAATCAAGCCATGAAATAAGCAGACTATCATCTGCAGAATGCGATCTACAGATGGTGGATTTGGTGATGCTACCCTGCACAGCAGGGTTGCATCACTAAATTTACCCTTTGTGAGCCTCAATCTGAATCAAGGTCTCAAGCCAAAACAGAGAGGTACCCAGAGGATAAATTGGTACACTGTATGGGATAGCATCAGCAAATTCCCCCTTTGGGGACCTCATTCTGCAAATGACAGGTTGCGTATTTCCAGACTTGGCCATAACTGGAATTATGTACATTAAAAATCAGAAAATCAGACTTGGCATTTATTTTGTGATCATAATGACATCATCAAATTTCAAAAGAAGTCGGTCACAAGTAAGTAAAGCTACCACCATTCAGAGATCAAAAAATTATTGCCCAATCAAGGGCTATAACTATAGAATGAAAAATGGTGGAAATCTGAAAATTGAACTTGACCTTCATTTTGTTATTATAGGAAATAATGTTGAAATTCAATCATTCTGCCAAAAGGAGGTCAAGATATAATGTGAAAACCAAAAAAGTTTTTGTACAACCCAGGGCCGTAACTCTGAAACTCAGTAACAAAATTTCTGAAAAGCAAAGTGTCACCTTTGGGATATCGTCAAAAATACAGTAATTATATTTGACTGCCACAGTAGACTAAAGTCATTGTACAAAATGTGTGCATATGGTTGGACAGAGAGATGCACAGAGGAAGCACTCAATACCCCAATCACAAAAATCTTGGGGGGGGGGGGGGGGTATAAAAACATATTGGGCGGTTTTCATTTACATTTTGAAGTATTCTGACAACTGATAAGATAAAGTGGTAATGTAAGTTTCAGCATATGTGGCAATATATAAATACAATTGCTTAATTTTATAGTTTCATTTAGGTAATCCAGCCCTTGTATACCTATGTGATAAAAAAATTCAGAACTTTTAAGACTTTTACTTGGAATTATTCAAGCATTTTCCAAGACCTTTGCCCAAAATTATCATAATGACTTCCAAGTTTTGTATGCATACTGTTTAACAACTCCTATACGAGAAATCATATCGCCTGACTAATAACACCTGCACCTGCATATGTTCCATTTTGCATCAATCGGTTTTGATTCTCAGTACTATTTCACCCTTGTGAGTGCAGCCAGTACTTATTCCACAGAAAGAAACAAACAAACCTTATATTTATATATTTATAGAGATAAAGCTTAACTGGTACAGTGCTGGAAACCCATATTTGGGCTTTAATCGAAAGTGCAGGTGCTGCAATTTGAAGCCTTCAAAATCTGTGGATATGGTTCATACTATCTTTGAAGTGAAATAATTTAGTCTACATAGGTTTGCTTTGTTACAATTTATGGGAGGTACCTATGGGCACTCTCCCATAAATTGTAAGAAGGCCAAGACCTGAGAACAAAATTGGACAACCAAAAATAATTTAGCATTCTACAAGTTAAGGGTCTAGTTACAATTTTGGTGGGTTTCTTGCCTTACATGTAGAACACATGTTCCAACATACAGGTTTGTGGTGACTTTGCAGATTGAAGTTCAAAGTACCATAGCAGTTATTTCAATGAAGTCTAGGATGTCTGTAAGACAGCCAAGACTTCTCTCGACACCACTGATAAGTACCTTATTATGACATTTGCGAGAATCAAAATTGATTATCATTGTTTTCCTTGCGAGAATCATTTGCAAGAATTGATTCTGATTCTTGCATCAACTTTAAGTCCTGGATAAAATCTTCCCAAAGATCAGCGCCACGTGTAGGTAGAACTAAATATATTTTTCAAGGATTTTTCATTACTTTTTTCAAGACGGACAAATTTTCAAGTATACTGAGGGGCCTAAAATTTCAGTTTTGAAGTTCAAGTACTTTCAAAGCCCCTTACAAACCCTGGTAATTATTTATATTTACATGAAGCGCTTAAACCCTAAAGGGCCTGATTCTGGCTTTAATCACTTTTTACTACAATGCAACAGGTGCCCCAACATGCTCTCTCTGGGGAAACTTGCAAGTTACTTTCCAAGTGCCTTGGTAATTGTTTCTAGACAAGTCTTGGCTGCCTGTGTAGGCAGCCAAAACTTTCCTAGAAACAAATGCAAAGCCACAGGCTGTAGACTGTTGAAGTGTATAAAAAATCAAAAAAATATCTAAAACTCTCCATTACGTGAGGGTTAAAATACATGAACCTTGAACATTTCTTATATGGAAATGGCTGTACATGTTATACCCACCAGGTCACTGGCCAATAAAATGAATTGAATTCAAAGGATAACCACCCTCCCCCCCCCCAAACAAATCAGAACTATTATACGCGACAAACCTTCTGACTGTCCTTAACATTCGTAAAAAGTTTAACAATTGTACTATGATTCGTTTCTGAGTCATGGCTGAGACACGAATATTGACCCATTTTTAGTGTGACCTTGAAATGTTACCTTGACCTTGAAGGTACGAATCCGGCTATGGTGTGTGACAATCCTCCCATGGTCCTTTATAATTGTGTGAAGTTTGATGACTGTGGCCCTAACAGTTTTCGAGTTATTGGCTCGGACACACACACACATGGATGGACAGACAGACAGACGGATGGACAGATGGACGGACACACGCACACTTCAATCACTATATGCCACCCGACTTAAGTCGGGGGGCATAACAAGATCATAAATGTTGAACTCGTATGATCAGTTGATTGATTTAACATTTACAGCAAAATTCTTACTGATGTTGTGAGTATTAATGACATTTGATTTTGAATAGAAGAGTCAAAATGTGATTAGTTGTGTAAAATATATTTTGAAAAAAGTTAATATGAAAAATGTGAATAATAATATAACAATACAGTCACAATATCCTTTTGTGACTAATACCCGTAATTTAAAAATATCATTGAGTCAAATTTACAAGTTTTTTTAAAACACAATCATGGATTCCATGCGAAAGATTTCTGTTTCCGTTTTGCCCTGCGACCAAGGGAACTGCTTCTTCTTGTCTTTGTTATGACTATTGGGGATGGAACATCTTCCATGTATGGAAACATGGAATTTTCTGGCCTCTGAAATATTTAAAACAAAATTATCTGTTGTTATTGAGGTACTTGACAGATTGCTCGACCATTTCAACTACACAGGCCTTCACAGAAACCAGAGGACGCCGTCCGACTGTGCATAATATGCCCATACTTCCAGAAATTATAAAACAAGGGCAGTAACTCTGGCAAAAATCAACCAAGAGGAATGAAATTCCAACTTAATCTGTAAGTATCCACAACAAAGCTATATACCAAATATTTTCTCAATATGTCCAACCATAACGAAAAAAAGTCCGGAGAATGAAAACAAATCTGGAAAACTCTAAAAATTCTAGGTTCAAGGGCAGTAACTCCACCAATAATCAACCGAGTGGAACGAAATTCGAACTTGATCTGTAAGTATCCATAACAAAACTATATATATAACATTTTTCTCAATATGTCAATCCATAACAAAAAAAAGTCCAGAAAATGGTAACTAAGTTCAAGGGCAGTAACTCCACCAAAAATCAACTGAACGGAACTAAATTCGAACTTGATCTGTAAGTATCCATAACAAAGCTATATTTACAATGTTTTCTCAATATGACATTCCATAACGAAAAAAAGTCCGGAAAACGGTAACTAAGTTCAAGGGCAGTAACTCCACCAAAAATCAACTGAGCGGAACGAAATTCGAACTTGATCTGTAAGTATTCATAACAAAGCTGAATACCAAAAATTTTCTCAATATGTCCATCCATAATGAAAAAAAAGTCCAGAAAACAATTCGGACAGACGAACGGACGCCAACGCTATCACATAATACAACCTTTTTTTTAAAATGGACGCATAAAAATGTGGAAAAAAAATAATATCCATGCCTACCTAGACTATAAAGCTTAGCAGAAATGATCACAGACCAAAACAACATCTGAAACCATCAATTGCCATGCAATAGGACTTGAAGACCTATATGCAAATTCAGACAACTGAGATTTACATAAAAAAAATCCGAGCAAAATTTACAAACGAAAGAGTTAAACAGTGTTGGGATAGTGTAAAACAATACATAACTGCATTATGAAAACTTTGGAACCATGAGATTCAAAGAAACCACATAAATATAAACTGTTACAAAATATGCAAAAGCTGAGAAAAAAACAGAAATTCATAAAACAAGAAACTTGGTCATTTTGGGGAGAAAATTTGGAAAAGAACCCCCCCCCCCCCCCTCCCCCCTCCAAACCTAGACTTTAAAGGTTAACATCTGCAAACATTAACAGACCTGCAATAGGAGATCTTAAAGCTTCAATGCAGACCTCAACAGAAATTCTGACAACTGAAAATGACTTAAGATTTACCCTAAAAATGAAATTCCTTGCAAAATATAGACAGCATGAAAGTTAAACGATGGAACCAGGGACCTGATTTCACCCAACTTGCATAGGACTTTCCTTACCTTGTTGTACACCAAGTATCAAAAAGATTTTGACTAGTGGATCTGAAGATTTGTAATGATTATTCCTCCTATTAAAATAAGTTGCTTTGAACAACCTAATCTGATCCCTCTGAGGATGCAGAACATTTTTATGGATTATTCCTCATATTGCACTAATAAAAATTTGTGCCTCCATAAGGAGCCCAAATATTAATCAATGGATCTGATTTGAACAAAAATTAATCTGGCCCCGGTAAGAATCCTGTAAACCAAATATGAAGATTCTGACTAGCGGTTCTGGAGAAGATTTAAAAAAATATTCATGATAATGCACAAAGTTAAAATTCAGGCTTCCACCGGGGGCTCAAATCTCAACTCAGGGGCTTTTTTTTAACAAAGTTAGATCTGTATATTATACAGAGGCATCCTACCAACCTACAATGAAATCCTTTCATAAATTCGACCTGTAGACTGTGCTAAAGGTTTTTGGGTTTTGGGCTTGGGCAGCCATCATGATTGACCGATCGTGACCAAAAGGGGACGTTCTCATCTAGACATGACCCCAAACCTGCATATGAAATTTCATGACAGTCGGACAAGAACTACAGGATGTAGTTGTGCTAAAGGAAAATGTGAACAGACTAACAGACTTCTGCACACGTGATAGCAATAGCTTATCTTGACTTTGTCAAGTTAAGCTAATTAATTAGGAGCTATAACTCCACTCTGTATGGCCAAACCACACCGGTTTTTAAACTCAAGCAAGACACTATGAAGAAAGTCTCACATACCAAATATTTGTTCAAGTTATCGCATTAACAAGCTGAAAACAGGCAAAAATTAACTAATTAATGACCGTAGCGCTGCTCAATGTGTCCGAACCATACCGGTTTTCAAACTCATTCAAAACATTATTATGAATGTCTCACATATCAAATATTGATGAAACTGATATTTGTTTTCGCCAATGAGCTAAAAATGAGCAAAAATTAACTAACATGGGTTTGTTCGAAGTAGCCTTAAAGGTATTGTGATACCGAAAAATTTTCTAAGTCAAAAGAGTGAAAACAGAAAAATATTCTAAGTCCAAAAAGTGAAAAAGGGCCATAACTCTGTGAAAAATTATTGGACGGAACCGGTTTCCTTGTGCATATCTGCCCCCTCCCCCACCCACCCACCCTCCCCCATGTGGGTCTATCAGCATTCCAAAGGAGATCAAAATCTGACCAATGGCTTTGAAATTAGAATGAAAAACGTTTGTACCGACAGATTGACAGATGGACAGACAAACAGACAGAGGGCTTCACTAGATACCCCCGAAGCAACCTTTGGAGGCCAGGGACATAATTAAGGGCCATTACTCCACTCATTATGGCCAAACCGTACCAGTTTTTGAACTCCTTGAAGATATTGTTAAAAAAGTCTCACATACTAAATATTGACCAAATCCATTGCTATTTGTTCAAGTTATTGCGCTAATGAGAAAAGTTACAAAGCCTGCTCGCTGGCTGCCAACCACATACCAACTTCATCAAACTATAGGTAAAGTTTTGGAAAAAAAAACTTGACCAAAAAAAATGCAAGTTACAAAAGACCATTGAAAAGTAATTTAGCACTCTACCAGTTAAATAAGAAATGTTTTCGACTTGAATGGAGAGATTCTGTTAAAATTGTCATTGTTCAGGCTCATTTAACAAAAAAAATATATTGAAAAATAAGGGAGTTGCTCTCTGAAATGGTGAAACTTAACATGTCTACTGATTGGGAAGTCTTTCAATAGAATTTGACTTTTACTCACTCCTTATAGCAATCCCACATCATTCTGTGTTCTAAAAGAAATGAAAAGCTAAATGTGCCAGAGTGACATGATTTCTAGTTTGAAAAAGGGAGGTGATGAACAAGCATTTGCAGAGAAAATATGTTTTAGTATCCAACTTTATACTTTAGCCAAGAACTGGAGTCTGCCCACCCAACCATTTTAAAATTGTACTGCAATTCAAATTCTTCTTTTTCATTTCTGTAAATAAACAATTGCGAATCAGACTTTTTGCATTCAAACTGAATATGAATTGAACTGCATGTTTATGATTCGAATCTGAACCACATTCATATCAAATTGGACATTCATTCAGTATAAGTGGTTAAGAGATTTTTGTACGCAGCTTTAATGATTCAAATAATTGCACATATGGGGAAGATCATAGTCAGGTTTTTTGACACAGACAATACAGTAAGTTCCTACGGATCGAAATGGAAGAGGAAGTGATTGGTAGTTGTATAATAATATGGAATACATTGGAGGAACAAAATTGTGGTCAATGCTTTCCACGTTTATGCAAACAAAAGTTTGTTTGAGGAAACAACTTCAACAAATATCGATACAATTTCACATTTCAAAATAACCACCTGTCTGCTCAGACTGACCAGTTAACCATACTATTCTTGATATTAATTGGGGGTGTCACAATTAATCGACTGTCGATCGGTCATGGTGAAATTGATTAGAATTTTTCATTGTCGAATAATCAGTAAATTTTACCCCATTTTATGTCTATTTAATAATTAAAAGAAAATTTGATGAAAAATTATAAATTCAAAGTAATTTGTATATTTTTTATACTTAACAATGGCCCAGACTAGCTGGTGCTAACTCAAAAATATCCAGGGCCAAACACAAATTTTGCCCCCCCAATCCCTAAAATTTGCATGCAAAACCGAAAAAATTATGTCCTAACGGGTCCTCCATACTTTTGCGATCTGCACATGCGCAGTATCCTGGAAGACACCAAAATTGGTGCCAACCATCATTCTTTCTACAAATTGCCTGCTAAATGTTGTTAGCAGCGGGGAGGCATGAGTGCCCACTCATGGGAGGACCATAGTCTGGGCCATTGGTAAGTATAAAAAATATACAAATTACTTTGAATTTATAATATTTTTATACAACAACCAATGGCCCAGACTAGCTGAATTGTAAAAAGGCTGGAGGGCCTAGGACATAGAGGAAAATCCAATTACTCAATCACTTCTTAAAGGATAGCTCCTTCAGGAATAGGAGAATAGGAGAGAAAGGAATTATATATGTCTTTCTCATTTACGAGAAACGAGAAAGACATAACACCAACAATGTAATTGAGCATTACATAATATATAATTCTCCATTTAATGCCAGCATAACCCATTATGATAATTCGGTGAAGGGAAGCCAATATATAAAGATAGTCCAGAGAATGAGACTCTTTATACTCATTTAAAAGTGTCCGAGGATTGTATATTAACGCTTGTTTGACACGTGACATATACAAATGCTTCACAGTGAGCTACACTTTAAAAACAATACATAAATGAGACATATTAATTTTGCTTCACACCGAGCTACACATTAAAACCATCCCAGCACCGACTCAAGACTACTGACACTGGAGGAGGTCTTCCCTTGCTTTTCACTATGAAGCCAGATGATCATAAGGGAAATAAACAGCTGCGCCATGGGCGCATGATACGCCTGTTATTAATTACAAGAGGGAACCACACAATATGAGTATACATGTGTACTTGTCAGGTTACATATACTTGCCACCAAAAAATCATGAAAATTGCTCAAAGTCCAACATGTGGAAAATTGCCTATATTTTGATGAATAGTCCCATAACTCTGGAATGACAAATCGGACAGCGACACTAATCGAAAGTGAGATTCCTTCTATCAACATATACTTGCAACCAAAAAATCATGAAAATTGCTCTAAGCATTTTCAAGTTATTGTTCGACATGTGAAAAATAAAGTCCCATAACTCTGGAATGACTAATCGAGCGGCGACACCAACCGGAAGGGAGCTTCCTTCCATCAACATAAACCACCTACCAAAAATCGTGAAAATCTCTCGAAGAGTTCTCGAGTTATCGTACGATGTGTAAAAAATCGACAATTTTCTTCTAAGTAATAAAGTCTCATAACTCTGGAATGACTAATCGAATGGCGACACTAAACGAAAGGGAGCTTCCCTCCATCGATATACACCACCTACCCAAAAATCACAAAAATCTCTCAAAGCGTTCTCGAGTTATCGTACGTGTAAAAAACAAACAATTTTCTAAGTAATAAAGTCCCATAACTCTGGAATGACTAATCGAACAGCGACACTAAACGAAAGGGAGCTTCCCTCCATCGATATACACCATCTACCCCAAAATCATGAAAATCTCTCAAAGCATTCTCGAGTTATCGTACGACGTGTAAAAAGTTAAAAAAATTATAGTAAATTTATATATTTTTTATACTTACCAATGACCCAGACATAGCTGGTGCTAACTCTTAAAAATCTAGGGCCAAACACAAATTTTGCCCCCCAATCCCCAAAATTTGCATCTAAAACCAAAGAAAACATGTCCTGAATGGCCCTCCACACTTCACCTCTACTGCGCATGCGCTGTGTCAAGGACGTCCCGAAATTGGTGCCATTAATCATTCTTATAACCAGTGCCTGGTAAGCGCTATGTACTCAGCGGGGAGGTATGAGTTCCCAACTCCTGGGAGGGCAATCCCCGTCTGGGTCATTGGTAAGTATAAAAAATATATAAATTACTATAAATTTTTTAACATTTTTATACTGTACCAATGACCCAGACATAGCTGAATAGTAAAAAGGCTGGAGGGCCTAGGACATAGCAGAAATTCCAATAAGCTCAATTATATAAAATAGAGTCATCCTCTCGAGGGGAAAAGGAGCATTAGGCCTTACATGTATCTTTCTTATTTATTTATAAATTTGAAAGACACAACACCTTCCATAATTGAGCATCATAACATCCAAGTACTCTATTAATATCCAGTATAATCCTTATACTAATAATTTTTAAAGTAAGCCAATAAATAAAGCTAGCCAAGAGAATAGAGACTCTTTATACTCCTTAAAAGTGTCTGAGGATTGTATAATAACGCCCGTTGACACGTGATATATTCAAAAGCTATACTTTAAAAACTATGACCTGAATGAATTTTAAAACATAAACTTATCACTTAAAAACCATCCCAGTAACAGCTCAGAATTACTAACTCCGGAGGAGGTATCCCCTTGTTTTCATAATAAAACAGGTGACCCAAGGGAACACCCTCCCCCCACCCCCCTTCTCCTTGCCCTGGGTCAAATAGCCCAGAGCGAAGAGGGCAGCAGGACGGAGTCACTGCCGGAACAGAAAGCCTACCTAGCTATAGTAGCAACTGTTAAGTGAATGACATTCTGAGCAGTAGGTAATAGACCTAACCATGGAGGCCTCCAGAAATAGACTCAATATTTCTGAGATAAAAATTCATGAATATGGATGGCTGAGTCCAATGTGCAGCCTTCATAAATTCTATAATAGCGACACTATTAATGTAAGCCCAAAAAGTAGAAAGAGCTCTTACTTCATGAGCCGAATCTCAAGCACAAACTGCTGAGTTAATGATATACCATAAGCAGTACCGATAGTTAATTGAATCTATTAGCAATAGAATGGAGCGTAATGTCCTTCTATTAGGCATCAAAGACAGAAGAAGCTTACGTCCATACTAATAAACTGATATCTGTTTATAAATACGTAAACTCCAACCGGACAGAGTAAAGGCCTATGCCCGTACGAAGACGGAAGGACCTTAATAACAATAAGATCCGGATATTTATTAGGAGCCTGATTCTTAACCGAAAATCCAACATTAGTAGTAAAGGAAATAGTGTTTCCGATACTACGAAAGTAAGAATCATCCACCGATAGTGCATGAAGCTCACTGACTCTTCAGTAGAAGAGAAGACTAAGAGAATTACTGTCTTAAAAGGTCAGAATTTGAAAACTACTGTTTCCAGAGGCTCAAATGATTATTTAGCTAAATAAGAACCGAAGCTAAATTCCGTATAGGAATTTAAACTAAGGATTCTAGGTCTATTTATCGAAAAGTTTCTAACTGACTTAGATAAAGAGACATAAGACTCAATTGTAAACTATCATAGAGTGCATAGGTATGAGATAACATAGACCTATAACCTTAATAGTAACAGGCTGCAGTTGATCTTGTCAAACAAGTATACTAGAAAGTTGCAATGTCTAGTATGGAGGGATCAAAAATATCAACATAATGATCCCTACACCAACGACGGAAGAGTCTCCACTTTAGCCGCATAGTATAGCGAAGAAGAGGTTCTCCTACAGTAAGAAATCGCGTCCATAGCTCGTCCTGTACAATGCTTGCCGTGCAATAAGGACCACACAACGGAATACATGAAGGTTGAGACCTTGCGGGTTGTGATGAAGTTGACACAATTTCCCCAGCGAAAGAAGATCCTCTCATTGAGGAAGTTTTCACGGTAAGTCCCACAGTAGACACCTGAGTAAATTTACCCACGGTCTCTGTGAAGACGGAGATGCTATCAACAGAATTGTATTGTGGATGTTTATCTTAGCAATACTTGCTGAATCAACAGCGCTGGAGGATACGCGTATCCTATCATTCCGTCCTATTAGATCAATAGAGCGTTAACAACATAAGCTCAGGGATCCGGACATGGAAACACATACGTCTGCAATTGAATAGTGAGTTGTGTCGCAAATAAATTATCATTGGGCGCTCCCATTGATAGCAAATCTGATTGAATACTTGTTTGTTGAGAGTCCATTCTGATGGCAACAAGCGACCCTTACGTGAAAGGGAGTCTGCTAATACAATCAGACGACCTGGAATATGACGGACCGAAGCAGAACTTGGTGTACTATAACAAACAGAAGGATTCTTGCCGTTAAATTGAATAACGGAATCGAATGAGTGCCTCCCTGGTTCCGAAGATACGCAACTACTGTCGTATTAACGGACAGGATTTGGACATGCGTTTCTGAATAATGTTCATCCAATGACATAATGCAAGTCTAAATAACATCATTTCCTGGAAGTTAAGTGCTTGCCTAGAAACTGCGGAACCCAAAGACCCTGGCACTTCGAATCCGTTGGGATCAAAATTGTACCCCAACCTGTTTGACTGGCATCCGTCATAATCATAAAACTCGGATCCGGCAACTGCAGTGGCACTCTCTGAGTCAACCACCGAATGTTTGCCCCAGTCTGAATCTCTTGCTACACTTGATAGACAAGAGAACGTGTATATCGAGCAATTCACAGATTGAATTCTCGGTATGCCCGGTTCTGCCAATATAAATTATTTCCTAGAATTGAAAAAAGGAAGAATAAAGCATTGCGGACAAGAAACTAGACTATCATGCTTGGTAGCAAGCTTATATATAGCGTCAATAAAAAATTCGAATGATCTAAAGACATTATTGGACTGTGTCGGTAAGTCAGGAACAATGTCCCTGAACCGATGCAAAACTCCGTGTCCAATGACGCTATTAGTCTCTTATCCAGCATCGCAGCAAAGTAGTCCGACGGAACAACCTCTGGAAGATAAAGCCGGAAGAAATGTATGGCAGCTTCTGTTGTTCCGAAAGGAAAAGCTTGAAATCGTCCGAACCCCTTTCGCCATCCTGTCGGACCCTATAAAGTGTTCGGTCGTCCGAACCTGATGCAACAGCGGAGTGCACCGACCCAGCGCCGTCGGATTATTCTTGATCCGACCGAGAATTGTCGCTTGCTGGGATGCTGCGATAAACTGTGCTACTTTGGATAGCACGTCCGTCACTGAGGCCTGTGGAGAAGCGGTCTTATGATGCATTGCCGCTGGAAGCTCCGTGTTCATTACCCCGTGCATACTTCTATTATGCGAGCGAACGGAGTGTATAGGCCTCGTGTTCCTTGGCTACCGGATGGCGTGACCTGTTCGCCGTGGAATCACTGAATGGCAAAGCTGGCCGGATACTCGAGGTCACGTAGCCAATGTGCGGGCGTGTGCGCTGCTGTGAGGATGAGGAAGCATTATCGACAGTCTCTCGGATTGTCTATATAACGGAGCGTCCCAAGCGACGGACATATGCTCCGAATGCAAAATATCTGTACCACAACATCCGTTCCCATATGTTGTTGTACGAGAGAGGGACCTCTCTCGCTCGCAGCCCGGACGGACCTGGACGAGCTAGGAACCGGACTAACAGGCTTCCTCCGATCTGTCCTCTAAACCGTCGTCACTGGGTGTGTACTAAAGTCTATTATAGTGCTCGCATCACCCAAATCTCCTTCCTAGACCGCAACGGACGAACCCGACTGCCGAACCATTCGATGAACGGATGCTACATCGGGTGAGCTAGCGAATGTCAACTCCGTCGATCCTACTAGGGACCTCTTAGGCGATTGATGTATCCCATGAGCACTTATTGCCGCTAGCTCTTCATTAACTATGACGACAGAGGCACACTTTTGAAAGACATCTCAGTAACTTTGCGAACAAGAAACCAGACATGCTTGTTAATAGCAAGCATATAATAATATATATAGCGTCGTTCAATAATTCGAAAGTTTGTGTGACATTATTGGACTGTGTCGGAACTGAGGGCCGATGTCCCTGAACCGAACCAAAAATTTCTATGTCCACCGACGCTATCAGTTTCTTATCCGGTATCGCAGCATTCTGGTCCGACAAAAGAACCTCAAGAAGATAAAGTCAGATGACATACACAGCAGCTCATGCTGTTCGAAAGGGAAAGCTCGAAATCCTCTGAATCCCTTTCGGCATCCCGTCGGACCGGAAGAAATTCTCGGACGTCCGTACCTCCTTCCGCGGAGCGTCCCGACCCAGCATCGTCGGGTAACACATAATGCGACAGAGATTCTGTCGTTGCTGGGATACTGCGATAAGCTGTGCTATTTAGGATAGCACGTCCGTCACCGAGGCCTGTGCAGTAGCGGTCTTACGATGCTTTGCCGCTGGAAGCTCCGTGTACGTTGACTCCCGCACACTTTCTTATGTGAACGTCCGGAGTCTGCAGGCCTCGTTTCCCTGGCTACCGGATGGTGTGACCTGGTCGCCAATGATTCTCTGATTAGCGAAGCTGACTGGATATCCGAGGTCACGTAGCCAAGAGCGGTCGTGTGCGCTACCATGAGGATGAGGAAGCCTTATTGACAGTCTCTCCGGACTGACTATATCGGAGCGTCCCGAGCGGCTGACGTATGCTCCGAATGCGAAACATTTTGTACCACAACATCTGGGGCCAGATGTTGTTGTACGAGAGAGGGGCCTCTCTCGCTCGCAGTCCGGATGGACCTGGACGAGCTAGGAACCGGACTAAAAGGCTTCCTCCATTCCCTCCTCTAATCCGCCGTCACTGGGTGTGCATTGGTAGATTTATAGTGCTCGCATCACCCAAAACTCCTTCTAGACCGCAACGGACGAACCCGGCTGCCGAACCATTCGATGAATGGACGCTACACCGGGCGAGCTAGCGGACGTCAAAGGCCGTCGAACCTACTAGGATCCTCTTAGGCAATTGACGTATTTACATGAGCACTTTTCCGCTAGCTCTTCATTAATTGTGACGACGGAGGCACACTTTGGAAGACATCATGGAAACATCACCCTGTTCTCGATCGTCTGAAATAGAGATTGATAAAGTAGAGTGACCCTGCGGGGAAAGGACCGGAATGGCCAATTCCCCACTAACATACCGTGACACACGCTTCCCATGTTGTCATCGAAATTAACACATACAGAACAGGAGTTAGTGCGAGAAGACTGACTACATATACAATGATTATGAAAGTCAGAGGAAGATTTCCTCTTATTACAAATGAACAATATCCCTTCATTGTGAAAAGAAAACAAAGTCCTAGTACTCGCACCAACCCCTGACAATCAAAATACACAATAACATGATCCATTAACATAGAAAAAATAATTGAAATCAAAAAATTTTGAAAAAATATTTTTTCAGAACAGCCCAAGTTTCTGAAAAGTAACGTTGAGCCCCAATGGATCCCAAGCCTAAGTGTGGACAAAAATTCTAAAAATATTTTAAACAATTTATGCAACACTTACGAACAATAATAATGTATCTAGTTATGATTAAATAAACATCAAGATATTATTTTCAAAAAATCCCCCCTCACATAGAGGGCTGTTGTAAATGTAAACAATGAGTGTAAAAACACCAGAAGAAAACTCCAGGCACCCTGGCCCGAAATCAGTTACCAATAATACACTATCTGATGCAAAACAGAGACTTCCAGGGAAGAAACTGCAGAACATCAGATGGAAGATGCAGAACACTACGCCTAACCACCCATAGGTGAAGACGTAACATGGGGAAAAGAACAGAATTCATTCTGTTATCTAGCTAAAACTCCCAAGAAATTTTAGTAATAATATTACAGAAAATATGCCAAAAGCATGGGAGAATAGCAAGAGGGGACTTAAAGGAAAGGTAGAGAGGAAAACACTGAACAAGCAGTGTAACTTAATAACAAGAATGACCACAACAGGCTGTTGCCTCGAAAATAGGTAACTTAACATAATTTCATTAAAAAATTTTAAGTTACAGCCCTGATAATTTTCTGTCACTCATTTTTCCTCTCCTCCTTCTATATCCTCCTTAGAATCACCATTTCTCTAATATTTATGTGTCTGGCATCATTTAAACTGAGATTTACAAGCACAAAGATCAGTCAGATGTTAACTGATGATGGGCCAAACAAAGAATGATTAATGGCGCCAATTTCGAGACGTCCTTGACACTGCGCATGCGCAGTAGAGGTGAAGTGTGGAGGGCCATTCAGGACATGTTTTCTTTGGTTTTAGATGCAAATTTTTGGGATTGGGGGGCAAAATTTGTGTTTGGCCCTAGATTTTTAAGAGTTAGCACCAGCTATGTCTGGGTCATTGGTACAGTATAAAAATATCAACATTTTTCTATGTAATAAAGTCCCATAACTCTGAAATGACTAATCGAACGGCGGTACTAAACAAAAGGGAGCTTCCCTCCATCAATATAGACCACCTACCCAAAAATCACGAAAATCTCTCAAAGCGTTCTTGAGTTATCGTACGACATATGACCGGACGGACAGACAGACTGACAGACGGACGGACAGCGGTATACCATAATATGACCCGTTTTTTCAAAACGGGCATATAAAAACTGTCCCCCCTCCCCTTCCCCTTGTTCTGAGGTACATGTCCTCAAAATGAAGAGGGCAGCGGAACAGCGTCACTGCTGGAACAGGTTGCCTTAATAACTACAGATGTAATCATTTGGTGGACGACATTCTGAGCAACAGATAGAGGACCTAAACATCTAAGGTCACCGGAGATGGACTCTAAATTTCTAAGGTAAAACTTGGTAAATGTAGAAGGCTGTGTCCAGTACGCAGCGTTCATGAGATCAGTAATGGCTATACTGTTAGAATAAGCCCAAAAAGTGGACAGCCCTCTAACTTCATGTGCTGATATCTTATTGACCGAACGCTGATCCGAAGATAGACTTTCATATTCAATGCATATGGCTAACTGAATCCATCTAGCAACTGAATGGACAGAAATAACTTTTCTGTTAGGAATCAATGATAAAAAGAAGCGTTTCCTTCCTTTTCTTATAAACTCTGATCGGCGTTTATATGTGTGCATAGCCCTGACAGGACACAGCAGAGGTCTACAGTTGTCCGTAGACGGCAGAGCCTTTATGATAATAGGCTCAGGCCGTTTATCTGGATCTTGATTCTTAGCCAAAAATCCCACTTCTGTAGTTAAAGTGATGGTATTACCAACACTACGGAAGTGAGATTCGTCAACAGATAAAGCATGAAGTTCACTAACTCTTCTAGCGGAAGGAAAGGCTAAGAGAAATGCTGTTTTATAGGTCAAGAATTTGAACTCTACAACGTCTAACGGCTCAATCAGAGCTTCTTTAAGCTTCAACAGAACCCAAGCTAAATTTCACGTAGGAATTAATCTGAGGGTTCTAGGTCTATTTATAGAGAAATTTCTAACTAGCTTGGATAATGAAGCATTAGATCCAATTACCAAGTAATCATAATGAGCGTAAGTGTCCGATAACATAGACCTATAGCCCTTAATAGTGACGGGCTGCAGTTTGAGAACGTCAAACAGGTAGACCAGAAAGTTGGCAATATCCGGTATGGACGGATCATAGACGTCTATCGACTGATCCTTACTCCAACGGAAGAAAACCTTCCACTTTGCTGCATAATTCAGCGAAGAGGAGGACCTCCTGCAGTTAGAAATTGTGTCCACTGCTCATCCTGTAAATTGCTTGCCGTACAAGAAGGACCGCACAACGGAAATACGTGAAGGTTGAGACCTTCTGGATGAGTGACTTTCCCTGATAAAGAAGGTCCTCTCGCGGAGGAAGCTCCTGGGGAACGTCCCATAACAGACACCTGAGAAGACTGATCCATGGTTTCTGTGACGACAGAGATGCTACTAACAGAATCTTGCAGAGAGACTGTTTGATTTTTAACAGAATCTGCTGAATCAACGGAGTTGGAGGATACACATATCCTATTATTCCGTCCCATGAGATTGACAGAGCGTCTACTGCGTACGCTCAATGATCTGGACATGGCGACACGTAAGTCTGCAACTGATTGTTAAGGTGTGTCGCAAACAAATCTATCATAGGTCAATCCCACAGGTAGCAAATCTGTCTGAATACCCGCTTGTTGAGAGTCCACTCCGATGGCAACAGGCGACCTTTCCGAGAGAGCGAGTCTGCTAGTATGTTCAGACGACCCGGTATATGATGGACCGATAGATGAACATGATGCTTCATGACATACAGAAGAATTTTTCCCATTAGTTCGCATAATGGAATCAAATGCGTGCCTCCCTGGTTCCTGATGTACGCTACTACTGTCAAGTTGTTCGACAATATCTGAACATGAGCGGCCGCTATAATGTGAATTCATTGTTGTAGCGCTAACTATATTGACATCATCTCTTTGATGTTTATGTGTTTCTCCAGGAACCAAGGGTCCCAAAGACCCTGGCACTTTGAGTCTGTCAGGCTCAGGGTCGCGTCCCAACCTGTTTGACTCGCATCCGTCATAATCGTGAAAGCCGTATCCGGCAGCTGCAGCGGAACTCCCCGAGTTAACCACTGAAGATCTGCCCAAATCTGGACCTTTTGTTTTACCAGGTCCGTTAAAACAATGCGTCTTCAAACTCCAGTTCTGAGTAAAGAATATTTGGAAGGGATGTATGCGCAAGCGACCTATCGGAATAAGATCCGCAGACGCTCTGCACAACCCCATCAGTTGAATAAATTCTGTTAATGCGTCTGAGTGTAGACAAAAGCGAGCATAACAACTGACTAATTTCACTCTGGGTAACGGCAGATGAACCAGATTGTTGTGAGTCTCGAAGCTCATTCCCAAGTGAATGAACGACTTGGACGGAGCTAGATCCAACTTCTTCTTGTTTACGATGAAGCTGAGACGTCGGAGCAAGAGAAGCAGACTCTGAACATCGTTCTGAAGAGTAGTGTTGTTGCCGTATCTCTGAAGAATATCGTCCAAGTAAACCGACATTACCACAGACGAAGGAGCTCGGAAGTGAGACATTACCAAGTTCATTATTTGAGTGAACGCCCAGGGCACTAGATTCAGACCGAAGCACATTGCTCGGAACTGATATACTATCCTTTGAACAGCAAACTGTAGGTACTTTCTGAATGCCGGATGTACCAGGACATGAAAGTACGCATTCTTCAGATCTATGCTTGCCGCATAGTCGTTCACTCGAATGCTCGCCTTTACTGACTGAATGGATTCCATATAGAACTTTGGACCTACAATAAGTTTGTTTATCCAGCTCAAGTCTATTACCAGTCGGAACGGACACACCCGATGTCATGGTACCCACGGATGGAGTAACTGCTTCACCGGTCGAGCTAGCTGGTGACAGGGGACTGAAAACACCTGCTAGTGGTTTTTTGCCCTAATATTCATGAGCACCTTTGCCGCTAGCTCTGCTTGTTCATCTTAATGCGACGACGGCAGCACACTATCTCTAGGCATCACGTAAACATCACCATGTTCTTGTTCCTCTGAAAAAGAAATTGAGAAACTAGATTGACTTTGTGGCGAGAGGACCAGCATCGGCCTCTCGCCACTAACAACATACAGTGACACCCGTCTCCAAAGTTTGTCATCCCATCCGACACATGTTGAGCAAGAATTAGTGGGAGTACATTGACTGCAAGCAAGGCAACAAGCATGTAAATCTGAGGAAGACTTCCTCGCCTTGCATTTTGAGCAATAAGCTTTCATAATGAATCAAAATAAAGTTGACAGTACTCCCACCAACTCCACAATAAATATATGGAAAAGATACATAATAAATAACATTCAAAATATAAATCGAAAAATAATTTTGAAAAAATTTTTTTTCGAAAAATTTTGACAGAAAGTCAGATTTTGAACTATCTGATGTAAAGCAAGATCTTCATCAGAAGAAAAAAACAATACATCGGATGTATGATGCATGACCAAAATGCCTAAACACCCCTAGGGTGAGGACATAACCATGGGGATATACAGAATAAACATTCTGTGTAACACGTCAAACTCCCAAGAAATTTATTAAAAAAATTTCAATAAAACAAGGCAAAAAGCTTGGGAGTTTAACTGGGGGGCTTCCAGGAAGGATAGAGAAGGAACACTTAACAAACAGTGGAAAAATAATTAGCAAAAATGATGACGTCAGGCCCATGTTCCGAAATTAGGAAACATGAAATAATTTTGTAAAAATTATAAAGTTACATCCCTGAATGTTTCCAACCACCATTTCTTCCTTCCATCATCCAAATGTGTCCCTGGATCCACCAAATTTACCTTTGATTTGTGTCTGGCATCATTAAAACTGCAAATTTTGGGGATTTGGGGGGGCAAAATTTGTGTTTGGCCCTGGATATTTTTGAGTTAGCACCAGCTAGTCTGGGCCGTTGGTTGTTGTATAAAAATATCTATTTTTCTAAAGGTAAAGGGTTAAGAACGTCAACGTAAATCCTCAAGAAGCCGTTAGAAGCATTTGTCTTTTAGGTACATTCAAAGCTTTGAGGTTCTGAACTTTTGAACTGTCGGTATAATAATCAAGACCAGTCGGAAGTTGCGACAGTGTGCCTATGATGCTCTATCTTCGAAAGTTAGAACACTCACCTTTGATATACCGATAAGGTTCGTTCACTTGTATAACTATAATATCTAAACTCAATCATTTAAACAGAAGCATAACTCCTACCCCCCCCCCCCCCCCCCCCCCCCATCCCGACACAAACACACAGAGCAACACTTGTTTCCATGTTCGACTGGGTTTGATCTGCAGCACAAATGGCGACTGTATACATCTGTCAATCTTGTAGAGTATCCGTCCCATTTGTATGACGTAAGAACATGCACCTGCAAAATGTAATCAAACGCAGTCCCTGGTATATCAAGAAGAATGCCAAAGCCTTCTCCCTTAGCCTTTCCTCCTCTGCTATCTCCACCCATGGTGGTGATCTGCAGTAAACTTCAATTCAAAACGTCAAAGAAGGTTTCGGAAAGGGACTTGCCCCAAACTGTCCCTGCGCACCTTTAACGTGCGAAACCATTCATTCATGCCCCGGTATATCAGAAATACAAAAACTGAAAGTATGGCTTTCTGAGAACAGCTTTTTCTAGCAAAAATTCTTACCCCCTCAGAATTTCCCTTGTCTGTTTCAACAAAAGAATCAGTGTCGCAAACCCATTGCAACATTTGTTTGTCAAACAATTATGACTGCAAGAGCAACAAGACAACTACATCGAGCTACTGCAACACAATACAAAGCCACCTTTGAAGTTACAACAAAACTTCTTTGAGTTTGTTTTCTCCTTGACCAACAATATTTCCCAGTTCTTTATTATCTGTGAGGCACTGGTTTCACAGAGGAAACCAGCTGAGAGTTCAGACTTTTTTCCGGTATTTGTGTACTGGATGGTGTTTCCAGTGTCTTTAAAATGCATTTTTATTTCCTTCATCCAGAACATTATTACTTGTTAGCCTTTTGTAATTGTTTTACACTATGTTTTACATGCCACCAATAACACACTTAAATAGGTTAATAATCTGAGTTAATACATAAAATGTGCAATGTGAAATATGCCAGAAATGATGACAGGAGTCCAGCAGGCAATCACATTTTTTGCAAATGAAACGAAGATCGTCTTCTTTGTTTACTTGAGGTAGGTCATTTGACTTGAACTTCATTTTTAACGACTTCAAAGAGAGCGGGAGAGGGGGTCATCTAGGTATGATTAATCGATTATTAGCGATGATTAATCGATTCCTAAATTAACAAGAGCGCATGTATCGCTGAAGCAATACACTGTCCCCTACCGGACTAATGAGCATTAATAATTATACTATATTATTAATTATAACCTAGATGTGATCAGCATGAATTCCGTTGACGCGTTTCCAAAAAAAAGTCCGGAAAACTGATATTTTGGCGCTTTTCCATATTTCCAAGGGCCATAACTCACACAAGAATAATGCAATCAGTATGAAACTCAAACTTGATCTGTAAACAAGAGGCCCCAGGGGGCCTGAGGGCGCTCACCTGACATGGTAGTCTAAATATCAAACCAGGGACTTGACTTGAATAAGCTGCATACGCCCCTCCTAAGAAAAGCATATACCAACTAGATGAAGCGATTGTGCCCACACAATACACAGGATTTTCCTTCTATTTTCAGTTCCTGCACTTTAACGTCCCAAAATTGAGATAAACACATAAAAAACAGATTTTTTTCCCAAACAAAATACTTTCAGCCTAAATTTTTTTCTTCTTCTTAAAACGCATAAAAAACGCTAAAACTAATTTCTGGATTTTGGTCC
Source organism: Pictodentalium vernedei (assembly GCA_031216915.1). NCBI lineage: Eukaryota > Metazoa > Mollusca > Scaphopoda > Dentaliida > Dentaliidae > Pictodentalium > Pictodentalium vernedei. The sequence goes on along the minus strand of CM062288.1, from coordinate 174,155,230 downwards.
AAAATTTTCTAAGTCCCACCCGGACCCCAAATTTTTTGTGTAAAAAAAAAATGGTTTTTTTTGTCTTAAAATTGACAGAAACGCATAAAAAACAAAAAACAAAAAAATTACGGATTTTGGTCCAAAATTTTCGAAGTCCCACCCGGACCCCAAATATTCAGGGTAAAAAAAAAAATTTTTTTTTTGTCTTAAAACTGACCGAAATGCATAAAAAACAAAAACAAAAATTTCCGGATTTTGGTCCAAAATTTTCGAGGTCCCACCCAGACCCAAAATTTTCGGTGTAAAAAAAAATTTTCTTTTTGTCTTAGAATTGACAGAAACGCATAAAAAACACAAAAAAAAAATTTACAGATTTTGGTCCAAAATTTTCTAAGTCCCACCGGACCCCAAATTTTCAGGGTAAAAAAAAAAAAAAATTTTTTTGTCTTAAAATTGACAGAAACGGATAAAAAAACAAAAAAACAAAAATTCCAGATTTTGGACCCAAATTTTCGTAGTCCCACCAGGACCCCAAATTTTCAGGGTAAACAAAAATTTGGGTTTTTTTTGTCTTAAAATTGACAGAAACGCATAAAAAACAAAAAAACAAAAATTCCAGATTTTGGACCCAAATTTTCGTAGTCCCACCCGGACCCCAAATTTTCAGGGGGAAAATTTTTTTTTTTTTTTGTTGTCTTAAAATTGACAGAAATAAATGAAAAACAAAAAAAAAAAATTCCGGATTTTGGTCCAAAATTTTCTAAGTCCCACCCATACCCCAAATTTTCAGGGGAAAAAATTTTTTTTTTTTTTTTTTTTTGTCTTAAAATTGTACGGTGGCTGATTTAGGACACTCAAATATTTATTTTTATCTCGTTATAACGAGATACGATCTCGTTATAACGAGATACGATCTCGTTATAACGAGATACGATCTCGTTATAACGAGAAAACATCTCGTTATAACGAGATACTATCTCGTTATAACGAGAAAACATCTCGTTATAACGAGAAAACATCTCGTTATAACGAGAAAGTATCTCGTTATAACGAGAAAAGATCTCGTTATAACGAGAAAACATCTCGTTATAACGAGATAGTTTCTCGTTATAACGAGAAAATATCTCGTTATAACGAGAAAACATCTCGTTATCTCGAGATAAAATCACGTGACTCTGATGACATGAAACATATAGCCCCCACCACCAAAACAGTTTATATATCTCGCGAGTGTTTTCAATATTCTGGATGTAATGCATGGGAAAAAACATCTACCCACCCCCCACCCCCAAGCATCCCAACCATGCCCGTGAAATACAGCTCCTCTTCCTCGCACATGTTGTCAACGATAATTACGATAAGCGCATATAACTCTCATACCAATCAACACAGAAAATGAGATGGAATTCACACAAACAAATGAAACAACTATAGCGTAATAAACTCGCTGCCCCCCCCCCCCCCCCGCCCCTCCCCCACACCGTGTGTGGAACACTTTTTCGAAACACGGCACTCAAAACACGACTATAGTCTCAGCCCCAAAACAGTGTACGTATCTTACGCGTGTGTTTAATATTGTGGATGTAATACACGGGAAACACTCCTACCCCTCTCCTTCCCAAAACATCCCACCTATGCCCGCGAAATACCTCCCCTCTCCCTCGCACATGTTGTAAAAGATAATTACGACAAGTGTATTTAACGCGCAGAACAAGGACAGGGACGTGAGAAGGTAAAAATATTGGGAGAGGGGTATCAAGACGGAGATCCATGCAAAAGGGGCGGCCCATTGTGCTGACAGTAGCATGATTCGAGTCGTGCAGTGGCGAGGTGCGGGGAAAGCACCAGATGTGGTATCCCCTTCTCGTTGGCGGGGTCCGGGGGCCCTTCCCTGGGAAAATTTTGAAAAATATGAGGGCCAAAACTCGCGTTCTCAGTGATTCTGAGGCCGCTATCACACTACCAATTCGAATTCTCTGCTCGTTTCGTAAATAGGCGCGCTTATGAATTTATCCGTTTGGTCAACCTCTTCGTTTGTGTTTTGTTTTGGACTGACTTCAAACATCTCCACGAGTTTAATCGGGACCATGGGTTAATAATTTTTTTATTTTATTTTTTTTTTTTGGGGGGGGGGGGGGGGGTGGGTAAATATCCCCCTACCCCCTCCCCCCCGGTTTAACGCCACTGAGAAAGGATGGAAAACAGAAAAATGAGATGGAATTCACACAGACAAATTAAACAACAAAAGCGTAATAAACTTACTACCACCCCTCCCCACACTCTTCCCTCCACACACAAGGAGAGATTTATTTATTTATCTATTTATTTATATATTTATTGGAATTTGACGACTCTTTCAGCAGCCAGGGTCATGTCGTGTAATGTAGTTCTACGGGTGGAGGAAGAACCGAAGAATCGGAGAGAACCACTGAGCAGCGGCGAGCAACCGTCGAACTCTCCAACTTACTAACCCCGGCAGAATTTGAGTTACATATAGAGTTCTAACGCAAGTTGAAGACGACAGTATATAGCTTCACAAAAGTGACTTTAAACACCAATAAATAATTAAATAAATTCCCTATACCAGTGATGACTATAGTCGTCATGCTTCATATTCCATGTTCAGCTCAATCTGTCAGTGAACAAAATGAGAAGTTTATTGAAAAACTTAGTGCTGAAGCGGCAGGGGGAGGGGGGAGGGTGGGAGGGGGGACACCCCATCCAATAACATTGACCTCCACCCACCCCCACAAAAATCAAACTGCCACTTATAATTCCCAAACTTCCCTTCTCTCAAGATGCCCAGAATGGGCCCCAGAGCTTTATAATTTAAAAAAAAAAATAAACCCCCGGACCCCACCAACGGGAGGGCGTACCTCCCAAACTCCACGTCCCCTGCCTCAAACCTCGAGACATGCCCGTGATATGTCGTTCTCGACCCTCGCGATATTACTGCCTCCCCCCCCCCCAACACACACACAATTTGGGATCCTAGCTCTACACAGTAAAAATCAATTTTATAGAGCTTCAGTATTCATGCATTGCATTATTGTTATATTATTGACACCATTTAATTCTATTTCTAATAAGTGCAAAAGTTATCGGTATACCGTATATATTGGCCTAATCATGATAACCCTTTACCCACCGCAGCGACACAAACCGTCCGTGTAATATACAAAATTGGCCACTCATAATTTATGTTCATAATTTTTTCTCCCAAACCATAGTTTATGATATCACATTGAAAAGAGCTCGACGAGCTCGTTCAAATGAGTGTCATAAGCCGCTTAGTTTGGAAGAAAAAAAATTAATTTCATTTATTTTTTTTGTGTAAAAATAATTGTGGGCCTACTGTTGTCTTCAACTTGCGTTTGGTAAAAGGTTAATGACGCCATAATGTGTTCCCACAACAAACATGTACAGCTACCTACTATATAATTATGAGAGCACGGTAGCTCATTTGTTAGAGTATCGAGCTTGAAACATAGAGATCGACGGTTCGATTCTGACCCGCATTGTGTCTTTAGGCAAGACACTTAATCCCAATTGTCCACGTGGCCTGACGTGGGGTCACGGTGGCATCATGTGCTAGGGCGTACTGCACGTCGATGGTGCACGTGCCTTCAACCGTTTTTACTCTAATTCTGTCGGGTTAGTTTGTTGGAGAACTTGACGGTTGCTCGCCGCTGCTCAGTGGTTGACTCCGGTTCTTCCTCCACCAAGGGAACTACCCTACATGACATGCCCCTGGCTGTTGAAAGCGTCGATAATAAATAAATCTCTCCTTGTGTGTGTTGGTGGGGGGGGGGGGGGGGGGGGGTGGCAGTAAGTTTATAAGGCTATAGTTGTTTAATTTGTCTGTGAAAATTCCATCTTACTTTCTGTTTTTCATCCTTTCTCAGTGGCGTTAAAAGCGGGTAAGGGGGGGGGGGGGCGGTACGGGGTATTTACCACCCCCACCCCACCTCTTCAATAAAAAAAATTATTAACCGATGGTCCCCATTAAACTCGTGGAGATGTTTGAAGTCAGTCCAAAACAAAACACAAACGAAGAAAGTTAACCAAGCGGATAAATTCAGAAGCGCGCCTAATTACGAAACGACCAGAGAATTCGAATTGGTAGTGTCACAGCGGCCTCAGAATCACTGAGAATGCGAGTTTTGGCCCTCATAGTTTTCAAATAGTTTTTCAAAATTTTCCCAATGAAAGGCCCCCGGACCCCGCCAACGAGAAGGGGATACCACATCTAGTGCTCTTCCCGCCTCGCCACTGCGCGACTCGAATCATGATACTGCCAGCACAATGGGCGCCCCTTTTGCATGGATCTCCGCCTTGATACCCCTCTCCCAATATTTTTACCTTCTCACGTCCCTGTCCTTGTTCTATTAGTATGAGCGTTAAATACACTTGTCGTAATTATCTTTTACAACATGTGCGAGGGGGAGGGGGGATATTTCGCGGGCATTGGTGGGATGTTTTGGGAAGGAGAGGGGTAGGAGTGTTTCCCGTGTATTACATCCACAGTACTAAACACACGCGTAAGATGTGTTCACTGTTTTGGGGCTGAGGCTATAGTCGTGTTTTGAGTGCCGTGTGTCGAAAAAGTGTTCCACATACGGTGTGGGGCAGGGGGGGGGGGGGGGGGGGGGGGCAGCGAGTTTATTACGCTATAGTTGTTTCATTTGTTTGTGTGAATTCCATCTCATTTTCTGTGTTTATTGGTATGAGAGTTATATGCGCTTATCGTAATTATCGTTGACAACATGTGCGAGGGAGAGAAGCGGTATTTCACGGGCATGGTTGGGATGCTTGGGGGTGGGGGTGGGTAGGTGTTTTTCCCATGTATTACATCCAGAATATTGAAAACACCCGCGAGATATATAAACTGTTTTGGTGGTGGGGGCTATATGTTTCATGTCATCAGAGTCGCGTGATTTTATCTCGAGATAACGAGATGTTTTCTCGTTATAACGAGATCTTTTCTCGTTATAACGAGATAAAAATAAATATTTGAGTGTCCTAAATCAGCCACCGTAAAATTGACAGAAATGCATAAAAAACAAAAAAATTTTTTTTCGGATTTTAGTCCAAAATTTTCTAAGTTCCACCCGGACCCCAAATTTTCAGGGGAAAAAATTTTTTTTTTTTTTTTGTCTTAAAATTGACAGAAATGCATAGAAAACAAAAAAAAAATTTTTTTTTTCTCTTAAAATTTACAGAAATGCATAAAAAACAAAAAAAAAAATTTTTTTTGGATTTTGGTCCAAAATTTTCTAAGTCCCACCCGGACCCCAAATTTTCAGGGGAAAAAAAAAAAAAAAATTTTTTTTTGTCTTAAAATTGACCAAAACACAGAAAAAACAAAAAAAAAATTTTTTCAGATTTTGGTCCAAAATTTTGTAAGTCCCACCCGCACCCCAAATTTTCAGGGAAAAATTTTTTTTTTTTTTTTTTTGTCTTAAAATTGACTGAAAAGCAGAAAAAACAAAAAAAAATTTTTTTCGGATTTTGGTCCAAAATTTCGAAGTCCGCAACAGGACCCCAAATTTTCAGCCTAAATATGAACCCAGGGATTTGGCTTCAACAAACTTCAATCTCACCCCCTAAGGATGCTGCATACCAAATATCAAAACATTCTTATCGCTAGATCTGAAGAGGAAGATTTTTCAAAAATACTCCTCATACTGCACTATTTTAAACATTTGGGCTCCCTTAGAGAGCCCAAATATCGACCCAGGCAATTCATTTCAATAAACATGTGAAACAATCTTACAAAGATGTTATATGTGAAATTTTAAAGCTTTTGGAGCAGTGGTTTCCGAGAAAAGTAGTCTTATGTTTTTCCCATTACCCACAGTGTTAAAAAATGCTGACTCAGCACTTTTTCAAACTCCCCAAAAAGTACCCCATGATAAAACCGATGGCAATTTTTTTTGATCATTCCATTCTGTTGGTCCTAAGGAAGCTTCACAACAAATAAGAATTCTCAGTGCCGTGTAGTTTTGGAGATATGGGCGTTTTCATTTTTTTCTATTTTTAGCTCCTGTGGTTCCCACGGAGCTATGGGGAAAACAATTTCGGCATAAATTAGGTACTTATGACCCAATAAGCACTCATGTAAAATTTGGTTCAAATCGGCCTCGCGGTTTGGAAAATAGAAATTTGGGGCAGGGCCAAAATTTTTGCCCCTCCTTTAACATCGTCAAATATAGCCCCTCCAACTTCTCTTTAACAAACTTGAGTCTACACCTCAAAAGGAAGCTGCACACCAAATATCAAGTCTCTGCTATTGCTGGTTCTTGAGAAGAAGATTTTTAAAGAATTTTTGCCCCATCCCTCTGCTCAATGTGAGCCGAAACCTAATTTGACAAAAAATCAAAGTCCGCAGACACAACCCCTTCTCACATGAAATTTCATTAATATGCGGCCAGTGGTTTGGGAGAAAAAGCCCAAACACCACCTTCACGCCGGACGACGGACGAAAAGTGATCAGAATAGCTCACCCTGACTTTCAGTCAGGTGAGCTAATAATCGTTCTATAGTAGGTTACCAAGAATGAAATCATTTGGTTGAAGCATTTCCAATAAAATCCGGAAAACTAAAGTATGACTGACAGACTGACTGATGGATGGATAGAGTGCAAATGAAACTTGATCTGTAAGTCATTGTTCTATAGTAGGTTACCAAAAATGAAATCATTCTGTTGAAGCCTTTCCAAAAAAAGTCCGGAAAACTGATATTTTGGCGCTTTTCCATATTTCCAAGGGCCATAACTCACACAAGAAAAAGGCAATCAGCATGAAACTCAAACTTGACCTGTAAGTCATCCTTCTATAGTAGGTTACCAAAAATGAAATCATTCCGTTGAAGCCTTTAAAAAAAAAGTCCGGAAAACTGATATTTTGGCACTTTTAAATATTTCCAAGGACCATAACTCACACAAGAATAATGCAATCAGCATGAAACTCAAACTTGATCTGAACGGCATCGTTCTATAGTAGTTTCCCAAAAATGAAATCATTCCGTTGAAATGTTTCCAAAAAAACTCTGGAAAACTGACATTTTGGTGCTTTTCCATATTTCCAAGGGCTGTAACTCACACAAGAATAATGCAATCAGCATGAAACTCAAACTTGATCTGGAAGTCATCGTTCTATAGTAGTTTACCAAACATGAAATCATTTTGTTGAAGCGTTTCCAAAAAAACTCCGGAAAACTAAAGTGTGACTGACTGACGGACGGACGGACGGACGGACGGACGGACACAGACGGACGGACGGACAGACAGACAGACAGACAGATGGATGGACAGAGCGCAAATCTATAGTCCCCTCCGGAGTATTTGGAGGTCAGGTATTTGAAAATGAATTGACGAATCAGACAAACGATTTGAAATCCGAATCAAATTTGAAGATTCGCAGGGCCCTAATTCTATGCTAAAACTGAACCATCACTGACACCCATAGAGTGTCAATATTTTATTTTTTGTCAAAGTACATTAACAATGCATGAACATACCTCCAAAAGCATATTATATATCTGAATGGAATATAATAGACTTCGAATGAATACACTGAAAACTAGCAACCCTACACTTTCTGCGGAGGCTACTAGGTGGAAGCACATGCGTCGGAACAGGAGGTACTGTGGTGCAATCTGCATTTGTTCCATTTCTCAGCAATGGTTAAGAAGCTGTCATGTATAAAGCAATCCATGATCTACCAGTGGAAATACAAGTCTGATGCAATGGGAGAGTGGTGGACATGTGTGCAAACAACAAAGTTAAAATCCAGTAATATTTGTATTATTCATTTGATTTCTGTAGTTTACAAAGCTGACTCAAAAATTAGTAACGGGTACACACTTTTATTTTGGGTAGCAATTAAACCTGTTCACAAATTAAAAATAAACCGAGCCTTGTGTTCACAATTTATCACAATGTCCACATATCCTGCTTAGAAATAAATCTGCCTCTGCATCTGATTATTACAAACTTTTGCTGACAAGGCTTTGAGACTGATGAAATTTTGTTTTGGCCCTCAATCTCAATATTCTGACTGTTTTTCTTTCTCATTTAGTAACTCATTAAACTTGAAAATAGCTGTAAAATGTCTCACCTGTTGCAATATAGGTTTAGGCTCTGGTTTAATTTTACATGGAGTGGCTGTAGGTGTACGCAGTGGTACTGCTATGTTCTCACACCAACTTATTCTCGAAGCTTCTTTTGGAGCTGAAATTAAATTTGAAATAAATTCTGTAAATAATATTGAAAACCTATTGAGCATAATGAAGCATTGCCTTTAACCCCTGAGGCCTTATTCCAGCATTGATATCTTTTTACTGCAACAGGTGCCCCAATCGATAGTCGTTGTGTAAACTTACATTCTAAGTATCTTGGCAGACTCAATGAGCTCTGCCAAACAAGATGTAATTGGTTAAATTCATATTTAAACAAAAGAAAAACAAGAGTGATGTGAGAGAATTCTGTTGTACTACCAGAGTGATAGGAGTTAAGGGTTAAACCATACCAAAGCGAAAAAAGAAACAGGAGACTCGGGAGGGTGGGTCAGCCAGTAGAAAATTTGCAGATGTCATGTCTATTTTTCAGGTTTAGCCCTCTTCTTCACCCACCCACCACCTTGGGCAATTTTTTCTACTGCCATTTTCAGACACCCACCCCCACTTTCCCATTGAAATTACAAATTGTTTTGACAAACATAATATACTACTCAAAGTTTGCTAAGCACCAAGTATATCCAACTACCTGTTTTATGTTTTAGTTGAAATATTGTTATGAAAAGTGTATATATTTTATATTTAATTATATCTTTAATGATTTAAGCACAGAAATTGAGATTTTGTTTGTGTTTGTCATTATTTTTTAGCTTTTCAATACGATAACCATGGAAAATGGATATTATTGGTAAAAGAGGAAATTTTTCAAATTTGCCAAAAGGTTGACGGAGCAAACTGATATGGGTTCAATATCGAGTATGAAACCCATTATTGTTGATTACAGCTTGACAACACCTTCTAATGCTCCCAATCAGGTTCCAGATGGTCCTTTGTGGGATGTTGTTCCATTCCAGCATGGCACCAAGCTCCCAGAAACTTCTTGGTTGGATTGGACGGACTGAAATTGCAAGCTGCAACTCATTCCAGACATGTTCGATTGGATTGAGGTCAGGGGATCTTGCTGGCTAGTCCATACGCTCAATCCCCCCCTCCCTCCCCCTCTGTCGGTACTCCCACTCCCAGACAGCATGGGCAACAAGAGGACAGGCATTATCGTCCATCAGAATGAATCTATCACCCCAGGGACCAGCCTAGGGGGGAATGTTAGGGAGACTTCATGTCTCTAGGGAGACTGCAGAGTCATATAGGGAGACTTCATTGGCAAGCGGGGAAAATTAAGAATATTCATGTACCATCCCCCTGCTGCCCCTTCATATTTTCAATTTGTGGTCCTCCATTAACGTCTGATTAATCCAGGTCCAGTTGTCTATGATGCATCTATACTAGGTTAAAAAATCACAATGTAATTATTGACAGAAAGTTAAAAAATTTATAGTAATTTATATATTTTTTATACTTAACAAAAACCCAGACATAGCTGGTGCTAACTCTTAAAAATCTAGGGCCAAACACAAATTTTGCCCCCCATTCCCCAAAATTTGCATCTAAAACCAAAGAAATCATGTCCTGAATGGCCCTCCATACTTTGCCTCTACTGCACATGCTCAGTGTCAAGGAGGTCCCAAAATTGGCGCCAATTATCATTCTTACAAGCAGTGCCTGGACAGCACTATGTACTCAGCAGGGAGGTATGAGTTCCCAACTCCTGGGAGGGCCATCCCCGTCTGGGTCATTGGTAAGTATAAAAAATATATAAATTACTATAAATTTTTTAACATTTTCATACTGTAACAATGACCCAGACATAGCTGAATAGTAAAAAGGCTGGAGGGCCTAGGACATAGAGGAAAGTCCAATAAGCTCAACTATATAAAATAGAGTCATCCCCTTGAGGAGAAAAGGAGCATTAGGCTTTACATGTATCTTTCTTATTTTATGATAAATTAGAAAGACACAACACCCTCCATAATTGAGCATAACAACATTCATGTTCTCTATTAACATCCAGTATATCCTTTATACTAATTATTTTAAAGTAAGCCAATAAATAAAGATAGTCCAGAAAATTGAGACTCTTTATACTCTTTTAAAAGAGTCTGAGGATTGTATATTAACGCCCATTTGACTCGTGACATATACAAATGCTTCACACCGAGCTATACTTTAAAAATATGACATGAATGAATTTTTAAACATTAACTTTACACTTTAAAACCATCCCGGTAACAACTGAGAATTACTGACTCCGGAGGAGGTATCCCCTTGCTTTTCTCTATAAATCAGGTGACCTAAGGGAACACCCTCCCCACCCTTCCCCTTGCCCTGGGTCAAATAGCCCAGAGCGAAGAGGGTAGCAGGACGGAGTCACTGCCTGAACAGAAAGCCTGCATAACTATAATTGCAACTGTTTAGAGAACGACATTCTGAGTAACAGATAATGGACCTAAACAATGCAGGTCTCCAGAAATGGACTCAATATTTCTGAGATAAAAATTTGTGAATGTGGATGGCTGAGACCAATATGCAGCCTTCATTAAATCTGTAATAGCAGCACTATTTGCATAAGCCTAAGATGTAGAAAGATCTGTTACTTCATGAGCCGAAATCTTCAGCACAGACTGTTGAGATGAAGATAGATTATCATAAGCAGTACGGATAGTTAATTGAATCCATCTAGCAATAGAATGGACCGTAATGTCCTTTCTATTAGGCATCAGAGACAGAAAGAAGCGTTTTCGTCCCTTTCTGATAAACTGAGATCTTTGATTATAAATACGTAAAGCTCTAACCGGACAGAGTAAAGGCCTATGCCCGTCTGAAGACTGAAGGGCCTTAATAACAATAGGTTCCGGATATTATTAGGAGCTTGATTCTTAGCCAAAAATCCAACATTAGTAGTAAAGGTAATAGTGTTCCCGACACTACAATAGTGAGAATCGTCCACCGAGAGTGCATGAAGCTCACTGACTCTTCTAGCAGAAGAGAAAGCTAAGAGAAATGCTGTTTATAAGACAAGAATTTGAAATCTTCTGTCTCAAGAGGCTCAAATGGCTTTTCTTTTAGTTTAAGAAGAACCCAAGCTAAATTCCATTTAAGAATTAATCTAAGGGTTCTAGGTCTATTTATCGAGAAGTTTCTAACTAATTTAGATAAAGAGACATCAGATCCAATTGTAAACTATCATGGTGTGCATAGGTATCAGATAACATAAACCTATAACCTTTAATAGTAACAGACTGCAGTTGATCTTGTCAAACAAGTATACTAGAAAGTTTGCAATGTCTGGTATGGAGGGATCAAAAATATCAACAGAATGATCCCTACACCAACGACGAAAGGCCTTCCACTTAGCCGCATAGTTTAGCGAAGAGGAGGTCATCCTACAGTTAGAAATCGCATCCACTGCTCGTCCTGTACAATGCTTGCGGACCCCCAGAATGTATTTTGTTTATTAACTAACAAAGTACCTCCCAAGCAACCTTCTTACATCTGGTCCTGTTCACACTTTCAGACTTAGGAAATTATTAGCTTAGTAGACTTTGTTGAAAGGCAACCACAAGAGGGTGATGGGGGATTGGCACGAAGAAGAGGTGAGGGGTCATGAAGGAGAAGGTAGCAGTGGGGGATTTTCAGTCAAAAATTACATTGTGATTTTTTAACCTGGCACAGATGCATCATAGACAACTGGACCTGGATTATTTGTACGTTAATGGAGGACCATAAATTGAAAATATGAAGGGGCGGCGGGGGTGGTACATGAATATTCTTAATTTTCCCCACTTGCCTATGAAGTCTCCCTACATGACTGCAGTCTCCCTATTTTTTCTGGAGGGAGACTTGAAGTCTCCCTAAAATTCCCCCCTAGGCTGGTCCCTGATTGGGGGGCAAAATTTGTGTTTGGCCCTAGATTTTTAAGAGTTAGCACCAGCTATGTCAGGGTCATTGGTACAGTATAAAAATATCCCCCACTGCTACCCTCTTCTTCATGACCCCTCCCCTCTTATTCATGTCAATCCCCCAGCACCCTCCTGTGGTTGCCTTTCACCAAAGTCTACTAAGCTAATAATTTCCTAAGTCTGAAAGTGTGAACAGGACCAGATGTAAGAAGATTACTTGGGAGGTACTTTGTGAGTTAATAAACAAAATGCATTCTGGGGTCGAGTATTTTGTAAAAGAAATGTCATTCCGCATCATTTTTATGGCATTCCGGTGTCATTCCGCGTCATTTCGTGTCATTTATGGCATTCCGGTGTTTAGATCGTCCACATGTACACTTGTGCCCTGTACAAAGCTTTTCTTGTCATCACTAAATCATTTTTTTCATGTGTTTCAATTCCATTTGTATTTTTCTAGGAATAAACGACCAACAGTTAACAGTCATCAGCAAAATGAAATAAAAATACAGTGTTATAAAATACGTCCGTTGTGTATACATTTTCGGCATCCTAAGAGAGGTAACCTACTTTCAAACTGGGTTATTTTGTTGAGTCACGTAAGTCACTTATTTTCGTTTCAACACTTGAAGCTCCGACTGAAACGCAACAAAATAGAAATAAAAAATACGCCAAAAGTGACAATGGACAATTGATTGTCGTGTGATTTCAAATAAATGGTCGTTTATTCGACGAATTAAAATGCCCATTTATCACACTCAAGCACATTCAATCCTTGAAAATAATCGTTTTTATGTAAACCTCGCATCACTCAGTTCAGCCTTTCCTCATTTTGGCCAATTTTTTAGAGGGCAACTTGTAATCGCCCTGACTATTTTTCTAGGCGACTTTGGGCTTAGAAGGGCGACATAATCAACCTAGTCTCCCGCACAGCTGGTCCCTGTATCAACCACTGCACCTGCATACAATCTGAAATGGGCATCCAGGATCTCATCAATATACCGTTGTGCAGTCAATGTACCACGGTCAAGGACACAGAGCTCTGCATGTCCATCCCAGCTGATGCCGCCACAGACCATTATTGACCCCCCACCATAGCAGTCATGCTCAGCAATGTTGGCTGCATGGAATCGCTCTCCTGGTCCTCTCCATACCCTAGAACGCCTATCTGTGTTATCTTGGCAGTACCTTGACTCATCTGTAAAAAGGACAGGTCGTCAAATCTTCTCTGGTCCATCCAACGTGATCCATGGCCCATTCATATCATGCCTGGCGGTGGTTCTGGGACAGCTGAATGCATATACATGGTCTTTTCGATTAGAGACCACCTTCGTGCAACCTTGCCCGGATAGTCTGCATCAAATCATTTACCCCGGATGCATTCTGAAGGTCACTGCAAAGCTGGGTAGCTGTGGCAAAGCGGTTCCTACGGGCCTGAATGATCAAAAACTGGTCTTCAGCTGCAGATGTTGCCCTGTCTCTGCCACCACGTCATCTGACTGGTGTGCCATACTGCTGAAATCTTGCCCAGGCTTTGGTGATCATTCTATGGTGCACACCAAGCGCTTCGCCAACCTGACGATGGGTAGCCCCTTGTTCCAATGATGTCACAATGATGTGTCAAATATGTGGTGCTTAGCAAACTTTGAGTTGTATACTAAGTATGGAAAGAAGTATAGTTCACTGATTAGTTTTATTTCACCAATGATTCCAGGTACTTGTTACAACTTTTTATTAACCAGAAAGGTTAGTTTCACTTCCTGTTTGCGAAATGAGGCTTCAGAAATCTTAAAAAATAGGCCGATTAAATCATCAGATGTGTACCCATACGTGCAACTAGTAGAAAGCTGTTCTCTGAAGTATGATGGATAAAGGGTTAATATCTCTGCAGTCCAAAGAAACTGATTGGAGTAATATCATTATTTTTGTAGATATCAGAGGATCAAAATAACAGATTTACACCCAAAACTATACAGCTCAGCACATCAGTAACCTAAACAGAAATTTAAAGTAACAACACAATCTGATTAATATTATTTGAGGTATTGCATGTCAAAGAAATAGATTGAACATTTTTTATTAATGAAGTGGATCAAGGGTTAATACCTCGGGATCAAATGATCAGATTTATATAAAAAACTATACAACTCGGCAAATCAGTAACCTGAACATCTATATGAAGTAACAAGACAATCAGATTGATATTCTTTGAGTTATCGCATGTCAAAGAAATAGATTGGGAAAATGCATAATTTGATGGATAAAGGGTTAAAATCTCAGGATCAAACTACCCGATTTACACCAAAATCTATACAGCTCGGCATATCGGACACCTGACCACACATATGAAGTAACAAGGCAACCTAATCAATATTTTTTAGGTTACCACATGCCAAAGAAATGGATTGGAGAAATGCTTAATTTGATGGATAAAGGGTTAGTATCTCAGGATCAAATTGTTTTACATCAAAAACTATACAGCTCGGCACATCAGTTACCTGAACATATCTATCAAGTAACATGACAATAGGATTGATATTTTTTAGTTATCGCATGCCAAAGAAATGGATTGGAATAATGCTTAATTGGATGGGTAAAGGGTTAATATATCAGTATTGAATAATCAGATTTACACCAAAAACTATACAGCTTGGCGCATTAGTAACCTGAACACAAATATAAAGTATCATGACAATCTAAGCAATAGTTTTCAAGTTATCGAATGCCAAAGAAATGGATACGGATGACGGACCGACAGACAGACGGACAGACAGACAAAGGATGGACGAACGATGGAGGTTCACCCCGGATGCCGGTGTAACAGATTTTTTTACTCCCCACCAAAGTTCCCTCCCGGAGGAGGGGGGGGGGGGGACTAGTTTTTTTTACCCCCGTCCTGATTTTTTTGTCCTTACCTGAATTTGTTTTTTCTCAATTTTTTTTGGTCATATTATTTGCTAATATGGCGAGAAAACCTTTCGCTGACCAAAAAAAAAAACAAGAGGCCCCACGTGGCCTTAATCGCTCACCTGACAAAGTGACTCTAAGAAGTATTTTAGGTCACCTTCACCATGTCATGCCTCATCAACATTAACTGGTTGAGTGATAGATTTTGTTTGAAGTTCAACATTTGTTACCTAAAATTAGTTTTATTTAAAATCATTGGTGTGTGGCCAATCTCCAATGATTTTTAATAAAGAAAATTTATCTCTGCAGACAAACTGGTTTAGCATGAAGCACAAACAAGGAATGTGAAGAGATAGCCTTGGACATCTCTCCCCAACTGTGGATATCTTCCATGTGCTACATGTATATATTTGCATGCAAGAAAACAAAAATTTTCACAAATTTTATTTTTTTTTATCATCATTGGAACAAGCTCAAACAGCTTATTCCAATAGGGGTATGGGAAGATCAGGTATATTTTTGAGACAGAAATGTGAATATATAAATAATGGTGTTTTTTTGTGAATGATGCTGGAGAATTTTGCGTAAAGATATGGTAAATGGTTTGTTCTAGATACAGAATGATGCAAAAGTATTTAAATTTGATTAGGCAAGTTGTTCCTATAATGCATTTAAAAATTGAAGTAACTGTTTTTTTGCTGACGAACTTTTAGATGTGTGTGTCTGTGTGTGTGTGTTTGTGTGTGTGTGTGTGTGTGTGTGGGGGGGGGGGGGGGGGTAAGAGTGTTCTTGCAAACAAAATTCCTGAATAAATGGAAAATTTTATTTTTTGTGTGAAAGACATAGTGCGTGAATGTTGATTGGAACAAGCTTAGAGAGCTCATTTTAATGTGAAGTCATAAAGCTGTGTTTTACGTACGAAATTCTGGAATAACTAAAAAAATTGCTTTTTTGACTCAAAAAGCATGGTGTGCGACCTCTCATTGGAATGAGCTCAAAAAGCTCATTCCAATGGGGTATTTACAAGCGATAAGTACATGTATGTTTAAGAGACAAAAATTAAAATTTGAATAGCGATTTTTGCGAAGAATGCTGACAAGTTTTGGCAGTTATGCTGGTAAAAAGGTAAGATATGCAAAGTGGTTGTTTTTTAGAGGTGACATTTAATTAAGGGGAATTAACCCTTGATTACTGAGGTAACTTCTAAAAGTACTGAAATTTCATGAAGCAAAGTGAATAACAGACAACAGTTGCCTAAAAATTTCATAAATAACTAAAATTTTTATTCCTTTGTCTCGAAAACATGGCATATGACCTTTGTTGGAATGAGCTGAATGCGTGTGTTCCAATGAGGGGTCATAAAATTTGAACGAAGATTTGTGTGAATAATGCATTAGTACTGCTAGATTTGGGTAAACGGTTCACCTTGGATACCACCCCTTCTATAGTAGATCTTTTCTGCAAATTTTGTTTAAGATTCTATCAACTTTACAAATAAATACGTTCATGAATCACAATCAGATCCACCCTACAATGTTGCATACCAAATATCAAAAGATTCTGCCTGCTGGATCTGGAGAAGAAGATTTTTAAGAAATATGCCTGAAACGCACTAAGTTAAAATTTGGGCTCCTATACGGAGCCCAAATATAAACCCAGGGGGCCGATTTGAACAAACTTGAATCAGATCCACCCCACAATGTTGCTTACCAAATATGAAAAGATTCTGAAGCTGGATCTGGAGAAGAAGATTTTTTAAGAAATTTGCCTGAAATGCACTAAGTTCGAATTCGAGCTTCTATAGTGAGCCCAAATATGAAACTAGGAAGCCGATTTGAACAAACTTGAATCAGATCCACCCCACAATGTTGCATACCAAATATCAAAAGATTCTGCCTGCTGGATCTGGAGAAGAAGATTTTTTAATAAATTTGCCCGAAATGCACTAAGTGCGAATTCGGGCTTCTATATTAAGCCCAAATATGAATCCAGGGGGCCGATTTGAACAAACTTGAATCAGATCCACCCCGCAATGTTGCATACCAAATATCAAAAGATTCTGCCTGCTGGATCTGGAGAAGAAGATTTTTGAAGAAATTTGCCTGAAATGCACTAAGTGCGAATTCGGGCTTCTATATTAAGCCCAAATATGAATCCAGGGGGCCGATTTGAACAAACTTGAATCAGATCCACCCCGCAATGTTGCATACCAAATATCAAAAGATTCTGCCTTCTGGATCTGGAGAAGAAGATTTTTGAAGAAATTTGCCCGAAATGCACTAAGTTTGAATTCGAGCTTCTATAGTGAGCCCAAATATGAATCCAGGGGGCCGATTTGAACAAACTTGAATCAGATCCACCCCGCAATGTTGCATACCAAATATCAAAAGATTCTGCCTGCTGGATCTGGAGAAGATGATTTTTTAAGAAATTTGCCTGAAATGCACTAAGTTCGAATTCGAGCTTCTATAGTGAGCCCAAATATGAATCTAGGAAGCCGATTTGAACAAACTTGAATCAGATCCACCCCACAATGTTGCATACCAAATATCAAAAGATTCTGCCTGCTGGATCTGGAGAAGAAGATTTTTTAATAAATTTGCTTGAAATGCACTAAGTTCAAATTTGGGCTCCTATACTGAGCCCAAATATAAACCCAGGGGGCCGATTTGAGCAAACTTGAATCAGATCCACCCCACAATGTTGCTTACCAAATATGAAAAGATTCTGCCTGCTGGATCTGGAGAAGAAGATTTTTTAAGAAATTTGCATGAAATGCACTAAGTTCAAATTCGAGCTTCTATAGTGAGCCCAAATATGAATCTAGGAAGCCGATTTGAACAAACTTGAATCAGATCCACCCCACAATGTTGCATACCAAATATCAGAAGATTCTGCCTTCTGGATCTGGAGAAGAAGATTTTTTAAGAAATTTGCCTAAATGCACTAAGTTCGAAATCGGGCTCCTATACTGAGCCCAAATATGAACCCAGGGGGCCGATTTGAACAAACGTGAATCAGATCCACCCTACAATGTTGCATACCAAATATCAAAAGATTCTGCCTTCTGGATCTGGAGAAGAAGATTTTTTAAGAAATTTGCCTAAATGCACTAAGTTCGAAATCGGGCTCCTATACTGAGCCCAAATATTAACCCAGGGGGCCGATTTGAACAATCTTGAATCAGATCCACCCCACAATGTTGCTTACCAAATATGAAAAGATTCTGCCTGCTGGATCTGGAGAAGAAGATTTTTTAAGAAATTTGCCTGAAATGCACTAAGTTCGAATTCGGGCTTCTATAGTAAGCCCAAATATGTATCCAGGGGGCCGATTTGAACAAACTTGAATCAGATCTACCCCGCAACATTGCATACCAAATATCAAAAGATTCTGCCTGCTGGATCTGGAGAAGAAGATTTTTGAAGAAATTTGCCTGAAATGCACTAAATTCGAATTCGAGCTCCTATAGTGAGCCCAAATATGAATCTAGGGAGCCGATTTGAACAAACTTGAATCAGATCCACCCTACAATGTTGCATACCAAATATCAAAAGATTCTGCCTGCTGGATCTGGAGAAGAAGATTTTCAAAGAAATTTGCCTGAAATGCAGTAAGTTCAAATTTGGGCTCCTATACTGAGCCCAAATATAAACCCAGGGGGCCGATTTGAACAAACTTGAATCAGATCCACCCCACAATGTTGCATACCAAATATCAAAAGATTCTGCCTGCTGGATCTGGAGAAGAAGATTTTTTAAGAAATTTGCCTGAAATGCACTAAGTTCGAAATCGGGCTCCTATACTGAGCCCAAATATGAACCCAGGGGGCCGATTTGAACAAACTTGAATTAGATCCACCCTACAATGTTGCATACCAAATATCAAAAGATTCTGCCTGCTGGATCTGGAGAAGAAGATTTTTTAATGTTTTTCCCATTGCCTACAGTGTTAAAAAGTGCTGACTCAGCACTTTTTCAAAGTCCCGAAACTGTACCCTATGATAAAACCGATGGCAATTTTTTTTTACCAATCCTTTCTGTTGGTCCTAAGGAAGCTGCACACCAAATAAAAATTCTCAGTGCCGTGCAGTTTTGGAGATATGGGCGTTTTAAATTTTTTCTATTTTTAGCTCCTGCGGTTCCCACGGGGCTGCGGGAAAAATTTTTTTTGCATGAATCAAGTACTCATGACCCAATAAGCCCTCACATAAAATTTGGTTCAAATCAGCCTCTCGGTTTGGAAAATAGAAATTTTGGGCGGGGCAAAAAATTTTGCCCCTCTCATAACAACGTCAAGTATAGCCCCACAAACTTCTCTCGAACAAATCTGAGTCTACACCTCAAAAGGAAGCTGCACACCAAATATCAAGTCTCTGCTACTGCTGGTTCATGAGAAGAAGATTTACAAAGATTTTGGTGCCCCTTGGGGGTGTGGCACCACCCAGGAGGAGGGGCAACTTCATTTGAACAAATCTGAATTGGCATTAGGTAATAAACATTTAGCCAACATTTGAATAAAATTGGGCTAGTGGTTTAGGAGGAGAAGTCGATAATGTAAAGTTAACGCCGGACGGACGACGACGGACGACGGACGTCGGACGACGGACAGAAAGTGATTAGTAAAGCTCCCCTTGAGCTTCGCTCAGGTGAGCTAAAAAATTATAAATTTTTTACATGGTCAATGTCAGACGGGGGCAATTTTCAGAGGCCACAGAAATCTTCCCCCCATTTCAATGAAGAAATGTTTTCAGTGTTGTATTATTGTATTATTTGCTAATTTGGCATGAAAACCTATGTTTTTTTTTTTAATCTCGACATGGTTAACCTTTGGTTGGTCGAAGGGGGGGGGGGGGGGAGGAAATTTCAATAGGCCACCAAAAATCTTCCCCACCTTCAAAAAGAAAATTTTTGCGCCACATGATTTGTTTATATGAAACTAGAAATATTTCTTGAAGTCCTATATTCACCAAAGACATTAAATATGGGCTATATATAACAGGCTTGCTGCCAAATGCCAAGAAGTTTTGATAATACAGTAATCCTTCTGACGACATGGAATCAAAGCAACAGATTACTAGCTAGGCTGAGTCATAATCTCCATAAATCTCATCATTAACTATCTGTTCTGTATTTAACCTCTATGACCATTGTCAAAATTGGAGAAAAAAAAACAGAAATCTTTTGTTTTTCTCGCCATATTAGCAAATAGTATGACATAAAAAATGAAGAAGAAAAAAATTCAGCCGGGGGGCAAAAAAATCAGAGTGGGGGGCAAAAAAAACCCTAGTTCCCCCCCCCCCCCCCCCAGGGGGCAAAAATACTGTAAAATTTAGTTTTTTGGGGGGGGGGGAGTTTTACTGGAGGGGTGGAGAAAAATGGGACACCAGCATTATGTGTACCATACATGGTATGGGTACACATAAAAACTCATCCAGAACAGCTCATTGTCCATGAAAGCATGAATGACGGCCTAAGATATGCATGTTTTCCATAAGTGACTCCAAGTACTAAACTTGTTAGTATGGTGTATTTACTTTTTGTTTATTTTTGCCTAATCCTCAATAAAAAAAAAATCAGTTGAAAATGATATTTGTTAATTTTCCAAAATCTCAAGTTACCAATGGCACATCTGGTAAAGTCTTAATACACAATAATAACAAGTTAAACTATACTGAGTATTATATTGTGACCAGGTCATGCAAAAATATTTGAAATCTGAAAGTGTGTTGGAACTATTAACCAAGTTGAAACAGGGCAGTTGTCACAATCAATTCACTAGCACTCCTTCACTGTCATAATACAAAAGCAATGACGAGTAAACAACAGAAAATATTCTCAAATATCCTTTTAACATTTACAATGAGTGAATAAGTGAAGCCCTTGAAGTTAATATACTACTCAAAGTTTGCTAAGCACCAAGTATATCCAACTACCTGTTTTAAGTTTTAGTTGAAATATTGTAAAGAAAAGTGTATATATTTGTTATTTAATTATATCTTTAATGATTTAAGTACAGAAATTAAGATTTTATTTGTGTTTGACATTATTTTTTAGCTTTTGAATATGATAACCATGAAAAATGGATATTATTGGTAAAAGAGGAAATTTTTCAAATTTGCCAAAAAGTTGACGGAGCGAACTGGTATGGGTTCAATATCGAGTATGAGACCCATTACTGTTAATTACAGCTTGATAACACCTTCTCATGCTCCCAATCAGGTTCCTAGTGGTCCTTTGTGGGATGCTGTTCCATTCTTGGGCCAGCATGACACAAAGCTCCTGGACACTTCTTGGCTGAACTGGATGGGCTGAAATTGCAAGCTGCTACTCATTCCAGACATGTTCGATTGGATTGAGGTCAGGGGATCTTGCTGGCCAGTCCATACGCTCAATCCCCTCCCTCTGTCAGTACTCCCCGACAGCATGGGCAACATGAGGATGCGCATTAAAGTCCATCAGAATGAATCTATCACCCACTGCACCTGCATACAATCTGACGGGGACATCCAGGATCTCATCAATATACCGTTGTGCAGTCAATGTATCACATTCAAGGACACAGAGCTCTGTACGTCCAACCCAACTGATGCCGCCCCAGACCATGATTGACCATCCACCATTGCGGTCATGCTCAGCAATGTTGGCAGCATGGAATGGCTCTCCTGGTCCTCAGTGTTGTACGGTTAACCGGTTTTATGAGAAGGTTTAATTTGGCTCTAAAACCGAAACCAAAACCGTGTAATTGTTAAATCAGTACGGTTTTGGTTTTCTCTACAAAATGTTGGAAACTTATGTTTACACCGTTCAGTTTGCATAAAATTGCATTTGTCAACAACTGAAAACTAAATCTGTAACGTCAACTGATAACTCTGTTGTCAGTTTTCATGTATTTAGACCCTCCCAAGAAGTTTTCGTATGATGTATGACAACTTTAGTCCAATTACACATCACTGTTACAGAAGTGGGTTGGTGTGTTTTGTCAGAAATTCTCAGAATGACAATCTTGACACGCCTACAAACACAAACGTCAAAACTAACAACTTGGGGATTTCGCAAGCGGCTGTGAATCAGCATATGTTTGGATGTATTATATATATTATACCTTGCAACAAAATCGTGAAAAAAATTCAGGATAAAATAGTCTCTTTTTTTACTGGCGGATTACTGTGAAAAACAAAACACACTTGTCCCGTGGTTTTCACTGGCACGTGCTTAGAATGAAAATGTTTTACCTCCCTTGATGCGTTTATCCAATGTATGCAATGCATGCGAGCGCACAACACGATGTAATGTCCCCGCGCCCATTTACCTGCAGAGTGCAGACCAAAGGAGCCTGCAAGATCTAAAATCCTCTGCACACAATTAAATTCTATATTTTACTTCATATAATACAGAACTGGTTTAGTTTCGCACTCAGTCCTAATTGTCATTTTTGTGCAGCTCAGTTATTAAAACACCGCCCACCTCGACCCAGACACTGTCAGTTCACAACTTCATATCTACAGTTAAGTTTGGGAACATCGTCATTCCTGAGGCTGAAATAAATCACGTCATTTTCCCAGAAAGCACTGCCAACAAAAAATCGGTCAGCTTTTTAGAAGAAACGATGTTGGCACCGCGAAGCGCAGTTTATGCCTATTTAATCGTGAAAACAAGCAAGAATCAACATGTACCTGCAACATTTGTGAAAAAGAAGTAGCGGCCGGCTATGGTAATACCAGCAATTTGAAACGGCATCTTAAAACACACCATCCCAAAGAATACTCAACGTTAGTGGAAATTGAAAGTGAAACGCCACTTTCGAAAAGAAAACGAAAACAGGTATAGTACAAAACATAACAGATAAAAACTAGTCAGTGTAAATTGTGGTTCTAAAAATCAAACGAGCATGGCACCTTCCGATGGTGGTGGGGCATGGAATTTAAGAGGAGTGTGTTGAAGGCTGGGTTACCTATGTAGATGGTGTGGTGTGGACTCACTGGACTATCAAGCCGAATCAGCCATTCCAAACTACCAGCTAGGCAATTACGGTTTCAAATCCGGTTGTGTAACTGATGAGGGAGGTGGGGGGCACCTGTACTGAGAGCAACCTATACTCTATATCAATGTTCCAATGTGCAACTGGTCTTGGAAGTAATCCGTCTCAGATGGCATAGTTGAGTACTTTAGAGTACAATTTTATCAAAAATATCTCTGGGTGTGTGCCTGTGTGTGTGTGTGTGTGTGGGGGGGGGGGGGGGGGGTGTTTGGTAGGCCAGTACTACTAAGCTAGTAGGCCCACCTTGATTTTGAGTTTTTGACAACAGGAGAACCAGTGGTAGCCAGGAGTCTTGAAATAATACCAGAGTCGTAGGGTCGGACTCGGCAGTAGATTATGCAGGGGGGGGGGGGGGGGGGGGTTTGCAAGGGTAATTCTTCGGAGAGATGCAATACAACTTACCCAACCCCACAATTTACCTGTTCCCTCAACTTTTGTTACCTGCCAATTTCCTGACATTGCTCCAGCCTTGAGTCTTTTAATGTATTTTTTGAGGGGAGGGGAGGATGGGATGTTGGATTTTGGTATCGGACAAGGTCCACCTACGTAGATTTGTGTGGGTACTGGGTGGGTGGGTGGGTGGGGTGACACTGTTCAGTCATGTTGTCTATAATATAATCAGTTGAATATTTTTATGCCCGAATCTGGTCTGAAGTCGGTTAAACATTTTGAATGTCTTTGATACAAAGTTACAAACTTATGAAGTGTGCATGTGTGTGTGTGGGGGGGGGGGGGGGGAGGGGGGGGAGGAGAAACCCAGCCCTATTTAATATAGGGACAGTGGGACACAGGTGCAGGCTCAGTGGTCTGTCTGTCTGACCATGTCTGTCAGATGCTTGTTGGTTGGCAGTTTGGATAGGGTAAGTAGGGCTGGGTTTGTCCCCCCCACCCCCCACACACACACACTTTGTATCAAAGACATTCAAAATGTTTAACAGTCTTCAGACCTGGTTCAGGCATAAAAATATTCAACTGATTATACTTAGTCTCAATTGCCAAATAAGGCTCGAAAGAGCTATATTAATTTGTTAAACAAGATATTATAAATTTGTTGAATTTTACTTTAATGTTTAAAGCATAAGAATTTCTGTAGTTTGTGGTCAGTCTAAAATCAGAACTATTTCAGTTTTTAAAATGGATTATACATATTTACTTTCAGGTGGATGATGATGGCCCAGGTACTTCGCAGCCAAAAATTGCAGTCTTCAATACAATTTCCAACTGCCAGAAATGGGACAAAAAATCTAAACAGCAGGTTGATGGAGACAAAGCACTTGCTTCTATGATTTGTAAAGACCTTCAACCAATGAGCATTGTGGATGACAAAGGGTTCAAAAATTTTGTCCATACCATTCAGCCATGTTATAACTTACCATCATGACGTGATTTAAGATATGAGTATATCCCCAATCTGTACAAAAGTTCTCAGAGTGAGATCAATAGAGCTTTGCAAAGCTGCCGTTCTATCTCAATAACAGTGGATCACTGGACTTCAGTGTCCAATGACGCATACATTACATGGCTGTAACAGGTCATTTTGTAACTGATGAGTTCAGTTTCAAAGACGTTTGCCTAAATGTCAAGTACATGCCACAAAGCCACACAGCTATAAACATTGCAAATGAACTTAACCAATGTATGGAATTTTGGCTACCAAATCTTCAACAACAAAAAATTCCTATTTTTGTGGTAACTGATAATGCCTCAAACATAAAAGCTGCTGTAAGACTTCTCCCCAAAGAATCATTCAAAGGAATAAGTTGCTTTGCCCACACTCTGCAATTAGTGTTGGATGATTCATTAAAACAGTTCCAGGGTCTATCACATGTTGTGGCTAAAGCTAAATCTATTGTGAGTCACTTCCATCATAGTGCTAAGGACACATTTAAACTTAAAGAAATACAAAAGTCATTGAATGTGAAGGAACATAAGCTTATTAACCATTGCCCCACAAGGTGGAACTCCACGTATTATATGTTAGAGAGGTTGTGTGAGCAAAAAGATCCAGTTAGTGCTATTTTGTCAACAACAGAAAAAGTACCAAACCTCCAACCACACGAGTGGAGGACAGCAAATGATTATATTACTGAGCTGCAAGCATTCGAAGAAATAACCACGATGACCCCTGCTACAAAGTATGCGACATTATCTATGGTGATACCGCTATTAAACATTTTAAGTTCTAAGATGAAAAATTCTGAAATGGATTGCTTTGGAAAAGCTGTTTTGTCAGGCATTTCAAAGAGGTGGCCGGATTATGAAAGAAATGAACAGTTTCTATTAGCATCTCTGTTAGACCCCAGGTTTAAGCAGTTCGCGTTTTCAAATGTTGAAAATAGAAATTTTGCAAACGATTTCACTCTTTCAAAAATGATTAACCTTTGTGATAAGCCATGTAAGCACGGCAAGCAAGCCGCTGCTGCTGAAGCTGGGAGTTCCAAACCTTGTTCCGAAAAGCTAAATGAGGTGACAGTAGGGGTTAGTAAGCCTGGTGGTAAAGGTGGGATTGGGGTGCATTCAAGAAAATGGTTGAAGAGAAGAAGAAAAAGGAAGGCAAAGACGAGACTCATTCAAATGATTTGGCTTTGAATTTGAAAACTTGAATGGAATATGAACTTCAGATGTTTTTGCAAGAACAACTTCTTGAACCCTCTTTCTGTCCCTTACACTGGTGGTTTGAAAGCAAAGTGAAGTACCCCACACTTTCACGATTGGCACAAATATATCTTGGCATTCCAGCCACTTCTGTTCCCAGTGAACGGATGTTTAGCAAGGCTGGGTTAATAGTAAGTCAGAGGCGAAACCGTTTAAAGCCAGAATATGCTGTACAGCTTATCTGTCTGGGTCAAAACCTTCATTGAACAATGAACATTTAAATGAACAATGAACTTTATTTTATGCCAGATGTCATTTAGGAGAAACCTAATGTTTATTTAAAGAAGTTTGTTTTAGGGATGTTGACATGTAACAGATATTAGAAATTAGAAACCGAACATGTCACAGAGAGTTTGGCCATGCAGTGGACAGTACTGGATACTAGACATGATTTCTCTCTTATAATATAGTTTGTATGCGTTTGGGATAATACAGTGTAGTCTACTGAATTCAGTTCAGTACACTGCACTATATTAATCCCAAAATATTCTAATTTTAGCCACGTAATCATGTATACACTATACAGTACTAATACAACCAATATTCTGCATGAAGCATTGAAGTCGAAGACAGTTACAGGTCAATACAGGACTGAGGGTTCTGAACTTTTTATTTCAATTTATTTTTTTCAATCCTGGACATCACTGATTCACTTGTAGCTGATATAAAATATTTGCTATCTTGTTACAGGTTGATTCCCATTCTGGGGGCAAAAAAAATTGTACTACATAAGTGTAGTCTACTAATATACACACCAATATTCTGCATGAAGCCTTGAGTTGAAGACAGTTACAGGTCAATACAGGACTGAGGGTTCTGAACTTTTTATTTCAATTTTTTTCAATCCTGGACATCACTGGTAGCCGATATAAAATATTTGCTATCTTGTTGCAGCTTAATTCCCATTCTGGAGGCAAAACAACTGTACTACATGTTGTTAGTTAACTTGGTATGCATTGCTTGTTTAGTTAACTTGGTGAATGCCCGGTAATAATTGGTATGTTTTCTTTGTTTTGCTGATATGAATACTTGTACTTGTTTATATGATTGAAAGAACAATCTGTAAAAAATAATTTCTTCGACTCCTTCGTTGTATTTTATATTGCCAGCCATATAGTAGGCATATACTGAAAGTTAAAAAATTTATAGTAATTTATATATTTTTTATACTTACCAATGACCCAGACATAGCTGGTGCTAACTCTTAAAATATAGGGCCAAACACAAATTTTGCCCCCCAATCCCCAAAATTTGCATCTAAAACTAAAGAAAACATGTCCTGAAAGGCCCTCCACACTTCGCCCCTACTGCGCATGCGCAGTGTCAAGGACGTTCCGAAATTGGCGCCATTTATCATTCTAATAACCAGTGCCTGGTAAGCGCTATGTACTCAGCGGGGAGGCAAGAGTTCCCAACTCCTGGGAGGGCCATCCCCGTCTGGGTCATTGGTAAGTATAAAAAATATATAAATTACTATAAATTTTTTAACATTTTTATACTGTACCAATGACCCAGACATAGCTGATATGATAAATTAGAAAGATACAACACCTTCCAAAAATTGAGCTACATACATCCATGTACTCTAATAATATCCAATAATCCTTATACTAATAATTTTTAAAGTAAGCCAATAATAAAGTAAGTCTAGAGAATAGAGACTCTTATACTCCTAAAAGTGTGTGAGAATTGCATAATCATGTCCGTTGACATATGCAATATTCAAAAGCTATACTTTAAAAACTAAGACTTGAATGAATTTTATAAACTTAAACTTCTCACTAAACAACCATCCCAATAACAGCTCAGAATTACTAACTCCGGAGGAGGTATCCCCTTGTTTTCATAGTAAAAACAGGTGACCCAAGGGAACACCCTCCCCCCCCCCCCCCCCTTTTTCTTGCCCTGGGTCAAATAGCCCAGAGCGAAGAGGGCAGCCGAACGGAGACACTGCCGAAACAGACAGCCTACCTAGCTATAGTAGCAACTGTTAAGTGAATGACATTCTGAGCAGTAGATAATAGACCTAACAATAGAGGCCTCCAGAAATGGACTCGATATTTCTGAGATAAAATTCATGAATGGATGGCTGAGCGCAATGAGCAGCCTTCAAAAATCTATAATAGCAACACTATTAATGTAAGCCCAAGAAGTAGAAGAACTCTTACTTCATGAGCCGAAATCTTAAGCACAACTGCTAAGCCAATGACATACCATAAGCAGTACGCTAGTTAATAGAATCCATTAACAATAAAATGGAGCGTAACGTCCTTCTACTAGACATCAAAGACAGAAGAAGCTTACGCCCTTGTAATAAACAGATATCTGTTTATAAATACATAAACTGTACCCGGAAAGAGTAAAGGCCTATGCCCATACGAAGACGGAAGGACCTTAAAATAATAGGTTCCGGATAATAGGAGCCTAACTCTTAGGCAACAATCCAACCTAAATAGTAACGGAAGTATTGATTCCGAAACTATGAAAGTGAAAATCATCCATCGATAGTGCATGAAACTCACTGACTCTACAGTAAAAGAGAAACCAACAGAATTACTGTCTAAAAGGTCAGAATTTGAAAACTACTGTTTCCAGAGGCTCAAATGATTACTTAGCTAAATAAGAACCGAAGTTAAAATCCGTATAGGAATTTAATCTAAAGATTCTAAGTCTATTTATCAAAAAGTTACTAACTGACTTAGATAAAGAGACAAAAGACTCAATTGTAAACTATCGTAGAGTGCATAGGTATGAGGTAACATAAACCTATAACCTAAATAACAACAGGCTGCAGTAGATCTTGTGAAACAAGTATACTAAAAAATAGCAATGAGTAGTATGGAGGGATCAACCATATGAACATAATGATCCCTACACCACGACGGAAGAGCCTCCACTTTAGTCGCATAGAATAGCGAAGAAGAGGATCTCCTATAGTAAGAAATCGCGTCCAAAGCTCGTCCAGTACAGTGCTTACAATGCAATACGGACCACACAACGGAATACATGAAGGTTGCGACCTTGCTGGTTGTGATAAAGATGACACGATTTACCCAGTGAAAAAAGATCCTCACATAGAGGAAGATTTCACGTTAAGATCCACAGTAGACAAGAGAGTAAATTACTCATGATCTCTGTGAAGATAGAGATGCTATCAACAGAAATGTATTGTGGTTGTTTATCTTAGCAATACCTGCTAAAGCAACAGCGCCGGAGGATACGCGTATCCTATCATTCCGTCCTATAGATCAATAGAGCGTTAACAGTATTAGCTCAGAGATCTGGACAAGCCAACACATACGTCTGCAATTGATTAGCAAGCTGTGTCATAAATAAAACATCATTGGGCGCTCCCATAGATAGCAAATCTGATTGAATACTTGTTTGTTGAGAGTCTATTCTGACAGCAACAAGCGACCCGTAAGAGAACGGGAGTGCGATAAAACAATCAGACGACCCAGAATATGACGGACCAAAACTGAACTTGGTGTACTATAACCAACAGACGGATTCTTTCCATTAAATTGAATAACGGAAACGAAAGAGTGCCTCCCTGGTTCCGGAGATACGCCACTACTGTCGAATTAAAGGACAGGAATTTGGGCATGCGTTTCTGAATAATGTTCATGCAATGACAAAAAGCAAGCCTAAAAAACATTATTCCGCGGAAGTTAAACTGATAGCTAAAAGACTGCGGAACCCAAAGACCCTGGCACTTCGAATCCGTAGGGATCAGTATATATCCCAATCTGTTTGACTGGCATCCGTCATAACAGCCACACTCGGGTCCGGCAACTGCGGCGGCACTCTCTGAGTCAACCACCGAATGTTTGCCCCAGTCTGAATCTCTTGTAACACTAGATAGACAAGAGAATGTATAAATCAAGCAATTCATGGATTGCCGGAAAGTTGCCGTCGAAGAGAAGCTCCTCCGAGAACGAAGCGACTCTGAGAGAGTTCTTAACCTACTATCCACGCGTGGATGTAGCTAGGGCTGCATCACGTCTAACCAACTCCAATCAGCCACTGAAGGGCGGAGTTATACGTGAACAAACTACTGCCCTCAAAAGAAATTACATTGAGAATAATATCCCGTAAATCTTTTCTTGAAGACGTAATGATAAC
The DNA here is from genome assembly GCA_031216915.1 of Pictodentalium vernedei. Classification (NCBI taxonomy): domain Eukaryota; kingdom Metazoa; phylum Mollusca; class Scaphopoda; order Dentaliida; family Dentaliidae; genus Pictodentalium; species Pictodentalium vernedei. Next base: position 174,125,489 of record CM062288.1, on the reverse strand, counting down.
GCCTCAGTAAGGCGGATTACGTATAATAAAGCGTCTAAGTTAAGTCTACTATACATAATGTCGTTCCCAACATTGAAATTGGAAAAGACATAAACGGCGAAAAAGAATATATGCAGTCTTTAATCACACCGTCTAGACGCATATGAACTCTCGGTATGCCCTGCTCTGCCAAAATAAACTATATGTAAAAAAGATAAAATGGCAGAAATGAGCCACGCGGACAAGAAACTAAACTATCATGCTTAGTAGCAGGCTTGTATATATATATAAATATATAGCGTCGAAAAATAAAACACATGTTGTAATGACAACATTGGACTGCGTTGGTAAGTCAGGGACAAAGTCCCTGTACCGATCGAAAAATCCGAGTCCAATGACGCTATAAGTCTCTTATCCAAGATCGCAGCAATGAAGTCCGAAAAATAATCACTGGAAGAAATGCCAGAAGATATGAAAGGCATCTTCCGATACTACTAAAGGGAAAACTCGAAATCTTTCGAATCCCTTTCGCCATCCTGTCGGACCCTATAAAGCGTTCGGTCGTCCGTAGCTTGATGCAACCGCGGACCGCACCGACCCAGCGCCGTCGGATAATTCCTGATTCGACCGAGAAACCGTCAATTGCTGGGATGCTGCGAAACAACTGTGCTAACTCGGATAGCACGTCCGTCACTGAGGCCTGAGGAGCAGCGGTCTTACGATGCATTGCCGCAGGAAGCTCCGAGATCGTTACCCCGTGCATACTTCCAATATGCGAGCGAACGGAGTGTATAGGCCTCGTGTCCCTTGGCTACCGGATGGCGCGACCTATTCGCTGTGGAATCACTGAATGCCGAAACTGATTGGATACTCGAGGTCACGTAGCCAATGTGCGGTCGTGTGCCCTGCTGTGAGGATGAGGAAGCATTAAAGACAGTCTCTCGGACTGTCAATATAACGGAGCGTCCCGAGCAACGGACATATGCTCCGAATGTAAAATATCTGAACCACAACATGCGGTCCCCTATGTTGTTGGCTTCCTCCGATCTGTCCTCAATCTGCCGTCACTGGGTGAGTACTAAAGTAATTAAAGTGCTCGCATCACCCAAATCTCCTTCCTAGACCGCAACGGACGAACCCGGCAGCCGAACCATTCGATGAATGTACGCTACACCGGGTGAGCTAGCGAATGTCACTCCGTAAGCGATAGACATATTCCATGAGCACTTATTGCCGCTAACTCTTCATTAACTATGACGACAGAGGCACACTTTTGAAAGACATCTCCATAACTCTTCGAACAAGAAACCAGAAATGCTTGGATAGCAAGCATAAAATAATAATATATATAGCGTCGTTCAATAATTCGAAAGTTTGTGTGACATTATTGGACTATGTCGGAACTGAGGGACGATGTCCCTGAACCGAACCAAAAATTTCTAAGTCCACCGACGCTATCAGTTTCTTATTCGGCATCGCAGCATATGTTGTTCCGAAGGGGAAAGCTTGAAATCCACCGAATCCCTTTCGGTATCCCGTCGGACCGGATGAAACTTTCGGACGTCCGTACCCGCTTCCGCGGAGCGTCCCGACCCAGCATCGTCGGATAAAATATATGCGACAGATTCAGTTGATGCTGGGATGCTGCGATAAACTGTGCTATTAAGGAAAGCACGTCCGTTCCCGAGGCCTGTGCAGTAGCGGACTTACGATGCATTGCCGCTGGAAGCTCCGTGTACGTTGACTCCCGCACACTTCCTATGCGAACGTCCGGAGTCTGCAGGCCTCGAGTCCCCGGCTACCGACCCAGCGCTGTCGGATAATTCTCGATCCGACACCGTTTCTGTCGGCTGCTGGGATGCTGCGATAAGCTGTGCTACGTGCACAAGAATGTCCGGCGTCGAGACCTGCGGAGGCGCAGTCTATCGCTGCTTCGCCGAGGGCAGCTCCGCATCAGATGGCTCCCGCATACTTTTCCTATGCGAACGTCCGGAGTCCATCGGTCTCGAATCCCTGGCTGCCGGATGGTGTGACCTGGTCGCCGAAGAATCCTTGATCGGCGAAGCTGGTAATATATCGGCGGTCACGCAGCCAAGGTGCGGTCGTGTGCGCTGACGAGAAGAGGAAGCCTTAGCAGTCTCAGCGGACTGCCTATACAACGGAGCGTCCCGAGCGACGGACGTATGCTCCGCTAGCGACACATTTGTACCACAACATCTGGGGCCAGATGTTGTTGAACGAGAGAGGGGCCTCTCTCGCTTGCCGTCCGGATGGACCGGAACGAGCTATGAACCGGACTAAAAGGCTTCCTCCGTTCTCCCTCCGATCCGCCGTCACTGGGTGTGCATTAAGTTAATTTTATAGTGCTCGCATCACCCCAAAATTCCTTCTAGACCGCAACGGACGAACCCGGCTGCCGAACCATTCGGTGAATGGACGCTACACCGGGCGAGCTAGCGGACGTCAAAGGCCGTCGAACCTACTAGGGTCCTCTTAGGCAATTGGCGTATTACATGAGCACTTTTCCGCTAGCCCTTCATTAATTGTGACGACGGAGGCACACTGTTGGAAGACATCACAGATACATCACCCTAATCTTGATCGTCTGAAATAGAAATTGATAAAGTAGAGTGACCCTGCGGGGAAAGGACCGGAGTGTCCAAATCCCCAACAACATACCGTGACATACGCTTCCCATATTGTCATCGAAATCATATGATACAGAACAGGAGTTAATGCGAGTACACTGACCACATATAGAATGATAATAAGGTCAGAGGAAGACTTCCTCTTAAAACAATTGATCAATATCCTTTCAATTTGAAAAGAAAACAAGTCCTGGTACTCGCACTAACCCCTGGCAATCAAAATACATAATAATAATATGATCCATTAATATAGAAAAAATAATTGAAATCAAAATATTTTGAAAAAATATTTTTTCAGAACAGCCCAAGTTTCTGAAAAGTAACGTTGAGCCCCAATGGATCCCAAGCCTAAGTGTGGACAAAAATTTTAAAAATATTTTAAACAATTTATTCAACACTTACGAACAATAATAATGTATCTAGTTATGATTAAAATAACATCAAGATATTATTATTTAGAAATCCCCCCCTCACACAGAGGGCTGTTGTAAATGTAAACAATGAGTGTAAAAACACTAAAATAAGACTCCAGGCACCCAGGCCCGAAATCAGTTACCAAAAATACACCATCTGATGCAAAACAGAGACTTCCAGGGAAGAAACTGCAGAACATCAGATGGTAGATGCAGAACACAACGCCTAACCACCCGTAGGTGAAGACGTAAACATGGGGAAAGAACAGAATTCATTCTGTTATTCAGCTAAAACTCCCAAGAAATTTTAGTAATAATAATTACAGAAACTATGCCAAAAGCATGGGAGAATAGCAAGGGGGAACTTAAAGGACAGGGAGAGAGGAAAAACACTTGAAAAAACAGTGTAACTAAATAATCAGAATGACAACAAAATGGCTGCTGCCTTGAAAATAGGTAACTTAACATAATTTCATTAAAAAATTTTAAGTTACAGCCCTGATAATATTCTGTCACACATTCTTTTCCTCTCCTCCTTTTCTATCCTCCTTAGAATCACCATTTCACTAATATTTATGTGTCTGGCATCATTTAAACTGAGATTTAAAAGCACAAAGATCAGTCAGATGTTAACTGATGAAGGGCCAAACTTAGAATGATAAATGGCGCCAATTTCGGAACGTCCTTGACACTGCGCATGCGCAGTAGGGGCGAAGTGTGGAGGGCCTTTCAGGACATGTTTTCTTTAGTTTTAGATGCAAATTTTGGGGATTGGGGGGCAAAATTTGTGTTTGGCCCTATATTTTAAGAGTTAGCACCAGCTATGTCTGGGTCATTGGTACAGTATAAAAATATAAATTGATGCTAGCCAAAGTCTAGAACCTTCTTATTGCAAAAAACCGAAAACCGACCTATAAACCGAGTTTTTTGACAAAACGAAACCGAACCGAAACCGAAGTCAGAAAAACGCACAACACTACTGGTCTTCTCCATACCCTAGAACGCCAATCTGTGTGGTCTAGGTAGTACCTTGACTCATCTGTAAAATGAACAGGTCGCCAATCTTCTCTGGTCCACCTAACGTGGTCCATGGCCCATTCATGGCAGTGGTTTTGGGACAGCGGAATGCGAATACATGGTCTTCTCGATAGGAGACCACCTTCATGCTACCTTGCCTGGATAGTCTGCGTCGAAACATTTACCCCGGATGCATTCTGAAGGTCACTGCGAAGCTGGGTTGCTCTGGCAAAGCAGTTCCTACAGGCCTGAATGATCAAAAACCGGCCTTCAGCTGCAGATGTTACCCTGCCTCTGCCTCCACCATGCCGTCTTACTGGTGTGCCATACTGCTGTAATCTTGCCCAGGCTCTGGTGATCACTGTATGGTGCACACCAAGGGCTTCACCAACCTGACGATGGGTTTCTTGTACCCTCGTGAGAAGAAGTTTCCTTTCGACGATTTCTGTCTGGAACGCCCTCCTTACTCTTGTCTGCTGAAGCGGGTCGATACACCGACTTCAAAAGCAGAGCACAAGATGCTTTCTTAGTAGCCTGTTCATAGACTAACGAAAGCTAGTCATTGAAAATAAAATGTCTGGAAATAGTAGCGACTCGGAGAGAGCTTTTCACCTTGTCATCTTATCAGTGATGACGTAAGGGCAGTATCACATCTGATTAACTCCAGATAGCCACTGTTAGGGTGGAGTTATACGTGGTATATATAAGCCCTGGAAAAAACTCTAAGAGAGGTACGAACGTCCTCAAAATTCCTTTCCCTTGAGACGTTGCCCATAGCTCTTGTAAGGTGATCTGCATAAGACATAACATCCAAATTCGCTCTATTTGAAGAAATTGCGGTCTCAATTGAGTCTGAGCTAATAGTGAATGATACAGGTAAGGATACATCTAGATCCCCGGCCTGCTCATCCAAATGCCGAAGAACTCTCTGAACATCTTCCAAAAATCGGTATGTATATGGAAGATCAAGATAAGAAACCGCCTTCTTTCTCACACTCAAGAGGATAAGTACAGCGTTGTCTATACGGTCGGAGGCCTGCGACACCTGCATAAACTGAACCAGAAAAGAAAGGACTTCCTCCTAAAGTCTTCACCTAACGGCACCAGCGGTTTCTCTCTTGTCGTCGCAGAATTCTCATTCGGCGGAACAAAAGCAGGGTAGTATTGATGGATGAAAGCCATCGCAACCATGTACTGTTCCGAAAGGGAAGGGTAATCCTCTTCCTTATCCCTGAGAGAATCAGTTGCGAATCTCGGTTCATTGCATCTGCACGAACAGACGACTGGACCGACCCAGCACCGTCCGACAGCTCAGATTCTGAGGGAGGCTGCATCTGCACTTGCTGGGATGCTGCGATTAGCTGCGCAATCTGCAACAGCAACTCCGTCATCGAGGCCTGAGGAGCAGCAGATTTTCGTTCCTTAGCCGCATGCTGCTCCTGGGACTCCTGGGACAGTGTGTCGGAAACGGATCCTTTCTCTGAGCGTCCCGATGATCAAGGCCTCGTCCTCTTTGCTACCGCATGGTCTGACTTCACGGGCAAAGAGTGGTTCCTTCTTTGTGTAGCAGGCTGGATATCCGAATCGGGTAGCTAGGATGTGATCGTGTGTGCTTAAATAATGTAGCGGAGGAAGCCGTGACTGAACCGACCTCGGCTGCTGACTAGACAGAGCGTCCCAAGTGGCGGGCAGACATATGCTCCGTCTCGCGCAAGTTTCCAACCAGAAAACTTCATTTCGGTCTTGTGAAACAAAGCGGAGGAAGCTTTGACTGAAGCCGATCCAGGCTGCAGACTATACAGAGCGTCCCGAGTGGAGGGCGGACATATGCTCCGGCTTGTGCAAGTTTCTCAAAACAACATCTAACCCAAACGTTCCTATATTAGAGAGGGGGGGGGGGAGGGGGGCTCTCCCGTTTGCGATCTATCAGACCTCGCCGAGTACCAGAACTTGCAGACTTCCTCCCTATTTCCGTTGTCACTGGGTGAGCATTTATATTATAGTGCTCGCTCTACCCAATCCACCTCTTAGACTGCAACAGACTTACCCGGCATCATGGCACCCACGGACGGAGTACCGCTTCACTGGTCAAGCTAGCTGCTTGCAAGAGATTAACACCTTTACCCAAAGGCCCTAACTCTTGCAATAATGAGCACTGCAGCTAGCTCTATATGCTCCACGGAGTGTGACGGCGGTAGCACACTTGGATGGGTGTCAGAATATCATCACCATGTTCATGTTCCTCTGAAATAGAAACTGACAGAATGAATTAAAATGCGGTAGGAGGCTCTGATCCTCAGAACCTCACCACAATAACGTACCGCAACACCCAACTCCAACATCAGTCATCCCAGTTCTACACAAGAATGACAAGAGTCTGCAGGAGTGTATCAACTAAAGTCGATATCAGTCCTCCAAACTCCACAACAATATATATATATAACTGAGATACATGAATAATAACAATCTTAATTAAATTCAAAATATTTTTTGTAAACAAAAATTTTTTTTTTGAAAAACGCCCAAGTTCCCAAAGGGAACATGAAGAGCCCAAGGGCATCCCGGTAGAGCCTAAGTTTGTTGTTTGTTGGTGGTTAATGTCACATATTCATGCACCATGGCTAATCGTGACACAACATGGAGATGAAGTCAAGTTTAGTCAATCGTTGATCAACATGTTGCCCATTTTAGAGGACTTTCACCCCAAGCATTGGTGACTGGGTCCTATTTTACTAGTAAAGCGGAACTGGTTTACCACAGTAAACAAGTGCTGCTTACTTCCCGGGGTTCCCACAGGGAAGAGCCTAAGTGTGGACAAAATCCAAAATTTATGAGCTACACTACCGGAATAAAAATCCATGTATTCTACAATATATTACAGTAATAAAATATAAGAAACTACCTACATATGAGAATGCTGATAATGTAAACAACGTCAATGTAAACAAAACATCAGGCACACAAAAAGGCCCAAAATCAGAACCAACTGAAATGCTACCAAATGCAAAGCTAGATCTTCATACGAAGAAAAAATGATACATTGGATAGAAGATGCAAGACTAAATTGCCTAACACCCCTTGGGTGAGGATGTAACCCTAGGGAAGAAACAGAATAAAATTCTGTAATAATTGTTAAACTCCCAAGAAATTTAATAAAAAATATCAATAAAAAACAGCCAAAAAGCTTAAGAGTTTAACAGGAAGGGTTCATGGAAGGATAGGGAAGGAATACTTAACACACAGTGGAATAATCATTTTTAAATATGATGACGTCAGGCATATGTCCCGAAATTGAGTCAATCCCTTCATAAATATGACCTGTAGACTGTGCTCAAGGTTTTTGGGCTTTGGACTCCTGTAGCTGTCACAGGTGACCAATCATGACCAAAAGGGGATTTCATCATCTAGGCATTATATGGAGTCAACCTAACAAGTTACAATGAAATCCTTCCATAAATTCGACCTGTAGACTGTGCTAAATGTTTTCAGGTTTTGGGCTCGGGGAGTCGTCACGGTTGACAGATCAGGACCAAAAGAGGATGTACGTTCTCATTTAAACATCATACGAAGGCATCCCACCAAGTTACAATGAAATCCCTTCATAAATATGACCTGTGCTAATGGTTTCGGGTTTTGGGCATAAATCAAGTACTTATGACCCAATAAGCCCTCATATCAAAATTGGTCCAAATCTGCCTCTGGGTTTGGAAAATAGACATTTTGGGAGGGACAAAAATTCTTGCCCCTCCCATAACAATGGTAAATATAGCCCCACAAACTTCTCTTGAACAAATCTAAGTCTACACCTCAAAAGGAAGCTGCACACCAAATATCAAGTCTCTGCTACTGCTGGTTCATGAGAAGATTTTTTAAGATTTAAGAACACTTTTGGGGCGTGGCCATACCAAGGGGCGAGGCAACTTGATTTGAACAAAATCAAATTGCAATGTCATAACAAACTATTATCTCAAATATCAATTAAATTGGTTCAGCGGTTTGGGAGGAGAAGACGCAAACACCATGTTCACGGACGGTGAGTGATCACTATAGCTCTCCTGACTGAAAGTCAGGTGAGCTAAAAATAGAGTGGAACCCTGATAATTGAATACCCATTTCGACAGTGAAAAATATTTGATTAACAGGAGTATTCAATTAACAGGAATTTTGTAACTGTCAAAAAACCCATATAATATTTGATGTATTGAGGTTAGACAAAAACATAACAACTTCAGTGGTTGTCAAAGTAATTCTTAAAAAGATTACAAGATTTTTTATTCAATGAACAGTAGCATATTCTATAAGATATACATATAATTAACACGTTAAATTTGCATTGAAGATATAGTGAATAGTTTGGACTTTGAAAATTAAAAGCAATTGACAGGGTTACTCAGTTAAAAGATATCAAATTAAGTGGGCTTGGCTGTAAATGTTTCACACTTTTTACAAATTTACAAAACATTTCATACTTTCGCAGAGTAATGTGCCTGAGTATTCAGAGTGCCAATGTTCATGAAATCTCCGGCTATTATTTCAGCCCAGAAAAGTCAGTCTGTTCAGTCAAACCTAGAAGATGGATTCTATATAAAAGGCAACTCACTAGCAGTAATGGTATTTACCATAAACATAATTCTACTTTTTAACCCTTTACCCAATGTAACAGAAAAACTGACCACTGCTATTTATAAAAATCGCCAAAAAAATTTATTTTTTTTTGTTTTTGTCTCAAAAACATAGCTTAAAATCTCAGTGGAACCAGCTGGCTGAGCTTGCTCCACTGAGGGGTCATAAGATATGGGTTTTTTTAGTAAAAAAAACCCTGAGTTATTCAAGACAATTTGCACATGTCATCTGCTATTTGGGTTGGGTGAAGGTTATTAACAAGAGTTTAGTTACATATCTGGCATTAAGGAAGAAGGAAATTTATTGATAGTTCATTTTTGCGTGTGTTTCAGTCTATGCATTATTATTATTCTCTCACAAGCATTCAGCAGAATAACTAAATACTGAACTTTTTTTGTTGGTGCTTAACCCTTAACTGGTAGGGTGCTAAGTTTTTTGGGTTGTCAAAATTTTGTTCACATGTTATTGCCTTGTTACAGTTTATGGGAGAGTGCCTATAGGCACTCTCCCATAAATTGTAACAGTGCAAATCCACCCAGACTAAATAATATCACAGCAGAAATTAATTGAAGCCCATCCATAGAATATGAAGCCTTTAAGCTGTGGTACACACACTTCAGGATAAAGCCCAAAAATGGGCTTCCAGCACTCAACCAATTAAGGGTGCTGGACAACTGTCTTGAATTCCCACCAGCTTAAGTGATTGGAAATGAACAATAACTGGCATCTGCAGGGAGTTCCACCTGAAATCAAGAAATGAACAGCCAGACCAAAGATTCTTTTGGAAAACTTACGATCAGTCTTACACGCTAAAATTGTGCCATTTTGGAAATTTTTAAAACTAAAAAATCGGCAAAATCGGTTTACTATGTACCATATTAGATCCAATAAACAAGGCCAGGGCGTGACCTTACCACTATTTGAAATTGATTAACACTCTCTTCACAATTGAAAACTGATTCCTGTTTTTAATTTATTTTATTAAGAAAAGAGTGTATTTGGAAAATATACAAACAGGTCAGATGGAGTTCAACTATCGCATGTTGCTATTTTGAAGGCAGCAACAAGTGTAATGAACTGGCCCAGACCTTCTGTAATAAGATTTGCTGTGTTGTTATTAGTAAATTATCTCCTCATACAACTCCCAGATAAGGCCCTGATGGAATTGCAGAGATGATATTTTTGCTGAATGGAAAATGGTCACTTCATACAATTCCTAGATAAGACCCTGATGGCATTCCAGAGATACTCTTTTGATGAAAGTTTGTGAAGCAATTAACTGGTAGAGTGCTAAATTGTTTTGGGACATCCAAGAGTGTTCATGTCTTTGTTTTGTTACAATTTATGGGAGTGTGCCTGCAGACACTCTCACATAAATTGTAACAAGGCAAATCTATACAGACTAAATAATTTCACTTCAAAGATAATATAAAGCATATCCACTGAATATGAAGCCTTTATGTTACGGTACCTGCACTTTAAGGTAGAGCCAAAATATGGGCCTCCAGCACTCTACCAGTTAAAGTCATGAAGATTATATCTACTTACGTGGATAATGTTTAATCATCATGGGTGCCTCCAGAAAGTTAAGATACTTAACAACTCTCTGCCCATTGCACAATGTATGCAAACGTGTAATCAGTTCCAAATCTTGATCACACTGAAAAACAGAACAGTAAACATCATTCCAACAAAAAGCATTCAACATACATACTGATAACATTTATTTATTTATTTATTTATTTATTGGGTTTAACGTCACTGTCGACAGCCAGGGTCACTTCGTGTCGGACAGTTTTACAGATGGAGGAAGCCAGAGTACCCGGAGAGAACCACCGAGCCATGGCAACTGTCAGGCTCCCTAACATCCTAACTCGACACAAGCAGGGTTAGCATTGGTTGAAGACAAGTACACCATCGACGTGCAATATGTCTTAGTACATTCCACCGTGCCCCCTACATGGGCAATGAGGGGGGGGGGAGGGGGGGCCAGGGGGGGGGGGGGGGTGAAGTGCCTTGCCCAAGGACACACACTGTGGTGGGATTCGAACCGAGGACCTCTCGGCTTGCAGCCTGCACCTCTACTGAGCCAGTGCGCCACTGATAACATAAATGCTGCTTACATGAATAGCAATATTGAAAATTATGTTTAACCCTTTGAACCCAACCAGCCACTTTTTCAACCAGGAGCATGATACGTCATAATTTTATTAAATAGGATGGATGCTTAGTGCATGTATGTAGTAGACCAATGGATATTAATTAATATTAATACAACCTTGGGACTGCATGTTGAAAATATTAATTGGTCTACCCCTAAATAATAAATATGAACACGACCAGTTGCTGTCATTGAACTGATATGGAAGAGTACCACGAGGTTTCAAAGGGTTGAGGACCTGGAGATTTTTATACTTTTTCACTATACATTGAAAGTCTACCTCCAGTGGCTTTGCAGTTCTTTCTAGTCAAGTCTTGGCTGCCTACAGAGGCAGCCAAGACGTGTCTAGAAACAACAGACAAGGTAATTAGAAAACAAGTTTTGAGTTTACCCAAACATTGCCGGTTGGGGCACCTGTTCCTTTGCATTAAAAAGTTATCAGTCGGAATTAGGCTCTTAACCCTTTACCCAACGAATCGGTCGCATCCGCCCATGTAATATGCAAATTCAGCAGTTGAAAAAAATAACATTTTTCGAAAAATTTCAACAAAACCATATCATGTGACCCTTCGTTGGAACGAGCTCGTAGAGCTCATTCCAATGACGGGTCATATGATATGGTTTTGTTGACATTTTTTGAAAAATTAAAAAAAATGATGTTTAAAATAATAAATTTTGATACCGTCTGCGTTGGGTAAAGGGTTAAAAAATGACTCAAAATTTTAGAAAATATTTTTAACTTATCAAAATCTACATGGACTGAAGCCAATTCTGAAAGGAACAATAAGCTGCTAATCTGAAAAAATACTGAATCTCAGATTTTGCTTGTATATGAAAGAGTATGTAAGAAAAACATTCTATGCAATATGCAAAGTGTTTGATGTCAAAGGAATAGAAAATTACTTGACTTTGTGATTAAACTAGATGTGTCATTCGACATGAAGGCTCCTGCATGGTAGCATAATTGAGTACTGGATTCAAATGCCTGTACAATAATTAACCATTTACAATATCTTCATATATTGGAAGAAATAAATAACCACTTGCAATATCTCCATCTCCAAGAGTCTCGGAAAACTGAAATTCTAAGTTTAAATATAAGTTATATACAAATTGTGAGTTTTCCAAAAGAAAGTAAGATTCTGTGAGTGTTAGCAGACCGGTTTAGAACTTTTTTGTTCTCATCAGTGGTTTTTTAGCAGACTGTGTCGTGGCCTGCCAGTTTATATGTTATTTAGCAGGTAAGTTAAATTGTTTTGCAGGCCTTTAAATAATTTATTTTGGCCACACCCTTTTGCCCTAATTTGGGCATGTTAAAACCAGAAATAACAGCCTTATCCTTTTATGTTTTATTGCCGTGCCTTTCTTTGTGTTTCAGTTATCATATTATGTGAGAAGATATTCTCAGATGCAGAAGAGGCACAGTGAGTTTATATATTTTTCTTGACGTCCTCACACCTTCTCTAATTTGGGCATACCTGTAAACGATGTGAAATTGGGGTAATCAAAAGGCCTGGCTTTGAGGGATAAGTGCCCTGTTTATAAAGCGGGTTAGTTGTCCGTAGGAGGGTAAGTTATCTGGCATTTATGTTTTGTTACATAATGAACAATGAGTGGTTAACTTAGCGGTTTTGTTTGGGGTGGCTAACTTACCCAGGTGAAATTATTGATCACTCAAATCTGTTATTAATTTGTTTTTGTAGAAATCTATTATTTTTTAATTGTTAATGTTTTTTAGTTTGTTATTTATTTGGTAAATGCTGCATAGATCAGTGTGAAAGACATCAATAACAATTATATCTTGTATTGACTTTGTATTGTTATAATTCTAGTTGTTAACTGGTTGAGGGCTAGATTATTTTTGGTGGTACTCTCCAATAATTTGAAATAGAACAAATTTGTATTAAGAAAATTTTATTTGCGTTTCACTGAATATGGAACATGAGAGAGGAATATGTTGGCTTTTGCACAGGTATCCTCATTTTTTTTAAAACCCTGATAGTGGTTTCTAGCACTCAACCTGTTAATTAAATGTCTTTAGTAATTCCTATTTGTTAGTGGAGCTTCCAGGTACTCGAGGCAATTGAAGCCATATTCAAGATTAAATGCTTCACCTTGATGTACGGTCTCTGTTGATCTACTGGTGGAGATGTTATTGTTCTGTGTGGAGTCATGGTTTATGATGTCCTTTTCTCCAGCATTAGATGGTTCTTTACACTTGTTGGGTGCCAGATATTTTTTGATGGATAAGTTTTGGTCTGTTGTGACTGTAGGTACTCTGTTAGTTTGTTGGCATAACAACGAATCTTCCTGTGTTGGCATATCCATGTGTTAAAAAGTGTTTTTGAAATAGTTGCTTCTTTTTTAAATTTCTGTGGCACGTCAGACATTGTTGGAATCCGGTGCCAAGTGGATGGTTCTTTTGTATCTACTCAGGCTTTGACTTTGAGCAGAGTTATACTTTTTGTCATACAAACTGCAGCTGAAATTAATTTTGTTGTTAACTAGTGTTAAAATAACTAGTCTCGGAGTTATATTATGACATCAAGAGTATATGTATTGGCATTGTGTCGTGTACGCGCTGTTGCTGTGTGGAAGTATTAACGGATACAAGATCCTGGACATGTTCACCCTAGTGAATCATAAGCAATCATTGTGTGAAGAATAAAAAAAGATCTGTGCACAAAATCAACTTTTACAAACAGTGTAAAGTAAGAACACATGAACAGTCTGTGATCTTGACCTTCAATCTATGACCTTGTGTCAGAGTCATGACAAACTCTTCAGTCACAATCAATCATTGTGCAAAGTATGAACAAGATCAGCCAACTGAAAAATACTTTATGTAGTAGATAAATTGAGTTGTTGAAAAAAAGTAGCTCCTATATGCCCCCAGAAAAATTTTGGAACCCCATAACAAAGTAACAAATTCATTATTCAATTAACAATTGATTAGTACAGAAAAAAATGAAATGTGATCAGTTGAATATTTAACAAAAAGCTCACCTACCACGTTTCATTTCAAGGTTGATTTTGAATCGATTATCATTGTTTGGGTTTCAGGTTACATTCAGTATCAATGGCTATATCTGGACCACAACCAAGTCTGGAAATAAGCAGACAGTCATCTGCAGAATAAGGTCCCCGGGGGGATCTAGTCATGGTCATAGCACAAGAACAGGGACAAGTTTAGCTAATTGTGAACACTGTATCACTGCACTTCCACAGCAGGGTAGGATCACTAAATTTACCCTTTGTGAACTTCAGTCTAAATCAAGGTCTCAGGCCAAAATAGAAAGAGGAACCCAGAGGATATATTAGGGGATTCTTGCCCACTGTATGGGATAGCATCAGCAAATTTACCCTCTGGGGACCTCCATCTGCAAATGACAGACTGCTTATTTCCAGGCTTGACCACAACACAATAAACTTGTTTGTTTGTATTAACGAGAATTGTCAGCATCTATTGTTATTCATGAGTCGTGGCTTGGGCTGCCTGCCATATAACGATAAACCAATACAAAACGGTTTTCAAACCAGTCATTAATTAGTTACACAAAATTTAATTTTCAAGATGCCTGAAGTATTTTTTTTTTAGATATTTTTTTTAAACTGTAGTCCCAAATGAATGTTATCCCTTTACCTAACGAATTGGCCACATCCATCTACATAATATTCAAATTGAGCAGTTGAAAAAAGTATTATGTTTCAAAAACTTTTAACAAAACCAAATCATGTGACCTCTCATTGGTTTGAGCTCATTGCGCCCATTCCAGTGAAGGGTCACATATTATTTTGTAGAAATTGTTGGAAAAATTTGATATATTAATATTCACAATAATAAATTTTGATATCGCCTGTGTTGGGTAAAGGGTTATTCGAGCTGCGTTAAGAAGGTATGCTGATTCATTCCCACCGTGATGGCTCAAGTCCCGATTATGCTACATATATCTGAACGGTCTTTTGATATACCAGTATACAACACTATTTTTTTTAATACCGATACCGGTATTCAGTTTTGAATACCATTCAGCTCTAGACATGGTCATAGTATAAGAACAGGGACAAGTTTAGCCAATTGTGAACACTGTACCACTGCACTTCCAATAAGACCATTTGATCAATCATACATTTTTTGTTAGAGCTATGAGAACTTCATCAAATAAACTGCAAAAGTGGAAGGTAGGAAAACGATAAAAAAAATTCTGATTAATTTAATATCCCTGTAAACTGAATATTCTCCACTGGAAAAGGCTTATTCAATGAATAGGGTCTGGCAAAAATAAAATATATTCTTTTAAAGAAGCACAAAAGCTCCAGCAAAGTGTCCTGCCAATGGACCTATGTGTTAACCGAATAAGTTCATAAGCAGCAACTTTGCTTGTGGTTAAGCTTTCTAACAAACTGATGGAAACCTTGTCTGGTCAGAAACAAGACCCCATGGGTGTTTACTCACTGCACAGCCCTTTAAGCATATATTAATTATTATTTATTTATTGGTGTTTAAGGTCACATACTTATGCTCCTTTAAGCATAATGTTATTGTTATACGAATGACATATACACACCATTTTACTGTTCTCTGTACTAGGTGGAAATGAATCGGGTCTAGTGTAAGGCTCATCCCGTTTACGATTTTTCTCTCGAAACTTCGAATATGGCATTTTTGAACTTTTTGCTTTCTTGCCTGGTGACTGCGGCAATGACCAATCAGACTGATCAAAGAAATCTTCAAGACTAGATGAGCTATCTGTACTACCACATGGACTCCCAGGAGAAAATGTGGGACTGGGTGACCTTTCTCGTGAACGTCGTGACATGTGAGAAACTTTTCTTGGAGGTGGCGACTGTAAAGATAAAAAATATATTGCAATGCTTAATTTTTTTGCATTTTACAGATGAGTAAAAATCACTGTCAACTAGTAAAGTGCTGGAAGCCCATTTTTGGGATTTATTCAGAAGAACAGGTACCATAGCTTGAAGGCTCATATTCAGTGCATGTGCTTTGTATTATCTTTGAAGTGATATTATTTAGTCTGTAAGGGTTTGCTTCATTACAACTTATGGGAGAGTGCCCACAGGCACTCTCCCATAAATTGTAACAAGGCAAAGACACATGTACAAGATTTGATGGGCAAAAATAATTTAGCACTCTACCAGTTAATCCAATGAATAAAGTAATTTCTCAAAAGCAGTACCATTTTGTCTCAAGATTGAAGAATTGTGGGAAATTAATAACCAGTTGTATTGCAGAATATTAATTGATCTCTTGGGTAAATAAAGTAAACTAGGGCAAAGTCGAGGGTGGCATATACCCCCGCCTACAATACCATGGATAGCATTACAAAAATGAAACATTTATTACTGGGTGACACTGAAGGATGACAGATGATAGAACTGTGATAGATTACAGACCATTGGGGCACATATCATGAGAACTATTAAGTGTCACCATAGGGTGACACAAAAAGGTACCCCCGCCTCTGTACAAAAAGTGAGAATGACGAGTTGATAATTCTGTGAAAAAAATATTTTTCTGCAAACTTTATGTATGTTGCACATCTGCAAGACATGTGTAACCATATCCTAAAGTTTCAATTCTCTACATTCAAAATTTTTGGAGGAGTTGATTACACCATGAAGGTACCCTTAATTAAAAAAGTTATTCATGAATGAATTTTGGGATGGACAAAAGCAAAGTCCTACAATGATACACTGCATAAAAAATGCCTTGTACTGAGGGTAGACATCAATATGATAGACTTGCACACCAAATATGAAGTCACTCCATTGAGTACTTTACAAGTTATTCATGAATTAATTTCAAGGCAGACAAATTCTAAGTCTATAAAGGGGAATGACTCTGGAAATAAAATCTCGCACAACACCTGCATTTCACTATGGGTATACAGCAATTGGATACACTTGCATACCATATAGCAAGTCACTCAACCAAGTACTTTACAAGTTATTCATGATTGAATTTTGGGAGGGAAGGACGGACGGACAAGGCAAATCCTATATACCCCCTCTGGGGTATAAAAATGGCTCACGGTCAAATTGCAAAGGATTCTGACTGATAAATGCAAGCAAATTATTTAACTGGCAAAATAACCTCAGGTCCACTGTCAGCTCTCAGGTCAACAGTCAAATTCTGTGAGGAATCCGATACTGTTATGTTTTGTTTACCCACTTGTGAAGTGTGAGCACAGACTACCTTTAATTTGATGTAATGTCCGGGATTATGTCTCTTTACTAAAAATATATATACAGATATTCTTTCGAGCCCCTGCTAAAGATTTTCCAATCAATAAGTCTTTAATTCAGCTTGAAAACATCAAGATATTAACAAAATTGGTGGGACTATGTGGCATAATCATAAAACTACAGGTGTGGTGAGTCTTCATTCATAATTATTTACTTAAACAAACATGTCAAATAGTATTGGTAATTTCATTAAAGATTTGGTGAAATCAAGTGTCGATTCAGAAACATTTCTTGCATTGATTCAAATGAATGTTTATGGTATTTTTTTTATTGGGTGAAACATGTCAGTTGGCCAGAAAAGCAAACCGTAGATTGACTATTTGAACTTACTTTAAGGAATCGCACATTACTGCAAGTCTGTCAGGTATAAACTGTCAAGTGTCAAGTTAACGCCTCATTCCCAATGCACAGTTGTTATAATCAACATGTATTTTCCCCATTGTGTATTTTGTGTACACAACGAATATCAAGATGCAATATTGCAAACTTTCAAATCCCATTATGCAGCCGTCTCCCTTCAAAAACATCAATCGCCTGTCTTGACTGAGATGAAATCAATGCAGGGATCAGTCAAGAGGGCGAAGTGAAGTTGGCAATATCTTTGCCTTGGTACCGCTCACTTCAATAATCACAATATGATTTGTGTTCCTTTTATTCCACTGTCATTTGAAGCAGGAACCATAAAGAAACACAGGGCAGTCTATTTTGAAGTGATGTGATAATGACCGAAATAAGCACAACAATTGCATATTAACCGCCCAAACCAGGGTGAGAGCTTAGCAACTCCTTAAAAAAATAAGAAAATGTTGATTTTTGTTAAAATGTAGCTTTTCTTGTAAATTTTTGCCTTTTGCCAAGGCCCCAAATCTCGACCAACAGAACAAGGCAGATCCCACCAGTGATGTAGCCATCATGGTTTGAAATCCTGGAGGACCATGCTGGTGAAGAGTTTGGGGGGGGGGGGGGGGGGAATCTCAGAACTGAGGGTACTGTACTTACAGTGAGGGCAGAAAATCAAAAAGAATCTTTTCAAATTTGGAGCAAGAGGGATTTGGGGGGGGGGGGGGGGAGGGGAGCCAATTTTATCAACATTTCCATCATCAGCATCATTGTGAACTTTGAACTGATGGATATTAATAAGCTGTTCCAAGGCAATGAAGATGTAGATTTGACACCCCTGTCACTTTTTGTCACAGTTTTCATACAATGACAACCAGCAATCTAAAACTTAACTATTTTTTTGTTGTAACTTCAAATATTTTTTTTTTACCGATGTTATCCCAGAAAGTAATAATGAATTAAAATAAAACTAGTATTTATATCTTAACCCTTTAAGAACTGTGCTAATCACGCATCACATTAGGTGCAGGTTTGGGGGTATGTACATGGTGCAGAAACAGAAACAAAGGAAAGCCTGCGCAATAATCATATTTATTTATTTATTGGGGTTTAATGACACTTTCGACAGCCAGGGACACCTCATGTTGGACAGTTTTATGGGTGGAGGAAGCCGGAATACCCAGAGTGAACCACCGAGCAATGGTGAACAACTGTCAGGCTCCCCAACATATACAATAATAATCCATTCAGACACGAATAATGGCCGCTTACATGAACATTAATTACTAACACAAACATACAACTGACCATATCTATCAACACTTAAAATACAATAGGTCATAAGAAGAACCAAACAATGGAGAGGAAAATGCAGGGTGCGAAGTGCACACACTCCATTAGCTACTGCATTAATTAATATTCACGAATAAAGGGAAAATAAACACGCCAGTGACAAATTGTGGGATATTTTTTTTCTAACAAAAAAGTCATGGCACTTAATTGTTTTCCCTCATGTCTGAGATGTCTCTGTGATGTGATTTTAAACCAAAATAAAATAATGCTGTGCATGTTTGTAAAGAATGCTTTGTTAAAGATATAGATTTCACTTGAACATAAGGTAGCAAGTTCAGTAAATTTAATTTAATTATTAATCGCCCAAAATATAACTGTGTTGTCAACTGTTTAAGAACTCAGCTGCCTGGAACATCGCCTGAGTTCACCCCCCCCCCCCCCCCCCCCCCCCCAAATTGAATAGTCTATCGTATTGATGTATGAGATACACCCTTAATTTGGGGCTAATTTTTTAGGGAAAAGGGGTGACTTATACACCGGCTGGATAAACTTGACTTTTTTTTTTTTTACACATGTATTGTGGTCCTGAAATAGCCATAACACAGAAACAGATGTCCTACAGTCAAAAACTGTAATTTTTTATGAAAATCTTCACGTACTTGGAGATTTGGACGAATCTTTACTCAAATCGGCTCACGGATTCGCATCAAAATTTTCCCATTATTTGTTAAAAAGTTCAGCAATCTGAACGTAATCATCAGTATCAGTGACTATCAGTCACAGGTACTAACTTCATTCAAATTCTGAACTGGTCTTCAATATACCGGTATATCGCGTTATGTTTTTCAATACTGGTATTGAAATTTGAATACCATGCAGCCATAATAGGTGTAACCCACAATATGCAGTTACCCTTTCCCCAGAATGGTCTATCACCACATCAATCGACATCAAAATCCAACAACCTATGCCAGAGTTATAATGCAAAATGTTTGTATAAAAAGTATTATAAGTGTAACAAGGGCCATAACCCTGGTCTGCATGCATGGATGAACCTGCAAAATGTGGATGTCTTCTCTCCCATGCTGATCTCTCACATATCAAAGGACATCAAAAACCACACACAAGGGACGGAGTTATAATGCAAAACTTTCGTACACAGAGTTTTCTATGTGTAACAGAGGCCATAACTCTAGAAGGAAAGTACAGACAAAATCCAAGATACATGGATATCATGTCCCTCATGCTGGTATATCATCATCCCAAAGGACATCAAAATCTGACAATCGATGCAAGAGTTAAATTGCAAAACATTCATTTTATTATTTTTCTAAGTCCTTCAGGGGCCATAACTCTGGTATGAATGTGAGGACAAGACCCTTGATTAGTGGATATCCTTTCCCCCATGCTGGTCTATCACCATACCAAAGGACATCAAAATCCGATAATACCTTGCCAGAGTTATAATACAAAATGTTTCTACTGACGTAAGTATGGACAGATGGACAGACGGAGACCTCGATTATATACCCACCAAACCTCCTAAGAAGGTTAGGGGCATAATAAGAAATTCTTGTATGAAGTACGAACAGGATCAGCCCATTGAATCAATTTTTAAGGACTGGACGAGGTAAGAATGGAAGAATGATCATATAAATGGTCTGTGACCTTGACCTTGAATATAAGTCATGACACACCCTTAAGTCATAAGCAATCATTACTTGAAGTGTGAACAGGATCGATCATCTGCTCATATTAGGTGTGAACGTTTGGATTAAACAATGCTTACCCTTGGACAACGAGAATGCTTTGTTGATTGTTCAGCACTGAATGGATCTTCATCCAAATAGTTTTGTACATGTTCCAATGTGGTTTTCTGTAACTTCACTATTTTTCTCACGGTTGCTTTTTTCTCTCTTCCACTGACTGACTGATTCAGCTGGGAAGTATCAAGATTTTCTAAAACAAAAGATAATAACATACAAACGAAAGTGTCAATGACACTGTAGCTCAACTTGTCAAGACATGTACATGTATAGTATGTGACACAGCAATGACAAACATCTAGGTAATGACCTGATAACAAAGGTACATATAAAGTATTGTAACGGTCTGTACATAAATACTGACCATAGCCTGTAACAAATGTATAGGTAAAGTATTGTAAAGGTGGGTGACAGTCAGATGCTAAACTAGAAGAGAAATCTTTGAGTCCCAGAGTGGGTCTGACTGAATCCCAAAATATTTGTTCTCATAGCACAGTGATAACAAAGGCACCCCAAAACACACTCATTCCTGTCCCAAGGTGAAAACAAAGGTACCCAAGAAGTTTCATGAAGATCAGTTCATAAATACGAGCTGTATAGAAGTTGTGACAAAAAACTGATTGGACCTAATTTCGGTACAAAATGGCCACTGAGAGCCATCTTGAATTTTGGACTGCACTCAGAAACATTCGTTCTCATCCCAAGGTGATAACAAAGGTACCCAAGAAGTTTCGTGAAGATCGGTTGATAAATACAGCCTCTAGCTCGAGCCGTATTGACATGTGCACTTACAGTGTATAAGTAGCACTAAATAAATCAAAATTCATCTAATTTGCATAATTTCTGCACGAGAAAAAAACCCGTACTGTATGTGATGTATTCCATTTTACTAAACATTCATACAAAAATTTATTCAAATCAGAACTTTCATACAGAAGTTCTGTACAAAAGACTGATTGCACTAATTTTAGTACAAAATGGCTGCGGTGGCCATCTTGAATTTTGGACCACACCCCAAAACACTCGTTCTCATCCCACGGTGATAACAAAGGTACCCAAGATGTTTGGTAAAGATTGGTTCATAAATACGGCCTCTAGCCTGAGCCATATAGAAGTTGTGTACAAAAAACTGATTAGACAGAATTTTGGTACAAAATGGCCACTGGCAGCCATCTTGAATTTTGAACCGCACTCAGAAACACTCGTTCTCGTCCCAAGGTGATAACAGAGGTACCCAAGAAGTTCCGTGAAGATCGTTTGATAAATACAGCCTCTAGCCCGAGCCGTATTGACATGTGTACTTACCGTGTGTAAGTAGCACTGAAAAAATCAAAGTTCATCTAATTTGCATAATTTCTGCACGAGAAAAAAACCTGTATTATATGTGATGTATCCCATGGTACTAAACATTCACACAAAAAATTGTTCAAATCAGTGCTTTCATTATGAAAGTTCTGTGCAAAAATCTGATTGCACCTAATTTTGAACAAAATGGCTGCCATCGGCCATCTTGAATTTCGGACCGCACCCAAAAACACTCGTTCTCAGTTCTCATCCCACAGTGATACCAAAGGTACCCAAGAAGTTTTGTAAAGATCGGTTTATAAATACGGCCTCTAGCCCGAGCCGTATTGGCATTTGCACTTACAATGCTGAAAGTAACACTAAATACATCGAAGTTAGTCTAATTTGCATACTTTACGTTCGAGAAAAAAACCCGTATTATATGTGATGTATCCCATGGTACTAAACATTCATACAAAAAATTATTCAAATCAGCGCTTTCATATGGAAGTTCTGCGCAAAAATCTGATTTCAACTAAGTCTGTGCAAAATGGCCACCAGCGGCCAACTTGAATTTCGAATCAGACCCAAAAACACTCGTTCTCGTCCCACGGTCATAACAAAGGTACCCAAGAAGTTTCGTAAAGATCAGTTCATAAATACGGCCTCTAGCCCGAGCCAAATTGAATTCTTGACGGACAGACGGACGACTGGCCATGGCGTAAGCTCAAATTTGGCTTCGCCAAAGTTAAGCTGAAAATGACTTGTTGGTTACTTACGTGTGAATGAGGTTTACAGTCATTTTCATGTTGTGATGACATGAACTGGCTTAAATTTTTGTTCTTCGTTTCTGACCCAGATTTGGATTTGTCCGGAGCATTTAACTTATCAAATTGCAGTATTTATTTATTATCTATTGGTGTTTAAGATCACATACTTATGCACAATGGCTAATCGGCGTACCGAGAGAAAATCACTGAGCATAGACGAGCAACTGTCAGCTCCTCAACATTCTAACTCTGTTCAAGCTCCACTCAAGAAGGGTTACAGTGGTTGAAGACATGTGCACCATTGATGTGCAGTACACCTTAGTACACGGCATCATCGTGCCCCCATGTAGGCAATCGGGAAAAAGTGCCTTGTCCAAGGACACAACGTGGGTCGTCCCGGACAGGGATCGAAGTCGGGACCTCTAGCAAAGAACTCCAACATTCTACCACTGAGCCATAGCACTCCTATCAAATGGCAGTAATTATGATAATTATGAGAAAAGGTCATGAAGCAATTGCTGGTTGTTTGACACCACAATCAGACAATTGTCTGCAAATTTCTATTGAAACTGAGTGGAATGAAACTGAAATACCTCCACCAGTCCTAGTTTGTTATGGTTTCTCCAATCTAATTTCAAGAGAAGCTGATGACTAGTTTATAGTGCAAATAGAGATGACACACAGACGCTTGTTTAATCTCCCGACTGTGGCGCCGCTACACTTTCTTTAATCCACATTCAATGGCAAGGATGTCAATGATGCCGACAGAAAAAGAACACACAGTGTCAAGAGTCACATACATGGTCTATCTTAGAATAAGATGTCAACTCTCTTAAGACTGTTTTTAATGGATGTTTGATCTGTACTGATTTGGAAATTGGAATTGAAAGTGAACATGATTTGATCAATTCAAAAGCTGTCACCTTAATATGGCCAATGATCTTAACTGGTAGAGAGCTAGAAGCCCATATTTGGGCTTTACTATAAACCACAGGCTGTGACTATAACATTAACGCCCTAGTGATGGTGGTTTCATACTGACCCAGGCAAGAATCTAATTTTGTTGTTGACACCTTGCTCAGCTACATTTGATTGGATAGTTCCTCTTGGCACTATACAATCAAATGTAATAGAGCAATATATGGTGAAAGGAAATCTGTGGTCAAGAAAAATGTCGCACTCTAACAGTTAAATGATGGATGAACATAAAGACTACTTATTACTAGCTCAGTCTGCAGCACCATGAGTTCTCGTGAGTGTGCTGACCCAAGAGCATTCACCACACACATACATTTTGTACACATATACTGTTTGCTACAGATTTGTTTTTCAACAAATAGAAAAAGTAATGTTCAACTACTGAGTATTATGACTTAGGGCTGCACGGTATTTCGATATACCGGTTGGTACTGGTATCAAAATTGTAACTGGTTGAATACCATCTGTAAAATTTAATTACTGGTATACCGTCACAAATAGTATGCAATTTTATAAGTATATTTATAGTATTAAAGTTTCAAGTAAGACATTCTTGAAATAAATAAAATATACTACGTGAAAATAGGGAAAACAGATGTTATATTACTGTCATCCAATGGTCCACAACAACAGATTCCAACTAATGCTTCCGATTACTGGTACATGACTAGTACATGTTGAAATAATTTGACAATATCCAAAATAAAATTTCATGCTTTTTGCCTCTGCTGATAATACCCAAAACTTGACTTCATATATTTTCCATATTGCATTCAGTTAAAAAATTATAAATTCAAAGTAATTTGTATATTTTTTATACTTACCAATGGCCCAGACCAGCTGGTGCTAACTCAAAAATATCCAGGGCCAAACACAAATTTTGCCCCCCCCCCCACCCCCAATCCCCAAATTTTGCATGCAAAACCGAAAAAATAAGAGCTGTACATTCGTCCGGTGCATACCCCCACGTGGTGTACTGCCTAGTGTGGGCATACGTATGACCAACAAATATTATTTATGAATATAAATCCGGACTGACGGACGGATGCACAGATGGATGGATGCAATCCAGTATACCCCACCCCCCCCCCTTCCATTTTCTTCGAAAGTTTTCAACAATTTCCAACAATTTCAAAGTCAAAAGGTATGGTAAATTGTTTGGTGTTTGGAAGTTTTATGCAATGAGGCAGAAGCCTTTGTCATAGGCAAACTGCATTCCATATTTCAATGAAATCCGATAACCCATACCTGAGATACAGGCTGAACAGACAAATAATGTCTATTTCCTACAATTTCTAAGTCAAAAAAGGGGGATAACTCTAAAAAGGAGAACGTGAGAAATATCGTTGAATCATTTTTTTAAAGCCTACACCATAAGTAGTGTTCATGGCAAATTTCATTGCAATAGAACATTCGATACCCGAGGTACAGGCTGAACAGACAAAATTTGGCTCGGACGGACACAATTTCTAAGTGAACAAGTAATTAAAAAAAAAAATTTAAAAAAAAAAATAACTACGGTGGGCATACCTATGACCAACAAATATTATAAATAGAGAATCTCTCATGAGTCCCCGATAAGTATGTAAAATATGAACAGAGTCCACTAAATTCGATTCGGGGCGAGCTTTAGCGAGGCCCAAATTGAATTTGGTGGACAAGGTTCATATTTTACATACTTATCTGGGACGAGTTTGAGATTCTTTTTATCACATCACCATGATTTGTTTACATTCTGACAGAATTTGGTGAGCCTCCTTAACCCAAACCCACATTGCTACAATGTTTCGGCTTCCTTTGAATGCACTCATAACCCAATCACGTTACTGAGGGCCAGCCACTTTCTCGTTGAAATACAGACCCAGTAAGGTTTATGTACATTGGATATCTATGACTAAAGGTTATTCATTTCTGATTTTCATGAGTTAGTAATAACAATATGAACAATACTTAATGATGATACTATAACAGCGCCATGCACATGACTTTATAAGAGACATTCAAAAAAGAAACGCTACTTTTTCTTTGGAATGTCGCATGCTGGAGATAGCAAAGAAAAGTTACGCCAATGTCTCAATCACTGTCTGAATCAGTGTAAACAATTATCCTCCGTCGTTTCGCCTCAGGTTTAGCCAGGCTTTTATTCTCATGGACATGGATATTGAAATTACCACCATAAATATTCCCTGAAAACATTGTGAACATTTCGCAGGTAGTGGTTGTGTGTTTTGCACCAACAGTACGTACAAATGTGTTATTTGTGGAATTGTATCCTGAGGTTAAGCTTGAAGTTGAAGGCATTGTCGTCAGCAATGGCAGCTGAGCCTGACAGTAAGGCTGGGATCGATAGTCGAATTCAACATGACATTCATTCGTACTTGAGAGATTATTAAGTTCATTGGAAGTGTTACTTAAAATACGGGAAATGTTTTTGTGCTGATTTTCATTTATGTGGCTATAATTATTGATGGAAGCAATGTTCTTATGCCCTGTTATCTGCATTATGTGATAGGCTGGAATTTCTGATTCACTCAACTTTTGGACCAAGTGTTTTCTTGCACTGTGATTTGTGAGGCATTTTTGAGTGGAAAGTCCACCAATCGTTGCCATAAGCTTCATTATAGATGTAAGATTGTTTTTGCCAATTGACTGCCTCTTGAACCATTGATCTCCGGATTTCATGTTCAATTGATTTGTGTGGGTTGCAATATAAAATGGATCACTTGATTTTGAAAAACAGGAAGGTCGTAATTTTGCATAATGTTTATATACAACAACAGGGCAGCGATCTGTTCTATTCAAATTTGCCCACATCCTCGGCTTTACAATTCTTACATCCCCAAGAGTTTCCCCCCGAACGCGTTTTTGTCTGTCGTTCTAAAAATTCTAGGTATTCATGTCCATTTGAATCAACTCCCAACTTCACATCACCCCAGCACATATCTCGGTGTTCGTCTGAGGCACGCAGACCGAAATGAATTGTATTATAAAACCACATAGTATTTATTATACCCTCTGGGCTGGTGACACCGAATAAATTGGATTGCCATAACATTTCAATTTCTTTGTCATTTATTGGGTCAGATTTGTTACTTTTATTTCCCTTTCCCATTGTTTGTTTTGTTTTGTTTTGGTGGTTAACGTCACATATTTATGCACCATGGCTAATCGTGACACAACATGGAGATGAAGTCAAGTTTAGTCAATCGTTGATCTACATGTTGCCCATTTTAGAGGACTTACACCCCAAGCATTGGTGACTGGGTCCTATTTTACTAGTAAAGCGGAACTGGTTTACCACAGGAAACAAGTGCTGCTTACTTCCCGGCGTTCCCACGGGGATCCCTTTCCCATCCTTTTGAGTTCTCTCTGCTTTGCTTTCAAAACCTCCTGCACTTTGCCAAACTCGGCACTACTGCAAATACTCAGGCCGTAATTAAACCTCTTCAAATGGCGGTCAAAGCTCGCCATAAAACCCCTTAGTGTGCTTGGCTCATATTCAGTCATGTCTGACTTTCTTGCAGCGATGAAAAATTTGCACAACAGAACACAAAGGTCGGGAGGTGGAATTTGTTGAATGGGTCTAGGTTCATTTATTTCTGGACTGTACATAAACAATTTCAACAATATCGTAAAATGTTTTTGCAAGAGTGTTTTTGTTTGTTTGGTTGTCAATAAAAGATTAAATGTTGTCAGAGCTCACGTGAACAAATCTGTCAGATGACATGTTGCTTGTAAACAATGTTTTTGAATTTCTAACGTCATCACGGCTACCAGACGCCACAACATGGATTGTCTCATTTTCTGAAATTGAACTGAGACGCTCGCCTGGTAAATTCACTCGGAAGACAGTTCCATCCACCTCAACTGTGTAGAATTTTCCATTTGTCGATTCTATGACCCTTAGAACTTTTCTGACAACAATTCCATCGATTTTAACAAGTGAATTGACTTTGAAATTTTGAACGCCGTCATCCATGTTTATGAATATTCAACGCATAGGAAGACGCATATCAATTAAGGTGATTCGCCAGTCAATAAACTCACATGAAAAATCCCGTGGGTTTATGACCCGTGTATAATATTCCTGTTCTGAACTTGGTTATGAGGCAGTGCTTATGTGATAAAAAGTAATAATTTACTTAAGTTATGAATATTCTCGGACAGACTCACACATGGATGCACAGACGGACGGATGGATGGACGGACAGACAGATGGACAGACGGACACATGTAATCCAGTATACCTCCACTTTCTTTGACATAATTATGTCCTAACTGGTCCTCCATACTTTTGCAAACTGCGCATGCGCAGTACCCAGGAAGACACCGCAATTGGCGCCAACCATCATTCTTTCTAGAATTTGCCTGTTAACTGTTGTCAGCAGCGGGGAGGTATGAGTGCCACTCATGGGAGGGCCATCCCCGTCTGGGCCATTGGTAAGTATAAAAAATATACAAATTAAATATATAAAATATACAAATTACTTTGAATTTATAATATTTTTATACAACCAATGGCCCAGACTAGCTGAATCGTAAAAAGGCTGGAGGGCCTAGGACATAGAGGAAAATTCAATTACTCAATCGCTTCTTAACTGGTTGAGTTGAGTGCTAAATTATTTTTCAAAGGTGATTTTCAAAGATGCCATGCAACCAACAAGGGAAGCCTTACTTTAGCAAACATTCCTCCATCAACAATTGTTTTGTTACAATTTATTGGAGAGTGCCTGTTGGCACTCTCCAATAAAATGTAACAAAATAATTTTCTATTAACATTTATTTTCTGCTGCTAAGAAAACAACAAGCCTATGCAGACAGTGTAAAGCCACTAAAGTGGCTTTCAGCACTTTTCAAGAGAGCCATGATAGTGGCTTCTAGCACTCAAGCAGTTAAAGGATAGCTCCTGCAGGAGAATAGTAGAGAAATGAATTATACGTCTTTCTCATTTACGAGAAACAAGAAAGACATAACACCAACAATGTAATTGAGCATTACATAATATATAATTCTCCATTTAATGCCAGCATAACTCATTATGCTAATTCGGTGAAGGAAAGCCAATATATAAAGCCAGTCCAGAGAATGAGACTCTTTATACTCATTTAAAAGTGTCTGAGGATTGTATATTAATGCCCGTTTGACACGTGACATATACAAATGCTTCACAGTGAGCTACACTTTAAAAACAATACATAAATGAGACATATAAATTTTGCTTCTTACCGAGCTACACATTAAACCCATCCCATCACCGACTCGGGACTACTGACACCGGAGGAGGTCTACCCTTGCTTTTCACTATAAAGCCAGATGATCATAAGGGAAACCCCCACTCTTCCCCTTGTTCTGAGGTACATGTCCTCAAAACGAAGAAGGCAGCGAAAAAACGTCACTGCTGGAATGGGTTGCCTAAATAACTATAGATGTAATCATTTAGTGGATGACATTCTGAACAACAGATAGAGGACCTAAACATCTAAGGTCACCAGAGATGGACTCTAAATTTCTAAGGTAAAACTTGGTAAATGTAGACGGCTGTGTCCAGTACGCAGCTTTCATTAGATCAGTAATGGCTGTACTGTTATAATAAGACAAAGAAGTGGACAGCACTCTAACTTCATGTGCTGATATCATTAACCGAACGCTGATCCGAAGATAGATTTTCATAGGCAATGCGTATTGCCAACTGAATCCATCTAGCAACTGAATGGACACAACTATCTTTTCTGTTAGGAATCAATGATAAAAAGAACCGTTTCCTTCCTTTTCTAATAAACTCTGATCGGCGTTTATATATGCGCATAGCCCTGACTGGACACAGCAGAGGTCTGACGTAGACGGCAGAGCCTTTATGATAATAGGCTCAGGCAGTTTTTCTGGAGCCTGATTCTTAGCCAAAAATCCCACTTGTGTAGTTAAAGTGATGGTATTACCAACACTATGGTAGTGAGATTCGTCAACAGATAAAGCATGGTGTTCACTAACTCTTCTAGCGGAAGCAAAGGCTAAGAGAAATACTGTTTTATAGGTCAAGAATTTGAACACTACAACATCTAACGGCTCAAACGGATCTTCTTTAAGCTACAACAGAACCCAAGCTAAATTCCACTCAGGAATTAATCTGAGGGTTCTGGGTCTATTTATAGAGAAATTTCTAACCAGTTTGGATAATGAAGCATTAGATCCAACTGCCAAGTTATCATGATAAGTGTAAGTGTCCGATAACATAGACCTATAGCCCTTAATAGTGACGGGCTGCAGTTTGAGAACGTCAAACAGGTAGACCAGAAAGTTGCTAATATCCGGTATGGGTGAATCACAGATGTCTATCGACTGATCCTTACACCAACAGAAGAAAACCTTCCACTTTGATGCATAATTCAGCGAAGAGGACCTCCTGCAGTTAGAAATTGCATCCACTGCTCGTTCTGTAAATTGCTTGCCGTGCAAGAAGGACCGCACAACGGAAATCTAAATTTTATAGTAAATTTCCTTTCTTATTATACCTACCACAATTGTTTACTACAGGCTTGCACTACAGTGGAAGTCCCTAACTCGGATAAAATACTCTCTATTTTTGTCTTTCCCAAGCAATTTGGGAAAGAAAAGTGGTGCAAAAGCACCAAGAAAAAATAAGCCAAAACTGGGTCGAGAGCAACCGGCGCAGACCCAGTACGGGACGCTCTCTCCCAAGTACAACTCCATGACTTCCGTTGCCAGTGCACATATACGTCGCTAAAGACTCATTCTTTTTGAATCCGTCAACATTAGAGTTATGTGATCAGCGGGGAGGAAGGATTCTTTACCCGTAAAGAAGACGGGAGGGCCTCCATGTAAACAATTGTGGTAGGTATAAAAAGAAAGGAAATTTGCTATAAAATTTAGATTTCTTATCAACCTACTCACAATTGTTTACTACAGGCTGAATAGACAATAGGCTGGAGGGAATCGCATAACCAACCCACACGTAACCCCAGTGTACTGGAACCGTGAAGCAGAAGGAAGAGGTCCCGAGGCTTATCAACCATAACGTCACAATCATTGGTAAAGGACAATGAAAGGTGACATATGGGCCTGTGTGACAGACAGACAGAAAAGGGCAGTAACAGCGCAAGGCTGAAACGGACCTTCAAGAAGCCTAATGGCTAGGGCAGACAACAGCCTGAGCAGAAGAAAGAGGACCCAAGGCAAAAAGGTCCTCCGACTGCTCCTGCAACTGGCACAGATAGAAGGTGGAGAAAGTAGAGGCATTTCTCCAGTAGGCTGCCTGCATAACATCCGACAACTTGACGGAGTTAGAATAAGCCCAAGAGGTGGACAAAGCCCGCACCTCGTGGGCAGAAACACGATTGGTAATACAATCGCCAGCTGCTAAACGACCGTAAGCCATACGAATAGCAAGACAAATCCATCGAGAAATGGATTGAGGAGAGATCTTCTGTCGACCCGGAATAAGAGACAGAAAAAAACGTTCCTGCCTTTCCGTATGAAACGTGTCCGATTGAGATAAATGCGAATAGCACGGACCGGACAGAGCAAAGGGTGATTACCCTCAACAGAAGGAAGAGCCCTGATACAGATAGGAGGAGGAGTAGTATCTGGTAACTGATTCTTGGCCAGAAAAGTGCAATCAGTGGTAAAAGTAACACTGTTGGGAGAGCTCCTAAAAAAGGCCGGGTCAACCGAGAGGGCGTGAAGCTCACTAACCCGTCTGGCAGAAGCAAACGCCATCAGAAACGGCGTCTTATATGTGAGAAAATGCATATCCACCTGGGATAAAGGTTCGACCGGCGCCCCCCCCCCCCCCCCCCCCCCCCCCCAAGTAAAGCAGCACCCACGAAAGATTCCATTGTGGGGTAAGCTGCAAAGTCCAAGGCTTTTTCAAAGAAAAGTGCCGAACAAGCTTGGAGAGGTAAGGATTGGTGCCGATACAACGCTTCCCCTCATAAGAAAAAGTTTCTGAAAGCATGGACCTGTAACCCGTGATGGTAACAGGCTGGAGACCCCGAGAATCAAACAGATATACCAGAAACTCCGCAATCTGTGAAATCGAAGGATTGGCATAATCAACAGAGTGATCAGCACACCATCGACAGAAGACCTTCCATTTAGCTGCATAAGCTAAACCAGTGGAGTGCCTCCTTGAAGAAGAAATGCACTCCACTGCTCGTCTCGAAAAACCTCCACGGAGGAGACAGGACCTGACAAAAGATATGCGTGAAGGCACAATGAAGTCGGGTCGACGTGAAACCTCCTCGGGCGACCTTGACAAAGAAGGTCGCGACGTAGCAGGAGACGTGCCGGAACCGCCGCCATCAGCGAGTGGAGCTGATTGATCCACACCCGCTGAAGCGACAGGGGAGCGATCAGAATGATTCGACAACTACAGGTTCGAATTTTGGCTAGAACCTGAGGCAGAATCGGAACCGGCGGGAAGGCGTAGCCGACTAGACAGTTCCAATCGAGTGACAGAGTGTCCACGGCAAAAGCCAGAGGATCTGGACACGGGGACACGAAAGTGTCCACCTGATGGTTCCAATGAGTCGCAAAGAGATCGATGTGGGGACGTCCCCAGAGATCGCAAAGTGACTGGAACACTGCCCTGTGGAGCATCCGCTCAGTGGAAATAACCCTGCCCTGTCGGGACAGGGAGTCGGCTAGGACGTTCAGACGACCGGGAATGTGAAGAACAACCACTCCGGCATGAACATCCCGAACGAGCAGAAGATCCCAAGCCAATTCGTACATCGGAACCGAGGGCGTGCCGCCCTGGTTCCGAATGTAAGCAACCACTATCGAATTGTCGGACAGCAGGACCTGGCGATTCAACAGGTGAGGGATCCAGTGCCTGAAACTCAGAAGAAGAGCAAGAAGCTCCTTCTGGTTGATGTGTAGAGCTGCTTGATCCTGGTCCCACATCCCGTGTAGGGAAAGACCGAGAGGATCCAACGTCGCACCCCATCCGAGATCGCTGGCATCTGCCGTCAGAACACGATCGGACGTGGGTAAGTCCAATGGAACACCCTGCGTAATCCACTGAACATCTGTCCAGGGAAGAAGGTGAGGATAAAGAGATTCCGGAAACGGAAGCACCAGATCCAGAGAATCTACATTCGGTCTCCAACGACTCAGCAGAAAGTTTTGGAGAGGTCTGACATGCAGCCGACCTAGAGAAATGAGATCCGTCACCGAACCGCAGAGTCCGATCAGATGGAGAAAACTACGAGCGGTCGCGGACGTGGACTAGGACAGAGTCAGAGCAAAAGCTGAGAGAATCACAGCCTTGGCCTGGGGAACCACTACCAAATTGAATTGGGTTTGGAAAGCCATCCCCAGATGACAAAATGACTGAGAAGGGACCAGGTCCGACTTCTCCTCGTTCACTCTGAATCCTAGCGACCTGAGCAAGCTCAACAGAGTGGCGACATCCGACTCCAGTAAGGCAGCAATGGAATGCCTCTGGAGGATATCGTCCAGATATGCCGAAGTAGTCACCCTGGACTGTGTGCGATGGAACGCTATCACATGCGACATCAGTTGGGTGAAGGCAGGAGCCAGGTTGAGGCCGAATGGCATGGCCTTGAACTGGTAAACTCGCCCCAGAAAAGCGAACCTGAGATACTTCCATGACGCCCGATGCATCAGAACGTGGAAGTAAGCATCTCGCAGGTCGATGCTGGCAGCAAAATCTCCCTGGTGAATTGAATGGCGGACCGACCTGAAAGTCTCCATGCTGAACTTGGGAGCAATGATAGACTGGTTCAGGATACTCAGATCGATAACCGGTAGGAGTCGGCCATCCTTCTTCGGCACCAAGAACAGGCGGGAATAGAAACCCACTGACTGAATGTTCTTGACGACCTCGATCGCCCCCTTTGCCAGGAGAATGCTAATCTCCGTGGACAAAAGTTCCCGACGTAAAACGTCTGAAGGAACTGTGGTTGGAAGAGGCACCCTTGACAGAGTGGGGTGCCGTCAGAAGGATATTCGCAGCCCGGACCGAACAACATCTAACACCCACGGATCGCATGTGATGGTGGTCCAATGGTCTGCGGACTCTGCTATCCTTCCTCCAACCTGGGACGAGTCGAGGTGAGGACCTTCAATTCGAGCCACGACGAGGCCCGCGAGGGGAGAAACCACCTCCTCTACTAAATGAAGAATCCTGAGACTTCTCTCGACTCTGCCGACCTTTACCCTTACCCCTTGAGTAAGAAGTAGTAGCAACGGCAGAAGGACCAACCTTTTGCTTCGCAGAGGAAGCAGAAGGGTATTTGTTAGGCTTGGAACGGCCCCTGCCTCCCCTAGAAGGCTGATCAAGCTGATGAAACAGCAGCTGATCTTTGGAATGACGTAGGATCGGAAAGGGATCGTACTGTGTCCAGCACAGCGTCCCTTCAAACCAATTCCAGATTAGCCGTGTTACAGGCATGCGTGTGAGTAAGATGCATGAGGGCCTTGGACAGCACACGCAAAGGAGCCTGTACCTCGTCAAACTTATCTGGAGGCAGATAAGCAGCTAAAGCTGAGACGACGTGATCTGAGAGAGAAAGCATGCCAAACATTTCTCTAGATAAGCCCGTGGACTCCAGAGTCGTCATTGGAATGACTAGTGATGTACCGATGAGCAAAAAGGGTTGTAAACCGATGACCGATGATTTTAAGACCATAATCGGCCGATGCCGGTGCCGATGAATGTTTCAACCAACTGATCAAGTGTTGCTGTTGAACACCTGGGATAATAACACGGTTGCAAAACGCACATGACAATTTACTGAAGTTAATACAAGTTACTGACTTACTGTCAAATGTCGAATAGTTCATAGACACTGCTCTTTGAAGTAATGGCATGCCGTTCAACTTCAAAGGGACTGGTGTTAGTGGTGTAAACGAACTTCTCCGGAATGAATGCCGGGTGATGCTGTCAATCAGCAGGGTAACTCCAGTCGCTGAATGCACGTGCCAAGTTGCCAACTTGGCCCAACTTTCAAGCACTGAATAGAGAACTGACTCAGAACTCTCTACTTTGTCAGACTGTCAAAATCATTTTGTAAGTTGTAAAACAAATTAACAATGGCCGAAAGAAAAAAGAAGAGTCAAATTTGGGATTATTTTGCAATCAGTTCGCCATCTGATAGAAAGGCAAAATGCATTATTTGTGCAGGAATGGTCACAAGAGGTGGACCGGGTACAAGTCAAAGATCTTTTACAACTTCTAATATGAGAAATCACTTGCGTATATCACATCAAACAAAATTTAAAGAATTAGAAATGAAAGAGAAGGAAGTCTCTGAAGCCTTGACTAGAAAACGGCAACAACAGTTAGAAGGATCTACACCCTCTACAAGTTCTGAAGCAAAGAGAGTATATCAGTTGAAAATGGAAAACGTTGTTGACAAAATGACACCGTGGTCACCAACAGATCGCAGGACTATCGAAATGAACTATAAGTTAGCAGAAATGGTTGCTTTGGATTTTGAACCTTTTTCGGTAACAGAACGCATCGGTTTTCAGAGATTTTGCACGGCACTGGAACCCCGCTATAAGTTACCTTCTAGAAAACATCTGAGTGAGACTTTAGTCCCAGAAATTTACAAAAAAGTCGTTGACAGAGTTAAAGAACTTATGAGGACATCTACACCCGAGTTAAAGAACTTATGAGGACATCTACACCCGAGCATGTGAGTTTAACTACAGACATATGGTCGTCTTCTGTTGGTAATAACTTGTTGATGAGCCTAACAGGGCAGTGGATTGATTCAGACTTTAAACGCCATCGATGTGTCCTAAATGCTTCCTCTTTTGAGGGAAGCCATACAGCTCAAGCCATCAGCACAGAGATCCATCGAATGCTGGATGAATGGGAAATTCCAAAAGAAAACATTGTTGCAATTATTAGAGACAATGCATCAAATGCAGTGGCCGGGTGTGGCCTTTCTGGATTAGCCCACTACGGCTGTTTTTGTCACAGCTTACAACTCGTGATCAGTGATGGCATTGCCACACAGAGATCTGTCAATGATATGCTATCAATCGGTCGTAAGATAGCAGGATACTTCAACCATTCACCCTTAGCTTACCATCATTTGAGAAAGTTGCAAAAGAAACATAACATTCCTGAGCATAACATCATTCAAGATGTTAAAACACGCTGGAATAGTTCGTTTTATTTGTTGGAGCGTTTGACAGAACAGCGACTGGCTTTAGTTGAATTTTCTGCCGATCATAATATACCAATGCTGAATGCAAATCAGTGGAACTTGGCACAAACTCTCGTGAAAACTTTGCGTAGGTTCGAAGAGCTGACCCGTGAAGCTTCTGAAGCCTGTGCTAGTTGCTCGATGATCATCCTGTCAGTCACATTGTTAGGGCGTACTCTTGCGAAACATATGCTGATGATCAGGGGATACAAACTTTAACAGGGGAGATGCAGGATTCTTTAAAACGTCGGTTCAAGGACATTGAGGAGAATTGTTGGTGCTGTCAACATTTATGGACCCCAGGTTTAAAGGACTGTTTTTTGCTGAAAAACGTGACCAAAGCAAACATGATCAAGTGGATGGAAGAGGAGACTCCACAGAAAAGCATCGACATGACAACTGGAATTCATACAGATGACGCAAGTAGTAGAGCTCCCAGATCTTCAGAAGGTGCATCAAGCAGTGAGACTGCTCTAACTGTTGCCCCCGACCAATCGGGATCTGACAGGTCAATAGAATCAACAAAAAGCAAACGCCTTCTGGATGAAGACTATGAACAAATCTTAACCGAAAAAGGTGCCTTTGTTCGTTCTGCGAATAAATTATCTCTTGCTGAGGAGGTTGGAATCTACAGTTCCGAACCACTGATTGGCCGAAATGCAAACCCACTTAAATGGTGGCATGTGAACAAGTGTAGATTTGTTAAAATGGCCAACATTGCGAGAAAGTTCCTTAGTGTGCCTCCGTCGAGTGTCGCCAGTGAACGTTTATTCTCTGAAGCAGGGGGAATATATGAGGAAAAACGGAACCGATTATCTCCACACAAAGCTGAAATGCTGCTGGTGATTCGGGGAAATCTCCCTCTGCTCAATCTTGAATATTAAATTCGATGCACGTTTTCTGATTTTCATCTGGAGTTTTAGTTAGACTTACCGACTTATTGACTATAGTGGTGTGATCTAAACTTGACTAGTCCAAAACCAGTAACAATCCATTCAACAAACTAGCCTTTTTGGTACATACTACATAGTACAACACAGTGAATAATGCTTGGAAACACAAAGTCTAGAAGTTTTGTGTCATATCTTGGACCAAATGTCGCAGACAGTCCAAAAAATGACACAAAAGTACCTCCCCCCCCCCCCCCCCCCCCCCCCCCACCGCAACTGCCTACCCAAATACTTATCACTTGGCACTTGCTGCTGTGCAATTTAATTTTGTTTAGTTTTCATAACTTTTCAACAACATGGAGATACCATTATTCCAGTCAGTGTGTTGGGTGGTGCAGCTCCTTCTGCTAAGTAGTTCAATTTTAATTTCATTTCAAGAATCTGTGTTTACCTTTATGATGCAGGAACAAAAAATCGGGTAGTGACGTGTGTAACTATTTTTTTTATTTTGTGCTTCAAAAACATGGCTTATAAATTATAAGCCATGTTTTTGAAGCACAAGATTAAAAAAAATAGTTATACACGATTATTATAAGTTATAATGAACCTTCATTAAAATGTGCTCGAGTAGCTCATTCCATAAGCTGTATTTTTTAAGCTAAGCAAATGAAAAGTAAAAAAAAAATTATAAATTGTGATTAAGATTGATTTTTTAGAATAACGCAGGCCATTTTTTTCCGTTCTGTCAGCTGAAAAGTAAAACCGTTAACCCTTTACCTAACGTAATGGCCAAAACCGGCCAGCACTATACACGAAAATCGCCATTCAATTTTTTAATATCTTCATTTTTTGCTTTCAAGTTTCAAAACATAGGTTGTGACCCTTCATTGGAACGAGCGTGGCTCGCTCGTTCCAATGAGGGGTCACAACCTATGTTTTGTAAGCAAAAAATTAAAAAATTTTAGTTATACGAGAATTATTTTTACGAGTGTCGTCTGCTACTAGCGTTAGGTAAAGGGTTAAGTGATTGGAGTTTTAGTAGAAGTTCAACTTCAAAGTTCAAACAACTTGCCCCCACATCAAAGTTGTGTCAATTTGTGTCAGTGTGAATGTGTGATAGTATAGTAGAACTGTCTTGCTATACAAGCCTGTAACAATTTAACAACATTTATTTGATCTAAAATAAATAATTTCATTCAGTTTATACAATGTCAGATTTGTAACACTACTCTAGAAAAAACACGACCTACAATGCTGTTATTATCCTGTTATGATGCCGACAATGTAGCAAGCATAAACCATCAAACCAAAAAAAGTACTTTGAATTTGATTCTCGATTGAGTCGATTCTTGTATTTTGAAATTGATTCGACTCGACATCTAATCTCTTTGTGTTAAGTAAGGAAAGATATTTTTGGACCACAATACACAGGTAAGGTTATGGTCAAGATTGAAGAATCAAAATAATTGGGTGGGGGGTGGGGGGGGGGGGGGGGGGGGGGGGGGGGTTGCGGTGGGCGGAGGGAACTCGAGGTACTTGACCATAACCTGTACATTGTGATCTAAAAAAATATCTCAGGAATGTTGGATTTGCTTTGTTTGTATTTGCTAAATACTTTTTCCCAGTGACAATTCACTAACACAGCTTTGCACACACCACTGTATTCGTGTATTGTAAAATGCGATTGTGTACAGCCCTTCTTGTTGTGGATATTTTTAATCGGATGTTCCGTCGAGATGAGCATGCGCCATTATGGGTGCTTGCGCTGTTTCGCTTGATGCTGTGGAAGTCTGACAATCTTAATACTAAAAGGATGAAAATTGTTGATGGATTATGGTATTTATGGATGATTCGGATCATGTATGATTCGGCCCAGATTTTTTTTTTTGACGATTCGGCCCAGATCTATGGACGATTCGGCCGGATTATTGGACGATTCGAACAGAGTTTATGGATGATATGGACCATGTTTATTAACAATCCGGAACAAATTTCTGGGGGGGGGGGGGGGGGGGGGTGGATGAGGGTGCTGGGGGGGAGGGGGAGTGAGGGCTGAGGGGGGTGGTGCTGTTCAAACTACACTCAAGACCCATTGCGCTCCCCACCCCCACACCATCAATTTGACTGAAGTTGACTCAAGGGGCCATCTAATTACTTTGCAAAGACTGGCTTTTCTTTATATCGTAACCCCCGTAAATTGGCCGTAATTATCTTGTTCCAAAGCCGTTCCGAATCGTTCGTAAACATGCTCCGAAATTCCCAGAACGTCCAATAATCTGGTCCGAATTGTCCAGAAATCTGGGCCGAAAACGTCCATACTCCACAGATCTGGGCGAATTGAAATCTGGTCTGAATCGTGCATGGTCTGAATCATCCAGATACCTCGGAGATTAGCTTTTAAAGTCAATAAAGTGAAAGTATGCAGGTGGACTGTGTCGGGCTGGCTTGGTGTTCCAGAACTTCCAGATGAAGGTGACCCCCCCCCCCCCCCCCCCCCCACCCCCTCTTTCCACCAGAGAAATAAAAGTTTCTCACACATCTTGACTCTTGAGAGATTGTTCACTCTTTGAAGTCCCTTCGAGGTGGACAGATACAATGGCAAAAACTTGCCGCCATTACTTTGGGGCAGAATAATTTGCATAATTTTATTAATTTTTGCATGAGGCTGTGACTGTGAGCATGGTTATTTATAACTGTTCACGTTCAATTTGCAGACAAGAGTTACTATCTGGATATTAAATTAATATTATGCAGGCAATAACTATCGTCTATAAATTAGAATGGAATAAGTGAACCACCCGGCTTGCGTTGGTTGACTTATCCATTTTATTCCCGACCATCGGCGTTACCGATGATTTGGTGTGGGTGTTGAACCGATGCCGATAAGCCATTATCGGCCGATAGCCGATGCCGGTGATCGGTACATCACTAGGAATGACGGCAGACTTGGGCTTGGAAAGCCCGTGGGAAGTGGGGTCCTGATCCAGAACCGTCAAAGTCTGGCAGACTGACGGATTGGCAGAATCGTAGGAATGATAACGCACAGAAGGCAAAAAGGTGTCAACCCTGGTGAAGAACGGAGTCTTCAGAGCCTTGGAACTCAGCTTGGAGTCCAATGCTGAAAATGCTTCAACCACCTGTACCGACTGGCACGGTCGAAGGCGCCCAGAAGCAGGTTGCTCCATAGGCTGTAGGTGTGCGACCAATGATCGCGGCCTGGCTGACACTGACGGCTGGTTAGCTGGTTTGAGATCAGGCAGAAACCCAAACTCAAAGTCAAGAGCTGCCCCCAAGTCCGAAGACTGCTAGCCCTTGGAATCAAGCATGTCTGACTCCTCCCCAGAGTCGGAAGACACATAGCCCATCGTGGGCAAACCAGCCGACGCCTCCCATGGTGTTGGGTCACCAGGGGGATCAGAAACCGGCCTGTTTCCAAACCCGGGAGGCGGCGCCATAGGAGGCGCCTGGAAACCACTCGCTGCCTCGCTGCAAGCAACAGGAAGGCTCTTTGACAGAACCTGAGTGAGTAAGGAGAGGGCCTCCCTAAGCTCACTGCCCGAACTGGCCGGTTCGACAGGGGAGCAAACCGGCAAAGTGGTTTCACCTCTGACCCTCTTAACCAGCGAAGGGTCACGATCCTCCAAAACACCCAACACGGGACAACAGGTGGCAGCCGAAACATCTGAAGGCAGACGTGTATAGGGCTACGAGGCACCCCGAGGATCAATATAGAGAGAACTCACGAGAGTCACCGAGGACCTCTGCGGGGCAGAAGGTCCAGGCTGCACAAAAGGCGTTGGTCCCCCAAAACTGGTCGTGTGGCCAGAATGAGTGGACGGAAACGCCACAGAGTTCATAGTGTCGCCACTAAGAACATCCGAATCCAAAGACACAACTGTGGTGCTCGACGGCGTGGAGACCACAGTGGTGGGTTCGGCCTGCAGCCCCTTCCAACTTCGCCGAGTAGAAGTCAGGGAAGGCTGAGGCCGAGATCCCACGTCTGCAGTACCAGACACTCCTGCAGTCCCCTGCAGCGAAAAGCTGAGGCCGGCTGAAACTGACGACGAAGCAGACAGACCAGCAGTAGTAGTAGATACGTCGGGAGTCGTTGAGGCTGGTGGAATAGTGGAGAGAGCACACCTGCTCGTCTCCGAAGGAGGAGTCACAACCCTAGTGACAGCCTCAGATGTCGACTGGAGTGGGACCGTAGTCCCGGAACCAGGCACCTCTTCACCAGAACACTCAACGGCTCCCGCAGTATCTACTGCAGGAAAAGACTGCACAACCCCCACGGAGGAGGAATAAGTCACACCAGACAAGGTCTGTTCGGGAGCAGGAGCGGGAGGCATGGCCACGAGAACGAACGACACTGTTAACTGGTAGAGTGCTGGAAGCCCATATTTGGGCTTTATTCTGAAGCGCAGGTGCCACAACTTGAAGGCTCATATTCAGTGGATATGCTTTATATTATCTTTAAAGTGATATTATTTAGTCTGTAAGGGTTTGCCTTGTTACAATTTATGGGAGAGTGCCCATTGGCACTCTCCCATAAATTGTAACAAGGCAACGACATGTGTACAAGATTCCATGGCCAAAAATAATTTAGCACTCTACCAGTTAATTGACGCCCAGAAAGTGGATGACCATGATCCACAGACACCACATGGCCGCTCAGCCGAACACCCATTACAGGAGGAACAAGAAGAATGTGAATCGTCCACATGCTTTGGCAGCAGACATTGCCCACAAGGAATTGTCCTGGGCATGATAGAGGTGAGAGGAGCAAAGAAGGTGAAATCAGATAACAGAAGAACACCCCCAAAGAAGAGAAAAAGGTGACAGAAATTAAGACTCCAGACAGTCGACCGGGAACCACACAACAGGATGATTACTCTCAAAGAAGAGAAGAAAAACTGCAGAAGCGGTACCCCGCTGACACCCAACTCTAACACAAAATTAGCAATTTAAGCATTGACAATAATTTTGAAAAATAATTCAAGTCTGAACCGCATGGCACACGAAATTCGCACGCGACTCGAGAGAGAACATATAAAATACATTATGGATATATAATATGTAAGAGAATATAATAAAAACTGTTCCTGAGAATACAAAGGATACACTATGAATCAGGAAACATCAATCAACGAGTTGGATAAACACTGATAAGCGTGCAGAACATCTCGACACAAGGCGGATGACAAAAAGAATGAGTCTTTAGCGAAGTATATGCGCACTGGCAACGGAAGTCGTGGAGTTGTACTTGGGAGAGAGCGTCCCGTACTGGGTCTGCGCTGGTTGCTCTCGACCCAGTTTTGGCTTATTTTTTCTTGGTGCTTTTGCACCACTTTTCTTTCCCAAATTGCTTGGGAAAGACAAAAATAGAGAGTATTTTATCCAAGTTAGGGACTTCCACTGTAGTGCAAGCCTGTAGTAAACAATTGGGAGTAGGTTGATAAGAAATATGTGAAGATTGAGTCCTTCCAGGTTGTGATGCAGTGTATGTGACTTCCCCTGATAAAGAAGGTCCTCTCGCAGAGGAAGATTCCGGGGAACGTCCCATAACAGACACCTGAGAAGATTGATCCACGGTTTCTGTGACAACAGAGATGCTACTAACAGAATCTTGCAGTGAGACTGTTTGATTTTTAACACGATCTGCTGAATCAAGGGAGTTGGAGGATGCGCATATCCTATCATTCTGTCTTATGAGATTGACAGAGCGTCTACTGCATACGCTCGATGATCTGGACATGGCGACACGTAAGTCTGCAACTGATTGTTGAGGTGTGTCGCAAACAAATCTATCAGAGGACGATCCCACTGGTAGCAAATCTGTCTGAATACTCGCTTGTTGAGAGTCCACTCCGATGGCAATAGGCGACCTTTCCGGGAGAGCGAGTCTGCTAGTACGTTCCGACGACCCGGTATATGACGGACTGATAGATAAACATGATACTTCATGACATACAGAAGAATTTTTTCCGTTAGTTCGCATAACGGCATCGAATGCATGCCTCCCTGGTTCCTGAAATACGCTACTACTGTCGAGTTGTCCGACAATATCTGAACATGAGCGTCCGCTATAATGTGAATCCATTGTTGTAGCGCTAACCATATTGACATCATTTCTTTGATGTTTATGTGTTTCTCCCAAAGACCCTTGCACTTTGAGTCTGTCGAGCTCAGGGTCGCTCCCCAACCTGTTTGACTCGCATCTGTCATAATCATGAAAGCCAGATCCGGCAGCTGCAGCAGAACTCCCTGAGTTAACCACTGAATATCTGCCCAAATCTGGACCCTTTGTTTTACCAGGTCCGTTAAAACAATACTAGTCTCGAGCGAATGCGTCTTCACACTCCAATTCTGAGTAAAGAATATCTGGAGGGACGTGTGTGCAAGCGATCCATCGGAATAAGATCAGCAGCCGCTCCGCACAACCCCATCAGCTAATCTCCGAGGTATCTGGATGATTCAGACCATGCACGATTCAGCCGCTCCGCACAACCCCATCAGGCGCATAAATTCTCTCGCTGTTAATGCGTCTGAGTGTAGACAAAAGCGAGCATAACAACTGACTACTTTTGCTCTGGGTAACGGCAGACGAACCAGATTGTTGTGAGTCTCGAAGCTCATTACCAAGTGAATGAACGACTTGACAGAGCTAGATCCAACTTCTCATTTACGATGAAGCCGAGACGTCGGAGCAAGAGAAGCAGACTCTGAACATTGTTCTGAAGAATAGTTTTGTTGCCATATCTCTGAAGAATGCCGTCCAAGTAAGCCGACGTTACCGCAGACGAATGAGACATTACCGAGTTCATTATTCGAGTGAATGCCTAAGGTGCTAGAACCGAAGCACATCGCCTGGAACTGATATACTATCCCTTGAACGGCGAACCGTAAGTACTTTGTGAAAACTGGATGTACCAGGACATGAAAGTATGCATCCTTTCGGTCTATGCTTGCCGCATAGTCGTTCACTCGAATGCTCGCCCTTACTGACCGAATGGTCTACATATAGAACTTTGGAGCTACGATAAGTTTGTTTATCCAGCTCAAGTCTATCACCGGTCGGAACGAGTCGTCTGGCTTCGGTACGAGAAACAGGTGACTGCAGAATCCAAGAGAATTTTGATTCTTGACAACTTCTATTGCTTCCTTTGCCAAGAGAGCCTGTACCTCCGATAGAAGAGACTCTCTTTTGCAAGGATTTTACTCGCTTGTTGAGAGTCCACTCCGATGACAACAGGCGACCTTTCCGAGAGAGCGAGTCTGCTAGTACGTTCAGATGACCCGGTATATGACAGACCAATAGATGAACATGATGCTTCATGACATAAAGAAGAATTTTTTCCGTTAGTTCGCATAACGGAATCAAATGCGTGCCTCCCTGGTTCCTGATGTACGCTACTACTGTCAAGTTGTCAGACAATATCTGAACGTGAGCGTCCGCTATAATGTGAATCCATTGTTGTAGCGCTAACCATATTGACATCATCTCTTTGATGTTTATGTGTTTCTCCAGGAACCGAGGGTCCCAAACACCCTGGCACTTCAAGT
This sequence comes from Pictodentalium vernedei, assembly GCA_031216915.1. Lineage (NCBI taxonomy): Eukaryota > Metazoa > Mollusca > Scaphopoda > Dentaliida > Dentaliidae > Pictodentalium > Pictodentalium vernedei. Next base: position 174,081,295 of record CM062288.1, on the reverse strand, counting down.
CTGTCGGGCTCACGGTCGCACCCCAACCTGTTTGACTCGCATCCGTCATAATCATGAAAGCCGGATCTGGCAGCTGCAGCGGAACTCCCTGAGTTAACCACTGAATATCTGCCCAAATCTGGACCTTTTATTTTCCCAGGTCCATTAAAACAATGCGTCTTCACACTCCAGTTCTGAGTAAAGAATATTTGGAGGGGACGTATGCGCAAGCGACCCATCAGAATAAGATCAGCAGCTGCTCTGCACAACCCCATCAGTTGCATAAATTCCCTTGCTGTTAATGCGTCTGAGTATTTACAAAAGCGAGCATAACAACTGACTAATTTTGCTCTGGGTAATGGCAGATGAACCAGATTGTTGTGAGTCTCAAAGCTCATTCCCAAGTGAATGAACGACTTAGACGGAGCTAGATCCGACTTCTTCTCATTTATGATGAAGCCGAGATGTCGGAGCAAGAAACGCAGACTCTGAACATCGTTCTGAAGAATAGTTTTGTTGCCGTATCTCTGAAGAATGTCGTCCAGGTAAGCCGACATTACCGCAGACAAATGAGCTCGGAAGTGAGACATTACCGAGTTCATTATTCGAGGGAACGCCCAGGGTGCTAGATTCAGACCAAAGCACATTGCTCGGAACTGATATACTATCCCTTGAACGGCGAACTGTAAGTACTTTCTGAATGCCGGATGTACCAGGACATGAAAGTACGCATCCTTTAGATCTATGTTTGCCGCATAGTCGTTCACTCGAATGCTCGCCCTTACTGACCGAATGGTCTACATAAAGAACTTTGGAGCTACAATAAGTTTGTTTATCCAGCTCAAGTCTATTACTGGTCGAAACGAGCCATCTGGCTTCGGTACAAGAAACAGGTGACTGCAGAATCCTAGAGAATTTTGATTCTCGACAACCTCTATTGCTTCCTTTGCCAAGAGAGCCTTTACCTCCGACAGGAGAGACTCTCTTTTGCAATGATTTGACGGAAGATTTGTCCACCGCGGACAACTTGTTAGTGGTGGTTTCGCTCGGAAAGATAGCCGTAGGCCGTCCGAGACCACACTTCTCATCCACTGGTCTTCCGCAATTCTTATCCAGTTTGTTGCGAATCTTGATAACCTTCCGCCAACTGGCAAGCAATAGATGTCCTGTCCATCACCTGTAGGACTTGCGAGGCTTAAGGGAGGAGAAACCACGTCCCCCCTCGCGAAGAGCCTCGACCAGCCGGCTTAGGAGCGTCTGACCGGTAGTCTTGATCAGACCTACGCCCCCTTCCCGGGTCGTTGTATTGACGATCCCTAGAGTAATAATAGGAGGGTTTCTTATACCCTCGCAAGGAGTCCCCTTTAGATGATTTCTGTTTAGGACGTCCTCCCTTACTCTTTTCTTCTGCCGTGGGTCGATTAGACGCCGACTTAAGGAGCAGTGTATTAGATGCTTTCTTTGTAGATTGGTCATAAACCACACTTCTCACCCACTGGTCTTCCGCAATTCTTATCCAGTTTGTTGCGAATCTTGATAACCTTCCGCCAACTGGAAGGCAATAGATGTCCTGACCATCAAATGTAGGACTTGCGAGGCTTAAGGGAGGAGAAACCATGTCCCCCTCGCGAAGAGCCTCGACCAGCCGGTTTAGGAGCGCCTGACCGGTAGTCTTGATCAGACCTACGCCCCCTTCCCGGGTCGTTGTATTGACGATCCCTAGAGTAATAATAGGAGGGTTTCTTATACCCTCGCAAGGAGTCCCCTTTAGATGATTTCTGTTTAGGACGTCCTCCCTTACTCTTTTCTTCTGCCGTGGGTCGATTAGAAGCCAACTTAAGGAGCAGTGTATTAGATGCTTTCTTTGTAGCTTGGTCATAAACCAACGAAAGCTTATCGTTAAAAATTGTGTGTCCAGATACCGGAGTGACCCGTAGAGAGTTTTTTACTTTGTCATCTATTAAAGATGACAATGCAAGGGCTCCGTCACATCTGATTAACTTCAAATTTGCCACTGTTAAGGCAGAGTTATGCGTGGTAAACATAATAGCCCTGGAAAGAACTCTTAAAGAGGTACGAACGTCCTCAAATTCCTTTCTGTTGAGACGTTGCGCCACAGCTCTTGAAAGGTGATCTGCGTAAGGCATAGCATCTAAATTTGCTCTGTTTGAAGAAATTGCCGTCTCAATTGTGTCCGAGCGAATAGTGAATGACGAAGGCAAGGATAGCTCCAGATCCTCAGCCTGCTCATCCAAACACAGAGGAACTCTCTGTATATCTTCCCCGACTGTTTTGAATGAATGTGGTCCAACAAACGGTAAATTTATGGAAGATGATGATAAGAAAGCGCCTTTCTTCTTCCCACTGGAAAGCTTGAATATGGCGTCATCTAAATGGCCGAAGGCCTGCGACACCTGTCTAGACTGAACCGGAAAAGACAAGACCTCCTCCTTTGTCCGGATAAAGTCTCCGTCCAATGACACCAGTGGTTTCTTCCTAGTAGTCGCATCATTCTGCTTCGCCAGAACAAATTCAGGGTAGCATTGATGGATTAAATCCATCGCAACCATATGCTGTTCCGAAAGGGAAGGGTAATCTTCCTCTGTATCCCTTTCACCATCCGAATGAATCAGTTGAGACTCATGGTCAGTGGCATCTGAACGTGCAGATGACTGGACCGACCCAGCACCATCCGACAGCTGAGGATGGTGAGACTGCCGTAAGCTGCTCCTGCACTTGCTGGGATGCTGCGATGAGCTGCACAATCTGCGACAGCAAGTCCGTTCCGGAGGCCTGAGGAGCAAGGGTCTTCTGTTTCTTGGCCGCCGGCTGCTCCTGGAACGGTGTGTCCGAGACGGCTCTTTTCTCCGGACGTCCCGATAAATGAGGCCTCATCTCCTTAGCTACCGGATGGTCCGACTTCTTTGACGACAAATGGTCCGTTCTCGGCGATGCAGGCTGGATATCAGAAGTCGTGTAGCTAAGGTGCAGTCGTATGTGCTTTGAAGAAGCCGATGTGGAAGCTGTAACTGTAGCCAACGCCGGCTGTGAACTGAACAGAGCGTCCTGGATGGCAGGCATGGACGTATGCTCCGACTGGCGCAAGTTTCTAATTACAACATCTGTCCCCAGATGTTGTTGGGAAAGAGAGGGGCCTCTCTCACTCACGGTCCTTTCAGACCTCGCCGAGCTTCCCAATGAACTTGCCGGCTTCTGCTTCTGTTCCGTCGTCGCTGGGTGAGCCTGTTTATATTTTAAGGTGCTTGCTCTACCCAATCCACTCCTCTCGACTGCAACAGACATACCTGGTGTCACGGTGCCCACGGATGGAGTAACCGCTTCACCGGTCGAGCTAGCTGGTGACAAGGGAATGAAATCACCGGCTAGTGGTTTTTTGCCCTGTCTAATATTCATGAGCACCTTTGAGGCTAGCTCTGCTTGTTCATCTGAATGCGATGATGGCAGCACACTATCTCTAGGCGTCACATAAACATCACCATGTTCTTGTTCCTCTGAAAATAAACTGAGAAACTAGACTGACTTTCTGGCGAGAGGACCACTATTGGCATCTCGCCATTAACAACGCACCGTGACACTGGTCTCCAACGCTTGTCATCCCATCCGACACATGTTGAGCAAGAATTAGTGGGTGTACATCGACTGCAAGCAAGGCAACAAGCATGTAAATCTGAGGAAGACTTCCTCACCTTGCATTTTGAGCAATAAGCTTTCATAATTTATCAAATAAAGTCAACAGTACTCCCACCAACTCCACAATAAATGTATGAAGAAGATACATAATAAATAACATTCAAAATATAAATCGTAAAATAATTTACCAAAAAAACTTTTTCGAAAAAAAGGGAAGGATGAGCCCAAATGTATCCCGATAGAGCCTAAGTGTGGACAAATTTTTTTTTATTATCCAAAAAATTAATTGCTACACTACCGGAATATTTAATGTATCTTTCAACAGTCCTACCATGGTAATAAATAGGAAACTACATATATTTATAGAGCGTTGTCAATGTAAACATCAAAAGAAAAACCAGAAACAAGACTCCAGGCACTGAATAAAAAGGCCCGAAGTCAGTAACTGATTTTGAACTATCCGATGTAAAGCAAGATCTTCATCAGAAGAAAAAACGATACATCGGATGTATGATGCATGACCAAAAACGCCTAAACACCCCTAGGGTGAGGACGTAACCATGGGGATATACAGAATAAACATTCTGTGTAGCACGTCAAACTCCCAAAAAATTTATAAAAAAAAATTCAATAAAACAAACCAAAAAGCTTGGGAGTTTAACTGGGGGGCTTCAAGAAAGGATAGGGAAGGAACACTTAACAAACAATGGAAAAATCATTAGCAAGAATGATGACGTCAGGCCCATGTCCCGAAATTTGGAAACATGAAATAATTTTTGTAAAAATTATAAAGTTACAGCCCTGAACGTTTCCAACCACCGTTTCTTCCTTCCATCATCCAAATGTGTCCTTGGAACCACCAAATTTACCACTGATTTGTGTCTGGCATCATTAAAACTGAGATTTAAAAGCACAGATGTCAGTTTGTTGTTACTGACAGAAAGCCAAACAAAGAATGATGGTTGGCGCCAATTTCGGTGTCTTTCTGGATACTGCGCATGCGCAGTTCGCAAAAGTATGGAGAACCAGTTAGGACATAATTTTTTTGGTTTTGCATGCAAATTTTGGGGATTGGGAGGGGGGGGGGGGCAAAATTTGTGTTTGGACAGGATATTTTTGAGTTAGCACCAGCTAGTCTGGGCCATTGGTTGTTGTATAAAAATTTAAGATTTCCACAGTGTGGCCTAATATCAACCCAGGGACTTGATTTGAACAAATTAAGATGTGACCCTCCTAAGTATGGTGTATATCAAATGTCAAAAGATTCTGACTGTTGGATCTGACGAAGATTTTAAAGATTATTTCCCATATTGCACCAATATAAAATTTAGGCTCCATAGACAGCCCAATTATTAAGCGATTGACTTGATTTGAACAAACTTGAATCCGACCCCTGCAAGAATGCTGTATATCATATATCAAAAGATTCTGAGAAGTGGTTCTCGAGAAGACAAGTTTTAAAGATCATTCCTTGTAATGGGAGCCCAAATATTAACCCAGGGACATGGAATAAACTTAGATCTGACCTCCCTAAGAATACTGTTTCACAAATGTCAAAAGATTCTGGCTGGTGGAACTGAAGAAGACTTTTAAATATTATTCCCCATACTGCACGAAGTTAAAATTCAGGCTTCCACAGAAAGCACAATTATTAACTGTTCACGATAAGAGTTTTAAAGTTTTTTCCTCATATTGCTCTAAGTTATAATTTGGGCCTCCATAGGGAGCCCAAATATTATGAGGATACTATATTGAACAAACTTGAATCTGACCCTGTAATGATGTTGTATACAAAATATCAAAAGATTCTAACTGATGGTTCTGAAGACGAAGATTCTTTAAAGAGTATTTCTCATATTGCACAATTAAAATTTGGGATCAATTTTTGGGTGGATTTGCGTAAATCAAGTACGATTTTTTTGAATACCGATACCGGTATTCAGTTTTGAATATCGTGCAGCCCTAACTAGAAGTCCTGTCATGAAATACGCACAAATAGCACATCGATCTGCGCTTTAATCTACATGTTATGACAATAGTAAAGCTATCCAATTCTGTACATATGGCCTGTGCACAAGCTATGTTTCAGCCAATGGACCTCTGGGTAACCCGGAGGTCCATTGGCAGAAACATTGTCTGTGTTTGCTATGAGAAACCAGGAGAACCTGCCATTCTTTGGATGTTATTCGATATGGCAATTCTGCGCAATTCCTACGTGCAATTATGTCTAGATTAAGCGCACAGTTTGTGACAGTTTGTGACAGGACTTCTAGTTTTAACTGTACTCCACCCACCCTACAGCCCTGATATTAATTACAGATGGTCGAAATATTTAAGTTTCAATTCTTCAAACCTGACATAATCAAGGATCATATTATGACATAAGGTAATATGTAACTCATAACCCCACATATTATCTTGATGGACAGTCATTGTCTTACCTCAAAGCCATATTGGGTTAAGTTATTGTTGGTATATAGTTGATAATCCATTTTCACATAGGCAAATTTCATTGGCAATTTGTAACATTTTAAATATCAACGTAATATTTAATTTTGCATAATTGCTGTCTAATGTTGACAAGTATTCATTGATGGTGACACGCAGCCCTGCAAATTCGTATCGGCATTCGGCAATGCCGACATGATTGCTGACGATAATTACTGTAACATCGGCAAAAAAAATGCCAACGCATTTTTTGAAAGCGTGTAATGATAATACTACACGATATATTTTTGAATTATGTTTTATTCAACAAGAAGTTGCAAGAAACTCATAATTTTGAACGTAGGTATGGAAAGGATAGAATAATCTTACAGAGAACATTCTCATTCAACATCGGATCGATTTGTATCTTCGACCCATGCAAGTAAGAACGAGTTTTGATTTGACTTGGTGTTTGCAAACTGCATCGCAACTGCGTCACATTCTATGAAAACCTAATGTATGGCAGTGACGTCACGTCCTGTTGATACCGATACATTTTTGCAGAATGAGTAGAAAATTGGACCTTTTAACTTACACATGGTATACATGTAAGTGATGTCAAGCCCCCATTCTCTATTTTACGTACTCTGGGTGCTACCCGTATTCACTCAAGTTAATAATAGTGATTTCTTTCCAAAATGGTGAAACAAGAAACAGTCAATGGCTGGGGAATTTCATGTATAAAGTACACTCTAGAAGAAGATGGTGAAACAGTAAAGGAAATATATTGTTCAACATACCAGGAGTTTTATTTGTTCCCAGCTGAATATTCTGTTTAAAAATTGCGATATTTTTTTTTCTGAAGACAAGGTGATATTTTGGGGAACAGACAAAACGTCCTTAATTAAAATTAGGACGAGTGAGTGTGAATTAATCCCCACACTGCCGTGTTAGTGAAAATTTAACAGCTGGTGTGTTTTACTGAATAATGCTAGTACTCAGGGTATGATGAACAAATATAACTGTTTGCATTATTATTTAATATTACGTTGTGTGTAAAAATGCTGACATGAACACGTTTTTGCCGAGGTAAAACTGCCGAGCGTTGCCAATATTTTTGGCGACGTTATTTTGGCGAATTAGCAGGGTTGGACAGGTGACAAAAAATCTTATCACTGTCCAATCGGGTAGTCTGAATACCATACAGGGAATTACGGGTCAAGTTCTTTTCGACATGAGATAGCACCATGCATGACTAGTCCAACTCCAATACCACAGCCAATCGCAATACTATATATTAGGAATAATATATGCAATTTATCAATGAAATATTTACTGGGTGAAATTCCCAAACAAAAATTTGAAGCAGTTTTGGAGACCTTGTAATAGAGCTGCACGATATTCAAAACAGAATACCGGTATCAGTATTAAAAAAAATATCGCGGTATACCGGTATATCAAAAACTGGTATCCAAAGTACCACAATCGAGACTTGAGGCATCACAGTCAGAACGAATCAGCATGCCTTGATGGTGCGGTTCGAAAAACCTTTACCCAGCACAGACGATATAAAAATTTATTATTTTAAATATTAGTTCATCAATTTTTTCAAAAATTTCTACAAAACAATATCATGTGACCCCTCATTGGAATGGGCCTGTTCCCATGAGGGGTCACATGATATAGTTTTGTTGAAATTTTTGAAAATTATTTTTTCAACTGCTGAATTTGTACATTACGTTGGCACATGCGGACGATTCCAAGGGTAAAGCGATAATATTATTCATTCTGAGCTACAGTTTTTTTTGGTTTTTTTTTTATTAGGTTTTAACGACACATTAACAGCCAGGGTCATATCATGTCGGTGATAGTTTTACGGGTGGAGGAAGCCGGAGTACCCGGAGAGAACCACCGAGCAACGACGAGCAGCTGTCAGCTCTCCAACATCATAACACTGAACTCTGCACCGCGGCACAGGCAGGGTTAGATTGGTTGAAGACATGCACACCATCAACATACAGTACGCCTTAGTACACAGCGTCATAGTGCCCCCATGTAGGCAATCGGGGTTAAGTGCCTTGCCCAAGGACACAACGTGGGAGCACGAATCAGTCGCTGAAATGGTCACCCATCCAACTACTAACCGCGCTCGACGTTGCTCAACTTCAGTGATCTGACGAGAACCGGTTACCACGATGCCACCGCGCCCCCTGAGCTACAGTTAAAAAACTCAAGACATCTTGAAAATTAAATTGTGGGTAAATAAATAATGACGATATTAAACCAATATTTTTGTAATTATACCGGTATTCAATCAATATTGGTTTGAAAACCGGTATATGTTGGTTTATCGATATACCGTGCAGGCCTACTTTGTAAACTTAACTCAACAGACCCAACTCAATGTGCATGACGTGAATCAGTTTTGGGGAATTGATACACCTTGCACTGATACTGGTTTGGAAAACAGTGATAAGAAAACTAACAAAAATTACAGTTTACATTTGACACAATACAGTTACTGCTGGTCAGGACTGAACTGTTGACCATTTGGTTTAAAGTCCAATGCTCTAACCACTGAGCCACTGTGTTCTTAATTTTCTTACATTAAAATTTGGGCTCTCACAATGAGTCACAATATGAAACCAGAGATCTGATTTGAACAAACTTGACTCTGACTCCTATAAAGATGCTGCATACCAAATATCAATGGATTTTGACTGATCTGAAGAAGATTTTGAAAGTTAAATTAAAATTTGGGCTGCAATAGAGAGCCCACCCAAATATGAACCCAAGGACTTGATTTAAACATACTACAATCCGATCCACCTAAGAATGCTGTTGACCAAATATGAAATGATTCTGAATTTTTCTACTTTTAGATCCTGGGGTTCCCTCATTGGAATGAGCTAGTGTAACTTGTTCCAATGAGGGGATCAAAAGCTCCGTTCTGGAAACAGAAAATGAAAAGTAAAAGTCAATTGAGAAATTACTGTGCAAGTGTAATCTTTTTTGTCGTGTTGAGAATGTGACTCAATATATGTGATGCTATTTTACTTTTCTAGAGTCAATCAACTTTGGGTTTAATGGATGGAAAGCTGACAAATTTAGAGGAGTTATGAAAAACTTGCAAACTGCATACATACAGAGTACCTTGGCAGTTGATTCCAGGAAAGTCTTGGCTGCCTAAATACGCAGTCAAGACTTGCTTAGAAACAACTGCAAAGCCACAGGACGTAGACTATCAAAGTGTAACTAAAATGTTTTAAAATCTCCCGGCCATTACAGATTAATACAGAAAGATGACCACCACCCATCCCCCCCCCCCATCCCCCCAACCCTGATTCTGAAACCATATGGATGAAGTGACCCCTAATTTTGGGTGCACAGATAAAATCCTGCTCACCATAAACAATTTTTCTTGTTGTTGCAGTTGCAGGCTGACATGTGACTAGAGTACCAGTGAAAAACTCATCAACGTTTGTTTGTACTGTCCTTGGAGCTGTTGTTTTAATTTCTGGTCTGTTAAAGAGAAGTATATCAGGTGTGGAATTCTGTCCTTCTTCAGTTCTACTACCAGCATAACTAACAGATAATGGTGAAAGTAACTGCTCCCCACTGTCATTTGCATCTATATCTGTTTCACTAAAATTATTCGCTTCCTCATGTGCATCATTAACAAGGGATAAGTTAGAGACAGATTGATTAAGAGGCTGGGCATTAAAATTAGAATTAGTTTCCTGAATATCATCAGATGCTTTTGTAGTTTCTCTGACAGCTGAAGCCCGACGATAACTTGAGCTTGACTTTTCTGTTTTATTTGAATTTCTGCATGTGTCAGATATATGTGAATGTCTCTCATTTTTACACTGTTCATTCTCCAAAGAAAGTTTAGTGTCAGATGTTCTGGGTCTATCACTGTGGCGTAACTTTGAGCGCTGTAGATGAATGGAGTCAGATAATGATATAAGTTTGGATTTTGAGTGTCTGTTGTTGTAATCAGAGTTTTCCAAGGCATTTGTCATTGAGAACCTGTTTTCACTATTCATTCTTTCCTGACCACTGAATGAATTTGATAAAAGTGATTCTCTAAATTGTTGTCGACTATTTTTTGATTTTCGGTTAGGATGTGGTAAAGTATGGGACTTAGAAGCTTCAAGAATAATTTTGTCAGAAATGCATGTTTTGTTCAACCTGACATCCCTATTTGGTAACAGTGCAGCACTTGCGACATTTATATCCTTAGTAAGGGACTCCAAACTAAAACTTGGCAATAAACTATAATCAGGTTTATCTGAATCCTCCAAGAAGTTAATACGATCACAAGTCTGTCTCTCTAAGATATGAAGTCTTTCATTCAACTGAGACAAAAAGTTATAGTCCAGATCTTTTAGCATTTTATCAACAGGGCCACTCAGAACTTCAGTCGCAGCATTTGATGCATTTTCATGCATGTGACCATTTTTTCTCCTGATATGTTCATGTGGATGTTTTTCACTTATATTTGGCAGCAAACTGTAATCTGGCTTCTTGAATTCAAATTCTGATTCATCTTCAATGTTTGCAGATTTGTTAGAACCAGCCTTCAGGTCACAAACTACTTTGGATGGATCAGAATATGATTCTGTACCTTGCAATTCATCAGCACTCAATGGTGAATGTCCTTCAGACTCTATTCCAAGTTTTTCGTTAAAATTAGTTGACTTATCCACTGTAGAATTGTTGTCAGATTCTTCTGTAATACAGTCAGGGTCAACCTGTAGCTTTTCTGAAGGAAAATTACAACGGATATGTGGGTCTAAGGTGCTTTTCGTGCAAATTGTGTTTTCGACAGTCCCAGATTGTAAATCATCACAAACAGTAACTTTAACAAGCTTTTTGTCATTATGCTCAAACAGACTCTCATCATGGGACATTTCACATTTTGTTTCCTGACTAGACAAGTGATTTCTGTCAGTGTAAGCTGACAAACATTTTTTATTGTCTTCAATGGCATACACACAAGCTTTTGTGTTTATTTCCGAAGAGAAATTACCATCATTGCATGCTTCTGGACTTCGAATTTCCTCCAATAAATCAGTGGCATCACACCGAGATTCATTTTTACCTTCATTGACACAATGAATGGATTTCTCTTGTGACGATGACTTGATCAATTTGTAAGATTTAAATGCACTGTTTGAATTTGAAAATAAATTTGATTTTCCTGGTTTTGCTTTGAATGTTGGATCTGGAGATATCCTCTCTTTTGGATACCTTGCCTGTGGACTAACAAGCTGATGTGGACTATCAAGAACGTATGAGCATTCTAGTTTAATATTGGGTGAACTAAAACTCGATTCAACACAACTGAAATTTTCTTTGTTATCAGGGGAAGGCCGCTTCTTGGGTGACTTGAAACTAAGGGAGCGTACTGACATGGAACCTAATGATTTTTCTTTCAGACTAGATATTTTTAAAAGTTGTTTCTCACTACCGTGTAGTTTTTTCTCTATAACTTCTGTATTCTCTAAAGTCTTAAATGGTGATTTTTTACACTTTTTACCTTTTGAATGACATTTTGAATGGAATGAAACATCTAAGGCACTATAATCATTTTCATTTATATTCTTTGTGGAAAGAGAAGAATTTTCATTAGAACCTTTGCCCACTTTCTCTCTATTCCTATCTCTTAGGTCTTTTCCACAAACTGTTGAATTTAATTTTACATTCTCTTTATTCTTCTCCAAGTCTTTTTTCAAAAAACCATTGAAAGAATGTCCCCTCACCAATTTAGACACTTTCTTTGATTTTTTGTCGGGTTCAGATATAATGTTATCGTCATCAAGTGTATCAGCACACCATATTCCACTTGCACCCAAAGTGTCAATCATTGTATCATCAAGCTCAGTCCACTCTACTTCTTGACCAACAATCAGCTGACCATCTGAGGTTTTCACATCACTGAATTTGATATCTGCAGTAGACTTGCGGAAACCCGGGATGTACAGTGCAGTTCTGCGCTTTGAATGTTTCTTCGATTTATCCTTCTCTTTTTCAGTGGAGTTCCCAAAGAATATTTCTTGTTCATTTGGATCTTGTGCAAAACTGGATGCTGTACTGGAAAATAAAATGGAAAACTTTTATCAGACATAACATTATGATTCAATGAAACTTTGGGCTTTCAATAGGGCAAGTAGAAATTAGTACAGTACTGCCGCTGTGGAGTGGTCACCTTCCATGGGTGTGCAGTATTTCATGGATGCACTAATATCAGATTCCAAACACTAATTATCGGAATAACCCTCAAAAATTTAATTAATGAAGCACCAGGTACAACCTGGTGCTTCATTAATTAAACTTTTGCAAATGATGATTTTTATTACTTGGTAAACGATGGCATGGACTTCGCTGCACATGCGTGGATTACAACCAGTCCATGGTGGCTGTACTGTAATCAAGACACCTAAAAATAGTTACCATAACTTTCTCTAGGGAACTCTTTAGTTTATTCAAATGGCCCTTGTTCAGTATTTTTAAGGAAAAGAGAAGCAAAATAATACTGTTTACCTACTAGTATATGTAGGGGTCTCAGAAAGAGACAGTCACTTACACAGATCTATTGCTCACCTAAAATAAACCTAGATTCATCATTTGACATGAATGCCCTCACAGGGTAGCATGATTGAGAGTTGGATTTAAACATCGGTGATATAATTAACTGTTCCCAGTATCTCCCTATATAGGAGAATTAAATAACCACCTTCAATATCTCCATCTCCAAGAGTCTGGGAAAATGATAAATTTAAAGTAATTTGTATATTTTTAATACTTACCAATGGCTCAGACTTAGCTGGTGCAACCTCAATATTATTAAGGGCCAAACACAAATTTTGAACCCCCCGATCCGCAAAATTTGCATACAATACCGAAAATTAAAAGTCCTATCTGGCCCTCCATACTTTTAGTACTTGCGCATGCGCAGTACCCAGGAAGAGACCAGAATTTGCACCAACATCATTCTTCCTAGTTGTGCCTACTGAAGTGATAACTCAGCGGAGAGGTATGAGAGCCCACGCATAGGAGGGCCATCTACGTCTGAGCCATTGGTAAGTATTAAAAATATAAATTACTTTAAATTTATCATATTTTAATACTAAAACCAATGATCCAGACTTAGCTGAATCGTAAAAAGGTGGAGGGCCTAGGACTTAAAGAATTAGCAGACCAAAATACAACTCCTTAGCCTGCATTAGAACTCTTAAAGTGAAAAGGAAATTAAAATTTTAAGGAATTACCAATGTCTCACTATACCACAATAGAGAAGACATACCACCGAAATAAGGAGCAATATCCAAGTAATTCCCTATTACTTAGCATAAATGATTATGCTAAATGGGTGTAATGAGCCCCCAATTTTAAGGCTAGTCCAGAATAAGACACTTAAAATTAGGAAAGGCGTGTCTGAGACTAACACCCACAAACACACGCTATATATAATGTAACAAGCTGTACATAATATCACAATAATCTACAGACGATAACATCTTAACTCATAGTTGCACACTAATTAAAAGGCCAGAAGAGGTAAAGAGGAACCCCACCCTCAAAGGAATAATCTTCAAAACACAGAGGGGAGCGGTCCTGAAACAGTGAAAAAGCAGTACCGAATAATATATATACGGAGTCAAAAAAGAAAGTATAACAGAAGCAAATGTGAAAAAATAGCATAAAGGATGAAATATAATAGTTGTAATGTTGCATGTTTGTGGACAAGAAGTCGTGCAAAGAGTTTCATGACATGTTAATGTTGTCATCACAACCGTATACAATTTTGCTACGGATTTAAAAATAGCATGTGCTATCCGAGAATGTCAAATTGAATGGGTGACCGACGATTTTCTTTGTGTTATGCCTGGGTTATTAAGAAAACACGATAGTTTTTGTCTTCTGACATTTTAAAAAATGCCAAGGTTAACCGGAAATCAGAGGTTGCGTGCCATTAGTATGCATGAGGCTGGGATACCTGCAGATGAGCTCGCTGCTGAGTTTGGAGTCACTGTGGCCACTATTTACGTTCTCATTGGGAGGTATAGAACCACTGGATCTACTGCCGACCGACCACGTTCAGGTAGATCAAGAGTTTCAACCCATGCACAAGAACGACATCAGGATGTCTCACTTGCGGGATCGCTTCCTTCTGGCGACAAGGACAGCAGCAATTATTCCTGGTAGAACTAATAATAGAATCAGTGTACAAATTGTCGGCAAAAGACTCGCTGAACACGGCATCTGAAATAGGCATCCATACCATGTACCAATCCTTACCCAAAGTCATCATACCGTCAGAATGGAATGGGTACGTCAGTGTGTTTCGCTGGACTCAGCAACATTGGAGCACAGTTTTTTTTAGTGATGAATCACAATTTTGTCTACAGCGTGCTGATGGTTGGCCGAGAGTGTATCGTCGATGAGGAGAAGGTTTTCTGATGCCTGCATGCGGGAATGCGACCGTTTCGGTGGGGGTAGTGTAATGGTTTTGGCAGGAATTTCCTTGCACCATCGAACACAGTTGATCTTCATCAATGGTAATCTGAATGGACAGTGATATAGGGACGAAATTCTTAACGCTGTTGTTGACCTGTTGTTCAACGCTACTGTCGGATTGCAGTTATTCCAGCAAGCCAATGCCCGATGTCATGTGGCGCGTATCTGTCGTGACTTTGTTGAGGAGCAGAGCAACAAACTTCTTCCCTGACCCCCATTTTTGCCAGATTTGTCGCAAATCGAGCATCTTTGGGATCAACTGGACCGTCGGGTACGACTTCATGATCTTCAGATGTTAGGAGATTTACGTAATGTTCTAAGGCAGGAGTGGAACGCAATACCACAGGGTGACATCCAGAGACTTATCAGGTCCATGCGCCATTGATGTCTTGCCATCCAAGAGGCAAACGGTGGGCATACATGCTATTGACTGCATGTGTGAACTTTTCAGTTCACCCCATGTCTGAATTGCGTCATCCTGACGTGATGCTGGCAACAGTAAGAACATGGAAATTACACAAATTCATACAGCTAGACTCGAAATATGAATTTACAATAATTTGTTTGGGATTAAAGTCGATAATATTAAAAAAAATTGCTCCTCAAAGTCCTTTCTTTTTTGAATCAGTATATATTCGTCTAAAAGACACCCAGCTATTAATTATTATTAGTATATTATTAATTGATTGGTGCTTAACGCCACCTCAGCAACTAAAGCTATATCATGGCAATCCCAGTTATTAAAATCGCAATCTTCAAAACGTATGCCGCATCTGGAATACGTAGATAGGTCGAAAACTGGTGATATAGTATGTACAACCTTATTAAACTTGTCCAACTGAATCCCAACGGAAAGTTATCTAATAGAACACAAACGCTTCTTAGCCAACATACAAACGACCACGTTCAGGTTTACAATTAGTTCCAATAATGAACCTCCAAAATGTAACCATTATATGAGAGTGTGAATATGCCTTGTGTACCACTTATGGTTGAAAACTGGATTCAGAACATGGAACGGGATACAATTAAAAACCCATCACAGACCATCCCCAAATAATTCACTGTTCCCTAGGTCCATAGAAACCAAAGACTGTTCAGAGAAAGAATATACAACTTCGAATATTGATAGAGAACGTATGCATAGACGGCCTGTTAGAAACTCCATAACTGATCCAACTAGCCCCAAAATTCTCATATTATGCACGCAATCAACAGAATCCCGTATGTACCCTCATCTGAATACAGCCTGTATAAAAGGCGTGACCGAGCGATACAAACACTAACCAGGAAACTGAAGGAATAAAACGACGTTAATGTGATTAACCTGAGGAATAGACTTATACCTCATAAAAAAAGCAGACAGCTCTGAGCGTAACTTCTCAGAGTGGACTAATTGCCACATTTGGAGAATGTCGCCCAGATAACTGACATGCCTGCCATACAGGAACACGAAGACTAGTAATATCAACCAAATGTATTCATGAAAGAATATGGAATCCAAGAACATTTACTGTTCAGGAATCATATGCTCATACATCACTTAGTAACGATCTATCTCAGGAAGGAAAACAAGCAAAGTGGCTGGGCCCCTGATGTCGCCGTTAGACCACAACCCACCCACCAATCGAAGAGCAATGAAAGCCATACATATAATTGAATGCATAGGAGGCTTACAGGAAGAACACTATGTCATGCCCTGTAATCGCCTCTTAACATATTTGGGAGGGGGGGGGGGGGTTGACGAATAATTTATATCAAACCCCCCTCGCCCACAATACTTGTGGTTGCTAGATAAGAAAATTTTAAGGCTTGGGACAGTGACAAATTCCTTTTTCACTATATGAAAAAGAAACTTCACGCTACATTCCCAAGCTATACTGCTGCTGCTATTCTCAATAAAGAGTAATACAGCTAAAAAGCTTGTAGTTAGACAAAGCAAGCACAATGACACTAACCCAGCACGGTTCGTAACGCTTTACTGTTAGTTATCTAGAACAGTATAGAAACCATAAGGCTCCTTCACGTCTGACCGACTCCATAATGCCACTAAGGACAGAGGGGGATGTGATGAACACGGCACTATTGCAAGGAATACACCCACTGAAACAGCATCAACATATCCCTTGAAATCAAGACAGTACGCCATGTCGTCAAATAATACACCATATAGACATATTATCCAATCATCGAGTGGAAATATAATCCACAACATTAGATTTGATAAAAATGAAAGGGGGAGACGAAAAATTTGTTCCGGCACCTGATCATAAGAAACCTAGATGAACTCCTTGCATCTCGTACCGATTATAGCAGGAAAATAATCCTGAAAAGGAGTTAACTATAGGCATTCGAAAGAACACTAATTAATCGCACTAGGTTAACATGGCATTATCAATAGGGCTAAAAGCCTCTGACAACTAACATAAAAACAATACCGCTAAAGAGAACAAACTCTTCTCATGTAACGGTACCTTGTCCGATAGGACAGTGGTCTCAGTCTGGCTGAAGCAGCTTAAAGTCTTTCTATTCTTGAAGAAAATTAAATGGCTGATAACTGCGACCCTAGAAGGTCATTAAGGAGACTTACAAAGCTAGCCACTAATGACAGGGATAAAAACACTGCTCAAGCTTCTAGCTTGGCTACTAAGGTGTCAACAATAAGACTAAAGTCTATGACACTTAAGAAAACAACACCAAGAAGGAAAAGCACTCTTTTCCCTTAGCGGTTCTATTCCCAAAAGACAGCGGTCTCAGCCTATCAAATAAAACTTAGAAGACTTCATCTCCGTGAAGACATATATCTCAGTGTCAATTTTTGCGACTTTAGACAGCACATTAGATGGAAACTTACAATGTTAGTTGCTCAAGTTAAGGGAAAAAAGGGCTGCACTTGCTTCTTATAAGGTGTCAACAAGATGACTACAACCCCGAGATGCCTAAGAATACAACACCAAGAAGGAAACAACATTCTCTTTCCTTTCAACGGCCCTAATTCCAAAGAGACAGCCGTCTCCTATTAGATAGCATAGCTAATAAGTCTTCATCCTGTGAAGACAGAAATCTCGGTGAAACTGCGATCTTGAAAGCTCACTAAATGCTCAAGGAATGTAAGGAATAAGGACTGTTCTAACGACCAAAATTCCAAAGAGATAGTAGTTTCAGCTAGCTAACGCAGTTATTAGTCTTCATCTCCATGAAGTCAAATATCTGTTTCACCCCGCAGCCTTGGAAAGCTCACTAAATGGAGATTTACAACGTTAGCCGCAATGTATAAGAAAAAAGACTGCTGTAAAATTATATAAGGCTACTATAAAGTTAGGCGCTAATGATATATAGACACAAGGACCAGCCTACAAGGCGAAGTAGGCGATATCTTCGCCATTAAGACCAGGTCTTCGCCCAATTTCTTTCTCTGGGCGAAGTTGAAGTCGCCTTACAGTTTTGAAAAGTCGCTGAGAAAAGTTATTTCCGGCGATTCCATTGCTAACTTCGCTTGTAAAAAATAGAAAAAAATAAGTGTAGTGAAAGCAAATAATTTGGCAGGTTAAAGAATTACTTGATATATTGATTTTACTTCCCATAAAACCCCAAAATAATACCAACCACAGCGCGATTTCGTCATGACAGTTCAAGTTTTCACTAGAGTGAAGTTGGATGACAAGACGAAAAATGCTCAAGTTTTTTTTTAATGTTTCATTTCAAAAGTGATTTCCACCATCAAACTTCGCTATACAGGGTATATATTTAAAAACAACGTTTTTGGTAATGATAAAAATGTTTAATTTTTAGTTTGCACTTGCGAGTTTGCAGCATGAGATTTTTAAAAATTATTGTTGGGTGTGTTCCATCTGTGGCAGTCACAATAAGGGTCCCACTAAATTACCAAAAGTAGTAAGTTCAGAAATAAATGGTGTAAAAAGCAAACTGACAAATTCAATCATCTTCCTTGATAACAGAACATTTGCCTGGAAGAAATGATTCTCTAAACTGAATTGAAATGATATTTGGTTGGCAAAAATAATTCACTAAACTGAATTTAACCCCCCACTAATAGCTTTTAAACTGAATTGAACCCTTACCTAAACAGCATTTTGTGAAATAATATTTGGTTAGCAAAAACAATTTGCTAAACTGAATGTAACTCTTTATCTAACACAACTTTTTGAGAAAAATTTGGTTGGCAAATATAATTTGTTAAATTGAATTTAACTCTTTACCTAACACAGTTTTTTGAGAATAATATTTGGTTGACAAAAAAATAATTTGCTAAACGGAATTTAACCCTTTACCTAAAGCAGCTTTTTGAGAAATAACATTTGGTTGGCAAAAGTAAATTTGATAAACTAAATTTAACCCTTTACCTAACATGGGTTCTTGAGAATATTTGGTTGTCAAAAGTAATTTGATAAACTGAATTTAACCCTTTACTTGACATAGCTTTTTGAGAAATAATATTTTTTGCTCACTTCTCCCTATTTTCACCTCACTTCTCCTTAAAACCTTGGGAGGGAGAAGTGACCTCTCCCTAAATTTAGCCTCTAGGCTGGTCTCTGACACAGACCACTCATAACTCACATAAGTCAAACTAAGGCGACAACAATAGGACTAATTGCCTGTGATGCCTAGGAATATTACATCGAGAAGGAAAACGTGATCTTTCTTTCTAACGGCCTTATTCCAAAAAGCTATTGGTCTCAGCGTAACTAACACAGTCTAGAAGTCAAATATCAGTGAAAACAGATATCTGTGTGTTACCCTGCTGCTTTAGACAGCTCACTAAACAGAGGCTTACGACATTAACTACTAATATATAAGAAAGGACCGCTCTAACTGTACATAAGGCTACTATGGCATCCACAATAGCACCAATTGCTTCTGAAGCCTAGGAATACAACACCGAGAAGGAAACGACATACTTATTCCTTCTAATGGCTCTATTCCCAACAAGACAGCTGTCTCAGCCTATCTATGAGCTATCGATCTTCTAATCGCAATGAGCTATCGATCTTCTAATCGCAAGGAATAGATCACTGCCTTTCTTATACTATTGCTAAGCCAAGGGAGGCATTCTTAATTGGACCAAAAGCCTTCAACACCTGAACCGAAAGATCCGGGAAGGAAGATCTTCGTCTTTCCTTCGCCCGGTACCGTAAGCTGTTTTTTGCCTAGCAAACGCAGACTTTTGTTCAGATGGAACAAGATTCGAAGAGCTTATGAATAAAAATTCAGTCTTAATGTGCTGTTCCGTGATGGATGGAGAATCAACCTCCGTAGATCTCTCACCATCTGAATGTTTAATCTGAAACATGGTCAACACCATCTGAATATACAGATGACTGGACCAACCCAGCAACATTCGACAGCTCACTACCAGAGACTGTTGATGGCAAAACCTATGACTACTGGGATGCTGTGATACGCTGCACAATCTGTGACATGTCCGTGAATGAGGCTTACAGAGCAGCGATTATCCGCTTCTTCACTATATGCTGCTCACGGGACTGAGATCTGTCCCCAGATCTTCGATGCATGTCCCGTATAAAAATGCCTTGAACAACTAGCTACAGGTTAATCCAACTTTGGTGGTGACGACTGGGTACATCTCCGTGGAACAGCATGAACATGCTAAGTTGGATAGATAGTCTGCAGTCTAAAGTGCTTCATCAATGAAGCAGAGGAAAAAGCCATAGCTGCAACCGACCCCGGCTGCGGTGTGGAAGGAGCGTCCTGAACCGCAAGCACGAACAGGCATCCCAGCTCACTAAAGTTGCTTGAAGCGAAAGCAGTCGGCCCCGACTGCTGACGGAATGGAGAGGGATCTCCAGTTCGCGGTCTGGCTCCAGACCTCGCCAAGCATTCCATTTAGAAAATAATAGGCTTCTACCCCTTAGCATGCTTTTTCATGGAAGTAGAGGAAGCCGTAACAACAGTGGATTCTGGCTGAAGTGTGGAAGTAGCATTGATCCAACTTATTAAAGTTTCTCACAACGAACAAACAGTCAACCCCGACTGCTAACAGGACGGACAACGCTCTCCAACTCGCGATCTGGCCCCAGATCTCGCCGAGCATCCCAGTGAGAAACTTGAAGGCTAATCCCCTTTGCGTGCGCTTCCATGTAAGAAGAAGAAGCCATAACCGATGTTGGCTGCATTGTGGAAGGAACATCCTGACGCGTGTTCCGACTCATTATAGTTTCTGGCAACAGACCCAGTCGATACTGACTACAAACGGGATGGAGAGGGTTCTTCAACTCGCGATCTGACCCCAGATTTCGCCGAGCATCCCGTAGAGAAACTTGAAGGCTTCTTCTCCTTATTGCCATCATCGCTGGGTGAGCTTTATATTATAAGGTGCTCGCTCTACCCACATTATACTACTCGACCGCAACGGACCTACCCGGCATCTCGGCCCCCTTAAAAGGGCCAACCACTGCACCATTTGAGCTAGCTGTATGCAGAGAATTAAGCTACTGCATCTTTAATCGTGTGCATTTATATCATGAGCACCTTGGCAGCTAGCTGTATTTTACTCATCAGAGTGTGACGACAGCAGCATGTAATGGACAGGTGTCAAAGTACCATAACCATGTTCTTGTTCCTCTGAAAAATAGACTGAAAGACTAGTATTAGCCAGCAGTAAAGGCACCCATCGGAACTTCACCGCCTACCACACAGGTCAACACCCGTTTCCAACGTTCGCATCCCATAGTACAAGTATTGAAGGAGTGCCACGACTATAGGCAAACAACAAGCCTTTATTCCGAGGTTTCTTGGACATACACTAAGTACTAATTATTATAATGGCAACAATAATAATGAAGTCAAAAACATAAGTCCACTGCACTCCCAAAAATAAACATCACAAGGATACATAACATAGACAAAACAAAAAAATTTCGAATAAATTTTTACAAGACATTTTGAATGAAGCCCAAGTGCCCAAGGGAACCTTGTGAGCCCAAGGGCATCCCGATAAGAGTCTAAGTGTGGACAACCACTATCTAATTAAAGCTAAACTACCGGAATAAGATATACTATGTATCCTAATAGAAAAAAAACAGAAATTATTTTTAAACTAAACATTGAATTAATACGAATCCAAAATGTTATTGAACAGACAACAACATCAAGAGGAAAAACCAGAAACTAACCAACAATAGGCACAACAAAGGCCCAGAGTCAGTAACCGATCAACAACCACCTGATGCAAAGCTAGAGCTTCATATGAAGAAAAAACAATGCATCTAGTAGAAGATGCAAGAGTACAAAAACATCCTGAAACGAAATGGACAGGACGTAAACATAGGGAATAAACAGAATACCTATTTTGTTTAGAAGTTAAACTCCCAACAATTTAATAAAAAATTATTCAATAAAAAAGCCAAAAGAGCTTAGGAGTATAACAGGAGAGTTCAGGAGAGGGAAGGGAAGTAATAGTAACAAAACAACAGTGGAGTCATATTATAATGATGACGTTCAGAAGCATATCACAAAATTGGGTGACATGAATAATTTACATAAAAATGATAAAGTTACAGCCCTGAACATCCGAAACCACCGTTATTCACTTCCAGCATCCTGTTACACTGTTGATTCCATGAAAACCATCATTGATTTGTGTCTGGCATCTTCAATGAAAGTGTCCATGACACTGTAGCTTAACTTGTGTGTTGTGTTTGATGAAAAGAATAATGTTCAATGTTTATGAAAGGATTATGAAATAAGACAAGAATTGTGATAATTGGGAATATGTTCATTTCTGTTCCCTGTATGCTATGTTTTTGATAAAAATAATATGAGGTGTACACTGTACTAAAGAGCTGAGGGGTGGGTTAATATGACCTCACAGTTAATGTATGTGGCCCTCACAGTTAACGTATGTCAACGAAAGTTACCAAGTTACAGTGAAATTATTCCAAAACGAGTCATCCTATCAAGTTACATTGAAATCCCTTCATAAATATGGCCTGTAGACTGTGCTAAAGGTTTTCGGGCTTCGGGCCCCTGTAGCCGTCAGTTTCCCAATTGCGTCCAAAGGGGACGTTCTCATCTAGACATTATATGAAGTCAACCTACCAAGTTACAATGAAATCCCTTCATAAATATGACCTGTAGACTGTGCTAAAGGTTTTGAGGTTTTGGGCTCGGGCAGCCATCAAGGCTGAATGATCGCGACCAAAAGGGGACGTTCTCATCTAGACATTATTTGGAGTCATCCTACCAAGGTACAATGAAATCCCTTCATAAATATCACCTGTAGTCTGTGCTAAAGGTTTTCGGGCTTCAGGCCCCTGTAGCCGTCACAGTTGCCTAATGGTTTCCAAAAGGGGCTGTTCTCATCTAGACATTATATGACATCAAACCTACCCAGTTACAATGAAATCCCTTCATAAATATGAACTGAAGACTGCGCTAAAGGTTTTCGGGCTTTGGGCTCAGGCAGCCATCATGGTTGAATGATCGCAACCAAAAGGGGACATTCTCATCTGGGCATCATCTTGAGTGATCATACGAAGTTACAATGAAATTCCTTCATAAATATGACCTGTAGACTGTGCTCAAGATTTTCGGGCTTCGGGCACCTGTAGCCATCACAGTTGACCAATCACGACCAAAAGAGGATGTTATCATCTAGGCATTATATGGAGTCAACCTAACAAGTTACAATGAAATCCTTCCATAAATACGACCTATAGACTATGCTAAAGGTTTTTGGGCTCGGGCAGCCATCAAGGCTGAATGATCGCGACCAAAAGGAGACATTCTCATCTAGACATTATTTGGAGTCATCCTACCAAGCTACAATGAAATCCCTTCATAATTATGACCTGTCGACTGTTCTAAAGGTTTACAGGCTTCGGGCCCCTGTAGCTGTCACAGTTGCCCAATCATGTCCAAAAGGGGATGTTCTCATCTAGACATTATATGAAGTCAAACCTACCAAGTTACAATGAAATCCCTTCATAAATATGACCTGTAGACTGTGCTAAAAGTATTCGGGCTTCAGGCTCGGGCAGCCATAATGGTTGAATGATCACAACCAAAAGGAGACATTCTCATCTGGGCATCATCTGGAGTGATCCTACAAAGTTACAATGAAATCCCTTCATAAATATGACCTGTAGACTGTGCTCAGGATTTCCGGGCTTCGGGCACCTGTAGCCATCACAGTTGACCAATCACTACCAAAAGGGGATGTCATCATCTAGGCATTATATGGAGTCAACCTAACAAGTTACAATGACATCCTTCCATAAATACGACCTATAGACTATGCTAAAGGTCTTTGGGCTCGGGCAGCCATAAAGGCTGAATGATCGCACCCAAAAGGGGATGTTTTCATCTAGACATTATTTGGAGTCATCCTACCAAGCTACAATGAAACCCCTTCATAATTTTGACCTGTAGACTGTTCTAAAGGTTTTTGGTCTTCGGGCCCCTGTAGCCGTCACAGTTGCCCAATCGTGTCCAAAAGGAGACATTCTCATCTAGACATTATATGAAGTCAACCTACCAAGTTACAATGAAATCCCTTCATAAATATGACCTGTAGACTGTGCTAAAGATTTTTGGGCTTCGGGCTCGGGCAGCCATCATGGTTGAATGATCGCAACCAAAGGGGACAATCTCATCTGGGCATCATCTGGAGTGATCCTACGAAGTTACATTGAAATCCCTTTATAAATATGACCTGTAGACTGTGCTCAAGGTTTTCGGGCTTCGGGCACCTGTAGCCATCACAGTTGACCAATCACAATCAAAAGGGGATGTCATCATCTAGGCATTATATGGAGCAAACCTAAAGGTTACAATGAAATCCTTCAATAAATATGATCTTTTGCCTATGCTAAAGGTTTTTGGGCTCGGGCACCCATCAAGGCTGAATGATCGCAATCAAAAGGGGACATTCTCATCTAGACATTATTTGGAGTCATCCTACCAAGTTACAATGAAATCCCTTCATAAATATGACCTGTAGACTGTGCTAAAGGTTTTCGGGCTTTGCACCTGTAGCCATCACAGCTGCCCAATCAGGACCAAAAGGGGACTTTCTCATCTAGACATTATATGAAGTCAACCCACCAAGTTACAATGAAATCCTTCCATAAATACGACCTATAAACTATGCTAAAGGTTTTTGGGCCCGGGCAGCCATCAAGGCTGAATGATGGCGACCAAAAGGGGACTTTCTCATCTAGACATTATTTGGAGTCATCCTACCAAGCTACAATGAAATCCCTTCATAAATATCACCTGTAGACTGTTCTAAACGTTTACAGGCTTCGGGCCCCTGTAGCTGTCACAGTTGCCCAATCGTGTCTAAAAGGAGACGTTCTCATCTAGACATTATATGAAGTCAAACCTACCAAGTTGCAATGAAATCCCTTCATAAATATGACCTGTAGACTGTGCTAAAGGTATTCGGGCTACGGGCTCGGGCAGCCATAATGGTTGAATGATCGCAACCAAAAGAAGACATTCTCATCTAGGCATCATCTGGAGTGATCCTACGAAGTTACAATGAAATCCCTTCATAAATATGACCTGTAGACTGTGCTCAGGATTTTTGGGCTTCGAGCACCTGTAGCCATCACAGATGACCAATCACTACCAAAAGAGGATATCATCATCTAGGCATTATATGGAGTCAACGTAACAAGTTACAATGACATCCTTCCATAAATACGACCTATAGACTATGCTAAAGGTCTTTGGGCTCGGGCAGCCATAAAGGCTGAATGATCGCAACCAAAAGGGGATGTTCTCATCTAGACACTATTTGAAGACAACCTACCAAGCTACAATGAAATCCCTTCATAATTATGACCTGTAGACTGTTCTAAAGGTTTTCGGTCTTCGGGCCCCTGTAGCCGTCACAGTTGCCCAATCGTGTCCAAAAGGAGACATTCTCATCTAGACATTATATGAAGTCAGCCTACCAAGTTACAATGAAATCCCTTCATAAATATGACCTGTAGACTGTGCTAAAGATTTTCGGGCTCGGGCACCCATCATGGTTGAATGATTGCAACCAAAGGGGACAATCTCATCTGGGCAACAGCTGGAGTGATCCTACGAAGTTACACTGAAATCCCTTTATAAATATGACCTGTAGACTGTGCTCAAGGTTTTCGGGCTTCGGCACCTGTAGCCATCACAGTTGACCAATCACAATCAAAAGGGGATGTCATCATCTAGGCATTATATGGAGCAAACCTAACAGGTTACAATGAAATCCTTCCATAAATATGACCTTTTGCCTATGCTAAAGGTTTTGGGGCTCAGGCACCCATCGAGGCTGAATGATCGCGATCAAAATGGGACATTCTGATCTAGACATTATTTGGAGTCAACTTACCAAGTTACAATGAAATCCCTTCATAAATATGACCTGCAGACTGTGCTAAAGGTTTTCGGGCTTCGGGCCCCTGTAGCCATCACAGTTGCCCAATCAGGACCAAAAGGGGACTTTCTCATCTAGACATTATATGAAGTCAACCCACCAAGTTACAATGAAATCCTTCCAAAAATACAACCTATAGACTATGCTAAAGGTTTTTGGGCTTGGGCAGCCATCTAGACATTATTTGGAGTCATCCTACCAGGCTACAATGAAATCCCTTCATAATTATGACCTGTAGACTGTTCTAAAGGTTTACAGGCTTCGGGCCCCTGTAGCTGTCACAGTTGCCCAATCGTGTCCAAAAGGGGACTTTCTCATCTAGACATTATATGAAGTCAACCCACCAAGTTACAATGAAATTCCTCAATAAATATGACCTGTGGACTGTGCTAAAGGTTTTCGGGTTTTGGGCTCGGGCAGTAGTCACGGTTAGGCAGATCACGCACAAATGGGGAAATTCTCATCTGGACATCATAAGGAGTCATCCTACCAAGTTACAATGAAATCCCTCCATATTAAACATGACCTGTAGACTGTGCTAAAAGTTTTTGGGTTTCGGGCTTGGGCAGCCATCACGGTTGACAGATCCTGCCCAAAAGAGGACGTTCTCATCTAGGCATTATACAGAGGCATCCTACCAAGTTACAATGAAATCCCTTCATAAATACGACCTGTAGACTGTGCTAATGGTTTTCGGGTTTTGGGCTCGGGCAGCCATACCAGTTGACCGATCATGACCAAAAGGGGACGTTCTCATCTAGACATGACCCCAAACCTGCATATGAAATTTTGTGACGATCAGACAAGAACTGCAGGGTGTAGCCCGTGCTAAAGAAAAATGTTAACAGACTCACAGACTAACAGACTTCCGCACGCGTGATGGCAATAGCTTATCTTGACTATGTCAAGTTAAGCTTAAAATGTGAATTTAAAGCACAGATGTCAGTTCAGTTGTTACTGACTTTGTGGCATACAGAAGAATGCTGTTTGTGCCAATTCCGGTCTCTCCCTGGGTACTGTGCATGTGCAAGTACTAAAAGTATGGAGGGCCAGATAGGACTTTTAATTTTTGGTATTGTATGCAAATTTTGGGGATCGGGGGGGGGGGGGGGGGGGGGGGTTCAAAATTTGTGTTTAGCCCTTATTAATATTGAGGTTGTATCAGCTAAGTCTGGGCCATTGGTTTTAGTATTAAAATACTGACATTCTGAGTACTTCCCTGTTTAAATTAAAGTAACTTTGTAAAAACATCAACAAAGCTCAGTAAAATTCAGTTTCTACTAGCAGTTGCCCACGACAAAGACATATATTAAAATCAGTGTGTAGTTAAAAGGTTAAACTTAAAGTTGAAGGTAAATAACTCCACAAAACAATTAAATAAAATTGCCTAATTGTACCGTAACTCTATTCATAGGACAGGACAGGTTCTCAAACTCGACCTGCAGATTCTTAGGTGCAACTCAAACACCGAATATTGGCCCAATCAATTTATATATGTTGAAGTTATCATGATATGAACAAAAGAATCGTTAAAACTGACGAATTAGAAGGCATAACTCTGCCCCCCCACCCCCTTCTAATTATCGGACTAGGCTGTTTTTTTAACTTTTCCTGTAGATTCTTTCAGTTGAACTCAAATACCAGGCATTGGCTCAATCACAAGTAATCGCACTAATGAGCAAAAAACTTGTTGAAATAAACTTATTGGGAACCGTAACTCCACCCCTAATCATTGAACGAAGCTGGCTTTTGAACTTGACCTGTTGATTCTTTAGTTGAACCCAAATACCAGATATTGACTCGAGCAATATTTGTTGAAGTTATCGCACCAACAATTGAAAGATCATTTAAATTGACTAATTAGGGGCCATAACTAGTTATAGATTACAAGAAGTACATGCACATATTTACTCATTAGTGGTCATGTTGAGAAGTTTCATCAAAATAGGTTCAATAATGTAGGCGTTGCACAAACAAGAATCTCATTTGGAAATGCATGCTACATCTAAATTCAAGGGGGATAACCTGTTAAAATTGTCACAGGTAAAAAAGTTTGAATATGAGTCCAAGAATAAGCATTCTGAATTTTCTGCTCTGCCCTTGTTATTGAAAACTAAAATTCCAAAATGAGGTTCAGAAATGAACATGTATTAGGGGTATCAAAGTATGATTTCCAGGATTTTAAAAAAATGCACTTACTGACCCCGAGTGACCCTAGTGATGCTGACCCATATATTGAACCCTTATTGAACTTATTTGTTGATGGTTCCAAGGTGACATGTCCACCTTTACCACTGGCCCAGGCATAGTTGAATAACTAATAGGACAAGAGGGCCATAACAGGACTTGGGATAGAGTTGAAAGCAGGCTTGCATAAGTAACTCCAGGAAGAAGAGACTCTTAGTGAGATTAGAGACAATAATGAATAGCAGTCTACATCTGCCAATATTAAATTAACTAACTATCGACATATGTAGAGACTATGTAGAATGCAAGAATCCTACCTGGGAGTGACTTAAATTACCTCTTTTAATGCCAAGCATTTTCTAAAATGGTAATTTAGGTGAAGGGAACCAATGTATAAATGCATCCAGAGGCGGTATAAATAAGATGATTTATATTAAGATTATAATAGGGTTCACACACTTTTTTTTGAAAATCAAATTGTGATTTTTCCAAAACTTTCTACCCAATTTCCATGACCTCCTCGTTAGTATGACCACCACGCTCTCTCTTTTGGGAGATTTTTAAGTGTGATTTTTGGGGGGAATGGCATACTGCATTGTTGTAACAAATTTCCATGACTTTTCCAGACAACAGCAAACGAGCCCCCATTTTTCCAGAACTTACAGGCCTGGAAAGAGTATTTTTGTTTTCCATAACCAAAAAAGCTTGCAATATGTAGAGAAACTATGTAGATGATCACCGAATTTCCCTCATTTGGAGACCGATTTGGCTTCAGTATATTCCATGCAGGCATTTAATCTATCATATCTTGTTTGACATGGCTCCCTGAGCCCTGTCAAACAAGATATAATAGAATAAATGCTCATTTTATCTATAGTATAGAATACAAGAAAGTGACCAAATCCCTGTTAATTGTATACTCCTGTTAACTGAATATGTTTCACTGACAAAGTGGCTATTTAATTAATAGGGTTCCACTGTATAAGTTATACACATTAATTTGATCATTGTTATCGGTACATCGAGACACCACAGCGATGCTTTTAGAAGCACATTAAACAATTAATTGATTACTTGTTACCGGGCGATTATTTTTTGCAGCAGATAAAAGGTGCTTTTATAAACCACATAATTCACTTTCAAAACATATTATCAACACGCATATCTACCGGAATATAAACTGCAGAAATGGGAGACAATGACATTCTTCAGCGAGCAGTCAAAAAGATGTCATCATCAGGGTAAAATGTGTGGTGTGCAATAGCTTTGTCTGGCCCCGGCAGGAGGCCATCTAGTGTGATAAAGCTGGCTGTTCAAGATGGGCCCATCACACATGTGGTATGGGAATCCACAGAAATGACTACCACAAAGCTGTATGTGAACACAGACATACCATTTGTTTGTAAATTCTGTTCCACTAGTGACAAAAGAAATACAACAGAGGAAGAACTTTCTCAACTGCAAATGCCCATTCATGAAAGCATGCGAACATCACTGGCAAACAGTATCCTTGAAGAGCAAAGTGAGAGTCAGAGAAGTGGTAATGCCGAGATAGGACAGTGTGCTATAGACTTCAACGTTTTATCCAATGCAACTATTGATGTTACTAGAGAGCTTAGACCAGTGCAATCTCAACAAAATGAATAAGTGTAAGCTTTCTTTTAAAACTTGCTTCCACATTATTACAATATAACTATGTCTGATAATTCTAGAGATATGACTCCTGGGGTGGGGGTGAGGGGAGGGAGAGTGAAGACAGGCTAACCATCGAAATAAAACACTGTTATAAATAAAAAACATCTTTTTTTATTGTGGATCTATTGTTCATGAAACAGTTTCCAGTGAAAATGTCACTATTACAGAAGCAGACACAACATATCACATTGTCAAGATTGGTTCTGGGAGGGGAAAAGGTAAATTAGTTTCAAGTGACGGCAACACATTCGTACACAAGACAGTGTAGAAAAACTGAACCGTTGTTTAGGGGTGTATTGTGAGGAGTAAATCCACAGCATGCCCAGTGGTAGTTAATCAAAAGGGTGATAATTTTCTGACAAACAACAGTTCTCATGTTCATTTGGCAAAGCCTTGTATACTGAAAGCCATCCAAATAAAAGCAGATGTGAAAAAATGACAAAAGATGATATGTTTGAACCAACTAGCGCAATTGTTAAACAGGTCACCAATAGTCACTGACTGCCAGAAGCATCACAACCAGTGGAGGGGACAGTCATCCACATTTGTAATAGGGCATTTTCGATGAGACCCAATGATCCAACAGACTTGTCATTTGTGGTAAGCTGTTTCTTTTGATTCAACATTATCATATTTGGGGAGATCAAGAAGGCGCCTGTGAGAAATTCTATAACACAGTCTGTGTCTGAGTGCTGGGAGATCAGGGGCAGAGTGGACGTGGAATGTCATGGTTGGGATAGGAGGAATGAAGACCTCCTCATTAGAGGACCACAGCAAACATCAGCGGATGTTCAAAGCTTTATTATTATACTATTATTATCAATATTATCTAGGTTTTAATACTGACATTGTTATTCATATGTTCGAACATACAGTTAAACAGTTTTCCAATTTTATTTTTGTTGAATACAGAATATCTTGACAATACAATCAGTGCTGAAAATGAACAAAACTGATGGGTTCTGTTTTAAGCTCCCACGAAATCAGAGACAAGAGTAAATTGCACCCATAAAATGTTAGTGTATGAATTTTTGAGGGAATACTACTGTCACCAAACACTAGAAACCTTAACCCTTTGAATACAAGCAGCTGCTTTTTCAGCCAGGAACATGATACGTCACAATGCCCTGAGGCTGCACACTGAAAATATTGATTGGTCTACCCCAAATAATGAATATGGACTCTTCTAATTGCTGCCAGTGAACTGGCATGGCAGATACCACTAGTGTTCAAAGGATTAAATGTATAAGGAATTGCTGAATTATGACAGTAACTTGCCACTGGCCACATAGTGCTGCTTTCTCAAAACAACACACATTTATATGCCCTCACAGTATATTAGTGCTCCACAATATTTTTCAACGAATACATTTTTTAGCTCCCGTAAAACAGAAAATATGGGTGCTGACGGGAGCAATTGCACTCGCACACGTCTCCTTTCCAGGACTGAATATAATAGACTAACAGTTCTACAGAGCAGATGTGATGCTTGAAGATTGGCGTCATTTGACTTTTGCGACTAATACACAACTACAGCACCTAACTAAATCAAAGACATAGTATACAGATGGTACTTTTAAGTGGTCAAACAACCATACCAGCAACTTCTGTCTATACATGCCTTTTAAGTTTATATAATCTGGGGAAAACCAAGGTAAAGATGGAGAGCAAAAGAAAGCTTAGAAGAGCCCAAAGAAATATAATGAAACAAACTGAAAGCACATTGATTGAACTGTGGGAATTATACAATCAGAAAGGGATAAGCACAAACAAACTTGAAGGAATGTGCAAAAATTTATGCACCATGTTGATATGTACTTGTATGTATATATGAGTAGTTTATTTTCTCTTGTAAATATTTTTGTTTGATATATATATTTCATGCAATAATGTTAAATTTTACGTTAAGCCTATATGTGAACTGAATGTATTTGATGTAGTGCTGCGGTTTTGAAAATAAAGATTACATTACGATAAGACTCTGAGTCATTATCTGTTAACCAAATATGAGGGCCCGAATCAGCAAGAGTAAGGGTCTGAATCAGCCATGGTCCGAAGATGATAGGTTTGAACCAACTAGCGCAATTGTTAAACAGGTCACCAATAATCACTGTGATCCCCAACTGCCAGAAGCATCACAACCAGTGGAGGGGACAGTCATCCACATTTGTAATAGGGCATGTTTGCAGATGAGACCCAATGATCCTATAACACAGTCTGTGTCTGAATGCTGGGAGACCAGGGGGCAAAGTGGACGTGGAATGTCACGGTTGGGACAGGAGGAATGAAGGCCTCCTCAGTAGAGGACCATGACAAAAATCAGCGGATGGTCAAAGCTTTATTATTATATTATTATCAATATTATCTAGGTTTTAATACTGACATTGTTATTCATATGTTCGAACATAGTTAACCCTTTACCCAACGCAGACAATATCAAAATGTATTATTTCAAATATCATTTTTTCAAATTTTTCAAAAAATTTCAATGAAATCATATCATGTGACCCCTCGTTGGAACGAGCGCGTTCCAACGAGGGATCACATGATGTGGTTTTGTTGAAATATTTGAAAAATAATATTTTTTCAACTGCTGAATTTGCATATTACGCGGGCAGATGCGGCCGATTTGTTGGGTAAAGGGTTAAACAGTTTTCCAATTTTATTTTTACTTTATTTTTGTTGAATACAGAATATCTTGCCAATACAATCAGTGCTGGAAATGAACAAAACTGACGGGTGCAGTTTAAAGCTCCCGCAAAATCAGAGACAAGAGTAAATTGCACCCGTAAAATGTTAGTGTATGAATTTTCGAGGGAATACTACTGTCACCAAACACCAGAAACCTTAACCCTTTGAATACGAGCAGCTTTTTTTTTTCAGCCTGGAACATGATACATCACAATGTCATCGAATAGGATGGCAGTTCAGTAAATGTGTGGGGTAGACCAATCAGTATTTTCAATGTGCAACCCTAAGGCTGCACATTGAAAATATTGATAGGTCTACCCCAAATAATGAATATGAACTCTTCTAATTGCTGCCATTGAACTGGCATGGCAGATACCACTAGTGTTCAAAGGATTAAATGTATAAGGAATTGCTGAATTATGACAGTAACTTGCCACTGGCCACAGAGTGCTGCTTTCTCAAAACAACACACAGGTTACCCGGAGGTCCATTGGCTGAAACATTGCTTGTGCACAAGCCATATGTACAGAATTTGATAGCCTTATTATGGTCATAACGCGTAGATCAACGTGCAGATCGACGTGCTATATGTGCGCATTTCATGACAGGACTTCTAGTTTTAACTGTAATATACAGATGGTATTTTTAAGTGGTCAAACAACCATATATAGGGCTGCACAGTATTACGGTATACCGGTTGGTACCGGTATTGAAATCGTCATCAGTTAAAAACCGTCCATCAAAAATGAATACCGGTATACCTTGAGTAACGGTATACAATTTTTAGGTCCGGTATTATGATTTGAAATTCGCATTTTCTTGAAATAAAAATATAAATAATGCGCGAAAATAGGGCAAACACATATTAAATGCAAGGGAGATCATGAATAAAAAAGATACTTTTGGAGCAATAGACAGAAGTATTACTTACTGCTCTGGGAAAATGAGTGATTTGAATGGAAGAACGACAATAATCCATGTCTAAAAAGTTATTGAACCTGTTGTTTAATATGAAAATAAGCCATAAAATTATCATTGGGTTTACTGGCTTTCATCTGAATCTCGGATACAAGTAAATTTGTCTTTGTCAATTTAATTCCTGTAAAAACATGGTCAACCTCTCTTGACTGATAAGCGTTTAATTACTGAGCCAGTCATTGTGCTAATTGCGTATATGTGGCTTCATGAAAAACAGTGGGAAACAAAACTTTTTTATCAAAACGTGTGTCCAGTTGATGGAATTCCAAGGGCCTGGTTACACAAACAACCAGTAGTAGCTCCTCCCCTTCTATCTTCCTGCAGTAAACTTCCTCAGATGACAATGTCAAATGTCAGCTGTCATATGTCAGGCCAGTCAGTCTGTTGATATTAAGCATGCCTCCAAGATGTGATCACTCTTCAGTTTCATGACAGTCTGCAGGTGTCAATCACAGCCGACAATGTTTTCTCCCAGTGATCGCGTCACACGTCTGTCATATTTGACAAAAATTGTTGCACATTTCGCAATTGTGAATATGTGTGATCTGAAACATTTTTTGTCAGATTGCCGACAAACAACGAATTAATGAACTCCAAAATTCTGTTACATTCAGAGTAAACTCAGCACTTAGAACATACCGAATTACATGAGTTGTTTTTCACCTAGGACCTTGTAGTTGTACATCACATTTATCAAGCACTTTCATAAAAGTAAGGTACATGTATTTCAGTTTTATTTTGTTTTCAATCTGAACTGTTTCGCAGTATAGCGGTATAGCGGTATAGCGGTATACCGTGGCATTGTTTTCAATACCATCACCGGTACCAAAATCCGAATACCATGCAGCCCTAACCATATACCAGCAACTTCTGTCAATACATGCCTTTTAAGATTATATAATCTGGGGAAAACCAAGGTAAAGATGGTGAGCAAAATAAAGCTCAGAAGAGCCCAAAGAAAAAGAATGAAGCAAACTGAAAGCAAATTGATGGAACTGTGGGAATTATACAATCAGAAAGGGATAAGCACAAACAAACTTGAAGGAATGTGCAAAAATTTATGCACCATGTTGATATGTACTTGTATGTGTATATGAGTAGTTTATTTTCTCTTGTAAATTTATTTGGTTGATGTATATATTTTATGCAATAATGTTGAATTTACGTTTAACTTCGTTAAGCCTAGATGTGAACTGAATGTATTTGATGCAGATCTGCGGTTTTGAAAATAAAGATTACATTACGATAAGACTCTGAGTCATTATCTGTTAACCAAATATGAGGGTCCAAATCAGCAAGAGTAAGGGTCTGAATCAGCCATGTTCTGAATCAGCCAAGGTCAGAATCAGCCTGATACGACTGTCACATTACCATTTCCTGTCAACACATTTCTTAGAAAACTATTCAGGATTTTTTTCAGCCAAGGTCAGAATCAGCCTGATACGATTGTCACATTACCATTTCCTGTCAACACATTTCTTAGAAAACAATTCAGGATTTTTTTTCCAAATTTAAAACACAGCCTTTTGGTGATAATATTATCAGCTGTGTCCATGTATTTCTCTGAGAGTTATTGCCCTTCATGGACTTGGAATTTCATTTATTGTCATCACATCTGAAAGACATCTGTTCAGGATTTTTTTTTTCTTAATTTGATATATAGCTTTTTGGAGATAATATCATGGAGGGGATTGCAAACCAGCTGTGTCCAAGACTTTCTTTGCAAGTTATTGCCTTTGTTGGACTTTGGTGGCAGGGGATTGGCCATCCCACAGAGTTGCAGTTGTTATTCATTAATATCCCTTACATGGTTTCCATGCTGAAAATTATGTATTTGGTTTTTAATGTGAAAGTAATTGTTTTAAAATAGTTAACTTTATTATTTTTGAATAACTGAATAAATACTATGCACTAAGTTTATGATACTATGATTACGAATTGAAAATAATCCCTTTATTTACAGGAAAATTGTTGTTCAGCTACCTGAACGTCATGGCTACCCTACAACATTCAGTCAAATAAGTGGAAATTTTCCTGGTGATTTGGCCTGATAGTTTGGCGACTGTCCAAAGTTCCATACACAAAATTAGGAATATACATGTAAATCAACTGTATCTCTGCAAGGGTTTCTTTTTGACAGATTTCTGATAACAGAACTCTTTATTTACATTTGTGCATGATATCTTAGTCTTAATCAAGTTTTATACACAGTTTATCAAGTGTTTAACATGGATGACAATTTTTCAGTCTAGTTTGAAAATAGCTTCTTGTTTTGGTTTTTGGAATTGGAATGAAGTAAAGAAATTACTCTGTTTGAGTTATTACATTGGATCATACTAAAATCAGCAGAAAAAGATTCTGCAAGGGACTGCTGGCAAAATACAGCTACGAGAGACCTCAAATAAATGCTAACTGGAGACTTAGGGTATACTCAATGGGCCATATATTCAAAGTTTGGTGACAATATTTTAACTGTAACTCATAAAAATTTTTGCTTTTGATGTATAGCAAGACTTGTGTCTCACATTTTCGCAAGTAGTCCTCTGCAAAGAGATCACAAATAACCTGTTGGTACTATAACCCCAAATAAATGCTATCTGGTGATTTGGCGAATTCTCAATATATATCCAAAGTTTGGTAACAAAATTTTGACTTTAACCTATAAAATCATGCTTTCAATGTAGAGTTCGACTTCAGACATAAGGTTTCATAATCTCTTAATTCAGGTCATGATATTTGAGGAGAACAAAAAAGTTATGGTGAACAGAATCAAAGTTATCAAGGGCCAAACACAAATTTTGAACCCCCCAATCCCCAAAATTTGCTTGCAAAACGAAAAATTAAAAGTCCTATCTGGCCCTACATACTTTTACTCTCCGAGCATGCGTAGCCGTCAGGAAGTGACCGGAATTGGTGCCAACATCATTCTTTGTAGATGAGTACTACATAATAACTCAGCGGGGAGGTATGAGTGCCCAATCATGGGAGGGTCATGCCCGTCTGGGCCATTTGTAAGTATAAACAAGAGGCCCCAAGGGGCCTTTAATCGCTCACCTGACAAAGTAGTTCAAAGAAGTATTTGGGATCAAAATTAGCTAGCCATGATGGCTAAGGCTTATAAACATTCATAGGAAAGAAGTCATGAAATTATTTATAACTCTGGTGCCATGTCAGATGATTATTATCATATGTCTTGCTGACTGGGTTCAATTCTACCAGCTGAAGACAGTACTACCAAACTTCCAAGGGGTTTTATTCCATTGCAGTTTGAGGGAAGAACACCGAGGAATGGATTTGAACAAACTTGAATCTGCCTATTTAAGGATATTGCATTTTGGAGTAAAAAAATGTTTCCGCCTTATTGACCCCCAGAGGGTATAGAAGGGGGTGGTGGATTCATATGGGTAAAACTGTTTTTGCATAATATCAAAAGATTTTTATTGGTGAAACCGAAGACAAATTTTTGAGAATATTCCTCATAATGCACTAAGTTAAAATTTGGGCTCCCATAGAGAGCCCAAATATGACCCAGGGACTCGATTTGAACAAACCTGAATCTGACCTCCCTAGAGATGTGTACATGTACACCAAATATGAAAGAATTCTGACTGATAGATCTGAAGAAGATTTTTAAAAAATACTCCTCGTATTGCACTAAGTTAAAATTTGGGCTCCCGTAGGTTACCCAAATATTAATCCAGCGACTCGATTTTAACAAACTTGAATCTGATCCCCCAGAGATGTTCTATACCGAATATGAAGGAATCCTAGCTGTTGGATCTGAAGAAGATTTTTAAAGAATAGTCTTCATATTGCACTTAATTCAAATTCAGGCTCCTATGAGGAGCCCAAATATGACCTCAAGAACTCGATTTGAACAAACTTGAATCTGTCCTCCAATGAGATGTTGTGTTTACAAATAGGAAAGAATTCTGAATGATGGATCTGAAGAAGAAGACTTTTTAAAAAATAGTCCTCATATTGCACTAACTTAAAGTTCGGGCTCCTATAGGAAGCCCAAATATATACCCAGGAACTCAATTTGAACCATCTTGAATTTTACCCCCTAGAGATGTTGTATACCAAAACTGAAATGATTCTGACTGGTGAATCTGAAGAAGAAGATTTTTAAAGAATAGTCCTAATATTGCACTAAGTTTTAAAATTCGGGCTCCCATAGGGAGCCCAAATATGAACCCAGGAACTCGATTTGAATAAACCTGAATCTGATCCCCCTAGAGATGTTGTATACCAAATATGAAAGAATTCTGCCTGGTGGATCTAAAGAAGAAGATTTTTAAAGAATAATCCTCATATTGCACTAAGTTAAAATTCGGGCTCCCATAGGGAGCCCAAATATCAACACAGGGACTCGATTTGAACATATTTGAATCTGACCGCCCTAGAGATGTTGTATACCAAATATGAAAGAATTCTGCCTGGTGGACCTGAAGAAGAAGATTTTAAAGAATAATCCTCATATTGCACCAAGTTAAAATTCGGGCTCCCATAGGGAGCCCAAATATGAACCCAGGGTCTCGATTTTAACTAACTTGAATCTGACACCCCTAGAGATGTTGTATACCAAATATGAAAGAATCCTGCCTGGTGGATCTGAAGAAGATTTTTAAAGAATAATCCTCATATTGCACTAAGTTAAAATTCGGGCGCCCATAGGGAGCCCAAATATAAACCCAGGGACTCGATTTGAACAAACTTGAATCTGACGCCCCTAGAGATGTTGTATACCAAATATGAAAGAATTCTGCCTGGTGGATCTGAAGAAGAAGATTTTTTTTGATTTTGGAAAGAAGTTCATGGGTGCTATCAGAGTTACGTCCCCTGAGGTGCCCCCTGTGGGCGTGGCAACTTTATTTGAACAAACTTGAATTGACATATGATAGGGAACATGCACATCAAATTTTGTTGAATTTGGTCCAGTAGTTTGTGAGGAGAAATCGATAATGTAAAGTTTACGATGGACAGACGGACGGACGGACGGCGGACAGAAAGTGATTAGTAAAGCTCCCCTTGAGCTTCGCTCAGGTGAGCTAAAAATATACAAATTACTTTAAATTTATCATATTTTTAAACTATAAACCAATGGCCCAGACTAGCTGAATCATAAAAAGGCGGAGGGCCTAGGACTTCAGAATTAGTAGACCAACATAGTTCCAAGACTGTAATCCAAGGTGAAAGGAAATTAAATTTAAAAGGAATTACTTGTATGTCTCTCTATACAGTAATAGAGAAGACATATCATAAATAAGGAGCCAAATTCAAGTAATTCTGTATTCTTAGCATGAAGACTTGGCTAATTGGATGTTACGAGTTCCCATTTTTTAAGGCTAGTCCGGACTAAGCCCCAAAAATAAGGATGGCATATTTGAGAATGAGAGGTTATCCCCCACAAACATACGCAATATACAATAATACACAAGCTGTATCCAGGATAATCTACAGACAAAACAGCTTCACTCATAGTTACACACTTATCAAGCCGGAGGAGAGGTAAAAAATCACACACAGCCCCACAACTCTTTTTTGAAGGAATCTTCTTCAAAAACAAAGAGGGGAGCACTCTGGAATCAGTAAAAGCGGTACCAAATAACAATATATATTCGTCGCACAGGCACCCAGGTATTTATTATTATTAATAAATTGGTGCTTAATGCCACTTCAGAAGCTAAGGCTATTGTGGCGATCCCGGTAATTAATAACGCCCACTTGTAACGTATACCGGAGTTGGCATACGTAGATAGGTCGAAAACCGGTGATATAATATATAACATACACATGTCCAATAGAATCACAATGGACGATCTCTGGAGAGTCAACACACTTCTGAGGTAATCCACAGACAACCCCATTCAGGTGTACAATAAATTCCAATAAATAACATTCCCAGACGTGTTCTATCCGATATCTATGCTCCCAGAAACGTGTGAATATACGAGTGTAAAGACGAGTTGTATTCGATTGGGTACCGAAATTAATAGAAACCTGGATTTAGAAATGGAACAAGCTATGATTAACAGACTCGTCACGGACCGCTCCTGGAATAATTCATTGTTTCTAAGGTCCATAACATACAATAATGCGTCTGCCTAATAATTTATTTATTATGTGCGTGAGAATTGAAATCCCGCATGTAATCATCTGAATACCAGTTAACTGCCTAGACAGCCTTACAGGTACCCAAAGGCTAGCAATTTATTGATGAATCATATGCTCGTATATGACAAATAGACAAACAACCACAGGAAACCAACCAACTATTTATTTATTTATTTGTTGGTGTTTAAGGTCACATATTTCTGCACAATGGCTAATCATGACCGTGACAGTTTTACGGGTGGAGGAAGCCGGAGTACCCGGAGAGAACCACCGAGCAACGGCGAGCAACTGTCAGCTCCCCAACATACGAACTCCACACAAGCAGGGTTAGCATTGGTTGAAGACAGGTGCAGCATCGACGTGCTGTACGCCTTAGTACACAGCGTCACCGTGCCCCCACATGGGCAATGGGGGTGAAGTGTCTTGCCCAAGGACACAACGCGGTTGCCGCAGGTGGGATTCGAACCGATGACCTCTCGGCTTGCAGCCCGCACCTCTACCAACTGGGCCACCGCGCCCCCAACCAACCAACTAAAAAGTGGATGTGCCCATGATGTCGCCATAGAACACAACCCAGCTGCCAATCGAGAAGTCATGAAATGCATGTATAAACTTAAATGCACACAAGGCTTATGGGAAGAAGCCTGGTAATCGCCTCTTAACACATTGGTGGGGGGGGGGGGGGGGGGTAAGTCTTCATCTGCATGAAGTCAGATATATCGGTGTAAGTTGCGACCCTGAAGGCTCACTTAATGGAGACTTACAGTTATTGTTGCGCAAGGTAGAGAATGAAGAGCCGCTATATAAACAGCCCTAAATTCCCAAAGAGACCGCAGTCCCAAGAGATAATAAATTCACTTTTCAGTTATGCCACAGCATAATACTGAAAACAATCTCACTCTAGATTTTAGCTAGGCTACTATGGTGTAACAATAAGACTCAAGTCTATGACATCTAGGAAAAACAAACTGAAAAGCACAGTATCTTTTTGGGTTGTAATCCCAAAAGACAGCGGACAGAGCCTAACCGAAGAGACTGCTGTAACCGTACAGAAGGCTACTATGGCATCCACAATGACATAATTGTCTTGACGCCAAGACATATCTCAGCCTATCTATGCACTATCCATCCAGATTCAGGGCGAGAAACAGGTGACAATAAAAGACTGGAGAATAATTTCGACAACGTCTGATGCTTTTCTTCAATAGGAAAGCTTATACCTCCAGAAGGAAAGCCTCTCTTGGAAGATTTGTCTAACAAGTATTCTTGTAAGTGGAGCTGCTCAGGTTGATAGCTGCAGGCCTGCCGAGACTACATTCCCATCTACTAATCTTCCACTATTTATCCACTTTTGCGAGGTTTGTAACCTACCGCCAAGTGGCAAGCAACCGAAATCTATTCTCGACGACCTCAATTGATCCCTTCAATAAGAGAGCCTTTACCTCCACTAGGAACGACTCTCTTTGAAAGGAACTTCTGTGATTAACGTCCAGTTTCTCGTGAAGCTGATAATCCTCCGTCAACTGGCAAGCAATAGAGGTCATGTCCATCACCTGTACGACTTACAATGCTTACGGGAGGAGAAACCACGTCCTCCCCACGAAGAAGCTTGTCTTGTCGGCCTCAATTGTTCCCTTCAATAAGAGAGCCTTTACCTCCACTAGAAGCGACTCTCTTTGAAAGGAACTTCTGTGATTAACGTCCAGTTTCTCGTGAAGTTGATAATCCTCTGCAAACTGGCAAGCAATAGAGAGCATGTCCGTCACCTGTATGACTTACAATGCTTACAGGAGGAGAAACTATGTCCTCACCATGAAGAAGGTCGCCTCGTCGACCTCAATTGTTCCCTTCAATAAGAGAGCCTTAAATTGTTTCCTTCAATAAGAGAGCCTTTACCTCCACTAGGAGCGACTCTCTTTGAAAGGAACTTCTGTGATTAACGTCCAGTTTCTTGTGAAGCTGATAATCCTCCAACTGGCAAGCAATAGAAATCATGTCCATCACCTGTACGACTTATAATGCTTACGGGAGGAGAAACCACGTCCTCCCCATGAAGAACCTTGTCTTGTCGACCTCAATTGTTCCCTTCAATAAGAGGGCTTTTACCTCCACTAGAAGCGACTCTCTTTGAAAGGAACTTCTGTGATTAACGTCCAGTTTCTCGTGAAGTTGATAATCCTCTGCAAACTGGCAAGCAATAGAGAGCATGTCCGCCACCTGTACGACTTACAATGCTTACAGGAAGAGAAACTATGTTTTCCCCGTGAAGAAGCTCGCTTCGTCGACCTCAATTGTTCCCTTCAATAAGAGAGCCTTAAATTGTTCCCTTCAATTAGAGAGCCTTTACCTCCACTAGAAGCGACTCTCTTTGAATGGAACTTCCGTGATTAACGCCCAGTTTCTCGTCAAGATGATAACCTGCCGCTAATCGTCGGCCTAGGGGGTGGGGGGTCCGATCCATAGCCTTGATCAAACCTATACCCCTTTCTCGAGTCGCTATAATGACGACTTACAGAATAAATATAAGAGGGTTATTGTATCCTTGCGAGACATTCTCATGATGCTTACCCAGAAGCAGAACGGCCTCGCTTACCCCGGTCTGCTGAAGTGTGTTGATGAGACAGCAACTTCAATAGCAGAGCACTGAAGCTTCTGGTAGCCTGCACATATATCAATGCAAGCTTGTCGTCAAATAGTATATTTCCGGTATCCGGAGCGACTCAGAGAGCGCTTTTCACCTTGTCATCTATAAGTGATGACGACGCAAGGGCAGTATCACATCTTACCAACTCCAAATTCACTGTCCGTGTGGAGTTGTACCTGGCATACATGACTGCCCTGGAAAGAACTCTTAGCGAGGAACCACGTCCTCATATTTCTTTCCATTGAGACGTTGCGCCATAGCTCTGGTAAGGTGATCTGCTTAGGACATTGCACCCAGATTTGCTCTATTCAATGAAATAGCACATTCCATTATTTCCAAGCATATATTAAATGATGCAGGTAGGGACATATTTTCATCCCCGGCCTGCTCATGTAAACGCAGACTTATTCAGATGGAACAATATTCTTAAGAGCTTGAGACTTTTCATAGTCTTAAAGTGCCCTTCTGTGAGAGACGGAGACTCACACTACGTATCCCTCTCACCATCCAAAAGTTCCATCCGCATATATGGTCACCTCCATCCGACTAAACTGATGACTGAACCAATGCAGCCCCGACAGACAGCTCACCATCGGAGTCTGTTAAATGGTAGTACTAGTTTCAAATGACTAGCTATCAACCCAAACTTGAGAAGTCAGATAGCTAGCCTGTGGTCAACGCGCTTCATTAATGAAGCAAGGGAAGATGCCATAGCTCCCACAGAATCCAGCTGCAGTGTGGAAGAAGTGTCCCGAACCACAAGCGTGAATGGGCGTCCCAACTCACTAAAGTTTCTCTCACCAAAAACAGTTGACCCCGACTGCTGACGGAAAGGAGAAGGTTCTCCAGCATGCAGTCTGCTCCAGGCCTCGCCAAGTGTTCCGTTTTAGGCATCTATCCCTTATCGTGCATATCCATGGAAGAAGAGGAAGCTGTAACCACAGCCAACCCCAGCTGAAGTGCGGAAGCATCCGACACGTCACATAGGATGGATGCTCCTCCTCACTGAAGTTTCTAACAACACAAAACAGTTGTCCCCGACTGTTAACGGGACAAAAAATGGTCTGCACTCTCGATCTGTCTCCAGATCTTGTAAAGTATCCCACTTAGAAACTTCTAGGCTTAATCCTCTTTCGTGCGCTTCCATGTAAGTAGACGAAGCCATAACTGCCGCCGGCCACAGCTGCAGTATGGAAGGAATGTTTCGATGTGTGTTCCGACTCAATAAGGTTTCTCACTATGGACATAGTCAGCCTCGACTGTTAACAGGATGGAGAGGGTTCTCCAAACGGAGATCTGACCCCAGATCTAGCCAAGCGTCCCATAGAGAAATACTGCAGTCCGCGGGAGGCTGCTCTTGCATTAGCTAGGATGCTGCTAATAGCT
Source organism: Pictodentalium vernedei (assembly GCA_031216915.1). Lineage (NCBI taxonomy): Eukaryota > Metazoa > Mollusca > Scaphopoda > Dentaliida > Dentaliidae > Pictodentalium > Pictodentalium vernedei. The sequence continues at coordinate 174,037,607 of CM062288.1, read as the reverse complement.
GCGCAACTGCGACAGCAAGTCATTCCCGAGGCTTGAGGAGAAGTGGTCTTCTGTTTTTCCAATCGCATGCTGCTCCTGGGACGAAGATCCAGAGAAAGATCTCTTCTCCGAGCATCCCGTTGATCGATGCTTCGGATCGCTAGCTATCAGATGGTCTGACTTCAAGGGCGAAGAAAGGCTCCATCTTCACGCAGCTGACTGGTTATCTGAAGTCGGGTAGCTAGCCTGCGGTCGAGTGTGCTTTAATAGCATAGCGGAGGAAGCCGTGACTGAAGCCGACCGAGACTGCAGATAAGACGGAGTGTCCCAAGCAGTGGGCGGACATATGCTGCGTCTCATGCAAGTTTCCAACCAGAGAACTTCATTTCGGCTTGTGAAACGAAGTGGAGGAAGCCATGACTGAAGTCGACCTCGGCTGCAGACTAGACGGAGCTCCCGAGCAGTGGGCAGGCGTAAGCTCTGGCTTGTGCAAGTTTCTCATAACAACATTTGGCTCCAAATGTTGTTAGGTTAGAGAGGGCCCTCTCCCGCTCACGGTCTATTAGACCTCGCCGAGTACAAGAAACTTGCTGACTTCCTCCCTATTTCCATCATCGCTGGGTGAGCTTATTTATATTTAAGTGCTCGCTCTACACACATCTACTCATCTACACTTCCTTTGACTGCGACAGACTTACCAGGTGTCACAGCTCCCACAGCTAGCTGCTTGCAAGAGATTAAGAACACTAACTAGAGGCCTTATCCCTTGCATATCATGAGCACTGCAGCTAGCTCTATTTGCTCAACGGAGAGAGATGACGGTAGCACACTTGGGTGGGTGTCACAATATCATCACCATATTCATGTTCCTCTGAAATAGAAACTAAAATGAAAGTGTCAATGACACTGTAGCTCAACTTGTCAAGACAAAGACATGTACATGTATAGTATGTGACACAGCAATGACAAACATCTAGGTAATGACCTGATAACAAAGGTACATATAAAGTATTGTAACGGTCTGTACATAAATACTGAGCGTTGCCTGTAACAAATGTATAGGTAAAGTACTGTAAAGGTGGGTGACAGTCAGATGCTAAACTAGAAAAAAAATCTTTGATTCCAAGAGTGGGTCTGAATGAACCTCAAAATATTTGTTCTCATAGCACAGGGATAACAAAGGCACCCCAAAACACACTCGTTCCTGTCCCAAGGTGAAAACAAAGGTACCCAAGAAGTTTTGTGAAGATCAGTTCATAAATACGAGCTGTATAGAACTTGTGACAAAAAACTGATTGAACCTAATTTCGGTACAAAATGGCCACTGGCAGCCATCTTGAATTTTGGACCGTACCCAGAAACACTCATTCTCATCCCAAGGTGATAACAAAGGTACCCAAGAAGTTTTGTGAAGATCGGTTCATAAATACAGCCTCTACCCTGAGCCGTATTGACATGTGTGCTTACATTGTGTAAGTAGCACTGAATAAATCAAAGTTCATCTAATTTGCAAAATTTCTGCACGAAAAAAACAAAAACTTACAATATGTGATGTATTGCATGTTACTAAACATTCATACAAAAATTTATTCAAATCAGAACTTTCATACAGAAGTTCTGTACAAAAGACTGATTGCATTAATTTGGGTACAAAATGGCTGCTGGTGGCCATCTTGAATTTTGGACCACACCCAAAAACACTTGCTCTCATCCCACAGTGATAACAAAGGTACCCAAGAAGTTTCGTAAAGATTGGTTCATAAATATGGCCTCTAGTCTGAGCTGTATAGAAGTTGTTACAAAAAACTGATTAGACCTAATTTCGGTACAAAATGGCCACTGGCAGCCATCTTGAATTTTAGACCGCACCCACAAACACTCATTCTCGTCCCAAGGTGATAACAAAGGTACCCAAGACATTTTGTGAAGATCAGTTCATAAATACAGCCTCTAGCCCGAGCCGTATTGACATGTGTACTTACTGTGTGTAAGTCGCACTGAAAAAATCAAAGTTCATCTAATTTGCATAATTTCTGCATGAGAAAAAAACCTATATTATATGTGATGTATCCCATGGTACTAAACATTCACACAAAGAATTATTCAAATCAGCGCTTTCATATGGAAGTTCTGTGCAAAAATCTGATTGCACCTAATTTTGTACAAAATGGCTGCCATCGGCCATCTTGAATTTCGGACCGGACCCAAAAACACTCGTTCTCGTCCCACGGTGATACCAAAGGTACCCAAGAAGTTTCATAAAGATCGGTTCATAAATACAACCTCTAGCCCGAGCCGTATTGGCATTTGCACTAACAGTGCTGAAAGTAACACCAAAAACATCAAAATTAGTCTAATTTGCACAATTTACGCACGAGAAAAAAACCCGTATTATATGTGATGTATCCCATGGTACTAAACATTCATACAAAAAATTATTCAAATCAGAGCTTTCATATGGAAGTTCTGTACAAAAAACAGATTTCTGCATCGTCGGTACAAAATGGCGACTGGCAGCCATCTTGAATTTCGGACCGCACCCAAAAACACTCGTTCTCGTTCCACGGTCATAACAAAGGTACCCAAGAAGTTTCGTAAAGATCGGTTCATAAATACGGCCTCTAGCCCGAGCCGTATCCAATTGTTGACGGACGGACAGACGGCCAGACGGACAACGGGCCATGACAAAAGCTCAAATTTGGCTTCGCCAAAGTTGAGCTAAAAATGAATTATAATGTGGTGAGAGGCCTGGCCTCAGAACCTCACAGGTAACAACATACCATATCTCCAACATTAGTCATCCCAGTGAACACAAGAATGACAAGAGTCCACAGGAGTGCATTGACTAAAGTCGATATCAGTCCTCCAAATTCCACAACAAAATATATAATTAAGATACATAAATAACAGCAATCAAATTTAAATTCAAAATATTATTTGAAAATTTTTTTTTTGGAAAAAACGCATAAGTTACGAAAGGGACCATTAAGAGCCCAAGGGCATCCCGATAGAGCCTAAGTGAGGACAAAATCCAAATTTATTGAGCTACACTACCGGAATAATAATCCATGTATCCTACAGTAATAGAATATAAAATACTACCTATATATGAGGACATTGTCAAAGTAAACAACGTCAGTGAAAAAAACGAAAACAAGACATCAGGCACACAAAAAAAGGCCCAAAGTCAGAAACCAATTTAAATGCTACCAGATGCAAAGCTAGATCTTCATACGAAGAAAAAACGATACATCAGATAGATGATGCAAGACTAAACGACCTAACACCCCTAGGGTGAGGACGTAACCATGGGGAAAGACAGAATAAATATTCTGTAATACATGTTAAACTCCCAAGAAATTTAATAAAAACTTTCAATAAAAAATAGCAAAAAAGCTTAAGAGTTTAACAGGAAGGGTTCATGGAAGGAATACTTAACAAACAGTGAAATAATCATTATCAAAAATGATGACGTCAGGCGTATGTCCCGAAATTGGTAAACATAAAATAATTTTATAATTATTATAAAGTTACAGCCATGCACATCAAAAACCACTGTTGAACACTTCAACATCCAATAACAGCCTTGGATCCACCAATTCTTGCATTGGTTTGTATCTGGCATCCTCAAAAATAGGCCGATGAAATCGTCAGATGTGTACCCATACGTGCAACTAATAGAAAGCTGTATGACGGAGGGCCACCATGGTAGGTACATATAGAAATGGATTGGAGGAGCGTCTAATTTGATGGATAAAGGGTTAATATCTCCGGATCAAATTATCAGATTTACATAAAAAAACTATACAGCACAGCACATCAGTAACCTGAATAAATATATAAAGTAACATGACAATCGGATTGATATTTTTTGAGTTTATCTCATGTCAAAGGGATTGGAGGAATTTTCAATTTGAAGGATAAAGGGTTAATATCTCAGAATCAAAATAACAGATTTACACCAAAAACTATACAGCTCGGTACATCAGTAACCTGAACACAAATATAAAGTAACTTGACAATCCAAGCAATATTATTCAAGTTATCGAATGCCAAAGGGATTGGAGGAATTTTCAATTTGAAGGATAAAGGGTTAATATCTCAGAATCAAAATAACAGATTTACACCAAAAACTATACAGCTCGGTACATCAGTAACCTGAACACAAATATAAAGTAACTTGACAATCCAAGCAATATTATTCAAGTTATCGAATGCCAAAGGGATTGGAGGAATTTTCAATTTGAAGAATAAAGGGTTAATATCTCAGGATTAAATTATCAGATTTACACCAAAAACTATACAGCTCGGCATATCAGTAACCTGAACACAAATATAAAGTAACTTGACAATCCAAGCAATATTTTTCAAGTTTTCGAATGCCAAAGGGATTGGAGGAATTTTCAATTTGAAGGATAAAGGGTTAATATCTCAGGATCAAAATAACAGATTTACACCAAAAACTATACAGCTCGGCACATCAGTAACCTGAACACAAATATAAAGTAACTTGACAATCCATGCAATATTTTTCAAGTTATCAAATGCCAAAGGGATTGGAGGAATTTTCAATTTTTAGGATAAAGGGTTAATATCTCGGGATCAAATTATCAGATTTACACCAAAAACTATACAGATCGGCAAATCAATAACCTGAAAACAAATATAAAGTACCTAGACAATCCAAGCAATATTTTTCAAGTTATCGAATGCCAAAGGGATTGGAGGAATTTTCAATTTGAAGGATAAAGGGTTAATATCTCAGGATCAAATTATCAGATTTACACCAAAAACTATACAGCTCGGCACATCAATAACCTGAACACAAATATAAAGTAACTTGAAAATCCAAGCAATATTTTTCAAGTTATCGAATGACAAAGAAATGGATACGGACGCCGAACGGACAGACGGACAGACAAAGGATGGACGAACGACGGATGGCCACCCCGGATGCCGGCATTATGTGTACCATACATAGTATGGGTACACATAAAAAGGAGATTTTAAAGCACAGATGTCAGTTCATTGTTGCTGACTTTAGGGCCAAACAAAGAATGATGTTGGCGCCAATTCCGGTCACTTCCTGATGGCTGTGCATGCGTGGAGAGTATAAGTATGGAGGGCCAGATAGGACTTTTAATTTTTGGTTTTGCAAGCAAATTTGGGGGATTGGGCGGGTTCAAAATTTGTGTTTGGCCCTTGATAACTTTGAGGTTGCACCAGCTAGTCTGGGCCATTGGTTTATAGTATGAAAATACGTAATTTCCTAGAATTTTAGGAGTAATTTAGCAATTCTTTAAATTCCAGATTTGAGTTATATGACAAAACTAATGACAATGCCACTGCAAATGTCATTGCTAAGTAGTCTAGCAGCCGTGTTTTAGGATTGCAAATAGCAGCCACAATAATTTTTGACTTGTTCTAAGTACATGCACTACATTTCGACAAAAATGATTATCCAACACCGCATAAAAAATATACTGTGAAGTCATAAATCAGGGAATAACCTATTTACCGTTCATCTGAATATAATAAAGAGGACCGATTACAGTACAGCCATCGTGGACAGGCCAAAATCTATGGTTGGGCATTTTCCCACGCATATAATTCAGAGATGATTCACTATGACACTTTGTGAAATTTCAACCAATGAAGCATCAGGATAATCCCGGTGCTTCATTGGTGGCAATTTTGCTATGTGTCATATTAGTAGACATCATCGATAAATTATATGCATGGAGAAAATGACAACCTGTGGATTTTAACCCGTCCATGATGGCCCTACTGTATGACAGCAAGCACAGGGCACATCAGCCGTCTTAGGGAGTTTGAGCATTGAAAAGAGGGTCTTCCCACAGGAACATTTTAAAACAGAGCTATCAAATAAGGTGACAAGACACAACTCTTTGGCGAGCTGTTTGTAGTTCCAGACGAACAACTTTTCGGTCATCTGTTTTTTCATTTAGATAACCACCAGAGGAACGATAAAATCATGCCCCGAGGAATGATAAAATCGTTCGTCTCAAATTTTATGGCCTGTAAATGATATATATAAATCAATATTTTGTGGGGTTACCTAAAATTAGTTTAAAAATCAATTCATATGACAATGAAATTTTTGAATTCATAATTCCTTTATTTATTACTAAATTTAAACCCACTCACGTATTGGCTTTGATGAACATTTCACCAAGTGACAGGAAATATTCTTGGCTTCACCACTTTCACATCACACAGCTCATAAATATAAACAATCAAAGGTTTCAGTTCTTAAAAGTACAGGAAATTCTGTGCAAAATTGTGTCACTAGCACAATTTGGTGGTGCTATTGGTACAGCAAAGCTGGATATCCAATAACTCAATAGAATGGAATGTTGGCATCATAGACTGTAGTTTGTCTGAACATATGATCATTATGGATAATTCACCCACTGAAGTCAATTCACTGCTTGCTTTGATATTTTGGGTGAAAAGTTAAAACATTTATAGTAATTTATATATTTTTTATACTTACCAATGACCCAGACATAGCTGGTGCTAATTCTCAAAAATCTAGGGCCAAACACAAATTTTGCCCCCCAATCCCCAAAATTTGCATCTAAAACCGAAAAAATCATGTCCTAAATGGTCCTCCATACTTTACCTCCACTGCACATACGCAGTGTCAAGGAGGTCTCAAAATTGGCGCCAATTATCATTCTTACAAGCAGTGGCTGGTCAGCGCTATGTACTCAGCGGGGAGGTATGAGTTCCCAACTCCTGGGAGGGCCATCCCCGTCTGGGTCATTGGTAAGTATAAAAAATATATAAATTACTATAAATTTTTTAACATTTTTATACTGTACCAATGACCCAGACATAGCTGAATAGTAAAAAGGCTGGAGGGCCTAGGACATAGAGGAAAATGCAATAAGCTCAACTATATATAAAAGAGTCATCCCCTCGAGGAGAAAAGGAGTATTAGGCTTTACATGTATCTTTCTTATTTTATGATAAATTAGAAAGACACAACACCCTCCATAATTGAGAACAATAAATTCATGTTCTCTATTAAAATCCAGTATAACCCTTTATACTAATTATTTTTAAAGTAAGCCAATAAATAAAGTCAGTCCAGAGAATTGAGACTCTTTATACTCTTTAAAAGTATCCGAGGATTGTATATTAACGCCCGTTTGACAAGTGACATATACAAATGCTTCACACCGAGCTACACTTTAAAAATATGACATGAATGAATTTTAAACATTCACTTTACACTTTAAAACCATCCCGGTAACGACTCAGAATTACTGACTCCGGAGGAGGTATCCCCTTGCTTTTCACTATAAAGCAGGTGACCTAAGGGAACACCCTCCCCTCCCCCCTTCCCCTTGCCCTGGGTCAAATAGCCCAGAGCGAAGAGGGCAGCAGGACGGAGTCACTGCCGGAACAGAAAGCCTGCATAACTATAGTTGCAACTGTTTAGTGGACGACATTCTGAGCAACAGATAACGGACCTACACAATGCAGGTCTCCAGAAATGGACTCAATATTTCTGAGATAAAAATTCGTGAATGTGGATGGCTGAGACCAATATGCAGCCTTCATTAAATCTGTAATAGCAACACTATTTGCGTAAGCCCAAGATGTAGAAAGAGCTCTTACTTCATGAGCTGAAATCTTAAGCACAGACTGCTGAGTTGAAGATAGATTATCATAAGCAGTACGGATAGTTAATTGAAACCATCTAGCAATAGAATGGACCGTAATATCCTTTCTATTAGGCATCAGAGACAGAAAGAAGCGTTTTCGTCCCTTTCTGATAAACTGAGATCTTCGTTTATAAATACGTAAAGCTCTAACTGGACAGAGTAAAGGCCTATGCCCGACTGAAGACGCAAGGGCCTTAATAACAATAAGTTCCGGATATTTGTTAGGAGCCTGATTCTTAGCCAAAAATCCAACATTAGTAGTAAAGGTAATAGTGTTCCCGACACTACGATAGTGAGAATCGTCCACAGATAGTGCATGAAGCTCATTGACTCTTCTAGCAGAAGACAAAGCTAAGAGAAATGCTGTCTTATAAGACAAGAATTTGAAATCTACTGTCTCAAGAGGCTCAAATAGCTTTTCTTTTAGTTTAAGAAGAACCCAAGCTAAATTCCATTTAGGAATGAATCTAAGGGTTCTAGGTCTATTTAACGAGAAGTTTTTAACTAATTTAGATAAAGAGACATTAGATCCAATTTGTAAACTATCATGGTGTGCATAGGTATCAGATAACATAGACCTATAACCTTTAATAGTAACAGGCTGCAGTTTGATCTCGTCAAACAAGTATACTAGAAAGTTTGCAATGTCTGGAATGGAGGGATCAAAAATATCAACAGAATGATCCCTACACCAACGACAAAAGACCTTCCACTTAGCCACATAGTTTAGCAAAGAGGAGGTCCTCCTACAGTTAGAAATTGCGTCCACTGCTCGTCCTGTAAAATGCTTGCCGTGCAAGAAGGACCGCACAACGGAAATACGTGAAGCTTGAGACCTTGCGGGTTGTGATGTAGTTGACGCGATTTCCCCTGCGAAAGAAGATCCTCTCGTGGAGGAAGTTTCCGCGGTAAGTCCCACAGCAGACACCTGAGTAGATTTATCCACGGTCTCTGTGGATACAGAGATGCTACCAACAGAATTTTGCATTGAGATTGTTTTATCTTTAGCAATATCTGCTGAATCAACGGCGCTGGAGGATACGCATATCCTATCATTCCGTCCCACGAGATCGATAGAGCGTCTACTGAATATGCTCGGGGATCCGGACGTGGAGACACATACGTCTGCAACTGATTGTTGAGACCCGGAATATGACGGACCGAAAGTAGAACTTGGTGTTCTAGAACAAACAGAAGGATTCTTTCCGTTAAATTGAATAACGGAACGGAATGAGTGCCTCCGTGGTTCCGAATATACGCTACTACTGTCGTATTGTCGGACAGGATTTGGACATGTGCTTTCTGAATAATGTTCATCCAATGACGTAGTGCAAGCCAAATTGATGTCATTTCCTTGATGTTTATGTGCTTGAATAGAAACTGCAGATCCCAAAGACGCCGGCACTTCGAATCCGTTGGGATCAATGTTGCACCCCAACCTGTTTGACTGGCATCCGTCATAATCGTAAAACTCGGATCTGGCAACTGCAGTGGGACTCCCTGAGTCAACCACTTAATGTTTGCCCAAGTCTGAATCTCTTGTTTCACTTGATTTGACAAGAGAACATCTATATCGAGCGAATGAATCTTTACACTCCAATTGTGAGTCAAGAAAATTTGGAGAGGACGAGTGCGTAACCGCCCCATCGGAATGAGATCCGCAGCGGCTCCGCACAGACCTATCAGTCTCATGAACTCTCTTGCTGTGACTTTGAGTGAAGACAATAGCGAGCGTAACAACTGATTAATTTCGCTCTGGTTAATGGCAGACGAACAAGATTGTTGTGCGTCTCGAAGCTCATTCCCAGATGAGTGAATGACTTGGACGGCACCAGATCCGACTTCTCCTCGTTTATTATAAAACTGAGACGTCGGAGTAATAGAAGCAGATTCTGCACATCGTTCTGAAGCGTTAACTCGTTGCCGTACCTCTGAAGAATGTCGTCCAGGTAGGCTGACGTTACCGCAGACGAATGAGCTCGGAAATATATCATTACCGAGTTCATTATTCGAGTGAAAGCCCAGGGTGCTAGGTTCAAACCGAAGCACATCGCTCGGAACTGATATACAACTCCTAGGACTGCGAAGCGTAGATACTTTCTGAATGTCGGATGTACCATCCTTGAGATCTAGGCTTGTAGCATAGTTGTTCACCCGAATACTCGCTCTGACTGATCGAATTGTCTCCATATAGAACTTCGGAGCGACGATCAGCTTGTTTTCCCAGCTCAGATCTATGACTGGACGGAACGAGCCATCTGGTTTCGGAACCAGAAACAGATGGCTGTAGAAACCCGGTGATTCCTGGTCTTCTACGACCTCTACCGCGTTCTTCTTCAGAAGAGACTGCACTTCTGATAAAAGAGTGTCTCTTTTCTGCGGATTTGACAGAAGCTGAGTCCATTTTGGACTTCGAGTTAATGGAGGCTTTCGTTTGAAGGATATTCTTAGGCCTTCCGAAATTACCCCTCGAACCCAGGGGTCGTCCGTAATTGATGCCCAATCGTTTATAAAACTCGATAATCTTCCGCCTACCGGAACACGATAGAGGTTCAAACCATCACCTCCTGGACCTGCGAGGCTTGCGGAAGGAGAAACTACGTCCTCCGCGACCCGCACCTCGCCCCGTCGACCTAGGGACGTCTGACCGGTAATCTCGGCCAGAAGAACGTCCCCCACGAGAGTTGCTGCCTTGACGGTCTCTAGAATAAGAGCTAGAGGACGCATAGGAACCTCTATAGGAACTTCTCTTGGGCGTACTTGTCCCAGAAGTGCCTGTCTTACTCTTTTCTGCTGTATCCGGCTTTTTGGAAGCAGATTTGAAAAGCAGAGAATCTGAAGCTTTCTTAGTTATCTTATCATAGATTGCTGAATGCTTGCCGTCGAAGAGAAGCTCTCCGGAGACCGAAGCGACTCTGAGAGAGTTCTTCACCTTACCATCCATGCACGTGGATGTAGCTAGGGCTGCGTCATGTCTAACCAACTCCAGGTTTGCCACTGAACGGGCGGAGTTATACGTGGAATAAGCTACTGCCCTTGAAAGAAGTCTTAATGAGGATTATATATCCTGGAATTCTTTCCCTTGAAGACGTAATGATAACGCCTTAGTAAGGTGATCTGCGTATGATAAAGCGTCTAAGTTAACTCTGTTAGACATTATTGTCGTTTCCAACGTTGTGGTTGGAATTGACATAGACGACGGTATAGACAATTTCAAGTCTTCAGCCTCGTCGTCTAGACGCAGAGGAACTCTCGGTATGCCCTGTCCTGCCTTTTCGAATTTATTCCTTGAATTGATGAAAGGCAGATTTAGGGCATTTGCGGATAAGAAACCAGACTTGCCCGTTTTGGTAGCAAGCTTATAAATAGCGTCGTTCAATAATTCGAATGTTCTTGTGACCTTATTGGACTGTGTCGGAAACTCAGGGACGATGTCCCTGAACCGATCAAAAAATTCTGTGTCCAATGACGCTATCAGTCTCTTATCCGGCATAGCTGCATTCTGGTCCGACGGAACAACCTCTGGAAGATAATGCCGGATAAAATCTACGGCAGCTTTATGTTGTTCCGAAAGGGAAAGCTCCAAATCCTCCGAATCCCTTTCGCCATCCTGTCAGACCCTATAAAGTTCTCGGTTGTCCGTACCCGATGCTTCGGCGGAGCGTACCGACCCAGCGTCGTCGGATAATTCCTGATCCGACAGAGGTTCTGTCGTTTGCTGGGATGCTGTGTTAAGTTGTGCTATTTGGGATAGCACGTCCGTCACTGAGGCCTGTGGAGTAGCGGTCTTACGTTGCTTTGCCGCTGGAAGCTCTGTGTACGTTGACTCCTGCATACTTCTTTTATGCGAACATCCGGAGTCTACAGGCCTCGTGTCCCTGGCTACCAGATGGCGTGACCTGGTCGCCGTGGAATCCCTGATCGGCGAAGCTGGCTGGATATCCGTGGTCACGTAGCCAAGGTGCGGTCGTGTGCGCTGCCGTGAGGATGAGGAAGCCTTATCGACAGTCTCTCCAGACTGTCTACATAACGGAGCGTCCTGAGCGGAGGACGTATGCTCCGAATGCGAAACGTTTTGTACCACAACATCTGGTCCCAGATGTTGTTGTACGAGAGAGGGACCTCTCTCGCTCGCAGCCTGGATGTACCTGGACGAGCTAGGAACAGGACTAATAGGCTTCCTCCGTTCTCTCCTCTGATCCGTCGTCACTGGGTGTGCACTTTGTCTTATTATAGTGCTCGCATCACCCAAATCTCCTTCCTGGACCGCAACGGACAAACCTGGCTGCCGAGCCATTCGATGAATGGTCGCTACACCAGATGAGCTAGCGGACGCCAATGCCGTCGATCTTACTAGGGCCCTCTTAGGCAATTGACGTATTTCCATGAGCACTTTTGCCGCTAGCTCTTCATTTAACTGGGACGACGGAGGCACACTTTTGGAAGACATCACGGAAACATCACCCTGTTCTTGTTCCTCTGAAATAGAGATTGATAAACTAGAGTGACCCTGCGGAGAAAGGACCGGCATGGCCTTTTCCCCTCTAACAACATACCGTGACACACGTTTCCAATGTTTGTCATCCCAATTGACACATACTGAACAGGAGTTAGTGCGAGTACACTGACTGCAATTAATACAATGATTATGAAAGTCAGAGGAAGATTTCCTCTTATTACAATTTGAACAATATCCTTTCATTGTGAAAAGAACACAAAAAGTCCTAGTACTCGCACCAACCCCTGAAAACAAAGATACATAATAACATGATCCATTAACATAGAAAAAATAATTGAAATCAAAAAATTTTTTTGAAAAAATATTTTTTCAGAAAAGCCCAAGTTTCTGAAAGTAACGTTGAGCCCCAATGGATCCCAAAAAGCCTAAGTGTGGACAAAATTTTTTAAAATATTACAAAAAAATTAATGCAACACTTACGTATAATAATAATGTATCTTGTTATGATTAAGCTAATACAAAGACAAGAAAATCCCTCTCAACAGAAACCGTTGTCAATGTAAACAAGAAGTGTATAAATACCAGAAACATGACTCCAGGCACTGATAAACATGGCCCGAAATCAGTTACCAATAACACACTATCTGATGCAAAACAGAGACTTCCAGGGAAGAAACTGCAGAACATCAGCTGGTAGATGCAGAACACTACGCCTAAACACCCATGGGTGAGGACGTAAACATGGGGAAAAGAACAGAATTCATTCTGTTACCCAGCTAAAACTCCCAAGAAATTTTAGTAATAATATTACAAAAAAATATGCCAAAAGCATGGGAGAATAGCAAGGGGGGACTTAAAGGAAAGGGAGAGAGGAAACACTGAACAAGCAGTGTAACTTTATAGCAAGAATGACAACAACAGGCCCATGCCTCGAAATTAGGCAACATAACATAATTTCGTAAAAAAAATTTAAGTTACAGCCCTGATTATTTCCTGCCACTCATTTTTTCTCTCCTCCTTCTATTTCCTCTTTAGATCCACCATTTCTCTAATATTTATGTGTCTGGCATCATTTAAACTGAGATTTACAAGCACAAATATCAGTCAGATGTGAACTGATGAAGGGCCAAACAAAGAATGATAATTCGCGCCAATTTCAAGACCTCCTTGACACTGCGCATGCACAGTGGAGGTGAAGTATGGAGGAACATTTAAGACAGGATTTTTTCGGTTTTAGATGCAAATTTTGGGAATTGGGGGGCAAAATTTGTGTTTGGCCCTAGATTTTTGAGAATTAGCACCAGCTATGTCTGGGTCATTGGTACAGTATAAAAATATAATAAATTTTAAGTAATTTGTATATTTTTATACTTACCAATGGCCCAGACTGGCTGGTGCTAACTCAAAAATTAATCCAGGGCCAAACACAAATTTGCCCCCCCCCCCCCCCCCATCCCCAAAATTTGCATGCAAAACCTGAAAAAATCAAGTCCTATCTGGTCCTCCATACTTTTGAGATCTGCGCATGCACAGTATCCAGGAAGGTACCAAAATTGGCGCCAACCATCATTCTTTCTACAGATTGCCTGTTAAATGTTATAAACAGCGGGGAAGTATGAGTGCCCACTCATGGGAGGGCCATACCCATCTGGGTCATTGGTAAGTATAAAAAAATATACAAATTACTTAAAATTTATCACATTTTTATACAACAACCAATGGCCCAGACTAGCTGAATCGTAAAAAGGCAGGAGGGCCTAGGACTTAAAGGAAAATCCAATCTCTCAAAATTTTACTTCAGTAAAGGATAGCTCCTACAGGAGAATAGGAGAATATAGGAATTATATATGTCTTTCTCCTTTACAAGAAAAGAGAAAGGCATAACACCAACAATGTAATTGAGTATTACATAAAAAATAATTCACCATTTAATGCCAGCATAACCCATTATGCTAATTCGGTGAAGGAAAACCAATATATAAAGATTCCCCAGAGAATGAGACTCTTTATACTCATTTAAAAGTGTCTGAGGATTGTATATTAATGCCTGTTTGACATGTGACATATACAAATGCTTCACAGTGAGCTACACTTTAAAAACCGTACATAAATGAGACATAGTTATTGCTTCACACCGAGCTACACATTAAAACCATCTCAGCACCAACTCAGGACTACTGACACCGGAGGAGGTCTTCCCTTGCTTTTCCCTTGTTCTGAGGTAAATATCCTCAGAATGAAGAGAGCAGTGGAACAGCATCAATGCTGCAACAGACTGCCTAAATACCTATAGATGTAACCATAAATGGACGATATTCTGAGCAACAGAAAGAGGACCCAAAGATCTAAGATCACTGGAGATGGACTCTAAATTTTTCAGGTAAAATTTGGTAAATGAAGAGGGCTGTGTCCAGTACGCAGCCTTCATGAGATCAGTAATGGCTATACTGTTAGAATAAGCCTAAGAAGTGGACAGTGCTCTAACCTTGTGCGCTGATATCTTATTAATAAAAACGTTGATCCGAAGATAGATTTTCATAGGAAATGCGTATTGATTACTGAATCCATCTAGCAACTGAATGAACAGGAACATCCTTTCTGTTTGGAATCAATGAAAGAAAGAAATGTTTTCTTCCTTTTCTAATAAAGTTAAAAAATTTATAGTAATTTATATATTTTTTATACTTACCAATGACCCAGACATAGCTGGTGCTAATTCTTAAAATATAGGGCCAAACACAAATTTTGCCCCCCAATCCCCAAAATTTGCATCTAAAACTAAAGAAAACATGTCCTGAAAGGCCCTCCACACTTCGCCCCTACTGCGCATGCGCAGTGTCAAGGACGTTCCGAAATTGGCGCCATTTATCATTCTAATAACCAGTGCCTGGTAAGCGCTATGTACTCAGCGGGGAGGCAAGAGTTCCCAACTCCTGGGAGGGCCATCCCCGTCTGGGTCATTGGTAAGTATAAAAAATATATAAATTACTATAAATTTTTTAACATTTTTATACTGTACCAATGACCCAGACATAGCTGAATAGTAAAAAGGCTGGAGGGCCAAGGACATAGAGCAAAATGGAATACGCTCAATAAAATAAAATAGAGTCATCCCCTGTAGGGAAAAGAAGTAATAGGCCTTACATGTATCTTTCTTATTTATGATAAATTAGAAAGATACAACACCTTCCAAAATTGAGCTTCATACATCCATGTACTCTATTAATATCCAATATAATCCTTATACTAATAATTTTTAAAGTAAGCCAATAATAAAGTAAGTCTAGAGAATAGAGACTCTTATACTCCTAAAAGTGTCTGAGAATTGCATAATCATGTCTGTTGACATATGCAATATTCAAAAGCTATACTTTAAAAACTAAGACTTGAATGAATTTTATAAACTTAAACTTCTCACTAAACAACCATCCCAATAACAGCTCAGAATTACTAACTCCGGAGGAGGTATCCCCTTGTTTTCATAGTAAAACAGGTGACCCAAGGGAACACCCTCCCCCCCCCCCCCCTTTTTCTTGCCCTGGGTCAAATAGCCCAGAGCGAAGAGGGCAGCCGAAAGGAGACACTGCCGAAACAGACAGCCTACCTAGCTATAGTAGCAACTGTTAAGTGAATGACATTCTGAGCAGTAGATAATAGACCTAACAAAAGAGGCCTCAAGAAATTGACTCGATATTTCTAAGATAAAATTCATGAATGTGGATGGCTGAGCGCAATGAGCGGCCTTCAAAAATCTATAATAGCGACACTATTAATGTAAGCCCAAGAAGTAGAAGAACTCTTACTTCATGAGCCGAAATCTTAAGCACAACTGCTAAGTCAAAGATATACTATAAGCAGTACCGATAGTTAATAGAATCCATTAACAATAAAATGGAGCGTAACGTCCTTCTACTAGACATCAAAGACAGAAGAAGCTTACGCCCTTGTAATAAACAGATATCTGTTTATAAATACATAAACTGTACCCGGAAAGAGTAAAGGCCTATGCCCATACGAAGACGGAAGGACCTTAAAATAATAGGTTCCGGATAATAGGAGCCTAACTCTTATGCAACAATCCAACCTAAATAGTAACGGAAGTATTGATTCCGAAACTATGAAAGTGAAAATCATCCATCGATAGTGCATGAAACTCACTGACTCTACAGTAAAAGAGAAACCAACAGAATTACTGTCTAAAAGGTCAGAATTTGAAAACTACTGTTTCCAGAGGCTGAAATGATTACTTAGCTAAATAAGAACCGAAGTTAAAATCCGTATAGGAATTTAATCTAAAGATTCTAAGTCTATTTATCAAAAAGTTACTAACTGACTTAGATAAAGAGACAAAAGACTCAATTGTAAACTATCGTAGAGTGCATAGGTATGAGGTAACATAAACCTATAACCTAAATAATAACAGGCTGCAGTAGATCTTGTGAAACAAGTATACTAAAAAATAGCAATGAGTAGTATGGAGGGATCAACAATACGAACATAATGATCCCTACACCACGACGGAAGAGCCTCCACTTTAGTCGCATAGAATAGCGAAGAAGAGGATCTCCTATAGTAAGAAATCGCGTCCAAAGCTCGTCTAATACAGTGCTTACAATGCAATACGGACCACACAACGGAATACATGAAGGTTGCGACCTTGCTGGTTGTGATAAAGATGACACGATTTACCCAGTGAAAAAAGATCCTCACATAGAGGAAGATTTCACATTAAGACCCACAGTAGACAAGAGAGTAAATTACTCATGATCTCTGTGAAGATAGAGATGCTATCAACAGAAATGTATTGTGGTTGTTTATCTTAGCAATACCTGCTAAAACAACAGCGCCGGAGGATACGCGTATCCTATCATTCCGTCCTATAGATCAATAGAGCGTTAACACTATAAGCTCAGAGATCTGGACAAGCCAACACATACGTCTGCAATTGATTAGCAAGCTGTGTCATAAATAAATCATCATTGGGCGCTCCCATAGATAGCAAATCTGATTGAATACTTGTTTGTTGAGAGTCCATTCTGACAGCAACAAGCGACCCGTAAGAGAACGGGAGTCCGATAAAACAATCAGACGACCCGGAATATGACGGACCAAAACTGAACTTGGTGTACTATAACCAACAGACGGATTCTTTCCATTAAATTGAATAACGGAAACGAAAGAGTGCCTCCCTGGTTCCGGAGATACGCCACTACTGTCGAATTAAAGGACAGGAATTTGGGCATGCGTTCTGAATAATGTTCATGCAATGACATAAAGCAAGCCTAAAAAACATTATTCCGCGGAAGTTAAACTGATAGCTAAAAGACTGCGGAACCCAAAGACCCTGGCACTTCGAATCCGTAGGGATCAGTATATATCCCAATCTGTTTGACTGGCAACCGTGATAACAGCCACACTCGGGTCCGGCAACTGCGGCGGCACTCTCTGAGTCAACCACCGAATGTTTGCCCCAGTCTGAATCTCTTGTAACACTAGATAGACAAGAGAACGTATAAATCGAGCAATTCATGGATTGCCGGAAAGTTGCCGTCGAAGAGAAGCTCCTCCGAGAACGAAGCGACTCTGAGAGAGTTCTTAACCTTACTATCCACGCGTGTGGATGTAGCTAGGGCTGCGTCACGTCTAACCAACTCCAATCAGCCACTGAAGGGCGGAGTTATACGTGAACAAACTACTGCCCTCAAAAGAAATTACATTGAGAATAATATCCCGTAAATCTTTTCTTGAAGACGTAATGATAACGCCTCAGAAAGGCGGATTACGTATAATAAAGCGTCTAAGTTAAGTCTACTATACATAATGTCGTTCCCAACATTGAAATTGGAAAAGACATAAACGGCGAAAAAGAATATATGCAGTCTTTAATCACACCGTCTAGACGCATATGAACTCTCGGTATGCCCTGCTCTGCCAAAATAAACTATTTGTAAAAATGATAAAATGGCAGAAATGAGCAACGCGGACAAGAAACTAAACTATCATGCTTAGTAGCAGGCTTGTATATATATATATATAGCGTCGAAAAATAAAACACATGTTGTAATGACAATATTGGACTGCGTCGGTAAGTCAGGGACAATGTTCCTGTACCGATCGAAAAATCCGAGTCCAATGACGCTATAAGTCTCTTATCCAAGATCGCAGCAATGAAGTCCGAAATAATAATCACTGGAAGAAATGCCAGAAGATATGAAAGGCATCTTCCGATACTAGTAAAGGGAAAACTCGAAATCTTTCGAATCCCTTTCGCCATCCTGTCGGACCCTATAAAGCGTTGGTTGTCCGTAGCTGATGCAACTGCGGACCGCACCGACCCAGCGCCGTCGGATAATTCCTGATTCGACCGAGAAACTGACAATTGCTGGGATGCTGCGAAACAACTGTGCTAACTCGGATAGCACGTCCGTCACTGAGGCCTGAGGAGAAGCGGTCTTACGATGCATTGCCGCTGGAAGCTCCGTGATCGTTACCCCGTGCATACTTACAATATGCGAGCGAACGGAGTGTATAGGCCTCGTGTCCCTTGGCTACCGGATGGCGCGACCTATTCGCCGTGGAATCACTGAATGCCGAAACTGATCGGATACTCGAGGTCACGTAGCCAATGTGCGGTCGTGTGCCCTGCTGTGAGGATGAGGAAGCATTAAAGACAGTCTCTCGGACTGTCAATATAACGGAGCGTCCCGAGCAACGGACATATGCTCCGAATGTAAAATATCTGAACCACAACATGCGGTCCCCTATGTTGTTGGGCGAGAGAGGAACCTCTCTCGCTCACAGCCCGGACGGACCTGGACAAGCCAGGAACCGGACTAACAGGCTTCCTCCGATCTGTCCTCAATCTGCCGTCACTGGGTGAGTACTAAAGTAATTAAAGTGCTCGCATCACCCAAATCTCCTTCCTAGACCGCAACGGACGAACCTGGCAGCCGAACCATTCGATGAATGTACGCTACACCGGGTGAGCTAGCGAATGTCACTCCGTAAGCGATAGACATATTCCATGAGCACTTATTGCCGCTAACTCTTCATTAACTATGACGACAGAGGCACACTTTTGAAAGACATCTCCATAACTCTTCGAACAAGAAACCCGAA
Organism: Pictodentalium vernedei; assembly: GCA_031216915.1. Taxonomy (NCBI): domain Eukaryota; kingdom Metazoa; phylum Mollusca; class Scaphopoda; order Dentaliida; family Dentaliidae; genus Pictodentalium; species Pictodentalium vernedei. Next base: position 174,018,353 of record CM062288.1, on the reverse strand, counting down.
ATGCTTGGATAGCAAGCATAAAATAATAATATATATAGCGTCGTTCAATAATTCGAAAGTTTGTGTGACATTATTGGACTAAGTCGGAACTGAGGGACGATGTCCCTGAACCGAAGCAAAAATTTCTAAGTCCACCGACGCTATCAGTTTCTTATCCGTCATCGCAGCATATGTTGTTCCGAAAGGGAAAGCTTGAAATCCTCCGAATCCCTTTCGGTATCCCGTCGGACCGGATGAAACTTTCGGACGTCCGTACCCGCTTCCGCGGAGCGTCCCGACCCAGCATCGTCGGATAAAATATATGCGACAGATTCAGTTGATGCTGGGATGCTGCGATAAACTGTGCTATTAAGGAAAGCACGTCCGTTCCCGAGGCCTGTGCAGTAGCGGACTTACGATGCATTGCCGCCGGAAGCTCCGTGAACGTTGACTCCCGCACACTTCCTATGCGAACGTCCGGAGTCTGCAGGCCTCGAGTCCCCGGCTACCGACCCAGCGCTGTCGGATAATTCTCGATCCGACACCGTTTCTGTCGGCTGCTGCGATAAGCTGTGCTATGTGCACAAGAATGTCCGGCGTCGAGACCTGCGGAGGCGCAGTCTATCGCTGCTTCGCCGAGGACAGCTCCGCATCAGATGGCTCCCGCATACTTTTCCTATGCGAACGTCCGGAGTCCATCGGTCTCGAATCCCTGGCTGCTGGATGGTGTGACCTGGTCGCCGAAGAATCCTTGATCGGCGAAGCTGGTAATATATCGGCGGTCACGCAGCCAAGGTGCGGTCGTGTGCGCTGACGAGAAGAGGAAGTCTTAGCAGTCTCAGCGGACTGCCTATACAACGGAGCGTCCCGAGCGACGGACGTATGCTCCGCTAGCGACACATTTTGTACCACAACATCTGGGGCCAGATGTTGTTGAACGAGAGAGGGGCCTCTCTCGCTTGCCGTCCGGATGGACCGGAACGAGCTATGAAGCGGACTAAAAGGCTTCCTCCGTTCTCCCTCCGATCCGCCGTCACTGGGTGTGCATTAAGTTAATTTTATAGTGCTCGCATCACCCTAAAATTTCTTCTAGACCGCAACGGACGAACCCGGCTGCCGAACCATTCGGTGAATGGACGCTACACCGGGCGAGCTAGCGGACGTCAAAGGCCGTCGAACCTACTAGGGTCCTCTTAGGCAATTGGCGTATTACATGAGCACTTTTCCGCTAGCCCTTCATTAATTGTGACGACGGAGGCACACTGTTGGAAGACATCACAGATACATCACCCTAATCTTGATCGTCTGAAATAGAAATTGATAAAGTAGAGTGACCCTGCGGGGAAAGGACCGGAGTGTCCAAATCCCCAACAACATACCGTGACATACGCTTCCCATATTGTCATCGAAATCATACGATACAGAACAGGAGTTAATGCGAGTACACTGACCACATATAGAATGAAAAGTCAGAGGAAGACTTCCTCTTAAAACAATTGATCAATATCCTTTCAATGTGAAAAGAAAACAAGTCCTGGTACTCGCACTAACCCCTGGCAATCAAAATACATAATAATAATATGATCCATTAATATAGAAAAAATAATTGAAATCAAAATATTTTGAAAAAATATTTTTTCAGAACAGCCCAAGTTTCTGAAAAGTAACGTTGAGCCCCAATGGATCCCAAGCCTAAGTGTGGACAAAAATTTTAAAAATATTTTAAACAATTTATTCAACACTTACGAACAATAATAATGTATCTAGTTATGATTAAAATAACATAAGATATTATTTTTTAGAAATCCCCCCCTCACGCAGAGGGCTGTTGTAAATGTAAACAATGAGTGTAAAAACACTAAAATAAGACTCCAGGCACCCAGGCCCGAAATCAGTTACCAAAAATACACTATCTGATGCAAAACAGAGACTTCCAGGGAAGAAACTGCAGAACATCAGATGGTAGATGCAGAACACAACGCCTAACCACCCGTAGGTGAAGACGTAAACATGGGGAAAGAACAGAATTCATTCTGTTATTCAGCTAAAACTCCCAAGAAATTTTAGTAATAATAATTACAGAAACTATGCCAAAAGCATGGGAGAATAGCAAGGGGGAACTTAAAGGACAGGGAGAGAGGAAAACACTTGAAAAAACAGTGTAACTAAATAATCAGAATGACAACAAAATGGCTGCTGCGTTGAAAATAGGTAACTTAACATAATTTCATTAAAATTTTTTAAGTTACAGCCCTGATAATATTCTGTCACACATTCTTTTCCTCTCCTCCTTCTCTATCCTCCTTAGAATCACCATTTCACTAATATTTATGTGTCTGGCATCATTTAAACTGAGATTTAAAAGCACAAAGATCAGTCAGATGTTAACTGATGAAGGGCCAAACTTAGAATGATAAATGGCGCCAATTTCGGAACGTCCTTGACACTGCGCATGCGCAGTAGGGGCGAAGTGTGGAGGGCCTTTCAGGACATGTTTTCTTTAGTTTTAGATGCAAATTTTGGGGATTGGGGGGCAAAATTTGTGTTTGGCCCTATATTTTAAGAGTTAGCACCAGCTATGTCTGGGTCATTGGTACAGTATAAAAATATCTGATTGATGTTGATAAATGCGCATAGCCCTGACTGGACACAGCAAAGGTCTACAGTTATCAGAGGATGCTAGAGCCTTAATGATAATAGGCTCCGGCTGCTTGTCCGGAATCTGATTCTTAGCCAAAAATCCCACTTCCGTAGTGAGGGTAATGGTATTACCCACTATGGTAGTGCGATTCATCAACAGATAAGGCATGAAGTTCACTGACTCTTCCAGCAGATGCAAAGGCTAAGAGAAATGCTGTTTTATAGGTCAGGAATTTGAACTCTATGATGTCCAACGGCTCAAATGGAGCTTCTTTGAGTTTCAACAGAACCCAAGCCAAATTCCACTTAGAAATTAATCTGAGGGTTCTAGGTCTATTGATAGAGAAATTTCTAACTAGCTTGGATAATGAAGTATTTGATCCAATAGCCAAGTTATCATGATGAGTGTAAGTATCTGATAACATAGACCTATAGCCCTTAATAGTGACGGGTTGCAGTTTGCGATCGTCAAACAAGTAGACCAAGAAATCAGCAATATTTGGTATGGACACATCGTATACGTCTGTTGACTGATCCTTACACCATCGGAAGAAAACCCTCCACTTTGCTGCGTAGTTCAACGAAGAGGAGGACCTCCTGCAGTTAGAAAGGTTTCTGTGACAAAAGAGGTGCTACTAGCAGAATTTTGCAACGAGACTGTTTAATTTTTAACAGAATCTGCTGAATCAATGGAGTTGGAGGATATGCATATCCTAGTATTCCGTCCTATGGGAACGACAGTGTGTCTACTGTGAACGCTGATAACTGATTGTTCAGGTGTGTCGCAAAAAGATCTATCATGGGACAATCCCACTGGTAGCAAATCTGTCTGAATATTCGCTTCAGTTCTGAGTAAAGAATATCTGCATGTTCAATTTGAAACTACATTTTTATATAAAACAGTGGGTGGACAGATGGCAACAGACAAATGACAGACAAGTTTACAGATCTGTAATAAACCGGCTGGGTTCAATTCTGCAATTATCTGCATTTATATATTCAAAATTGGACAGACTTTAATATGACAAGACGATATTAAAAGGCTGATTGGGTTTATAATACTGTCTCTTTAACCTGTGCCAGTACAATTTTATGTGGAAAAAAACCCATTCTTTTTGATGCCTTGAAATGTCAGACACGTGTTAACTTGTACACCGGTCAAATGCATGCAAAGGGTGTTGTCTCCGAAGGACCAATGGAAATTTAAAACGCGTGACCCCCTTTCAAGAAGCGTTAAAATCGATTGGATAAAATTTGCATATTAATATCAGTTGATGAATTCGGCCAATGATTAAGGGGTTTTCATTCAGTGCTGCATTAAAAATACCATGTGTCTGTCAGAATAAACAGCGGACAGACCTGCAGTCTTTTCCATTGTCCAACCAAGAAGAATATATTTGTCGGTGTACATTAAAAATTAAACCTAAGGAAAGAAAACAACAATGCAAGAATTCAAACATTGGCGCCCATATTCTTGGCAAAATTTAATATAATTACCCAAAATTTGTATCTGTTGATGGCAAATAATATATGCAAATACTCTTAACTTTGGGGTTCTCCAGTAAATACCACAAATTCCAAGGGCTTGCAGATTGCGCAACGTTCACGAAGCAAGCACACAAACATTTTCATGAACATTTATAAAATAAAAGGCCTCTTACCTGTGCGTCTTTCTCCTTATATTTGAAGCAATGGCTGTTCGATTCATCATATAATCGAACACAGTCATATTATTCATATCTGTTGAGGCTGAACTGCATGTAACTTAAGTTTGTTTACCAACACACTCTGGCTTAAATATCTTATGTGTGTCCCCCCTGCCCCATGAAAACATGTTTCGAGTATAACTTCAATTAAAATACGGCTTGACGCCATCATTACCCAAGTCGGAGAGAAAGTGGAACCTCGACCTTCGGAAAAACATGTGCGTTTATGACGTCGCGAGCGAGCCAACAAATGGATTAGGGTTGCAAATAAGTAAAGGAGAAAAAATTTTCAAGTCAACAGAATTTAAACGCAATAAAATGTTTAGGGTCGGGGCTATTTTTTAGGGTAGGTCGGGTTACCCTAAACACAGGTATTTTTTTTTTTGGCCTAAGATACAGGTGATAACGTCAAATATGGCAAAACAAATGACAACAAAAAAGTATGTCATTCAGCCATCTTGAATTTTTTTTCAAAAAATTTCGGCCATCTTGAATTTTTTCAAAAAACTTTGGCGTGCACCACCCTCCTAGCATCTCTGACCAATGTTAGAAATCTGAAAGTAATAGCTCAAACTATGTCTAAGACACAGGTGGTTATGTCAAATATTGCAAAAAATAACAACAAAAATGGCTGCCATTCGGCCATCTTGAAATTTATTTTTAAAAGATTTTGGCATGCATCATTCTCCTATGGTGTCTGACAATATTGAAAATTTAAAACTAATATCTCAAAACATCTCCAAGATATGGGTGATATCGTAAGTTGAGAATGCAAAAAATGAACAAACATGGCCCGGGCATCTTGAATTTTTTTTTTTTCAAAAAATTCTGACGTGCATCATCATCATAGCATCCATGAACAATGTTAGAAACCTGAAACAAATATATTAAAACATGTCTAAGGTACAGGTGGTAACATCAAATGAAGCAAAAAACGATGACAAAAATGGCCGCCAGTCGGCCATCTAGAATTTTTTTCAAAAAACTTTGACGTGCACCACCCTCCTAGCATCTCTGACCAATGTTAGAAATCTGAAAGTAATAGCTCAAACTATGTCTAAGATACAGGTGGTAATGTCAAATATGGCAAAAAATAACAACAAAAATGGCTGCCATTCGGCCATCTTGAAATTTTTTTTTAAAAGATTTTGGCATGCATCATTCTCCTATGGTGTCTGACAAATATTGAAAATTTAAAACTAATATCTCAAAACATCTCCAAGATATGGGTGATATCGTAAGTTGAGAATGCAAGAAAATGAACAAACATGGCCCGGCCATCTTGAATTTTTTTTTTTCCAAAAAATTCTGACGTGCATCATCCTCATAGCATCTATGAACAATGTTAGAAACCTGAAACAAATATATTAAAACATGTCTAAGGTACAGGTGGTAACATCAAATGAAGCAAAAAATGATGACAAAAATGGCTGCCAGTCGGCCATCTAGAATTTTTGTTCAAAAAGTTTTGACGTGCATTGTCCTCCTATTATGTGTCATCAATGGCATAAAAATGAAAGCACATTGTCGAAGCATCTATGAGATACAGGTGATAACATAAACTAAGATACAGGTGGTAACGTCAAATAAAGCAAAAAAAATGAAAGTGTCAATGACACTGTAGCTCAACTTGTCAAGACATGTACATGTATAGTATGTGACACAGCAATGACAAAGATCTAGGTAATGACCTGATAATAAAGGTACATATAAAGTATTGTAACGGTCTGTACATAAATACTGACCGTAGCCTGTAACAAATGTATAGGTAAAGTATTGTAAAGGTGGGTGACAGTCAGATGCTAAACTAGAAATGAAATCTTTGAGTACCAGTGTCGCTCTGACTGAACCCCAAAATATTTGTTCTCATAGCACAGTGATAACAAAGGCACCCCAAAACACACTCATTTCTGTGCCAAGGTGAAAACAAAGGTACCCAAGAAGTTTCATGAAGATCAGTTCATAAATACGAGCTGTATAGAAGTTGTGACAAAAAACTCATTGGACCTAATTTCGTTACAAAATGGCTACTGGGAGCCACTTTGAATTTTGGACCGCACTCAGAAACACTCGTCCTCGTCCCAAGGTGATAACAGAGGTACTCAAGAAGTTTCGTGAAGATCGGTTGATAAATACTGCCTCTAGCCCGAGCCGTATTGACATGTGTACTTACTGTGTGTAAGTAGCACTGAAAAAATCAAAGTTCATCTAATTTGCATAATTTCTGCACGAGAAAAAAACCTGTATTATATGTGATGTACCCCATGGGACTAAACATTCACACACAAATTTTTTCAAATCAGCGCTTTCATATGGAAGTTCTGTAGCGGGGGAGGAATTCGTCACATACAGGTGAATTGTGCACTTGGTGATACCTTCTTGAAATTTGGCACACTGTTAGTGTAGGCTATGAGGTTCTCAAAAACGATCGGCTACAAGTTGACACCGACCGGTGGCGACCAGTAGCGGCACAATCCAAAATGGCCGCCAGCGGCTGAAGGGAACCTCCTTTTCGACGGTCTACCGACTATACATCCGATTGTAAGGGCGCGAAAGTGAACTCTGATCCACGCACGTGTTGGAAACAGACGTGGGAGATGATGTAGAATAAAACGAGATTCTCTATACGGACGCATCAATTTCTTGGAACTTGAAAAGAGCGTTGTTTCTCCGGGATCAGCGTCATTCAGGCAAACCTGAATGACGCTGATCCCGGAGAAACAACGCTCTTTATGAAGCAGTCTCTTTGCCATACAATCTCTTGTTTGGCGTAATTCCGCAAGCAATTCTGATTTGTCTGTCGAAATTAATTCGAGAACGCGATTGTTCACAAAAATCATTCACAGAATGAGTGAGAATCCTCTTCGTGTACGGACTAGTACTGACTGGGAACGTTGTTGCTTTTGCCAGCAAGACAGTTCCAAGAAATTGATGCGTCCGTATAGAGAATCTCGTTTTCATGACGCCTATAAAGCTATTGAGGAAGACATAACGCGCTTCCTAGATAATGGCGTTGAGCTTCCATATAATTTGACCATTGATTGTTTGATGAGAGAGAGTGATGAGTGTATGTCGATGTCACTGTTGACGAATAAGGCAATATATCATAAGACATGCCGTGACAGTATTCGGACTCACATCGTACAGCGCGTGCTACACAAGCGAGAGCGAAATGAGGCAGTGGCATCCTGCTCCACGCTGAGTCCTAAAAGAACACGGACAAGTTTTGAATCTGGCTGTGACAGGAAACTGCCCCAGTGTGTTTATTGTCACAAACGCGAAGGTGACAGCAGTGAGCCTATTTGCAGATCAATGTCTGATAACAATAAACTCAAAATTATGGCAAAGGAAGCCGAGAACTGGGTTGTTTTTTCTCGGGTCAATGCAGCATTTGATTCCGCTGCTAGTGATCTTTACTATCACAAAACCTGTTATTGTAAGCTTGCCAATGAAGCACGAGCGGCTAAATCTAAAAAGTCGAAGAACGCCGAACATTCCGCGTCAGGCCTGCCCTATGACCCTCTCGTTATGGCAGAGCTCATAACATTTGTTGAACACAACGATTCCGCGATGAAGCTTGTCGATCTCAAGAATCTGTACAGTCGGAGGTTGAAGCAAGTCGGTTCTGATTGGCTTAGTGAAGAAATACATTCCACTCGATTCAAAGAACATTTGTTGCAGAAATTGGGCGATGGCTGGGACGCCTTCACACAGGGTAGAGATGTGTTTATTTCAAGTAGGTTTCGAGTTGGCTCCTTGTTGTCCGAATCTTTAACTCGTATAGTGTCTGAGGAAGAGGCAAAAAAGATAGTTGATGTGGGTCTTCTTCTGCGTAAACACATACTCATATCTCAAGCTCCTTTCACGGGATCATTTTCATCTTATTGCTTGAGCGAGCCTGTACCCAACTCACTCCTGACTCTTCTTAGAGTTCTACTTGAGGGCACATGTAGTATACAGAACTTAGGCGATGATGAGACTGTTAATGCCAAGACTCGAGAGGCTTGTACTATTTCACAGATGTTGATCAGCAATTCAGCGAAACGCTCCGAACATGCACAAAATGTTCACCAGAGACGTGACAGAGAAACTCCAATGCCTCTTTATGTGGGTTTGAAGTTGCATGCCCATGATCGTATGAAAAATCTTATCAGAGATTTTCATCAAATGGGACTCTCTGTCTCTTATGATCGCGTAATGGATGTTCGCAGGAGTTTCGCGAGAGCTGTTTCACTGCGGTTCAAGAACGAAGGTGTTGTAGTCCCAGCTAACTGCAAACGTAATGTTTTCTCGATAGGAACCACTGATAACATTGATGTATCTGGTAGATCTGATATGCATGGTACGTCCATCACACTCATTGGTCAACTGAGCAGGGACAATGTGGGTACTGATCCCCCACCACTGAGTTTAGATGTTCCAGAAGACACACAAATTGAACTCCCAGACGACTATGCATTTGTTCCTTTCGTTGAAGACTTTGGTGGGGACATCAGGCTTGAATCTCCAGATGAATGTAATGTACGGCCCAATGAATATGCAGATTTGAACGTGGGAGAGAATGACTGGTTGTCTCATGTGTCACAGATCAGCAATAAAGGGAAGGTTGATGGCAGCTGGCAGCTTGATGAAGTCCCTGTGACCTTTTCAGGCTTCTTTTCAAAACATGAAGATCAAGACAATGTCAAACCTCGTGCAGTTATTGGGGTATTCCCTGTTTTCAGTGAGCAGAAAGCGGACTCACTCAGTATGCAGAAGCATGCTATGTATGTGGTCAGGGAAGCTACTGCTTTCGTAAACCCCGGCCAGATACCTGTCATTGAAGGTGACTGTCCGTTGTATGCCAGGCAGAAAAAATGTCAATGGCTGTTCCCAGAGGAGATAGGTGAGGATCGAATGGTGTGTATGATTGGATTCCTGCATCTTGAAATGTGCACCCAAGAAGCTGGTGGTAAGCTTATGGGTGGTTCTGGTTGGGAGCGAATGTTTCACCTCGCAAAGATATTCACACCCGGTGTAGCATCATCCCTACTTGGTGGGAAACATGTCAAGAGGACGCGACAGGCATATCTTCTCACTCTAGCTTGGCTTGAGATCCTCAGAAAGAATGCTTATGAGATTTACTGTCAGCAGACTGGGCCCCTTGAGTCATTTGAAATGTGGGAACAGAGGATTCTTTCACAATCTCCAACTGCGCGCTATTGGGGTGAAATCGTTCGGAACTTTCTCTTGACAAGCTGTCAATTCGTTCGGAACCAACGAATCGGTAACTGGCCTGGTACACTGTGTTCTATCGATGAGTTGTGCAGTTACTTTTTTGCCCTAGGACATACAAATTATTGTCGGTGGGTCCCCGTATTTCTGAGAGACATGTCTCAGCTACCCAGGCGGCATCCTTCAATCCACAACAAATTCATGGAAGGCCATTTTGTGGTCCAGCGTAGTGAGAGGAAGTTCAGTATGATGGGTTTAGATCAGAGCCAAGAACATAGTATCCAACTACTCAAAGAAGACAGTGGTCCAAAAGGTCTCTATGGCCAGGCTGAAGAGAAAGTCGTTATTGAGCTTTCAAGGTCAGAAGTTCTGCGTGTTATAGATGAGTATGAATATGCAAGTTTCCACACAACATCATCAGATAACACGGAACACCCGGAAAGTTCGGTATCAGAGCAGAAAAAATTTCTGAATCAATTGAAATCTCTCCTCGATCTGGTGAATCAGGGACTCATTATCAACCCTTATGATGAAACTAGTGGTCAGCTGGTGACATTAGATACTGGTGAATATATGGACCCCGAAGTTAGTAAGAGTTTACGGTCATTACCCGAAAGGGGCAAGCATTTATATTCCACTTTCTTGAAGGAAAGGCTTGTGGAATGCACCGTACCCCTGAATGATGTTATTCCCAAGGCAAATATATATACCTTCCTTAACCCACCCCCAGCCAACCTGGACAAAGGCCGAGACAAACTCATGTCAAGTAAAGCAACTGCCGCAATAGTTACCCAGATGTTCGTTTCACTGCAAGCCCGGCCTGATTCAAACATGGATGAGTTTTTCATGCACGAGAATGCACGTGATCCGCCAGCATTATCCGATAGAGGTAAGCTACGGAGTGGGACAAAATCTCAAATTCTCAATTGTTTACCAGCTATTCCTGCACAAGGGAAGAATTCAGCAGCTAGACAAGTTTCAGTTGTCATCTTGGATATGCCTGCTGTAGTCCATGTAATCAAACCACAGAAAGCGGATCTGTTTGGAGAATATGCTCGATTGCAATTATTGCCATACATCGAATCTCTGATTAACACGAACACCACAAGGGTTGATGCGATCTATGACTGTTACCCCGAAGGCAGTTTGAAGAATCAGACGCAAGCAAAACGCCTCGGTGAGACAGCAGTTAGGTTGATACGGGTGTCCGAGAACGTCCCTTTACCTAAAGGGAAGAATTGGCAGGCATTCTTGAAAGTTAGTGAGAATAAAGACGAATTTTTCAAGTTCCTGTCTGCTGAACTGCTGAAATTAACATCAACATCCGAGTACCAGTTGTTAACGACATCAGGAGAATATGTACTATGCAATAAGGATGTTAGCTTATGTGACATATCTCCATCGAACCACGAGGAAGCAGACACGCGCATGATGCTTCATCTCAACCATGCAGTCTCACAAGGTCACAAAATAGCTTTTCTTCGCACGGTTGATTCTGATGTCGTCATTCTGTCTTTGCACCATTTCGCAACATTCCGTGACCTTGGACTCAGTGAGCTGTGGATTGGGTTTGGAATTGGAAAGGCATATAAAGATATGCCAATTCATGAGATAGCTTCACAACTTGGACCTGATTACTGTAAGGCCCTGACTTTCTTCCACGCCTTCACAGGTTGTGATGTAACATCCAGCATGCTCGGCATTGGGAAGAAGACAGGATGGAATGCATGGATGAATTTTCCCGCATCAACTGAAATGATGATAGAATTGACTGAGAATCCGCAAGTCTTTTCAGAGGATTCCCCTCATATGCAGCATATCGAAAAACTCACCATACAGATGTACAGTAACAGTTGTGTCAGTACACGTGTCAATGATGCGAGACGGCATATGTTCACACATGGCCTTAAGTCTATGGAAAACATCCCGCCCACCAAAGCAGCTCTGTATCAACATGTAAAAAGGGTAATTCTTGTGTCATCTTTCATTTGGCATCGTGCTCTGCAGAAACACTTATGTGTGCCAGACCCATCACAGTACGGATGGGAGTGGAATCCACGTCTCAATATTCTGGTCCCATTTTGGACTCACCTAGGAGACGCAAGTGCTGCATGTGCACTGATGCTCCACTGTAGTTGTGCCAAGGCCTGCAAGGGCAATTGCAAATGCTTGAAAGCTGGATTAAGGTGCACACCTTTGTGTAAGTGTGAAGGTGGCTGTTGTAACAATATTGAGTAGTATACTGTCATGTTAGGACCAGTCATCTCCTATTCTGGTATTTTTTTTTCCATTTTCGGCCAGTTAACACATGTCATGTTTCTAGTTGAGTTGATTTTGCTAACAAATGTTCATCCCATGTGGCTTGCTACATTGTCCGGGGTATAGGAATACAGTTTTAGATTTCGGAAAATAGTCTGTTATTTACTGCACAAGACGGTGTTAATTCATGCATAGCATGATACAATATCCCCAACTATTTTGCCTCTGTACAACAGTTGATACCTTCGTTCACCCGTGTGTTCATCTATGGTATCCTTGTCTTTCTCTGGCCATAGGCCACATGTGACTAGTCAGTTCCTACTCCATAGCAAATCAACTTGGAAATCCTTCATCTTGTAGCGCACTCATGTCTCAATGAATCCATACCTGAGTTGATCTAATAAATCTAACGTAAGGTATCAAATTGCCATACCGGATCATATTTCGATAAGTTATTCGCTAAAACATTTCGACCACTCATCGACATCAAAGGTCATGTTTTGGCTCCCAGTGGTGGCTATATCTCTATATCCCTGGTAAAGTAGCATACCATGAGGGATGGGCATTAAGTGTCGGCAACATTAATCCTGACTTGGAACACACCACATCTTAACTGGCCGAAAATGAAGAATACTACTTGTAGTCAAAAAATATTCCTGTACCTCGAATGACTGCAAACATACACTCACCCCTTCTAGTCCCATTTTGCCAATGTTCTATACTGGCAAGATAACATTGTATAATTAACAACGGGAACTAATGCATCCCGAGTTCATTCCAGCACTGCCCTTGCTGGCAGACGTGTCGCTATGGTGTTGAGATTGAACCAGAACTCCTCTAGAAATTTGATAGTTTTATTTTCTTAGAAAATAAATCTATCGAAAATGCCGGAAGTTGAGAATAGACTGTCACTTTAATTGGATTATCAAATGTCCAAGTATCCCCACTGCTGCATACTATCGAGTACCCTTGTTCATGTGTTGACAGGAATCTCTCATACCATGTTCATTTGACCATTGCATTCCCGAGAAACATTCAACACTAATTTATCTACGGACGGACGATCATACTGACAGTCAGACACACAGACGCACACATCGACGGAAATTCTGATCCCATTATCCATTAATCTTCCCCCCAACTTGTTCCAAGGGCTTCACTCCATCATTCACATCAATTACAGCACATGTATGGTGTTAGGTTTGGAGCTTCAGTTGTGCGATCGGCGAAAATAGCTTTTTTTCGATCCGCTTGGCGGCCATTTTGGATTTCGCTGCTAGTGGTGGCTAGAGGATGGTGCCAACTTGTAGCCGATCGATTTTGAAATCTCTGATGCCTACCCTTACATCATGCCAAATTTCAGGAAGGTATCACCAAGTGCACAATTCTAGCGAATTCCTCCCCCGCTACTGTGCAAAAATCTGATTGCACCTAATTTTGAACAAAATGGCTGCCATCGACCATCTTGAATTTCGGACCGCACCCAAAAACACTCGTTCTCGTCCCACGGTGATACCAAAGGTACCCAAGAAGTTTCGTAACGATCGGTTTATAAATACGGCCTCTAGCCCGAGCCGTATGGGCATTTGCAGTTACAGTGCTGAAAATAACACTAAATACATCAAAGTTAGTCTAATTTGCATAATTTCCGTACGAGAAAAAAACCTGTATTATATGTGATGTATCCCATGGTACTAAACATTCATACAAAAAATTATTCAAATCAGCGCTTTCATATGGAAGTTCTGCACAAAAACATGATTTCACTTAAGTCTGTACAAAATGGCCGCCAGCGGCCAACTTGAATTTTGGATCGGACCAAAAAACACTCGTTCTCATCCCACGGTCATAACAAAGGTACCCAAGAAGTTTCGTAAAAATCAGTTCATAAATACGGCCTCTAGCCCGAGCCGTATTGAATTGCTGACGGACAGACGGACGACTGGCCATGGCATAAGCTCAAATTTAGCTTTGCCAAAGTTGTGCTAATCACAACATGAAAGTGTCAATGACACTGTAGCTCAACTTGTCAAGACAAAGACATGTACATGTATAGTATGTGACACAGCAATGACAAACATCTAGGTAATGACCTGATAACAAAGGTACATATAAAGTATTGTAATGGTCTGTACATAAATACTGAGCGTTGCCTGTAACAAATGTATAGGTAAAGTATTGTAAAGGAGGGTGACAGTCAGATGGTAAACTAGAAAAAATCTTTCGAGTCCCAGAGTGGGTCTGACTGAACCCCAAAATATTTGTTCTCATAGCACAGTGATAACAAAGGCACCCCAAAAGACACTCAATCCTGCCCCAAGGTGAAAACAAAGGTACCCAAGAAGTTTCGTGAAGATCAGTTCACAAATATGAGCTGTGTAGAAGTTGTGACAAAAAACTGATTGGACCTAATTTTGGTACAAAATGGCCACTGGCAGGCATCTTGAATTTTGGACTGCGCCCAGAAACACTCGTGCTCAACCCAAGAAGTTTTGTGAAGATCGGTTCATAAATACAGCCTCTAGCCCAAGCCGTATTGACATGTGCACTTACAGAGTATAAGTAGCACTGAATAAATCAAAGTTCATCTAATTTGCATAATTTCTGCACGAGAAAAAAACCCGTATTATATGTGATGTATCCCATGGTACTAAACATTCACACAAAAAATTATTCAAATCAGCACTTTCATATGGAAGTTCTGCGCAAAAATCTGATTGCACCTAATTTTGTACAAAATGGCTGCCATCAGCCATCTCGAATTTCGGACCGGACCCAAAAACACTCGTTCTCATTCCACGGTAATACCAAAGGTACCCAAGAAGTTTGGGGTAAAAATCGGTTCACAAATACGGCCTCTAGCCCGAGCCGTATTGGCATTTGCACTTACAGTGCTGAAAGTAACACTAAATAAATCAAAGTTAGTCTAATTTGCATAATTTACGCACAAGAAAAAAACTTGTATTATATGTGATGTATCCCATGGTACTAAACATTCATACCAAAAATTATTCAAATCAGCGCTTTCATATGGAAGTTCTGCGCAAAAATCTGATTGCACCTAATTTTGTACAAAATGGCTGCCAGCGGCCAACTTGAATTTCGGATCGGACCCCAAAACACTCGTTCTCGTCCCACGGTCACAACAAAGGTACCCAAGAACTTTTGTAAAGATCGGTTCATAAATACGGCCTCTAGCCCGAGCCGTATTGAATTGTTGATGGACAGACTGATGACTGGCCATGGCATAAGCTCAAATTTGACTTACGTCAAAGTAGAGCTAAAAAATGAACAAAAATGGATGTCATTTGGACATCTTCATTTTTTTTTCAAACAATTTTAACGTGCATCATCCTCATAGCATCTATGAACAATGTTAGAAACCTGAAGCAAATATATCAAAACATGTCTTCTAATATACAGGTGGTAGAAAAATGAAAGTACAGCGACGAAGCATACATGAGATATAGGTGGTAACATAAATGAGGACAGACAGTCAGATGGACAGGCGGAGTGCAATCCAATAGTCCCCCAAAACGGTAAAACCATGGGGGACTAATAAGAGAGCCTGTATCTCCGCTAGGAGAGACTCTCTTTTGAAAGGATCCGCCGGAAGATTTGTCCAACGCGGACATCTCATTAGTGGGGGTTTCGCTCGGAATAATAGCCGTAAGCCATCCGAGACTACACTTCTCACACACTGATCTTCCATGACTGCTATCCAGTTTCTCGCGGAGTTTGATAACCTTCCACCAACTGGCAAGCAACAGAGGTCTTGAACATCACCTCTAGGACTTGCAGGGTTTACAGGAGGAGAAACTACGTCTTCCCCGCGAATAACCTCACCCCGCCGCTAAGGGGATCTGACCGATAGTCCCAATCAGACTTACGCCCCTTTTCCACGTCGCTATATTGACAACCTCCGGAGTAATTGTATGAGGGTTTCCTGTACCTTCCCGAGGAGTTCCCTTTTGATGATTTTGATTTGGAACGTCCTCGCTTACTCCGGTCTGCTGAAGCGGGTTGTTGAGACGCCAACTTCAATGGCAGAGCACTGGATGTTTTCTTAGTAGCTTGTTCGTATACTAACGAAAGCTTGACGTCAAAGATAGTATGTCCGGAGACCGGAGTGACCCGGAGAGAGCTTTCCACCTTGTCATCTATTATAAGTGATGATGACGCAAGGGCAGCATCAAGTCTAATTAACTCCAGATTAGCCACTGTCAGGGCGGAGTTATACGTGGCATACATGATTGCCCTGGAAAGAACTCTAAGAGAGGTACACACATCCTCAAATTCCTTCCCGTTGAGATGTTGTGTCATAGCTCTGGTAAGGTGATCTGTGTAGGACATTGCGTCCAAATTTGCTCTATTCGATAAAATTGCAGTTTCCATTACATCTGAGCGAATACTGAATGATGCAGGTAAGGATATATCTAAATCCCCGGCCTGCTCATCCAAACGCAGTGGAGCTCTCTGCACATCTTCTCCAATCGTTTTAAATGAACGTGGTCCAAGGAACGGTATATTTATGGAAGATGTTGACAAAAAACCGCCTCTTTTCCTCGCACACAGAGGTTAAATATGGCTTCGTCTACATGGCCGAAGGTCTGCGACACCTGCCTAGACTGAACCGGGAAAGAAAGAACTTCTTCCTTCCTCCGTATAAAGTCTGCGTATGGAGGCGCCAGTGGTTTCTGTCTTGTTGTCGCAGCTTGCTGATTCGGTGGAACAAACTCAGGGTAGTATTGATGGATAAAATCCATCGCAACCATGTATTGCTCTGAAGGGAAGGGTAATCTGCTTCCTTATCCCTATCATCATCCGAGTGAATCAGTTGCGAATCTCGGTCCATTACATCTGTGTGAACAGATAACTGGACCGATCCTGCACCGTCCGACAGCTCAGGTTCTGAGTCTGATGGAGGTTGCTCCCACACTTGCTGGGATGCTGCGATCAGCTGTGCAATCTGCGACAGCAAGTCCGTCATCGAGGCCTGGGGAGCAGCGGTTTCCTGTTTCTTAGCCGCTTGCTGTTCCTGGGACGGCATTCTGGAGATGGATCTCTTCTCCGAACGTCCCGATGATCGAGGCATCGGCTCTTTAGCTACCGGATGGTCCGACTTCATGGCCGAAGAGTGGCTCCTTCTTCACGCAGCAGGCTGGATATCCGAATTCGGGTAGCTAGGATGCGGTCGTGTGTGCATAATGATCGTAGCAGAAGAAGCCGTGACTGTAGCCAAGGCTGGCTGCAGTCTAGACAGAGCATCCTGAGCGGCAGGTGTGGACGTATGCTCCGGCCTGCGCAAGTATTTCATAACAACATCTGGCCCCAGATGTTGCTGGGTTAGAGAGGGACCTCTCCCGCTCGCGGCCTTTTCAGACCTCGCCGAGCCTCCCGACAAGAAACTTGCTGGCTTCCTCCCTAGTTCCGTTATCACTGGGTGAGCGTGTTTTGTTTTTAAGATGCTTGCTCTACACACTACACTTCCTTCGCACCGCAACGGACATACCCGCTGTCACGGCTCCCACGGACGGAGTAATTGCTTCATGGGTCGAGCTAGCTGCTGGCAAAGGATTAAAACCACCGCCCAGTGGCCTTATCCCTTGCCTAATATTCAAGAGCACCTTAGCAGCTGTTCCTCCTCTGAAAAAGAAACTGAAAAACTTGCATGACCTTGCGGCGAGAGTACCGGCATTGGCCTCTCACTGCTAACAACATACCGTGACACCCGGTTGCAACATTTGTCATACCAATCAACACATGTAAGACAAGAATTTGTAGGAGTACATCGACTACAAGCAAGGCAACATGCATGTAAATCAGAGGAAGACTTCCTTGCCTTGCATTTTGAGCAATAAGCTTTCATGATTAATCAAAACTAAGTCGATCAAACTCCTACAAACTCCACAATAAATGTATGATAAAGATACATAATAATCAACAATCGAAATTGAAAAATTAAATTCAAAACAATTTTCACAAAAGCCCACATTCCCAAAGGGAACATGAAGAGCCCAAGGGTATCCCGATAGAGCCTAAGTATGGACAAAATTCCAAAAATTATTGCTACACTACCTGAATATTAATTAATGTATCTTACAACAATCCTACAGTAATAATAACTAAATACTACATATATTTAAGGATGTTGCCAATGTAAACAACGTCAAGGAAAAAAAACGGAAACAAGACATCAGGCACAGAACAAAAAGGCCCAAAGTCAGTAACAGATTTTAAAGCTACCAGATGTAGGGCCAGATCTTCAAACGAAGAAAAAACGATACACATTCTATAATACACATTAAACTCCCAAGAAATTTAATAAAAAATTTCAATAAAAATAATAAGGAGTTTAACAGGAGGGCTTCAAGGAAGGATAGGGAAGGAACACTTAACAAACAGTGGATAAACCATTAGCAAGATTTATGACATCAGGCACATGTCCCGAAATTGGGAAACATGAAATAATTTTGATAAAAAATATAAAGTTACAGCCCTGAACATTCCTAACCACCATTGTTCACTTCCATCATCCATTTATGTCCTTGGATCCACCAATTTTACCATTGATTTGTCTCTGGTATCCTCAAAAATGAGATTTAAAAGCACAGATGTCATTTGAATGTTGCTGACTTTAGGGCCAAACAAAGAATGATGGTTTGCGCCAATTTCTGTACCTTCTTGGATACTGTGCATGCGCAGATCTCAAAAGTACGGAGGACCAGATAGGACTTGATTTTTTTGGTTTTGCATGCAAATTTGGGGGATTGGGGAGCAAAATTTGTGTTTGGTCCTGGATTAATTTTTGAGTTAGCACCGGCTAGTCTGGGCCATTGGTTATTGTATAAAAATATAGGCATGTCATGATTAATCAAGAAGTTGATGAACTGTCGGAAAAGCCCATAATCGACTACAATTTCAAAGTCAATGACTATGGGTTTTCATTAATTCTTTACTGATGAATTATTAGTTATTACTCTCCTCCCCATCATGCTCGTAAGAACTGTCAGAGGCTGTAGAATATCAAAATACATTGTAATTGATATGGCAAAGAGAAGTATAAAGACATAACACATGACACCAGGTCTGGTGTTCTGGTAAGTATGGGAGTACAAATAACTGCCCTTCTCATTTTGCCAAGGAGTATAATTGACTTCTTGAATCTCAATGCAGCTATTATTTGACTCTTGACCACCTCAGATCCAAACCTGAGTCTAGGCTCATGTTTGGGCCTGAGGTTGTCAGGAGTCTGAACTTTCCTCAGAGAGTAGTAGGTGTGCAGTATGCCTGCATGCTAACCTAAAGAATGCCCGACTTCAGGGACAAATGACCAAAAATATTGTCTTCTATATGGTTGTTTCTAGAGGCCACAGAATATGATTAAAGTTGACTTTAATTGATTATTGTTTTTTAAAAGTTGACCATAAAATATAATATCAGCTCTAGTGAAAAATAGGCAAATGGATACCTTGTTAACCCCACATTTCAAGTCCTGATAAATCTTTAATTAGGGCTTGGAATAAAGTAGTGTACTTGGCAGATTTCCCATTTATTACATGGGACGCTCACCTGGACCAAGGTGTCCTAAACTCTAAGGGCTATGGGTATGGAGAAAATGTAATCTGAATGAACCATATGACAAATTCACTAGACATTTTTTTGTCCAATTGTTTCAACTGCTCAGAAAAAAAGCTTCATACCAAATACATAATCTCTAGTCCGTGCAGTTTGGGAAATATTGGACATTTAATTTTTTTCTATTTTTAGCGCCAGATGTTCCCATGCGTAAAATTTTGGGGGGCATGAATGAAGTACTTAGGGTCAGCTAATGCCACATATAAAATTTGGTTCAAATCGCTCCACTGGTTCTTGAAATAGAAATTTTCAGGTGAGCTCAAAAGTGAGCCCATCCCCAACAGAGACCAAATATTGACCTATCAACTTTCTTTGAACAACTTTTAATCTAGAACACCAGAGAAAGTTTCATACCAAATATCAAAGCATTCCCACTTGTGGTTCATGAGAAGAAATTTTTTAAAGAATTTCATCATATTTGGGCATAAGACCATGCCCAAAAAGGGCGGAGACCACATTTGAACAAAACTAAAACAGAATACCCCCAAGATGATGTGGCCCATATAATAGGCATATATGTTTCAATTTGGGCCATTGGTTTGTGAGGAGAAGATTGTTTTTCACATTGGCCTCTCAATTCGGGAAATGCAAATTTTGTGTGGGAC
The DNA here is from genome assembly GCA_031216915.1 of Pictodentalium vernedei. Lineage (NCBI taxonomy): Eukaryota > Metazoa > Mollusca > Scaphopoda > Dentaliida > Dentaliidae > Pictodentalium > Pictodentalium vernedei. The sequence continues at coordinate 173,998,312 of CM062288.1, read as the reverse complement.
ACAAAAGTTGGATCTTCCTGTAGTGAGTTCAAATATTGACCTAGAAAGTTTCGTTGGACAAATTGGAATTTTGGGTACCAAAAGAGGTTGCATATCAAATATCAAAGCACTCTGATCTGTGGTTAAGGAAAACAAGTTGTACAAAAGGAATGCAGGTATTTAGGAATCAGGGATCAGAACGACAGAGACAAAAAATTTTTTAGTGTACTTACTTATTGGTATTTAAGGTCACATATTTATGCACAATCGCTAATCGTGACCACAACATGGAGATAAAGACAAGTTTTGTAACTCGTTTATACCCATGTTGCCCATTTCAGAGGACTTCCACCCCAAGCATTGGTGACTGGGTCCTATTTTACCAGTGTAACGGAACTTGTTTACCACAGTAAACAAACACTGCTGCACTTCCGAGTTCCCCCAGGGGAGTAAAACTGTATGTTAACCCTAATAATTTTGGATACTAAATATAATTTTTTAGTGTTCTGTGATTTAAGAACAAATGGGGAATGGGAAGGCTATGGGTATTGAATTTGTTTCTGTTTTTTTGCACCTGAGGTTCCCACTGGGCACAAAAAATGCCCCCTGAACAAACTTGAATCACACCTCCCTAAGAATGATATACACCAAATATCAAAAGATTCTGACTACTGGATCTGAACAAAGAGATTTTTAAAGAATATTCCTCATATTGAACAAAGTTACAATTTGTGTTAACCCTAATAATTTTGGATACTAAATATAATTTTTTAGTGTTCTGTGATTTGAGAATAAATGGGGAATGGGAAGGCTATGGGTATTTGAATTTGTTTCTATTTTTTGCTCCTGGGATTCCCACTGGGCACAAAAAAATGCCCCCTGAACAAACTTGAATCACACCTCCCTAAGGATGATATACACCAAATATCAAAAATTCATAAGATTCTGACTGCTGGATCTGAAGAAAGAGATTTTTAAAGAATATTCCTCATATTGAACACAGTTACAATTTGGGCTCCCATAGGGAGCCCAAATATGAACCCAAATATGAACCCAGGGAAGATTTTTAATGAATATCCCTCATATTGCACTAATTTGAACATTCAGACTCCTGTAGAGTGCCCAAATATGGACCCAGAGATTCAATTTCAACAACCATGTGAATCAATCTTCCACAGATGTTATATGTGAAATATGAAAGCTTTTGGAGCAGTGGTTGGGGAGAAAAAGATTATTTTATATTTTTCCCATTACCTTCAGTGTTAAATAATACTGACTCAGCATTTTTTCAAAGTCCCGAAACTATACCTTAGGACAAAATTGATAGCGATTTTTTTTCACCATTCCTTTCTATTTGTCCTAAGGAAGCTTCACACCAAATAAAAAGTTTCAGTGCTGTGCAGTTTTTGAGGTATGGGTGTTTGAATTTTTTTCTATTTTTAGCTCCTGAGGGCAGCGGGAAAAATTTGGGGGGCATGAATCAAGTACTTAGGACCCAATAATACCTCATAACAAATTTGGTTCAAATCGGCCTCTCTGTTTGGAAAATAGAAATTTTGGGCAGGGCACGAAATGGGGATCCTCCCATAGCGAGCCCAAATATTGACCGAGAAAATTTCATTGAACAAACTTGAATCTTGAGTACCAAAGGCGCTTACATACCAAATATCACAGCATTCTGACTGGTGGTTCATAAGAAGATGATTTCGGGAGAAATTGATGCTTTTGGGGCATCACCCCCACCCCAGTGGGGGCAACGAGTTCATTTTAACAAACAGGAAAGAGGCTACCCCCAAAATATTGTACGTCAAATTTGTTTGGGTTTGGGCTAGTGGTTTTGAAGGAGAAGATCGAGTCGCGAAAGTTAATGGACAACAGACGCCAAGTGATGGCAAAAGCTCACATTGACTTTCAGTCAGGTGAGCGAAAAAAGCAAACTCTCTTATTCCCTAAGAATTATGACCACATTGGCTACTCCACAAGGAAAGAGAATACAGGGTCCAGGTTGTGTAATGCCATAACATACATTCATGTAGCTTTGTATAATAATTCACTCAATTATTATACATGGATATCCTAGTAATCATTTGGCATTTGTGAATTTTTGGGGGGAAATAAGCTTCAGTACCGGCCAAGTTAGAATAACATTGGGCTGGGCATAAAATGCTGAGCTGAGGTCATTCTAGATTGCCTGGTTAAACCCGGAGGTCAATTGGCTGAAACATTGTGTTTTCTGTCCATATGTACAGAATTTGAAAGTGATACTTTGGGTGATAACTCCAATCCACAGGTGATTTAGTTACTATCCACTCTCCATGTACAGTAAGCTTGACTTTTATGGTTTGCCCTTCTACAAATGGAGTCAACTGAGGACATATTTATTGGGGATTAATGACACATTCGACAGAGAGGGTCACCCCGTGCCAGACAGTTTTACAGGTGGAGGAAGCCAGAGTACCCGGAGAGAACCACCGAGCAACAGCGTGCATCTGTCAGGTTCCCCAACATACTAACTCCACACAAGCAGGGTTAGCATTGGTTGAAGACAAGTGCACCATTGACGTGCACAACACCACCGTGCCACCAAACTGAGCAACTGTGTTACCGACATTATTGTCATTAAAAAGGTCCTTACATCATGTACATCTGGCTTATATACATCAGGGTAAGCCAACTTTTTAATTTCAGCTGTTGCAACTGATTAAACATCAGTCCCTGCATTCCATCATGGTTATGAGGCCTGAGTCCAGGTCTGAAACAGTCACCACTTTGCTTCACTGTTGCGAGACAAGGTTTTTATTTTTGTGCCTTTGGAACACCTTCAATAAACTATACCTTTTTTCTCCTTTTTCTTGGTATATGCAAACCCAACATTGTCCAAACGATTGTGTCATATCACTTGCAACAACTGAGAGTAATATCTTCATTATTTGTCTGAATACCATTGAGAGACTCTGGTCTTTGATAACTTTCGTCTAGTCTAGAGGGTCTAGTAAAGCTATAATATGCCTCAGATGATCCAGAAGGCCTAGAGAATTTTGTCAATTACCTGTACCTCTGCTGCAGAGTCCAAATGTGCTTCAGATATCCAAGAACAAGGCAAGGAAATAAAAATTCTTCAAAACGCAGTGACAGAGCTGTGCGGTGGTAAATTCTGAAACTCTCGACTTTATTTTCGTCGTCTGTTTGTTTATATTTTGGTCAACATCATCTGGGCCAAAAAAGCATTGATATACAATGCCGTTTAAAATCAAATAATGAGAAAGATCGCCTTCATACTACACACTATTATTATAGACTGCACATTTGCCATGTTACTTACAAGGTATCGTGACACCTGTTTGAATTACACGATTGTATTTTGATGAAAATTTGTGGTATTGAGTGACATGTGCATGTCTGTCGGTGATAGAATCCATCTTCAATAAAAAATGCAGTGTTGTACTTTCCCCAAATGCAGTCCTGTTGGGGTCTGGACAAAACGTCCAATCGACAAAATGTCTGATTTCACTGGACGAAATCGAAATGTCCAATTTTTTGGGACATAATGGTCGATCGTTGGACAAAATGTACTATTTTTTAAGACATTATGTACAAATTTTTTAGACACAAAGTCCAATTTTTCCGTGCTGTTCTACATGTTTTCTCCCAGGGAAAATGGGAGTAGCAATACAAAATAACAATGAAATCTTTACTAACTTAATTTTATTGACAACAAAAAAACCCAAAATAGATGAGATAAGAAAATATACAACAAAAGTATGATGTAGATAAAGAACAAGGTTCTTCAGAACACAGAGAACCCTTAAACAACATAAACGATGAACAATGGATGGACAATGAGTTGTACCTGCCTTATTACTCAAAAATGCCCCATATGTGATTTCAAAAACTCATTTAAATAGACTAATTAAAGTCCCTAAGAAGATGTAAACAGGCAATTTGTTGAGGTCAGTTTAATGACAACTTGACCATGTTTCGTTACAGATGAGTCTTTATTAAATTGACTGCAACAAGTTGTACCTGTATTATTACTTGATAAACAGTCCCTAAGAATATGTATACTGCAGGGCTTGCCTTGAGTCGGGGCTGATCAGCCCAGGCCCCGAGATCAGCCCCGAGGAGCACTTGCTGGGGGCTTTTTTTCAAGCCCCGACATTTTCCACAAAAAAGCACTAACAATAATGGACAAAATGGAAAATCAGCCCCAAAAAGGCCCCGACCTCAATATGTGGGGCACTTTTTTTAGGCCCCGACCATTTTACTCAAGGCGAGCCCTGATACCGACAAAAAACTCCTTATTAAAGTCCCTAAGAATGTATATCATCTGATAAAGCAGCCATCATTATAAAAGCTTCTTGTACAATGTTTTGTGCTTACTTATACAGATTACTCTTGGCTGGAGTTTTAACTATTCTCCTTTGCACTGTTGGCGCGGCTGTGAGAGAATTTCCCACAAGTAAAGCTGCCCCCACTCTGCTTGACAGTGGCTTTGCATATGACTTTTCCATGACGACTACATATCCATGTTGTAGAGTCCTTGCAAACTTCTTTTTGTGTGTAACTGTTTTCACATGTGTCAACAAGAAGATCTTTTCCTTTCTTGTACAAAATGGGTTGGTTATCTGCTGATGTTTGTTTTGGAATGTCCATATGTATTTCTTATGGTTGTGACTTGTGTACTATTGGAATAGAAATGTTGAAAGATGATGTACGTATGTTCATCATCTCTATCCATGTCTGTTTCAACTTCAATTTGAGAACGGCGATCACCATTGATATCAGCTGTACCAATACCAGTACTTTCAGCAACTGGTAGCCGTGACTGTAATGATGTGTTACGTCAACTATGCCAACTCCAAGGGAATGATTCTTGTTTCTTCAAAACTCTGTACTGAGACCTTGTAATGCCCATGCCACATATATTGTGTTGGCATCTATTGCAAATATCCTACAAAAAAGCTTCCTGCAATCGCCTCACTTCTTTTCCACAGCTAAGGCAATGGTCTTCATTGGTATGGATCCATTATTAGTACAAATGAGAAGGAAATCTAGTGAATGAATGAAAGGTTTTAGCACGCCGAAGGCGCACAGGGACGATGAAAATAGGAAATCTAGTTGCAATATGCCACCTGTTATATACCACTTTCAGATGAAGAGTGTTATATCCTCTGTTTTAAAGATGTGAGACCTCTGTGTTTATTTAAGAGGTGCTGCTGTGAAAGTACCCATGGCAAAAACTTGCCTTACAGGTGAGAATCAATCAGTAACTTCAAAAGAACACTCATATCTTCCTTTGTTTAATATCAAAACAACGTGACGAATCATTAGTGAAAAGTCAAAATTACTAATAGTAAATAAACAAGTAAGTTCAATTCAGTAACTTTTTTTTTTAATTGTTTCATTCAAGTTTTTGCCATGGTGTTATAACTTATATGCACAGTGTTCTTAAATTTATTTTATTTCAAACGATACATGGAGGATTAAATTCAAATATTTGGCATATAGGAATATACTTTTATAATAAAGGTAAGTCAGTAACTGAATCTTTTTTCGTACATTTTGTCCAATGATCATCAGACATTTTGTCTGAAAATAATGGGCATTCCATGATCCATCCAGCCTTCAGACATTTTGGCCAGTAATCGCCCTGTTGCTACATTGTAACGCATTTTGAATGCCTAGCTTTGTTCTTGGATATCTAAAGCCCATTTGGTAATGCGTTGTTCTCCGGAAATATTATTTTATTATCAGTTCTGGTACGAATATGGAAGACTTCCAGGAATCATAGGTGCCTGCAGTCAACTCTTGTGAGTGGATGGCATATATTTTTCGCATTCTATACATAACCTTTAATTTGATGTATAATTTGTGTATATTTAATTTGAATTTATGGAATATTTGAGGCGGGAATTTCAACATAAACAAATTTCCCGTACTTATAAGTTATATAGCACCTCACATGCATGTGTCATTATGCTGTTTCCACGACGTTCGGGTGTGATTTATATTTTTTATTGACATTGTGAACGGAGGATTGTTGGTCTGGGAATCGGGATCTGCTCAGCTGAAAATTTTATTGGCTATTCGTATTCCGTATTGGGAATGGGAATGAGGCAGAAATTTTGCACCTCATTCAATACCCTCATACTTATAGGCTCCAGATTAATCGCGGTCATTTCGTGACATTTCGGGGTCACTGTCTGTGTAACGACATGACGTTTTGTTTACAAAAAGTCGCTAGCAGTCAGTAAGAAAATTTTGATTGAAACGATATAAATGCACTCTTCTGTCCATCAAAACCCATGGATTCATCGAATTTCGTATTTATGCTGTTCATCTGCAGCAATCAATATTCAATTAACCTGTTCCCGTCTGCAGACATCTTCTTAAAAATTCTTTTCTTGAAAAACTTCAACATTGATATAACATTTCGAATTTCGCGTCAACTCCCATCATGCACCTACCCCGGAAGTGCAGGTGCTCGGGGAGTATTGAAAGTTGGTGCTGGAAATTAGAGGTTCGATAGCGGACTTCCAGTACATGTTTTGTTATCCCCGCATTTTAAAAAATGCGGGGATATTGTCATGATCTCCGTCCGTACGTCCGTACTTCCGTACGTCCGGTTTTGTAATTCGAAATGCTGTAACTTTCTACAGTTGTTCGATAGGGTCTGTGCAACCCAAAAGTACAACTTTTAAATTTTTGTGCCACAAGGTGGCTTCTGTGGAGCCACTTAAAAAATGCGTTATTTTTTCACTTTTTTGCTGAATAGTCCCAACCTATGTAATTCGGAGCTCTAAAATTACACTAGGGTATTGCTAAATGATCTGTAGGAAGGTTTCGGATTTTTCGGGTGCCACGTGGCTGTGCCACCGTAGCCACTTTTGTGTTTTCTTAGACTGTTTCCGGCAAAAGGTTCGTAGGATATGTAATTTGAAATGCTAAATCTATGCTCAGATGTTGCAGTAGGGTCTATAGATGCGCACGAAGGTTTCGGATTTTTCGGGTGCCACGTGGCTGTGCCACCGTAGCCTCTTTTGTGTTTTCTTAGACCGTTTCCGGCAAAAGGCTCGTAGGATATGTAATTCGAAATGCTAAATCCATGCTCAGAAGTTGCAGTAGGGGCTATAGATGCGCAGGAAGGTTTCGGATTTTTCGGGTGCCACGTGGCTGTGCCACCGTAGCCACTTTTGTGTTTTCTTGAACCGTTTCCGGCAAAAGGCTCCTAGGGTATGTAATTCGAAACGCTAAAACCATGCTCAAATGTTGCAGTGGGGTCTGTAGATGCGCAGGAAGGTTTCGGATTTTTCAGCTGCCACGTGGCTGTGCCACCATTGCCACTTTCGTGTTTTCTTAGACCGTTTCCGGTGAAAGGCTCCTAGGGTATGTAATTCGAAACACTAAAACCATGCTCAAATGTTGCAGTAGGGTCTGCAGATGTGCACGAAGGTTTCAGATTTTTCAGGTGCCACGTGGCTGTGCCACCGTTGCCACTTTTGTGTTTTCTTAGACCGTTTGTGGCGAAAGGCTCCTAGGGTATGTAATTCGAAATGCTAAAACCATGCTCAAATGTTGCAGTAGGGTCTGTAGATGTGCACGAATGTTTCGGATTTTTCAGGCGCCACGTGGCTGTGCCACCGTTGCCACTTTTATGTTTTCTTAGATCGTTTCCGGCGAAAGGCTCCTAGGGTATGTAATTCGAAACGCTAAAACCATGCTCAAATGTTGCAGTGTGGTCTGTAGAAGCACACGAAGGTTTCGGATTTTTCAGGTGCCACGTGGCTGTGCCACCGTTGCCACTTTTGTGTTTTCTGAGACCGTTTCCGCTGAAAGGCTCCTAGGGTATGTAATTCGAAACGCTAAAACCATTCTCAAATGTTGCAGTGGGGTCTGTAGATGCGCACGAAGGTTTTGGATTTTTCAGCTGCCATGTGGCTGTGCCACCGTTGCCACTTTCGTGTTTTCTTAGACCGTTTCCAGGGAAAGGCTCCTAGGGTATGTAATTTGAAATGCTAAAATCCATGCTCAAATGTTGCAGTAGGGTCTGTAGATGCGCACGAAGGTTTCAGATTTTTCAGGTGCCACATGGCTGTGCCACTGTTGCCACTTTCATGTTTTCTTAGACCGTTTCTGACGAAAGGCTCCTAGAGTATGTAATTCGAAATGCTAAAAGCATGCTCAGATGTTGCAGTGGGGTCTGTAGATGCGCACGAAGGTTTAAGATTTTTCAGCTGTGCCACCGTTGCCACTTTCGTGTTTTCTGAGACCCTTTCCGGTGAAAGGCTCCTAGGGTATGTAATTCGAAACGCTAAAACCATGCTCAAATGTTTCAGTGGGGTCTGTAGATGCGCACGAAGGTTTCAGATTTTTCAGCTGCCTAGTGGCTGTGCTGTTGCCACTTTCACGTTTTCTTAGACCGTTTCCGGCGAAAGGCTCCTAGGGTATGTAATTCGAAATTCTAAAACCATGCTCAAATGTTGCAGTAGGGTCTGTAGATGCACACGAAGGTTTGGGATTTTTGGGGTGCCACGTGGCTGTGCCACCGTTGCCTCTTCCATGTTCTCTTAGACCATTTCCGGCGAAAGGCTCCTACAGTATGTATTTCGAAATGGTAAAACCATGCTCAAATGTTGCAGTAGGGTCTGTAGATGTGCACAAAGAGTTCGGATTTTTCAGGTGCCACGTGGCTGTGCCACCATTGCCACTTTCGTGTTTTCTTAGACCGTTTCCGGCGAAAGGCTCCTAGAGTATGTAATTCGAAACGCTAAAACCATGCTGAGATGTTGCAGTAGAGTCTGTAAATGCACAGGAAGGTTTTGGGTTGTTTGGGTGCTACGTGGCTGTGTCACCGTTGCCACTTTTGGTGTTTTCTTAGACCGTTTCCGGCGAAAGGCTCCTAGGGTATGTAATTGGAAATGCTAAACGCATGCTCAAATGTTGCAGTAAGGTCTGTAGATGCGTACAAAGGTTTCAGATTTTTCAGATGCCACGTGGCGGTGCCACCGTTTTTCTTTCATGTTTTCTTAGATCATTTCCGGCGAAAAGCTCCCAGAGAATGTAATTTGAAATGCTAAAACTATGCTCAAATGTTGCAGTAAGGTCTGTAGATGTGCACGAAGGTTTCAGATTTTTGGGGTGCCACGTGGCTGTGCCACCGTTGCCACTTTCTTGTTTTCTTAGACCGTTTCTGGCGAAAGGCTCCCAGTGTACATGTGTGTAATTCGTAACGCTAAAACCATGCTCAAATGTTGCAGTGGAGTCTGTAGGTGCTCACGAAGCTGTGTCACCTGTGCCACTCAATATGATTTTAGTGTGTCATATAATACACTTCATCTTTGTATCAAGCATTCATACAAAGTCAAGGATGCAAATGCGGGGATACACTATAGTGTGCTTTGCACACAAGTGACACCATCTAGTTTTGTTTTTCATACGATCACGTCTGAACTGGTCTAGCACTAGGAAAGGTAAGCGAAAAAAGCACGAGGTACCCAACGGGGTGTCGAAATGAGTCGAGGAAAATTGATCGAACTTCGTGTGTAGTGAAATAAAAGTAGAGGAGGTCCGAAAAGTGGTCTGAAAAATTAAGGAACGGAAAAGCGGAAGGGACGGATGAAATTCCTTACGAGTTTCTAAAAAAGGCGGAGAGGAACTATGTAAAAGCGTAACGACCCTACTCAACCTAACAATAGAACAAGAGGTTCCAAAAGAGTGTAGAGAAAGCAAGTTCCCATTTATACACCGCAAGGGGGGTGGGGTGGGGGGGGGGGGGGGTAAGGAAGTATTGGATTATTATCGGGGAAAATCTGTCAGTAGCACCATTCGGGATTTTTTTCTGGAAGGACCTTATGGGAGATTAGAGCGTGTGATCGGAGAGAATGGTTTTCTGAGAGAGATCCCGAATGGCTTCAGGAAGGGAAGGCGAGCCACTGACCCTGTTTTACACTATCTCGAATGATAGAATCCACAAAAGCCAAAAATGAAAAAGAATGTCTATGGTGTTTATGGGTGTTAAAAGGACATGTGGTAGAGTATGGAAGGGGGTATATGGCGAAAGCTTGAGGCCTTGGGGTTAGTCTGTTGGAATTCTGAAAGCATTATACACAGATGTACAAAGTGAATTATAGGGTGTCTGGGTAACATAACAACAAAAAGAGTGTCCATGGGGATAGGTCTAAAGCAAGATAGCATCATTTCGCCACTTCTTTTTGCATTGTAAATCAAAGATTTAGGAAATGAACTCCTGCATAGCGACGGAAGGGTAGTAATTGGCGACCTGAAGATCCCAGGGGTATTTTTCACAGATGATATGTGACTAGTGTCAGGAAGTGAAGGGGGCTAGCCACTAGACAATATGCCAGGAGATAAAGGAACAAATGGAGACTAGAACTTAAAAACTCAAAAACAAAAGCAAGGTTATATCCGTGGATCGTAAAGTGGCACCTACTCGAAGGTGAATAATGGGGAGGGTGACGGGTCTGTATCCCGGAAGGTAATTGCAAACTTCGTAGTGTGGGAGAGACAGGTAACTACGTGTATTTGGGGTTAAATGTAAACATCACAGGAAGAGGCTTCTACTGAAACCACACGAATAAACTAGCTGTGAATGAGAAGCGAATTCTTAACCAAATGGAACTTTTAGGGAGAAACAGATTCAGTAAGGTGTCAATGGGAAAAAGCATTTGCGAAAGGAAATTCAAGTATAACATATGGTACAGAAGTTAAACCTCTAAACCAACTGGTTGTGAGGAGATTTGAAACTCTGCAGAATGATGCAGGCCGATGGATAACAGGGCCGAGTAATGCCACAGCACTAGACGCAATCGAGGGTGAGCTTGGGTGGATGAGGATCATGGGCAGGATAGTCTTAATGAAACTCTGTTGTCTTAACTATTTGTAAATCTCACCGGCAGCCGATGATGTAAACTAATGTTCCAGAATATTTGGAACTCAAATACAAAGACATTGTGGTTTGAGCAATTGAGGGATTGATAGAAACTAATCAATGGATATCTCTAAGTTAAAAGTGGGGGCAAGCCAGGTTAACAAAAAACTGCCAGAGAAAGTCATGCTTGATTGTAAACGAAATTGGCGATAGGAGGAGGGGGAGGGGTTACTGTCAAAGTAAACAAGTGTTTGGGTTGCCTGGTCGATAAAAAGAAGTAAGGTTTTGAAGAGTACTTTGATGGCACCTTTGGGGGTGGGGGGGGGGGGGGGGGGGACTTCTCTTTAAACTGAGGTCGAGGTCCTTGGAGCTCAGAGGAAAATGGGAAAGACAGTGATAGGGAGTGTCAAATGTGTAATTTAGGAGTAGTGGAGACCCTGAAACACTTTCTTTTAGAATGTCCAAAAGATGAGGCTAATAGAATAAAATTCAGTGGGAGTATAATGGGGAAATGAAATGAAAGAATGAAGGATATGTGGGTATTATGTAAAATGAAGGAGAGGGTTGGTACGCTTATCGGAAACATTGAGAAGAACAGGGGTATGGGGTGTCATCAAACTGCTCGTTTCCGGGTGTTGGGAAGAGAGTAGATGCGTGAGTAGAGGGAGACATTTGGGCTCACGGGGTTAATCAAGACATTGTCACCCAAGAACTGCGATAAATCAGCGACCGGCCAAAGTGTTATTATTTTTATTACGTTCATAACTGGAAATGTATCGTAAAACAAAAGTTTCTGTCTGGCAAATTATACAAACTTTAATCATATTGCACTTCTATTCAATTTAGCACACAACTTTATTCGCTGCATATTCCATTCAAATCGAAGCCCACTATAATGGAAATATACAGCCCTGGTGGTGCTATCTTCCCCGAAGTCGACTTCAAATAGTATTTATTTTTCAAAACCGCCTCTTTGGACCAAGCCTACTCAGTTAAAATTCTCATTCCCAAATGACTCCTGTGGCGCAAATTGTCTTTTTACTGGGATCTGTCCCAGTGTCGATTTAATTTGGTTACTTGGAGAAATCTGAGCAGGCCCGTTTTTCGCATTTCTTGCTCTTGATCATGTGGTGAATGAGTACCGTATAGCTGTTTGCAGTTTCCACTGTCTTGGTGTGCCATGCTGTTGGTGGAGGAGTTGTATGCAGCTTTGTAAGACTTCCTGTCTTCTCAAGTTTACGAAAGCGACACCAGTCACAATCTTTTTGAGCGCTTTTTGCTTTCATGTGCGCCTCCTCTTTTCGCCTGCTGTTTCTGAGAATGTTACGATCGCTGTTTGATTGTATCTGGTCACATTATATTTGGAAGGGACAGTTACATTGCTGGTTCCATTAGTCTGAGTTTGACCTCCATCCATAGTTCATTGACTGATGCTATCGAGGAGCGGTGCTGCTGGAATTCGCCTGCGATCGAATGCTTGCATGTAGCTCATCACTCGTGGCCGTTTTGTTCGCATTGAACCACAGGCAGATCACTGTACGCACTTGTCCCCTTCGCTCAGGAATGTGGTCGGTGTTGATGAGCACAATATCACGATCAGGCCAGGTGCAGGTGGCGCCTTACCTACTAATGAAGGTCTATTGACAGTAAATATGTCCACGATGTCACTAAAACGTCGATGTTTGAATTGTATGCCTGGTTAACCGATGTTGGATACTGGAAAGCAATGGAGTGTCCTTTATTGATGTCTGGGGGATTACCACCTCCATAAATGTATATGATATTATCCATGAATTCAAACAACAAATCCCTAAACGCACAGCATATCATCCCCTGAGTTCCAATGTGTTCTATGTGCCAGGAGGCACATAGAACACATTGGAACTCAGTTGACGATATCTCTTGTGTATATTCTGTGTTAGTAGTATCTTCTGATTTTTCACTTCTAGTTCTCACGTGACATCACGCCGCTTTGCATTCTGGGCATCACGTGATTGTCATGGTAATCCATGGGTGCAGCCATGTCATGACATCATTGTCCTGGTGATGCGTAGTTGGTGTTAGCGTATACGCCTTTTCGCCATCCATTTTGACGGAGGCTGTCATCTTGTTTCTATGGTGGCACGTGATAGCTATGTAACGGAAAGTCCTATAGGATGGGGTGTGTTCTGAGGGTCTGTTCGATTGAATGGAAGTATACAGAATCACCGAAAACGACACGACAACTACCACAAATTAGCCAAATAGATATTATTTGGCTCTGAGTTTTCCAGAATCTTCGTTTTAATCTACACCACCCTCTACTGCCTTTCCTCATACTCCTAGGATTATAAAAGTATTGTTCGATTCGATATGAATATATGGAATCACCAACAACGAGTTGGCAAGTACCACAAATTACCCGAATGGACCCGACAACTACTTAAAACGCCCCATATGAATTCCCAAATCCAGTATCTCAGGTATCATGTAGTGCTTTGGGGCGGGGTGTCTAGAAGGTGTGTTCGATTGGGTGGGCGTATATGCAATCACCGAAAACGACACGACGACTGCCACAAATTACCCAATGGACCCGAAAACTACCACCGATTACCCCAAATCAATTCCGAAACTCACTAACACGAGTAACACGTAGTGATATGGGACCGAAAGGTCCTTTTATTCCGCTCGAATTTTGTTATTCTGGGTCAAAATCCTCATGTATTCTTATGCCAACCTCATCTTCTCCTTTATTCCTAGGGTTTTAGAAGTACTCTTCCGTTCTTCTGAGGTATACATGTACTATTTCTTGAGTATTTTAGACGGTTCCGGTTGCCCCAACATTATTCCGTCCATTACGTGGCCTTCTTCTGTGTGTTATGAGACATCTTGTGTCCTTACCTCACTTCCCCAGAATCAAATACGGAACAAATAACCAATTAACCTTAGCCCTCGCCCACAAACTGTTTCGCTCCTACGATTGTGATCTCAACACATCTAGCACATAGGCACATGCAAGACGTGCTAATATGTGCCCATATGCAAGTGCACAATGTGCACACAGCACATGCAACACATACGTATATACAGATATTAGCTCCTACAATAACCTTGTAGCTTTTGGGCTCCTAGATCCCATGACATTCCAGGTGTGTTTTTTTAGTTTGTGAACAATGTGCGTATAACACATGTAACACAAACGGGTATTTAGGGGAATACATAACTCCACTGATATGGGTACCAACGAGGACCAGTGTCAATGTATGGGAGCCTAGTATTTTCGATGGACAATCGTAAAGGGTAAACAAATAACATAATACATGGCATTCAATTCCATTTATGTTTACTTAGAGGCGGCGGAAGCTCGATAAAAGTGGAGGGGCATGAATTTATAGTGCTATCATGGTTCGACCCAGTGTGAGAAAGGTTACAATCGTATATCGGTAAATGTACCATGACTCGCTATAGTCTCTCGTTTAGATGAATATGCTGTTCTGTGGTCACAGTCCTGTCCGTTTCTTCTACTTCAACCATCTTCCAACCCGAAGGTCAGCCTTTGGGTTGGAAGATAGTTGAAGAAGAAGAAACGGAGCGAAGCGACCGAAAGTTGGATTCTTTGGCTAAATATTGTTTGGATTTGCAAATAATGTTACAGGAATGGCTGCATATTGACACGTTTGCATGCGCCCATTTTAACTCATTGCGTAACTGCGAAACATATCTGTGGAAAAAGTGGAGGGGCATATGCCTGCCCCCTGTGCCCCCTGGCTCCGCCGCCTCTGACTACTGCAAATTTTGTGAGAAAGAATATTCCAGAAGCTTCACAGGCAAATGACACGAAGATGGTTACTTTTCCTAGAGGCACGATAGGAATGCAGACTACAAAAAACGAAAAGGTAGAAAGACTAAAAAGAAACAAGAGATAATTTGCAACTTCTCATCCACAATGAGCAACATGAAGCAAGAACTGCTATGAAGATGGTCAGTAATGGCTTGATTCAATGCCTTGGACTTTTTGGACTATAATGTGCAAATGATGAAATCCGAGAGAGCTAAATCCATTCCTCACAAGCAGAGGCAGTAGAAGCTCGATAAAATTGAAGAGGCACGACTTTTCAACGCTACCATAGTTCGGCCCAGTGGGAGAATAGTTGCAATCGTATATCGGTAAATGTACAGTCACATACTATAGTCTCGTTTGGATGCACACTGCGGTGTGGTCATTGTCCTGTCCATTTCTTCCACTTCATTCATCTTCCAACCCGTAGGCTAGTCTTCGGGTAGGAAGATGGGTAAAGAAGAAGAAACGAACCGAAGCGACCGAAGGTGGGATTCTTTTGACAAATGTTGCTTGGATTTGCAAATAATATATTACAGGAATGCCTGTATACATGTATTGACACGTTTGCGTGCACCTATTTTAAATCATTGCGTAATCGCGCAACATGTATGTGGAAAAAAGTGTGGGGGTGGGGCATCTATCACCTGTGCCCCCCCCCCGGTTCCACCACCTCTGCTCACAAGTACGATATCAGGAAAATATCCCAGAAATTACCCAAATGGACTGCAAGACGAAAGGTGGCTTGTTAGAGAAGCTGATGAAACCAGTCATCCGTGAACTATTAACGATCTTTGAAAAAATTCTATAAAAAGACGTGTACATCACAACGTCCCCATTTGTGCCCCTGTCATCCGAAAAGTGAAGACACAATGCAATACTGCCGTGCTCCTCCTGATCGTGACCCTCCATCAACAAATGATTCCATACAGTAAGGAAACAGAAGATTCTAAAATCGAGGAAGACAGGGATTAGGAATCGGGCGTGGATTCTGGGGAAGAATGAATGGATAATCCAGGAAACTACGAAACGCCTCAGAGAGGATGTGGACTACCACCTCTCAGATATATGCTCAAGAAAAGAGTGTTTTTGGCCGATCCCATTTTGGGCCAATATAGTTTTGACATTGAGACAGAATCGAATGACGAGTCAGAATCCGATGTGGAAGGATAATGTGATCATATCGATAAAAAGTGTTATGGTGCAATCTACAGTGACGCTAGATGTCACAAGCGTTGGAGAAATAATCACTCATGATGTAGGAGCCAAGAGCCACGATCTCCACGATTTAGGCGCGAGAAGCTCCTGGCTTGATTTTGGAAAACTTATTATTTGCTTATCACTTATGATTCAGCAGTCCAACCAATAACAGTTCTTAATAGTAGTCCACCAAAAATCCCAGTTCGCCAAATATTGGTAATCACTGGTACCCATATCAGTCGTCTCACGTAGTCCCCTAAATACGATGGGGCTACAAGTGTTGTGCCCTAACTAAAAACTATATGTGTTGTGCCCTAAGCAAAAGTACATATGGAATTTTACAGCAGCTAGGAGTCACATAGGGGCAAGTAGCCATATAGGAGCCAAGAAGTTATGGGGCGATATGTAAGACAATACCCTTATGTGGTATGTTCCCATATGTTGCGTGTGTTGTGCGCACATTGTGCACTTGCCCACCAGCACATATTAGCACATCCGGCACGTGCCTAAGTGCTGCACATTTGTTGTGCTGTGTAGAGATCACATTGTAAGAGCGAAGAAGATTTTTTTTTTTTTTGGGGGGGGGGGGGTGCTAAGGTGAACAGAGCAATTTGATTGGTTGTTTAACCTCGATAAAGCGATCTAATTGGACGAATTTAGGACAGAAAATATATCGCAACACACAAGAGAAGGCCAAGGAATGGACGAAATAATGTTGGAACCAACCGGAACAGTCGAAAATACTTAAGAAATAGTAATTGTATACACTAAAAGAACCGAACAGTACCCCTAAAACCCCAGGAGTAAGGGAGGAAAAGGGATTGGCGTAAGTTGAGATGAAGATTTTGACTCAGAATAACAAGGTTCGAGCGGGTTGGAGAGAACTCTGGGTCCCATAGCACTACGTGCTACCTGGGGTAGAGGGTTTCAGAATCTACTCAGGATGATCTGCGGTAGATTTCTGGGCTATTTGGGTAATTTGTGGTATTCGTTGGTTACATATACTCCCGATACCGCCCAGTCCCATAGCAGAACGTGCTTCCAGAGATACTTGATTTTTGGAATTCATTTGGGACGTTTTAGGTTGTTCTCGAGTCCGTTTTGTGGCACTGTCGAGTCGTTTTCGGTAATTCTATACCCCCATCGAATCAAAAGGTACTGCTATAACCCTAGGAGTATGGGAGGAAAGGTAGTAGGGGGTTGGTGTACGTAGAAACGAGGACTCACAAGCAGACAGAATCCAAGTCAAATAAAGTCCATTTGGGTAATTTGTGGTAGTTGTAGAGTCGTTTTCGGTAATTCTATATATTTCCATTCAATCGAACCTATCCTCAGAATACACCCGTCCTATTATATGACTTTCAGCTACATAGAAACTACGTGCCGCCATAGAAACCAAGATGGCGATCTCCATCATACAAAATAATGTCACAACATGGCCACACCGACGTGTTACCATGACAACCACGTGATAGATAGAATGCAAAGTGGCATGACGTCACATGAGAACCAGAAATGAGAAGATGTGAGACGTCCGGGCACATGCTATACTACTGCTGTTGTCAGTTGGTTCAAGAAACTACACGCGATTAATGGTTTAGTTGTGTTTGTTGTTGGGATTGAAGCAGTAACTATCTTTTGCACCCCAACCATGAGAACTTCTCTTGTCTTTCTACTCCCCACCCCCACCTCGTCTGTGGAACAGCAGTTTGGTGGGAGGAGCTCACCTTCATGGATCAAAGTATTAAAGTTTTTTTTCACTGGCAAGCACGATGCCACTCAAGCAAGCTGCAGAAAGCCCCTTCGTTGGACGCATACTCTGGAAGTTTATACAAGGGATGCATGCTCTTTTGGTGGTAAACCGGGCATTACGGGTTGACTTCGATGGCGACGTGAATTAGGGGTCATCAAAAACACACCACAAGAGGTTCCCGCTCCTGGTTGTTCTCAGATAGAGGGTGTATCACTTCGTGACGACAAATCCATGATCGTTTCGTTAAAGAGGTTCGAGTTAAAATTAGGAATCCCACAACCACAGTGTGGGAATGGAAGTGTACTTCATATTGGTGTATCTGTTCTTTGAGAGGACTGGTACTTTACATCGTACCAATTTTGAACAATTTTCTCAATATGCTGATCGAACTAAGCTGTAATCCGTTAACAGCTGCGATTTGCAATGTAACTACAGACTTAAGGTCTTCTTTGTAAATTAGCAGTGAACAAGAAGTTAATTCGAAATTGGGTAACGTCTACTTTAATGACCCCATTTACATGTATACTGTCCGAGTACCGAGTGTATGCCCTTAAACTAGTTATGACACAGTGTTACGAAATGATTAGTACCAATCTAACAGGAAGAGATACCGTGCTGGTAGTGGTCGATATTACCATAAATGGTAAGCCAACTAGAGAGTCAATATACCGAAAAACCGAACCGATATCACGAGTACACCGAAAAACCGAACAGAAACGAACCAATCATTGAATACCGAAACCATCAGTATTTTGAATTGAAAATTTTCTATTTGCTATTTACAAGACCTTGTTGAGGCTCGATAGCAGCTGAAATGGTCAATTGCATGAAAGAAGTGACTGATTTTCTTTTTAGTTTTGTTAGCCCTTAAAGGGCTGGGCAATTGTTCTGAATTCCCACGAGACTACAACCTGTACGCGTCCAATTGCTTAGCAGAGGTTTTTAGTCAAGTCTTGGCTGCCTGTTAAGGCAGCCAAGACTTGACTAGAAATTACGGCTCAGGTGATTTGTCTATTGTAAGCAGGACCTTCTAATGACGCCATGTTAAGGGCACATGCTCTGAGGCTGCAAAAGCCTGGACCTTTAAAGGTTAAGGTGTGTTTGAAACAGGTCATAAAATTACTGCAGATATGATTTGTGTTGCCAAAAGAATGCCAATGTTGAGCTCACTGGCAGTGACATTTTTGTCGCTCTGGTAGAATGAACCAAGAACTTATTCTGTATTTCCAGGTGAGAATTCCCATTTGGTACCATATTTATTTATTTATTGGTGTTTTTAAGGTCACATATTTCTGCACAATGGCTAATCATGACCATGACAGTTTTACGGGTGGAGGAAGCCGGAGTACCCGGAGAGAACAACCGAGCAACCGTCAGCTCCCCAACATACCAACTCCACACAAGCAGGGTTACCATTGGTTGAAGACAGGTGTACCATCGACGTGTAGTACGCCTTAGTACACAACGCCACCGTGCCCCCACGTGGGCAATGGGGGTGTAGTGTCTTGCCCAAGGACACAACGCGTTTGCCCCAGGTGGGATTCGAACCGAGGACCTCTCGGCTTGCAGCCTGCACCTCTATCAACTGAGCCACCGCGCCCCTATTTGGTACCATAATACGATCTTTCAAGTCAGATACCAAATACCGAACTAATACCCCCCCCCCCCCCCAAAAAAAAAAAAAAACCGATACCGAACTTAAAAGTGCAATACCGCCCATTTCTCAGACCAACATTAGTTCCACCGCTTGTATATCGTAGACATAATTCACCCTTAAAGCCCAGCACTGAGCGAACAGTTTTGAAAATGCCACAAAATCGTAGTGTCTGTTAGGTGTATGTTCAAAAGACACAACATGTTTTGAGGCATCTGGCCAGGAAACTCTGTAAAGACCATGTGGGGAATGCGAAGATCTGATAATTTTCTAGATGATGTGACACACCCTTCCAAACCTGCAATTTATAGCACTATAAATCGGTAACTCTGGGCCTAAAACTCCCAACTCTCCTCTGGAAATAGTTACACCGTTCCTATTATGTGGAAATAATAGTGTTCGAAACAATGTAGCTGTGAGCCCGGGGTGAGTCATGTTACGAGACCTGGCGCCGGCTTTGATAATCTTCAGCTCATTGTATCGAATTATTGTCAAGGTTTCGAAGAAATAAGAATAAAAAAGCTGGCGTTGTTGGAGGATAACTGGAACGTGACGGACATCCACGACGTTTGCAATCTAGATTCGGAAAATTTCTCAAGATGTGAAAAAAACATTTTCCAAAAATCGCAATTTCCTCGAATGCCTGTACGAAATGGATGAAAGTGTGTACATAACAGATTAAACGTATCCAAGGGGCACGAAAGTATCATCTGTAAATGACTGGCGTTTTTTTATTTCATTCAATGGTCAGCTTGTATTGCCCAGTCAGGTCTTGGTCACTCGAATTCAGGGTCCTGGGTTTTCTACATCACCTTCCGCCCTCTCACCGGCTCTGAATCACTCTTAGTGTAAGGACATTCTTTCCAATTAAATTCAATGAAAGCTGAAAGGTCAGATTTTTTTTTTATTCACAGGTAAGCAACATGGACGAGTCATTCAATTTGAGTGGAGAGGACACTCCCACCAAAACTCTCCACACGTGCCAGACTTGTAATTTCCACACAAAATATCCAAGTAACCTGAAAGGGCACCAGCGTCTGAAGCACAGCGACGAAGACCGGCTTCCAGACTTGTCATCTGCAGGCGGGTGGTTGCCCTTAGCCCAGTTGCTCTCATAAACTCGAAATTCTGCGGGCGGTAAACGCCCTCATCACGGCGTATTCCGAAGACGATTAAATTCTGTTTCATGTGTCTTAAAAGTATCGCTATCGCCTACCCAGGAGGTGTTCCTCTCAAACAGGAGATGATAGCAACGCTCGGTCCCATCCTATATGTATCCACCTATAGGTATACACATCTTGTCGCTCAGTTACAGCATAACAGTTAAGAGTCTAGACTATCCTGTGAGTGATCATTTCGAAATTGTGACATAATTTCTGTCAATAGTTCTCCATGGTTGTTTTTAAAGACAGAATCACCAAGAACAACTGACAGAAACTCAGCTAAGATATCTGTGATGCATGTTTGAAATTCGGACTCAAGAATCCCCAAAAGTCACACTATGAGAATGACTGTTGAGGTATTTCATGTCCAAATTTCAAACCAACACCATAGGCACTGCATCCAAACATTCAGAACAGGTATCGTCAAAAGCCGAAATCTCGTAAATGGCTCTCAATAGCTCTCCCCCAACGAATAAAGGCGAACAATAATATTAATAGTAATTCAAGGCGTACCATTATGCCTTTCCTGAAATTTTGAAAATGACAAGACAGCGCTTTGCGTGGCCGCAGAATCGGCACCATCCAAATATACAAACAAATTATTTGTAATCAGTGTGCACAATCTTTCAAGACGGAATATGGGCTCACATGGCGCAGACTTGTTAAGTACACAAAAGAGTATAAAAACAATTGCAGCTTCTGCAGCAGAGGCTTTACCACTAAATATGTTCACAGGTCACCTTGCAGCTGAAATGTTCATAATGTAAACAGATATATAAGCATTGATCATGTCAAGTCTTCACATGCTTCCTGCATGCTAACTTGCGAAATTTTGCATTCAGGACGAACTTTCTCATACGATTGTCATCAAGTCTGCAAGTAGGGGTCCACCCAAGCGAACCAAAAACGCGAGACCCCATGTGGCATGATGCGCTCACCTAACAAAGTTGTTTCCAGAAAGATTTAATTAGCACCCATGACCAGCTGACACTACAGAGGGATGAAGTCATGTAATTATTCATTAACTCGTGTTGTCCAACATTTTTTTCTGGTGTTGAAATGCTACTACATAAATAACACCCAGGTATCCAGTAATGCAAAACGAGGGATACCAAATATCAACATGGGGACATATTTAGAACAAACTTAGACCCCCCCCCCCATCAGATTTGTGACCATTGGATCTGAAAAAGCAGATTTTTAATGATTTTTCCTCATTTTTTTAGGGGGACTAAGTTAAACTCCTGGCTCCAATAGGGAGGACAAATATTAACCCCGGGACTTGATTTTAACAAACTTGAATCTGATTCCTCTTAGGATGGTGTGTATCATGTATAAAAAGATTCTGAGTGGGGGTTCTGCTGGGTTCTGGAGAATTTTAAAGAACATTCCTCAAATCGCACCAGGTAAAAAATTTGGGCTCCCTAAGGGAGGCCATATATTAACATAGAGACTTGATTTGAACAAATTTGAATCTGACCCCCATAAGGATGATGTATACCAAATATTAAGAAAGATTCTGACTGGTGGTTCTGGAGAAGAAAATATCTCAAGAAATTTTCCCATATTGCACTATGTTAAATTTCCACATTCAGCCTAAACATCAGCTCCGAGACTCAATTTGAACAAACTTGAATCTGACCTTCTTATGGATGCTCTATACCAAATATCAAAATATTTTGACCGGTGTATCTGAAGACGACGATTTTTGAAGATTCTTACTTACCTCACTACGTTATTTATTGGGTGTTTAAGGTCACATATTTTTGCACAATGGCTAATCATGACCGCAACATGAGTCAGCTCAAGACCAGGGGTGAGCGTTAATAAGTCCTGTTACCCATTTTAGAGAGGGTTTGTACCTCCCAAGCATTGGTGACTGGCTCCTATTTTACCAGGAAAACAGTACCGCAGTGAACAGATACTGCTTCACTTCCCCCCGGGGGGGGGGGGGGGGGGCACTAAGTTAAAATCTGTGCTCCCATGAGGAGGCCAAATATTAATTGGGGACCTGATTTGAACAAACTTGAATCTGACCCACATGCCAAAAGATTCTGATTGGTGGTTCTGGAGAAGAATATTTTTTCAAAGAATAGTCCCCATATTGCACTAAGTTAAAATTCAGGCTTCCAAAGGAGGCCAAAATATCAACCCAGGGACTTGATTTGAACAAACTTAAATCTAAATTCCCCAGGGATGATGAATACCAAATATCAGAAGATTCTGTTTGGTGGATCTCAAGATTTTTAAAGGTTATTCCTCATATTAGACCAAGTTAAAATTTGGGCTCTAATAGGGAACCCAAATATAAACACAGGAACTCGGATATTGGTGTTTGAATTTTTTCTATTTTTAGTTCCTTGATTTTGGCATGAATCAAGTACATTAAAACGTCATACGGAATTTAGTTCTTATTAGGCAGCCTGTGTGGCAAATAAAAATTTAAGCGCAAACGTAAATTTCGCCCCTCCCATTATGTATCCAAATATTGCCCAAGAAACTTTCTTTAAACAAACTTGAATCATTGTAACTAAAGACAGTTGCATACCAAATCTCAGAGCATTGTGAGTGGTGGTTTATAATTGGATTTTTGAAGAATTCTGGGCCGTGCCTAAAGTCTGTTAGGCTTAGCAACGTCTGCTGCACAAACTTAGAGGGGTATTCCACAAATATGTAGAGCAAAGTTAGGTTGAATTTTGGCTTGTGAGTGCTTACTGATGCCAGGCGATGGAAATTGCTCATGCTGGCAGTCATGCAAGCTAAAAAGGGTTTAACTTCAGAAAGGTCAAAGACCGGGCATTTTGAACTATTAAGATTTCCATAGTTTCCACTGCGTAACTGCCTTATGGCTTCGCAGAGATTTCTAGTCGAGTCAATGTAGGCAGCCAAGACTTGTCTTTAAACCACTGCTATGAGAATTTGATAGTTTATATTTATTGGTGTTTTAGTTCACTTCAATATCTAGAACTATATTACGACCACAACACAAGTAATAAGTCATGTTTAGCCAGTAGTTTATACCTATGCTGTCCATTTTAGACAACTTCTGCCCGTCATTGGTGACCAGGTCCTATTTTACCAGCAAAACAAAACTTGCTTACCACAAGAAACAAACACTCCTCCAATTCCTGGGGTTTCCACAGGGAGGGGGTGGGGGTGGAGATGAGAATTCATAATTGTCCTGAAGATGACATGACTACGTAGTCGATTACGTGTTCTTGCACTACATTTTTCCCCGATTAACTTGAAACTTTAATGGCTAAATGTGAAAGACAATTGAGAAACCATTAACATTCAAGGCTCTTTATTGGCAAATACAGAGTACAATACGATGAATATGCCTTCATAAAATGCAGAAAAAATGTTTATACCTTGAAACCTGAAGCATGCTAATTAGGTACAAATTTATAAATAAAATAAAATAGAAAATGAAAATATAAAAAAGTTAATACTGACGTTACAATAAACATTGTTAATATTACTAGTATTATCCTGAATGTATGGAATGACTGGTATCCTGCTCATTCTACAATATCCGTTTTACATAGCATTTGTTATCAATACTATTATCAGTATTATTTATTGGTGTTTTAGGTCACACTTCAATACTTAGGTTTGACCAAATAACTAAAGCTGGTCGCCATGGGGTGGGCAATGCCTCGAAAAAACATCCCGATACAGTAAAGAGTGGGAAATAGGAAAATTTGTAATTAAAGCTCACTGTCACTGTGCCATTGACCTTCGGCACAATGACCCCAAAACATATATGGGTTTTCCTCTCATCATACCCCACATGTCAGTTTCTTTTCGATTTGACCCTATGGAAATATTAATTATAGAACAGAAAGCAACTGCTGGAAAATTTTCAAGGTCAGAAGACAGAGATCTTCACCTTCGTAGCAGTCAAAAATGTTCAATTAACAGGAGTTCAATTATCAGGAAAATGGTCATTTTCATATATTCTGAACATAAATTCTAATATCTCAAGATTGACAAAACCTTGTTCCACGGAGGGGTCATAAGCTTTGTTTTTTAAGCAAAAATGCTTTTTTTGTTGTTCAAGCAATTTTTTAAGTGTTATCTGCTAGTCATGTTAGGTAGAGAGTTATATCACAAAGCCACCATACCAATTTGTTGAGGTTCACACACAGACATCAGGCCTTTTAACTCAACCAAACACACACTGATATTGATGTCGCTAAATTCTAAAAATTAGAGGAAATAACACTAAGGAAAATCTGATGTTTTCCGCACTATTTCATAAAAAAATAATTTAACCCTCAGAGTGAAAAAGTTGAAAATTTTATACATTTTTATTACAAAATACCAGTCCATATCCTTTGGCTTTCCAGTTGTTACTAGGCAAGACTTGGCTGCCTATATAGGCAGCCAACACTTGCCCAGAAATAATGCTGGGGGAACTTATAATGTAACTGACTTACATAGAGAATGAATGTTGGCGCATCTGTATGGTTGCAGTTAAAATGATCAAAGTCTGAATTAGGCCCTGTCAGGTTAGAGATATTCTGAGGCCCTGACACAGCCCAATAAGCCAAAAAGCAATTCAGACAGTCAGTATTAAACATGTTTCTTTAATGAAGTTGAACAGCAACTGACTTGACAAGTCATCCCCAAATTTTTCCAATCTAAAAGCTTGCAGACATCTAAATTGTCCTTCGCTCAAATTCATGAACAGCATAATGAAAGGCTCAACATCATTCATCCATATAATTATTTATTTAGTGGTGTTTAAGATAACCTTTAGCATCTATGGCTATATGATGACCACAACATAGGTTTCATGGGCCTGTTTTCATACTGTTCAAAATCAGCCTTGCAAAAAGGAAAGGCTTGGTGTATGTGTATAATGGAACACGCTTTTCTTCCACCACTGGTAAAACAATGAGCTCTGTCAAAAAAGACTGAATTGATTAAATTCCTAGATGCATTAACACTTTAAACGTGACATGCCACTTTTCTGGTCCTGGAACATGACACATCATACTTTCATAAAGTAGGATGGCTGCCAAGTTAAAGCATGGGGTAGATCAATCAATATTTTCAACGTGCAGCCCTAAGGCTGCACGTTGAAAATATTAATTTGTCTACCCCTAAATAATAAACATGGGCTCTTCTGATTGCCTCCAGACTTCAAAGGGTTGAGGGAAAATATTGCAGCTTGAAATATTGATGTTTTCACATTGGTGTACTGAGGGTTGACAAGTATAACAAATCATTTATACCTATGCTGCCCACTTTAAAGGACTTCCACCCCAAGCATTGGTTACCAGGTCCTATTTTACCAGAAAAACAGAACTTGTTGATCAAAGAAAACAAGCACTGCACCATTTCCCACTGGGGCACCCATCAGTATAAATTTTCATAACAAATGCAATGTAAATCAATTTAAGAGATAAACAAGCAGGATCAACTTTGACTTATTTATCTCTAGTACAAGACTAAACTTGAACATATTCCACATATTCCCAATTCAAGAATTTTTAAATCCTCCAAGAAAATACCATCTCAACAGTTTTTAATTGAGCATTCCAAGTAGAAATGTTGGGAGAGCTTTCAATAATTTGGAGAACTATATGATGGTTACAATAAAAGAACAGTAAATTTCTTTAGATGCTTCATCAGATATGAGCAACATTGTATCAAAAGCATGAAACTTGCCTACAAACACAGGTGAGCAATGGCAGTCCCTGCAGACTAACAATAATCTCTATTGGCAAGATATTTCTGTTACGGTAACAATACCTAAAACATTGCTCATGACAATCTTCACGTCGGGCCAAGGATAAGATCAAAAGCTGCAGAAGTTGCCTGCCAACCCTCACAAAATAATTGAGCTCAGACAAACTGAAACAGCCCAAAGATTGCAAATGTGAGATAGTATTTTTTTTCAAGGTTTTTTTGCGGGGTTACTGGATAATTGGATTAATCATTCTTTATTTATTGGTGTTTAATGTCACATATTTCTGCACAATCACTAAATGTGACCAAAACATGGAGATAATCAAGTTTAGTGAATCGTTTGTACCCATGTTGCCTATCTTGGAGGAATTCCACTCAAAGCATTGGTGACTGGGACCTATTTTACCAGTAAAACAGAGCTTGTTTACCACAGTAAACAAGCACTGCTTAACTTTCAAGGGTTCCCATAGGACTTTCTAGTGATGAAACAGGCATTTATTCTATTGTATCTTGTTTGACAATAGAGCTCCACCAAACAAGATCTAGTAGATTAATTGCTCATATTGAATGTGCTGGTTGACCTGGTCTACAGTAAACAAGAACTGGTTCACTCCCTGGAGCTCTCATGGAGGATTAATAATGAATTATTTAAAACATTGCTGGACATCAAACACACAATCTTCAAAAATATGGCAATAAAAAGGTCAGTTTCAAAATGAAAAAAAAAACCTCCACTATATTTTTTTGGTCAAACTTCAGGACTCTTCTAGGGAATTTTCAAGAACTTTCCTGGAACTTTCGTGTGCTCGAAGCCAATATTTGGGCTTCAATGAGAAAAACTAGCATCACAAACCCAATCATATTCTGTGGATTTGCTTGTTATTTTCTTAAGAGGCAAAATTATCTTATCTGTATGGATACGTTTTGTTTAAAATTTATTGGAGAGTGCCAAAAGGCACTTTCCAATAAATTGCAACAATGCCATGAATGTGAACAAATACTAAATTCTTATAAAATTTGAACCAACACACACACTTGAAAGTTTTGGTCTTGTTACATGACTCAATGACTGATCAATGCCTAACCAATACCTTCTGTCCAAGTCCAGACAAACACTCCAAAAGCTACAAATGATGTCCTGCCAGAACAACCAGTACCACCTATTTGACAATTAATTCCATTTTCTAATTACAGTTCCAGTAGAAATATGAGGGATTAACTTCTAATCCTCTTAATACTACCTATGAACCATACCTAATTACCCTAATTAGTACACCACTCACCCCCATTATAAATCTAAATTTTATATGCAAATCATATCAAGTTAACATAATTAGTACGGTACATCAATTCAATCAAGACAGAAAGTTCTGATTTACACTTCATTAAGACAATGAAGCAGGAAATTTCCTCATGGTCAACCCACAAAGGATTTTAGGTTAACAAAACTGTAGTTTCAATTTTTCTTCCAAGCAGAAATATGTAAAGAAAAACTGTTGCAAGAAAAGACATGTCTATGTCCAACAGATAAAGGGACCAGCTTATGAACCAAAATATTTGCTAAAATGTTTTACATTTTCAGCCCTCAAGAAACCTGTGATATAAAATACTTGCAAAAAATAACATATAGAAAAAAACCCATACCAAACAATCTTCTTACTTAATGACTTCAAAATCGAATGCCCATTGTTAGTTCCAGAGAATGATAGAAAGAAAAAAATTACATTACAAAAAGTACAACTTTCACCATCAATAACAATATTGCTTATACAAACACAACTTTTTCTGGTGGGACACAGAACCCAAAATAAAAAAAAAACTACCCCAAATATTGCTGTTAGTCCATGATAAAACATGGAGGAGAAATACAAAAACTTACAAGCACCATTGTAAAGCAAGGTAAATGTTACAATGCACTGCATAAACATCATATTTGAGTTTGTTCACAAAATATTTTCAGCAAAAGTGGCTGCACACTTACTAACTCTGGATAAGGCCTAAAAAAGTTAATCTGTTTCTCAGGCCCTCCTTTTGACTGCCGCATGCTCGCTTTTTATAACCAATGCAAACTTAAAAAAATAAAAATTCAATGGTTTATGTCTAATATTACCCAAGTTAATAAAATTGATAAATTTGTCCCTTGAGTGCAAAAAGGCTTTACAATGCTTTACTATTGCAAAGCCTTCTTGCACTCAAGGGACGATATACGCTACCACCCATGCGATTCTCTAGATTATGAAGCCTAAAACATAAAACAAACCAAACATAAACATGAACTTTTGATGGCAAAGAAATAATTACAAAAATAAAAAATAAAATGAAAAAACAACCGACCACATGTAATATTACAAAATATGGCTTGAGAAACAGAAGATCTACTTTGTGGGGCTCAAATATGAAAGTACTTCTTTGTTCCTGTAACAAAGCCAAGTATACTGTTAACCAAGTACAGTAAACTCAACTTAACTGGTGGCTGTTTAACCGTTTACTCAACAAAATGGTCATATCTGGTCAGTACAATACGCAAAAAAGAACAAATTTAAATATTTTTCTCCCCCATTTTTGCCTTGAAAACACAGCTTGAAACCAATAATTAAAACAAACTGGGTGTGCTCATTCCAATGAATGGTCATAAACTTTGGTTTTGAGGCAAAAATGAAAATATTTAGTTACTCAGTAAATTTCTTTTTCAAGTATCATCAACAACTCATGTTAGGTACCAAGAATGCCAAGAAAGCAAATGAGCTTGTTAATAAGTAAAATTGCTTTGTTTGTATTGGGAATGGACTGGAGGCAAAATTGTAGGCATACAACATAGATATGCTATTAGCCACTATCCAGTTGAGATGAGTTAGCTGTACATTGTGTGAAGACAATTATTTTTTTGTTGGCAGTGACATTACAAAGCTGGAGCCACAAATGCTGGTTAAGGGGTGCTACTTTACCAGTAAAACATAACTAATCACCAATCAAATGCAAGTAATTCCGAAAATTGTCATGAAACATGCACTGAAAATGAAACGCGTAAATTTTTTGTCATTTTATGACACAATACATCAATTCACTTGAAAAAAAACAATATTTACCACTTTGAAGAAATTTGTAAAGAAAAAAAAATCCTTACATATTTCACATTAAACAATAAAATTGCACCATTTACACATGGTATAACAATATAACAATCCTAAGCTGTTGTCACAATCCTGTATGTCGAATAAAAACATATGTACACAATGAAGCAACATGGATCAACATGAAGGCACTTACAATAAACTACAACACAAAGCTTTTAAACTTCACTTCTGAACTCAAGAGATAGTGATCCATTTGGAAAAAGATAACTGCAAACCTTATCTTTAATCTTTTAAGACTGTTTTATCGGACAGCTCAACCTTAAGTCAGAGAATGAGGGGAATAGCCCTTCACCCCACAAAAGCACCTGCATCAACTAGAGCTGTGTAGTATTGAAATTTCAGCTTTACTGACTTCAGTTTTTTGGGGAGAGACATACCTCGATTTTGGTATCGAGTGTTTACTCTCCAGTTAGTTTTCCTAAAGACAATTTCCCTACAGTTTCCGTCACAAGCCAAATTTTGAACAAAAAAAGCCCAACACTTATTTAAGAAATGACAAAAAGAATCAATATCGAACTCTTGCCTCTGTATTTACCCCCACCACCTGCCGGTTTACCCATCTTGGAAATCTGAACTTTAGAGAAAAACACCTGGCATCACCCAACTGAGCCCAATCAGTTTATGGCACACAGGAATTTTCTAATTATTTGTTTGGCTCAATTAACAGTTCATATTGTTTTATGAGACGTGTGTTGATTGTTAAGACAGAATACACAGCTCCCGT
Organism: Pictodentalium vernedei; assembly: GCA_031216915.1. NCBI lineage: Eukaryota > Metazoa > Mollusca > Scaphopoda > Dentaliida > Dentaliidae > Pictodentalium > Pictodentalium vernedei. Next base: position 173,968,300 of record CM062288.1, on the reverse strand, counting down.
GATTCAGTAGAACAATTCATTAGTTACCATGGCAATTATTTTTAATACATGTTGTTGTACCCACAGATAGCCAGCCCCATCTGGCTGTTGGTGATTTTGTACCACATGTGCATCAAAAAAGGACTTTTTTGAAATCAGACAATCCACATACAATTTTGTTCGAATTCAGGATATATTTTAGAGCGCAATGGCACAAGGGCATGAATGCCGATGAAAATATTAGAAACTAACTGACTGTTTGGCTTTGGTACTGGGCTATATTTCTCACTGATAGACAATTTTTTTTCAAGGAATTGCCATTCGTGGTTTTCAATATTTCTCTCAAGTGTACACATAAATTACTAGTATTTCTATGATCCACTTTCAGTTTTGTTGCACAAGGTACATTTACATGATGTTTGGTCAAACTGTTTGAATTTTTTTTTTACTTTTAGTTTCAGCCATCGTTAAGAATGCTTCAGACATTTTCTCTTCAGTTCAATATTACTTCCATTCGATTTGCAGATACCGTGTAACCCATTTTGTTGGGAACAGGGTCGGTTGAGGTTTCCGATAATGAAAGTGAAATCCAACAGCAATACCAAAATACTGCCCAGCTCTAACATCAGCAAACAGTACTTGAAAATAAACTCTAACAGTATGTTCTTAATTTACCATTTTTCTTCTCTTCTAAAATCTGACCCACCAACCCTGATGAATTGGATTATACAGTTTATAATTATTTCAGGAAATGATACTGAATAGCTTCCTGAAATGAAATCCATGATTCCTCCATAAATTTCTTTTACCGTTTTATCTAATTTAAAGCCATATCCAGCCAGTACTACTTACAATTAGTGCCATTCAAATTTTATCATTTTTTTCAATTTTTGCTCCCAAAACAAAGCTTATGACCCCTTATTTGGGATGAGCTAATTGCGCTTGTGGCAAGGAGGGGTCATAAGCTATGTTTTTGAGAGAAAAAAAGATTTTTTTTTAGTCAATCAAGAACTTTTTCTACAAGTGTCATAACCAAGTCATGTTTGGTAAAGTGGTAATAAATAGCATGAAAGACTGCATGCACCTTAACTGGTAGATTCACACATTCAGTAGGGTGAAGGACAACTTGTGACATTGAAAAGGTACCATCCTACTTTTTCTCCATCTCACCAGACCATGGCACCAAAAACTGTCAGGTAAGGCATATGCAAAAAAACATTTCTTGTTTCTCGGGCAAATTTGCTTCAGTTTTATGATAAGAGAGGGAAGCTATTTTCTCTTTTTTTTTTTATTTGTTAATGCATAACAGTCCTATAACTAGTTGGAATTAAAAATTTTTACAAATTGCACTTTTATGTGGAAAACCCCTAATATTTTCAGTAGTGGAAATTTCCCATAATACAGTTGCAAATTTACCCAACTATATCTTGTTTGATACAGTTGGTTCATTCTATAAGTGCAAAATAGTAACATCAAAGAGATTTCCAGGTAAAGAAAAGAAGTGATGAGGCAGGTTTTCATTGATGAGGGAGGTGCCCGAGAAACATGATTTTTTTTTTAATGGCCTAATTTGTGAATGAAGAAAAGCCTAAAAGATTGACAATAAAGTTATTAACACCTTATAAACATAATTCATGCACGAATCAGGCTTCTCTTTTTTTCATTCCATTACACTGGAAGACAAACGCTTCTCAAACAAAACACAACACTTGTGATACAAAACAGGCACTTGTCCATAACAAGATACAAAAAGCTGGAATTATCAGTTTGTAGAAAAATAAAAAAAAAATCCAAAAACAGTCACCTGCAAAAAATGCAATATAAAAATGTAAAGAAAAAAAAATTTATATAAAGCTGAAAATTTACAAATAGGAAGCCATGAAAAAATATATTTCACTGTAACACCTTACTAATCAAGTACTGTTAACAAGTTCGGCCATATAACCAGCACATCATCAAAAATAACTAATCTGATTGCTCAGGCATTCATTCATATCATTAACCCTTTATCCAATGCACAATATACCAATATTTATTTTATTATTTTTTTTCAAATTTATTAAAAAGCTTCAACAAATCCATTCGATGTGACACCTCAATGAAACAAGCTCATTCAAATGAGGAGTCACATGATATGTTTTTTTTTTCATGTGCTCAATTTGCAACTTATGCAGGCAGATACAGAAGATTTGTTGGGTAAAGGGTTATTCCTTTCAATACCGAGCTTCTGAATGGTATTCTCTAAAACAAAATAATTTACAGCAAAGTGGGAAAATCTGTTATGTATTCATAGGGAGGTTCAGTAATAATTTAATCCTACAGCCATGCAGGGATATTGGATTAAATGACTGACAACCTTCCTCATTAATTGTTGCATACCGTGCAATCTTGTCACTGAATGCTAATATTTTCTTTACACAAATTTTTTTTTATTTATTGGTATCTATGGCTATATCACAACTGCAACATTGGTATGAAGTTGATTATACCTATGCTGCCCACTTCAGGCCTGGCATTATGAAAAATACAGGAGGGCTAAAAATTGCCCCACAAAATCCTCCCAGGAGGGCAAAAGCTCTCGCCAGGATACACATAATCACTTGAGTTCCATTCTGTTCTACCTCCCAGTAGGGAGATAGAACAGAATGGAACTCGGGTGACAACATGTTTAAGGAAATCTTCTTGCTTCATACAGTAAGAGTAACAAGATTGACTACATCTCTCCCTAGCAGTATTTCTAGGGAGATGTGAACAGCATCTTAAGGTAGAATTGTACTTTCCCCAACAATGTTCGAATATTATTCTACATCTAACTGGCGGCATTACCAGCAGGTCACATACCACCAGTACCATGAATGTGTCAGAATGTGTGAACATTAGGCCCAGTGGGGGAGTAGAGTTTTATTTTTGAGCAAATTATAAATTCCTGTTTGTCATATGGATAAAGTGAGCCGTAGAAATTGTGAACATAAAATAGTAGTAGTACTGCAAAACAATTTATGTGTTTAATTGGCTAGATGTAGGAGGGCTAAAAATAGCCCTCCTAAAAAAAAATTCGAGAGCTAAAGGAGGGCAGCCTTCCAGCCCTCTTTGAGAATGCCAGGCCTGCCACTTTAAGAGAACTTCCACCCCAGGTGTTTCAAGGTCCTACTGTTTTCTACATTGAACAAGCATTGCTCCACTTCCCAGGTTACCACAAAACTTTTGTGTGACAGTTTCAAAGGGTTAATGAGGTGTATTACCACCTTCTGCTTCTGACATTCTGCAAGATGACATGAACTCATTGCATGCTGCTGGCAGATATTCCTGCCCAGGATAGGATTTTGCATGCAACTGGAATAAGTATAATTTTGGCATATTTAATCCAATTTTCTCTGTGTAAATTGAATGGATATTTTTCCCAATGATCTCTTATGTTAAATTGAGATGAAGTTTTAGTGCCAAATTATTTTTGATCATCAGAATTTGTTCATGGGTCTTTGCCTCATTACAATTTATGGGAGAGTGCCAAAAGACACTCTCCCATAAATTGTAACAAGGCAGATCCTTGCAAACAAAACAGGGAGACTTTATGCAGAGGAACCCACGCTTTAGAGTAAAGCCCAAATATGAGCTTCCAGCACTTTACCAGTAAACACTCTGAATGCTACTGTGCAATTTTCATTCATGTCACGTTCCACATCTACTGACATTTGCAACCAAACACCTGAATGTTGAGTCAGTTTGAGATAATCAATTTTAAACCATTTGCCTTCAAAGAATATCCACCCATTTACCGGTGGAAGAGAACAAGCCTGGCTTTGAAGACAAGCACAGCTCCACTTCTCAAGGATTCCATTGGAATGTAGGCTAAAATGGTCTGTCTATCCTTTCAATCTTTCAATGCATATACCAGAAAACAGGGAGATTAAAAGGGAAAAAAATACTTCAGGGTGGTTTGAAAAGAAATTAAAAACATAAGGTTTGAAATACCTCTTTTTCTTGCTAACTTATCAATTCTTTCTACATAAATTTGCAGTATTTTTGGCAAACATTCTATCATCATTTTTGTGCAATGTTTATAAGATGGGAGCCATATTATCACTTAATACATTATTGCAAGAAACTGCTACGAAAAGGTTTATACAATTTTTTTCAGATCTTTCTTCACTTTTTTCTTAACTAGTTTATTTCCGTGTACAGTGGCCAGCCGAGTTCACCCGAACTAGGCTTTTATGATGTAGCAAAAGATGTGCAAAACATTGCTTCGGGCCATTCATTGGAAAGGACTTGATGAGCTTGTTCCAATGTGGAGGTCAAAAGATAATTCTGAAAGCAGAAAATGTTAAACACATAGAGGATATCTACGCTGTTTTAGTGAATATCGGGAATTATCTCACGAGTGTGGACCTGAAAGTTTTATTTTCACGAGCGATGGCGCGCGTGAAAAATATTACTTTCAGGTCCACACACGAGATAATTTCAGATATTGACGAAAATAGAGTAGATTTTCTTTTTTATTATATGCTACAAGACATTTTATTGTACAATAATCAGCCCAATTTGAACCCAAATGCATACATTTCAAAACAATAACAAAGATCAGCTGAATGTTCATTCAAGACAAAGTGATGCGGCATAGCGTGACATCATTTAGAAAGCTACTGTGGGATACTCTTCGATATCTATCGAGTCAATGAATATCGAGAAATATCTTTTAGATAATTTGTGATAATTCACAGGGTAGCATATAATACAATAAAATTTAAATGGTGCTCTTTGGTTGGATATAATCATGTGTTAGATAAGGGTTGACAGCAGTGTGCAAAATTTGATAAATTACTCTGACTGACCGTTCACATGGGTTGGATCGAGATGGTTAACCGAACGTCTGTAAAAATTCTTGGGAAGCTGATTTTTATTATTAATAAGCATTCATATATTGCATGGAATTGAAATATTTTTAGCCTCTCATAGCAAAAGTAAAAAATCTATCAAGACACAAGAAAGGATGCTTAACTGGTAGAGTACTAGAGGTTCATATTTGGGCTTTATTCTGAACTGCAGGTACCTGAAGTTAAAGGCTTCATATTCTGTGGATGTCCTTCGTATTATTTTGCATGAAAAATCGATTTGCATTGTTGCAATTTATGGGAGAGTCCCATGAATAGTAACAAGACAACTTAGATGTGAGTCTTCCAAGGAAGACGTGTGTCACCTGGCGTTTCAGACAGAATTCTAAGTGGAAAGGGGCATAACTCTGGAAAAAATACAGCGGATCAAAAAATAAAATAGGAGGTGCACAATGCCATTATGTGATAAAGAATCACTGAAAGTTTCATCAAAATCCATTCATAGGTTAAAGAGGAGTGGCGGATAAGAGAAAGGGTGACGCGGATAAGAGAAAGTGTGACGTGGACGACGCAAGACGACAAAAGTAATCCCTATATGTCGCTCCCCACGGATCAAAAAATAAAATAGGAGGTGCACAATGCCATTATGTGATAAAGAATCACTGAAAGTTTCATCAAAATCCATTCATAGGTTAAAGAGGAGTGGCGGATAAGAGAAAGTGTGACGCGGACGATGCCTTGGATGACAAAAGTAATCCCAAAATGTCGCTCCCCACTTCGTGGGGCGGTGACACAAAAATGTGTGAACAAATCTGGAGGCTGAGAACAAATTTAGCACTCTTCCAGTTAAGTGACTCAGACTTTACCATTCAAGATGCAACTTTTGACTAACCGGTCATCCATTTGCGTAAATTTAAATTTGCGTAATCACTACGTGAACGAAACGAGCGTTCTCATAAAATTTTGCACACTGTATCAGGTATATCCTTCATTCTAATATAATTCTAAAGTAAGCATCAATTAAAACAACTTTTACTTTCAAAACTTAAATCTTTGTGACCGCGAAAATTTATACTTTTGTTGGATGATTCTATTTTCAAATCAATATCAGGTAGAAATTCCTCACATACTGGCCAAAGTGAATTTGTGAGAGTCTCAGTTGAAATTGAAGTTCCATAAACTTCGCTTCAACTGAGAGCTGTTCAAAATCTAATTGTTTTTTCTTGCAATAGCTGTGATTTCAGCATGCTGTTCCATACTTGAGCAATCTTTGGCTTCAACTGCTAAGACAAGTTGCAGTAGTTTTCAAATACCCTGTAATTAAAAGTCTTCCTGGTCTGAAAAACATTTGAGCAAGTAACTTCCGTGCTTTTGTTTTATCAAGCCCACATGAGCATTAAATGTCAGAACTTAGCCAGTTTTTCAAACAGTGAATTTACTTTTCAAGAAAAAAATACTCAATTACCAAGAGTATTCAATCAAAGGAATTTGGCCATTTTCCTGTATTCTAGTGATATTTATTTTCAGACTAGTGTTTGTCACTTTCAGCATCTATGGCTATATCATGAAACCAACACAAGTATAGAGTCAAGTTTAGCCAATTCTTTACATCCATGATGACCACCTGAGAGGATTGCCAACCAAGTCATCATTAATAGGTCCTATTTTACCAATATAACAGAACCTGTTTACCACACAGTCAACAAACAAGGCACCACTTCCCAGGCAATATTTATTTATTGGTGTTTAGGGTTTTCATACTTCTGCACAATGGCTAATTCTGAACACAACATGGAGATAAAGTTAAGTTACAACATGGAGATAAAGTTAAGTTTAGTCAATCGTTTAAACCCATGTACCCATTTTAGAGGATTTTCAGCCTAAGCATTGGTGAATGGGACCACAATAAACAAGCACTTCTTCCCTACCCACAGATCCCATGGGAGCTTCAGGTGATGAAACAAGCATTTATTCTATTTTATCTTTTTTGACAATAGAGCTCTGCCAAACAAGATCTAGTAGATTAATTGCTTATATTGGATGTTCTGGGTTGACCAGTTCTGCAAATGGGGAAAATTCAGAGCTTATCAATCATAATTCTTCAATAGATTGCAAGATTTCTTGTCTTATGAACTGGTAGAGTGCTAAATTATTTTTTGGTTGCCCAAACTTATTCATGTCTTTGCCTGATTACAATTATGTGAGTGCCTTCTGGCACTCACCCATAAATCGTAACAAGGCGAATCTATGCAGACTAATCAATGTCACTTCTAAGATAGTGGTTATGAAGCTCATCCACAGAATTTGAAGCCTTTAGGATGTGGCACCTGCACTTGGGAATAAAGCCTAAATATGGGCTTCCTGCACTCAATAAGTTAATCCTGAATGGTAGCGTTTTAGTGAATATAATTTACAGAACAGTGGATGATATTTTGTTTTCACACAGAGCCTCGGTAATAATTTAATCACACAGTGCTGAAGGAATAACTTATTGTTGTGTATTGTGTTGAAAGAGTGAACAGGAGTGAAATGTAAAACCTGTCAAACTATGCAATTAACAGGGTTATTCAATTAAGAAATATCCAATTAAGAGTTTCAATTGAACCATCCCACATTTTTGAAAACTGCTTGTTACAATGGTCATAACAATAGGATCATCATTTATGGTTAGAGAAAATAATTGAGTCATTACAAGAAAATTAGTGGTAGAGTGAAACATTGTTAATTGAATAACCACTTTGCCAGAAAAAAATATTCAATTAACAGGAGGGTACAATTAACAGGGGTTAGGTCATCTTCGTATCTTCCAGTTATAAACTGAAGTATTCATTCTATCGCCTTTGACAGAGCTCATTGAGGTCGGTCAACAAAATATAACAGATTTAATGCCTAAATTGGATGTATTTAGGTCAAAAATGTCTAATGTGGGGTTTTCAGTGGATGTAATTAAAAGTAATTCTTCGACAGATTACACAATTTTTTATTCAATTAACAGGTCAAATTTGTGCTGAAGGTGTGGTAAATGGTTCGCTGTATGTAAGTTATATACAATTAACATTTATTCAATTAAAAGATGTACAATTAAGTGGGCTCCACTGTACTGTTGTCAAGTGCTAGTTTTTACCCTTTACCTAACATAACAGACAATCAGAGTGCAAGTCACAAAAATCACAATTATTATTTTATTATTTATTCAATTTTAGTCCCCAAAACATAGCTTTGACCACTTATTGGAATAAGCTTATTGCAATGTGTGGTCAATACACAGCACAACACGTGTGTGAATGGATTAATCGATATGGCACAAGTACCAGCGCGGAAGGATAAAACAAGAGGCTGCAGGCCTTTAGTTTCATCCTTCTGCAATGGCACAAGTGTCATACAATTAACCCATTCACACGTGTGTCATTCTGTGTTTATTACATGCCTTCACGTCTATAAAAGTAATTATTAGAAGGACACTGAGCAATTCACTTGACAACTCGTCCCCTGAGTTCCAATGTGTTCTATGTGCCAGTAGGCACATAGAACACATTGGAACACAGTAGACGAACTATTAACAAAAAAGAACACATTTTATCGTCAACCAAATTTGTAAGGGGAACCCGTGTTACTATTTTTAACTACCGCCAGTGATTCAAATTGTAATTGCAGTGCACGATTTGTAGAAAATTCCAGTGAAATTCCGCTTCTATTTAAAAAATAGTCCTTCAGTGATTTCTGTTCCGCACAAATGCAGATTTCATAGAACAGGTGTGTAATAATGAGCTATTTTTTGTGGCAAAAAAAATAAAATATTTGAATTATTCAAGAACATTTATGTTTGCTAGTCTTGTCTTCTAGTCATGTTTGGAAAAAAAAAAACTAAACAGAAAACAAATGTATAATAAGCTGAAATGAAGAATGTAACAAGAGCACAAAAACAAAAACTTTGGTATCAATTTCTCAACAAACTGACTAGATCACCACATTGGAATGACATACAACTGTAGCTTACGACAAAACAAAGAAACAATTAGTGCAGAAAGAACACATATGTGCACCATGTATCGTATCAACAAGTTACCTATCTGCCAAGTACAGTGTTGTGTTCACAAGATTAAAGCAGGCAGACTTCCATCCCGATCATGACCCCCCTCACAACGTGGTCTTGAATTTGCAGTATTATATTTATGAAAATCTCGATCCACTGGTGTGAGTGTGTCAAATGTCAAAATCGAATCATGATCTGATAGCAAAATTTATTTATCTATTGGTATTAAAGGTCACATATTTCTGTACAATGGCCAAGCATGACATGGAAAAAATTCAAGTCCAGTCAATTGTTTATATCAAGGTCATTTTAGAGGACTTCCACCTCAAGCATTGGTTACCAGATCCTATTTTAACAGGACTTGTTTGCCACAGTTTCTGTGCTTCCCAAGGGGAAGAAATGTAGAATAATTTTCCTTGTGAAATATTTGTCTTTTCTCTTCTAACAGTGTTTTGGATAACAATGGGTTAAACTGAAAATTTTATGTAAATTATGAGAACTAGGACTGACTGATTTGGATCTGCCACTTTTATCATATAAAATTTCCGCATAAAACGAAGGGCAAAAACATTTAGCCATTCATTTATACTCTCATGTTGGGCAAATCAAAACATAGATTATAGACTTCATTGTATCAGCATGAGGTATATAGTTTTCTATAGTGGACCAAAAAATAAATTTCCTGAGATTCAAACGGGAATTAAGATTCCATTCATTCTAGTCTGTCGCAGAAGATGAGAAATGAACATATCCTAGGTTGCCACTGAGGATCGTCTGATGATCTCTGAAATTACTATCTTAAAAGTAAGAATAGTACTTGTTGTTGATCATTGTTGATTGAACAGTATTGAACTTCTTTCTAACAGTGAGCACTGAAATAATTTTGTACTATAGAAACTTGGTAGATCCAGAGAAGGGGAGGGGGTGATTCTCATCTTTTTATACATCTGATCTCTGGTGACGGCCCAGGTTTTTGTTTGGGAAAGGGGGGGCAGATTGTCCATTGGTGGCAGGCTTAACATTTATTTCCACCCTTCATTTGAAGCAAAATGCCACAAATAGCAGATAACACCTGTACTGTTTCCTTAAAAAAGCTAAGGATTTTCGTTTGTTGTTTTAAAACCATGGTTTATGTCCCCTCGTAAGAAGTTCAATGAGCTTGTTCCAATGTGTCATAAGCGATGTTCAAGTGGCAGAAATTGAAAAATATAATCAGTGGATTCAACTGCCATGCCCACCCACCAAGGGTCTGTGACCGTCACTGATAAAGACCATTAAGTTATTGTCCCCAAACTATTTTTGCAATGAATCTCTTCAAATAACCATTAATATTTTGCCCAGTAAGTTCTTAAACTTTAACTCTCAAGGGCCAAGACGACTGGCCTGAATTCACACCTGTCCACAGCCTGCACAGTGGCTTTGCAGTGCTTTCTAGTTAAGTCTTGGGTGCCTGTTAAGGCAGCCATGACCTGACTAGAAACCACTGTCCAGGTGATTTGTCCCCTGTCAGCAGGACCAATTCATAATGGCATGTTAGGAGCACCTGCACTGAGGTTGTGAAAGTTGGAATTAAGCCTTTAAGGGCTAAAATAAGTCTTAAGTGGCTGCAAGATGACAAAATATTTTTTGCACCCTCTCATATAATCAACAAGATGGTAGAAAACCAATTCAAAATTAGCAGCATCCTCAATCCTCAGTTTTTCACAAGAATATTTTACTATCTACTCATGTTCATGTCTTTGCATGGTGTATAAATCATTTGAACTCTGAAAATTATGTCATAATAAGAAAAAAACTGAAGTTAAGGGAATGTGAATGACATTTCTTTGCACAGTTTTTTGCAAATCAAATTACTGTAAAATCTGTATGCTATAAATCACCAAGTATCCTGCACTATAAACTTGCACTGGTCCCGTATCTTTTTAAATTGCACACACAATCCATCTCCCCACTCCACCCCTCCCCTCCCCCCAAAAAAGACTTGACTATTTGTTGAGTTAAAATGAATAGTTAATGCAAAAATAATGACAAATTTGATAAATAATGTACTCTTAATAGTTTTTCTCTTTAGAAAAAGGGAAGGATTTTCCAAATCTTTCACACTGCACCAATCAACACCAGCTGCAAACAAGCTACAAAGCAATAAGCTTTTTGAAGCATTCGCAAGTTTTGATTGTTTGCAGAATTTTGTTCAGAATACTCAACAAAATATATCAGTTAACAAATATAAATTTAAAACTGTGATATAAGAACTAAAATGACTATATTGTTACATATATTAGCTAACTTCCATTAACTTACTGCTGTCCATTTTAATTTTAAAAATATCTTAAAATCAATTGCTGTTCAAACAGAAAATGTTCCAATAAGACTAAAATCCACACCTTCTGATGAAGGAGAGCTTGCATAGTTTTTGTTAAGTTTACGACTCCAGTAGCATATGTTAGTCTGACATCACCCCGTGAAATATTTGAGGTTGTCCACTTCGCAATTATTCAAATAACAGGGTGACTAGCAAACACCTTCATTTTCATAGATTTTTCACATGTGCAGCAGACGATGTTCCGAATGACATGGTGATTAAATTACAAATAAGTTTTCGATTTGAACTTAGATGGAGTGACAACGACCTTCATCTGATTTATTTAATTTAATCATTCCTGGTTTCTTCATTTCATTTTAGAATCACTGCTATTAGTCTTAAGAGTAACATTCCATATTGTTCGGCTGTTTCCCACACTAATCTAGGAGTCACAAAAATGCCATTTCATTCAAGAATGTCACATGCCAAAAATTGGCCTGAATTATCACTTTTAGTTCTTCAAAAGGTAAAAAATCTCCATATGCTTAACTGGTTGAGTGCTTGAAGCCACTATCAGGGCTTTCCAAAAAAAAAAAAAAAAAAAAAAAAGAGGGTACCTGAGCACAAGCCAACACTTTTCTCGCTCCTGTTCCATATTCAGTCAAAGCAAATAATATTTTAGTTGTATAAATTTGTTTTATTACAAAGTAATAAAACAAATTTTGATGAATAAATTCGGACCACCAAAAATAAACTACTCCTCAACCAGTTAAGATTACTAATTGACAGACATTTTATTTCTATAAATCCATATGAAAATATATAACTTCAAATAGTAAATCAAATTTCAGCATTTTGATCACGAATTTGCTGAAGTCAGCAAATTAACAAAACCTCAATTTATTTTGTTTACAAGTAAAGTAGATAAATTCACTTTTGAGTATTCTTAGTGTGAATGAGCATTCCTTTCAAATTTACCACTTCCTACTCAGTAAACTAAGATGATCAAAATATATATGACGAAGTAAGTTCATATCATTTTGTCCAAATGGTTTGTGCAGCTTGAGAATGAAGCTGAACTTTTTTTTTTTCATCACATAAGGGCACATTTAAAATACCCCCCCCCCCCCCCCCCCCCCAAACTACCAGTCTTTTACGATTAGAAAAATCTTTTTGTGAAGTATGCTTTATGAGCCCACAGAACAGCCTACTTAAAAGTTAGCTCTAAGGTCAAGACCCACCATTTTACAAAAATTATCATTACTATTAAACTAGTAAAGAAAAAAAGAGTTTATTAAGTTAATGAGTCATCTCTTTATCCACACATAACAAAATTAATTCCAGAAATATTATCAATGACAGTTTTAACATGTTTAAAAAGGCAAATACGTGATTTACTCTTCGAGATCGATCAAGAAATGGTGTTATACAAGATTCAAAATGCAATGGTGCTATAAAGATTCATTAAGCAACCAAAACCAATCCATTATGCAATGAATAAATGCAATGAGCTTGAATGCTTTTTTTTTCATGAAAAGTTCTGACACTAAAATATAAGTCAAACCATTAAGACTGAAGCAAAAGAAATGTATTTCACCCAAAACAGAAAAACACCACACATACAGTGTTACACACTGTACTTTAAATACCATTGCACTGAGTTATGAATATCTTGAGTGAAAAAGCAGAAAAGATGATAAGATGTATAATGTATGTGTATAACAAATGAGAAAAACTGCAATTCCAACATCAGCCGATACAAGCTGTAGGATAACCAAAAGAAAATTTTGATCCATTTTCGACATCTCCCTCAATATAATTTCTTAGGAAGCTTCTCAGAAAAAGGTGTTAGTGGTTGGAGTTGTCAAGTTCAACAAAGGACAAAGTAACAGCAATGTCTATTTGGTTATCCTCAAATATCAATTGTAAAATTTCAAACACAAAACAAATGAAGATTTGGCCCTTCTTCAACACAATTTTCGCAACACAATGCAAATAATTTTTCTGTCAAAGCATTTTATTCTAATGTACTGAAGAACTCTATCAGGCTTTGCTTTTTTCGAACATCATGTACGGGACTGACAGACTCCATAAAAAGTCAGTTGGACTGATTAAGATGCAAAATAGGTGGCTCCTTTTAAAAATGAAACAAGTGACGAGTACTGGTAGAACATTGCATGTTGAAAGCAAGTCCTTTTTAACAGCCATCCAGATTTTTTCATGGGCCTGTTTGCATCCTGTTCAACCATGGCCTTGCAAAGGAAAGGCCAAGTCAATAATGGAACAAGCTTTTCTAGGACTGGTACACATGAGTCAACTATTTCAGTACTATCTTCTACTCCAAAATGATAACTTATTTTATCACCAACTTACTAAAAGTATCCCTACACTACATTGTTTGATGAACTACAACAGTCAGTTTCAAGCTTTGACATGATGCTGTGAAAGCAATAAATTTCACGCAATTATACAAATTTAACTATTCCAATCTTGTTTGACAGAGCTCAATGAACTCTGTAAAACAAGATTGAATTGATTAAATTCCTAGTGGCATTATGGGAAAAATTTGCAGCTTGAAATTTTGAGGTTTCGACAATGGTGTACCGAGGGTTGACAAGTATTACAATTTCATTATGCAATGACATTCCAAGCAAACTCATCAGTACGAGGTCAAGTTTAGCAAACCAATTATACCAATGCTGCCCACTTTAAAGGACTTGCACACCAGGCTCTGGTTCTGGGTCATATTTTACCAGTAAAGCAGAACTTGTTTCCTGCAGTAAACAAGCACTACTCCACTTTCCAAAGCACACTGAAATAGTTGATATAAAAACTGTTGGCTGGTGTCCCAGAGGAAAACTATGTCCATCTGATCTGTTGTTACAAGGTGGGTGAGAATGTCTGGAATTATGTTTAACTAGAGTATGATTTACTTCAGCTACAACTATTGGCCTGTTAAAAATTACTAATCTCTATACTCACACGACAGACCCACTGCCCCCAAACATGTAATGCTTATATACATATATATCAATACCTACATTTAAAAAGAAACTGTTCCCTAAAATATTGGCTGAGGAAACAAAATATTGTGTGAAACTAAAAATAGAATCTAGCTCCAATATTGCAAGGAAAAAAAATGATTACAGTATATACAGTAGATTAACCCTCTGCACACTGATGTCAAAATATTAAAATTTCTGGCTGAAAAGTTTTCTCACAATACAACCAGGAATTTAAAGAATTCAATCTTGTTTGACAGAGCTCACTGAGCTCAGTCAAACAAGACTGAATTGTTTAAATATTCCCAGCTTCATTTTGGCAAAGCTTGGTACCTGAAATTTGGTTACTTTGACATCAGTGTGCAGTGGGTTAAGATTGTCAGTAATCATGGCCAGTAACAAAAGAATAACAAGCAAGTCCCATGCTAAACCAAGTCTGAAGTCAAAATTAGTCAAAGTTCAACACCAGATATCTGAAAATTGAACAATTCTAAAGCTGTCTTAACACTTTAAACTGTGGACATTTTTACATTATGTTTAGCATGCCATTACCAGATCTGTTCTGTGATTTTACCTTGGTTTGGCTATATATGTGTCATCCCAAGAATGCATTTTAGAGCACCTGTTCTTAGGTCACAGAGTCTGACAAAGTTGGAATTATGGCATTAAAGGTTACACAAGATGTTCCATTTTTCAACATTTGGATCCTTCAGAGATTTTTGTTACCCAATTAAATGGTATTTCACAATTAAAAGGTGATTAACAATAAGGTATGTTATGATTTAAAATATTACCTGGTAGAATAAACAAACCACATGCTGTACAGAAACTGAAGGGGCTTATCCACATTTTTATTCTTGAGGTATGCAAATCCTTAGAAAGAAAAAAATGTGAAATATCTATTCTTTTTTCAACCTTCTATTAGTCTGTCATGTTAGTCACATCATTAGTAGTTTTTCAACCTTCCATTTATCTGTCAAGATCTGAAAAAGTACTAATCGTTATTAAACAGAAAATATAAAATTGACGGTGTTGGGAAAATATTTTTGATTTCAGGTTTAGTATTCAGCACTTGACTGTGAACCAACATAGCGTCATAAATGACCATTCCCCAACACGTTGCTGGGTACCTTTATGATTTCAAATAAAGGAATGTTGAGCAGCTAACACACACAAGTCTTAATAACAGTATTATTGAGCTGTAATTTCAGGAGTTGGTGTAACTTCTGTTCCAGTTGACTCTTTCTTCAGATCATCTGTCTTCTGATCACTTGGTGCAGTATCATCTGCAGGCTTCTCATCTGGAAAAAAAGAATAGTTTAGGTTTAGGTTCCACAAAGAAGGTTTTCCTCAGGCCATTTTTTTGTATAATTGCATGTGGGCGGGCGTTTTTTAATTTTATTTTTTATTTATTTCTTTGCCATCAAAAGTTCATGTTCTTGGTTTGTTTTATGTTTTAGGCCTCCTAATCTACAGAATAGCATGGGTTGTGGTGTATTTCGCCCCTTGAGTGCAAGAAGGATTTGCAATGCTGAAGCATTGCAAAGCCTTACTGCACCCAAGGGACAAATTTTTGTACCTTGGCCGATGTTTCTAGGCAAGTGTTAACTTCCTTGCCTAGAAACTGCAAAACCACAGAATTTGAACTTTCAACGTGTATGAAAAATGTATAAAAAAAAAACAAAACTCCAGGTCTTGAAGGATTAAATCGCTTATGTAATTGAGAAAAAAAAGGCAGAAAAAAAACCCAAATTGAACTGCTCTCTAATTAGGTGACATTTCTGTTATTTGGAGACATGGATTGCCTCTGTAAGTTTGATGGAATGTAAATGGTGGATAGAAAGACAAGGACCCTAGGCCTGTATTCACCCCAGTAGCTTTAACCCTTCATGGACTAATTACAATTTTGTAACAGAACAGGCAAAACAACATGTGCCTGACTAAATTTGTAAGTTACATTCTAAAATTCCCGGAAGTTGTTTAAAGTTAAGTCTTAGAGGCCTTTATAGACTCAAAGTGTAGCAAAAATGTATAAAAATCTCCTTTATGCTCAAGGTAATAAATATTCTGAGAGCAGTTATTTTTTTTATATTTTGTCGAAGTGTTCACATACTTCCCTAACACACATAACTGCCTACTCTAGACAGAACAAGGTTTAGGCTCACAACCATTTACTCAACATTTTTCAACATTATTCCTGAACATTTCTGGGGACAAATTTAAGAATTTTCAAGACCCTTTTCAAGGATTGAAAAAATTATTTATTTATTTATTGGTGTTTAAGGTCACATACTTTTGCACAATGGCTGATCATGACCACAACATGGAGATAAAGTCAAGGTCAGTCAATCGTTTATACCCCATGTTGCCTATTTTAGAGGACTCGCACCCCAAGCATTAGTGACTGGGTCCTATTTTACCAGTGAAAAAGAGCCTGTTTACCACTCTGCTTCACTTCCCGGGGTTCCCACGGGGGAAGGATTGAAAAAAAACTAACAGGATTCAAGACCTTTCAAGGCCACTTGTACTACCATACAGAACACACAAATTATCTGGTACACCTACCTATTCAATACAATCACTGGATGCACATTCTGATATTTACCTTTTTAAGATTTTCCAAGGTCCATACTTCAAATTCATAACTTTTTTTCAGGGAACTCATTTTTTTCAGGCAACTCTTTTTAGATTTTTCTAAGCCAGAGATAAAAGCAAAGTGATTCTAATTTGTATACATGGATTCTCAGCCAATCCCTCACTGAAACTGAACCCCGTAAGAGAATATTTTTATTGTTTTCCAGTGACTTCTAATATTGGTTTAAAATCAGAAGACTCTAAACTGAATAAGCTAATGCAGAATTTAAGCCAATTACAGTGAGATGTCACAAGGTAAGGGCTTTAAAATAGAAAACAGTATAAATACAAACTAGACCAGTTTGTAAGCATTGCACATCTGTTGTCCCAACCCAACAGGAGTACAATGCAGGCCTGCCCCCGAACCAGGGAAGTTTGGGTCTTCTTTTTGGTGGTCCCCGAAAGGGGTCGTTGTTGTTTTCCTTCAAAGAGTCCAACCAAACAGAGACAGCCTGTGGCAGATTATACTTGCTAGTGATGGCCATCACTCAAAATCATCCTCGAAGTGGCAGACTATACTTGCCCGAAAATCCAGATTGACTGCACCCTTGGGGAGAGGTAGAACCTTTGTGAGAGGACCCAACCTCTCACACTGGTCCTCACCCGAGGGTTCAACCGACATCAGCCAAGAGACCATCACGACGCAATCGGTGACACCTGCCAAGTACCTGAAGCCGTTCCTCCTTCAACACGCCTAGACATGTGAGAATTAATCATCTACAGTCACTGAGAGTCGAAAGGGGCTTGTTCCCCATAGCGTCCCTGCGCACCTTCGGCGCGCGAAACCATTCCTTTCGTTGTAAGCACAGCTAATGAAATACCCCCACTATGTGCAGGCCAACCCAAAATAAAGATTGCTATCAAATAGATTTTTAAAAATAAGTTAGCACATTGTATAGGTGCTTCATTTTGATACTCAGAAAAGGAAAGGAAAATAAAGTGTCACCATACAGTGACACAAAAAATACCCCCTCTCATTTAACAATGCAAGCTTGGCTATTGGTGATACAGTTTTGGGGTATATACAAAGACTAAGTCCATAAAGGGCAATGACTCTGGCAATAAAATCTTGAATGACACCTGCATTTCACTATGGGTATACAGCAATAGGATACACTTGCACACCAAATATCAAGTCACTCAACCAAGTACAGTGGAACCCTGTTAATTGAATAGCCACTTTGCCAATGAAAATTATTCAATTAACAGGAGTATTCAATTAACAGGGATTGGGTCACTTTCCTTATTCTAGAGATAAACTTAGCATTTATTCTATTATATCTTGTTTGACAGAGCTCCATGAGCTCTGTCAAACAAGATATAATAGATTAAATGCCTGTATTGAATGTACTGAGGCCAAATAGGTCTATAAACAAAGGAAAAGTGGGGAGAATCAGGGTAATTTCTCGACAGCTTGCAAGACTTTTTATTCAATTAACAGGAGTTTACTCTATATCTTACATTCAATTAACAGGTCAAATTTGTACTGGAGGTATGCTAAATGGTTTTGTGTTGGAAAATTATATTCAATTAACAGGGTTATTCAGTTAAGAGATATCCAATTAAGTGGGCCCCACTGTATTTTACAAGTTATTCCTAACTGAATTTCGGGACTGACGGATGGATGGACAGACAGACTGATGGACCTTGTACTGTGGGCAGACATCAATAAGATTGAGTTGCACATCAAATATACTACTCAAAGTTTGCTAAGCACCAAGTATATCCAACTACCTATTTTACGTTTTAGTTGAAATATTATAATCAAAAGTGTATATATTTTATATTTAATTATATCTTTAATGATTTGAGCACAGAAATTGAGATTTTGTTGGTGTTTGACATTATTTTTTAGCTTTTGAATACGATAACCATGGAAAATGGATATTATTGGTAAAAGAGGAAATTTTTCAAATTTGCCAAAAAGTTGACGGAGCGAACTGATATGGGTTCAATATCGAGTATGAGGCCCATTATTGTTAATTACAGCTTGACAATGCCTTCTCATGCTCCCAATCAGGTTCCAGATGGCCCTTTGTGGGATGTTGTTCCATTCTTGGACCAGCATGGCACCAAGCTCCTGGACACTTCTTAGTTGGACTGGATGGACTGAAATTGCAAGCTGCAACTCATCCAGACATGTTCGATTGGATTGAGGTCAGGGGATCTTGCTGGCCAGTCCATACACTCAATCACCTCCCTCTGTCGGTACTCCGGTCAGCATGGGCAACACATGAGGATAGGCATTATCGTCCATCAGAATGAATCTATCACCCACTGCACTTGCATACAATCTGACGTGGGCATCCAGGATCTCATCAATATATCGCTATGCAGTCAATGTACCACGGTCAAGGACACAGAGCTCTGTACGTCAATCCCAGCTGATGCCGCCACAGACCATTATTGACCCTCCACCATAGTGGTCAGGCTCAGTAATGTTGGCTGCATGGAATACCCTAGAATGCCTATCTGTGTTGTCTAGGCAGTACTTGACTCATCCGTAAAAAGGACAGGTCGTCAATCTTCTTTGGTCCATCCAATGTGATCCATGGCCCATTCATATCGTGCCTGGCGGTGGTTCTGGAGCAGCTGAATGCGAATACATGGTCTTCCAGATCGGAGATCACCTTCGTGCAACCTTGCCCAGGTAGCCTGCGTCGAAACATCGGATGCATTGTGAAGGTCACTGCGAAGCTGGGTTGCTGTGTCAAAGCGGTTCCTACAGGCCTGAATGATCAGAAAACCGGTCTTCAGGTGCAGATGTTGCCCGTCTCTTCCACCACCATGTCGTCAGACTGGTGTGCCATACTGCTGAAATCTCGCCCAGGCTCTGGTGATCACGGTATGTTGCTCGCCAAGAGCTTCACCAACCTGACGATGGGTAGCCCCTTGTTCCACCATCCCAACAGCCCACCACATTTTTGCCTCAGACAAATGTCTTCTTACATTTGCTTTCACCATATTCAATCATTAAATCCAAGGTTCTATAGTAAGGCGAAATCACGCTCAGCTCAAATATATCATTGCAGGTTACGACTGGAGTGTAGTAACCTTAATTCGCACTTATATGTCAATCATTTATCACCAAACCCCTTGTGCCAGTGTGGCGAGCACAAGACTCCTGAACATTTTCTCTTGCATTGTCCAATTTTCACAGACGCTCGTAATTATACAATTAACCTGTTCCCATTTGGAGTGGACAAAACTACACTTCTTCTCGGCTCAGAATTTTTGAACAATGAAGACAACCGCCTCATCTTTGACATGGTGCACGACTTTATATTATCAAGTAAGCGATTCCAATAATCAATTCCTAACACACTATTAATTCACCTAATATAACTTAATAATAATAATAACACTTTGGCCAGCCGCTGATTTGTCACGGTTCTCGGACGAGAAGGCCATGGTTATCCCTGTACTCCCAACTACCTCCCTATTCCCACGCTTCTCCTCTCCTCCCAACACTCGGAGACGAACTGCTTGATGATATCCCTTGTCCCATTCTTCCCAATCTCTCCGATTAGCATTAACCCTCTCCTCTGAGTCTCCCCCTAACCACATGTCCTTCATTCTCCCATCCCACTTCCCCATTATACTCCCAGTGAATCTCATTCTTTTAGACTGATACTTTGGGCATTCTAGAAGAAAGTGTTCCAGGTCTCCACCATGTCTAAGTTACACATCTGGCACTCCCTTTCACCGTCTTTCCCAATTTTTCCCCACAGCACCAGGGATCGCGACCTCAGCTTGAACAACAGTGACCCCCCAAAGGTGCCATCAAGGTACTCTTCAAAACCTGGCTTCTCTTTATCACGCAGGCCACCCAAAGACCTCTTTGATTTGATCCCCTCTCGCCAATTACGGTTACAATCCTCCATGACCCTTTCTCTGACGATTTTTTTACCCTGGTTTGCCCCAACGTCCAGGTCCGAGATCACCAATGAGTAGTTCTGTACTAGCTCCCTCACTTGGACCATCCACCCCGTTTTGATATTTGAGTTAAAAATTCTCAGGAACATTACTTTACACCATCAGCTGTCGGGGAGATTTACCAAATATTTAAGATAACCGAGCTTCAACAGGTCTATCCTGTCCTTGATCCTCATCCACCCAAGCTCACCCCTGATTGCTTCTAGCGCTGCGGCATTACTCGACCCCGTTATCCATCGGCCTGCATCATTCTGCAGGATTTCCAAGCTCTTGACGGCCGTCTGGTTTAGGGGTACCACTTCCGTACCGTATGTTATACTTGGCAGCCCCACCATTTCCCAAATGGTTTTCCCCACGAAAACCTTGTTGAAACTGTTTCTCCCTATAAGTTTCATTTGGTTAAGGATTCGCTTCCCCTTCAGAATCAATTTATTTGTGTGGTTCCGGTAGATGCCTCTTCCTGTAATGTTTATATTTACCCCCAAATACTCGTAATCACCTGTCTCTCCCACACTGAGAAGTTTGCTGCTCCCTTCCGGAATGCAGAACTCACCCTTTTTTGATAAACTCGTTGGGAATTTCATCCACTCGTCCCGCTTTTCCATCCCTTAATTTTGATATCACCTTTCGGACCTCCTCCGTTTTAATTTCGCTGCACACGAAGCTCGATAGGTTTTCCTCAACCTGATTCGGACACTCTGGTGGTCTCCCCATGCCCCATCGCTTATCGTTTACCTTTTCCCAGTGCTTGACTAGTTCTGATGCGACTTGATCTTGCTCGTCTGTAACTCTGCCATCTACTTTCATACTCTGTGAGTTACTTCCTTTGTTACGTTTATTCACCCATTTCCAAAATACATTCGAACTTGACCCCCCTGTCGTTCTTATCGTCCTAACAAGACTGCTATTTCTTACTCTCCGATTATCGTCTTTAATCTTATTTACTTTATTTCGTGCTTGGTGGTATTCTTCCTTAGCAACTGTGGCCTCATTGCTTTCCGCCCCCTTAAGTTTTCTACTTCTCCTGTATGCAGCACATTTAGCTTTTCTTCCCTTTATGGCCCTTTTCAGTTCTTCGTTCACTCTGTACCCAAGTTCCCGTGTTGGCACCCTGACCTTTCCTACACTTTCCTTTCCTGCCTCCACCAGGCTCGCAACTATGACATCGGCCATCTTCTGGACACTGCCCCTCTTGGGTATGGTTGCAAGCTTTGGTTTCAGTTTTTCATTGAACTTCGCCCAGTCAGCATCTTTTTTGAGTTCCCAAATCTCCTTAGAGCTTCCTTTGCTGTTTACTAGAGTTTTGGCCCTGATCGTCACTGTAATCAAGTTGTGATCACTATCCACCTCCATTTTACCCTCATCATCCACTTCTACCCATATCACCTCCCTCCATAAATTAATATCTGTGAGGATGTAGTCGATTATTGATTTTCTGTCGTTCCTCTCCCAGGTCCATTTCCCCTTACACCTCGTGTCCCTGTTCAGAATCTTCAGACCGAGCTCGTTTGTGAAGTTCAACAGCTTCCTTCCATTCCTGTTGACTTTATTATCCCCACCCTCTATGCCTTCTTCATCATTACCTATGTGGCCATTAAAGTCACCCATCAGAATTATACCGAGCCCCTTGTTTTGTAATTCGGTGATATTGGACCTTAGTGTTGAGTATATCGAATCATTCCATTCGGGTTTGCTTCCCTCCACCGCACAATACACAACCCCAAGGGCAATACTTTTGTTTTTCAGACTGATCCTTACCCATCCATTTTCTTTCGATACCTCAGCTGGGGTGCTGATGTTTTCCAGGTCTGTGATCAGCGTTGGTTTTAAATCCTCTTTAATGTACATGCCTACCCCTCCCCCTTTTTTCTGGCCTTCCGTTCGCCCTACACCTATCCATACGTACCCCCTTACTTGGTCTACCCGTTCCTCGTGTCTTACCCACGTTTTGCTTAAGCCCATGACGTTAAACTCCTCTGCCTCAATCAATGTAGCAATTTCACTTACTTTCCGGTGGAGACCCTGGATGTTGCTATAACCCACTTTCAGGGTGTCAAGGTTCATTGGCTTCTGCCTACTGGTCCCATTATTATCTAGTCCCTGTATGTTTGTATATCCTACTTTGTGTACCTGTGCTTTCCTTGGGAAGCTATTCCTATTGATTTGGATTTTTGGTCCCTTTTCCTTATCCCTCTTGTCCCATTTTTTACACCTATGGTTCGTGACACATTTTCTGTGATTATTCCCCCCTTCACTGACCCCCCCTCCCCTCCCTATACCAAAAAAGGCTCCACCACCTGCAACATATTTCTTCCTAAAACCTCTGTACCCCTTGGGCTAAGATGGAGACCATCCCTTCCATATAGGTCATTTCTGCCCCAAAACGATCCCCAATTGTCTACAAAGGGTATCCCAAGTTCCTTACAATACTCCCCCAATTCCTCGTTGGTTCCAATGATCCGCGAATTAAGCTCGCCCCCACCACCTAGTACTGGGAGGAGCCCCGAAACCACTACCTGTGCATTCTTGGCATTCAGTTGAGTTATTAAGTGCTTGTAAGTCTCAATAAGCTGAACTGATTTTCTCTCCCTGATGTTGTTGGTCCCCACGTGTACAACTACTGGGTCTGGGCCTGACCCCTTTACTAATCCACCCACTCTGTCCCTTAGGTCCTCCACCCTAGCCCCCGGAAAGCACAAATTGGTCCTGTTGACACTGTCGGGCCCACACACCACCCTATCCAACCCCCGCACTATACTACTCCCTGCAACCACCAACTGCCTCTTCCTGTCCTGTAATACTACCACAAGTATCACTACCAAATCAACTCGATGGAACGAATATACCCATCCAAACCATTCAACTTTCCCTGCAGCTCAACTCCACCTAGACTGTATCCACAGCCTGTGTTCATCATCGTTTACTAAACGAACTGAATAAAATAACCTATATTTACGCTTCTCTGGTATGTATTTAATGCATCACGTTTTCAAGCTGACCGAGATTTGCTTTGTTTTTTCAAACCGTTCTTATCTTCTACACCTTGTAGTTTAGATATTTGTACATGTCGTCTCCTGGGGGTCCCCGCTTCTGCCTCTGGCCAACACTGGTCTGTCCTATGGGCAAAGCTTTCATTCCATTTTATTATAAATTATAAATTTGGTCCCGGAAATACGGCTAGTGTCGCTGCACTGGAGTGAGCTCGTTGAGCTTGTTGTAGTGGGAGGTCAGGAGCTGCGTTTTTGGAGCTGAAAATAAGAATGTCTAGTTGTTCAAGAAGTCTTCTGTGCAACTATAGCGTATTCCATTCGCGTCGGGCACTGAGTTAACCCGATGTACGAGAGGTGGGGGCCTTCTGAAGATGACGTGTGGGCTCTACTACCGAGTTATATACCTTATGCTTGTGTAATGTATACAAGCACCGTTTAAACTAAGTACTAAAATTAATCATACCTGCCATTGCAACTAGTACATGTAACTCTTTGTAATTTTGTTCTGAGTGGAAATGGCCTTGTATAAGTTTATAGCTTACTGCCGAATCCACATTAATGTATGTAACAACTTTTTTATATGTACTCTTGAAATAAATAATGTTTAAACTAATCATTAAATCACAAGGGTTTGTGTTGAAATGAAGACTGAAAACCCTAGACATCTCATGTACATGTAGACAGTACACGAAAACATCATGGAAATCAAGGGGTACATGCTTTCCATGACTGTCACGAAAAGTCTGCCTGTCAAGAGAGCTAATGTAAACACTGGGAGCCATCTCAATACATTCCTCAATCATATCCACCAAAAATTCCTAATACACTATTAATTCACCTAATATAACTTAATACTACCATAAGTATTACTACCAAATCAACTCGATGGAACGAATATACCCATCCACACCATTCAACTTTCCCTGTAGCTCAACTCCACCTAGACTGTATCCACAGCCTGTGTTCATCATCGTTTACTAAACGAACTGAATAAAATAACCTATATTTACGCTTCTCTGGTATGTATTTAATGCATCACGTGTTCAAGCTGACCGAGATTTGCTTTGTTTTTTCAAACCGTTCTTATCATCTACGCCTTGTAGTTTAGATATTTGTACATGTCGTCTCCCGGGGGTCCCCGCTTCTGCCTCTGGTGATGGCCAACACTGGTCTGTCCTATGGGCAAAGGCTTTCATTCCATTTTATGATAAATTATAAATTTGGTCCCGGAAATACGGCTAGTGTCGCTGCACTGGAGTGAGCTCGTTGAGCTTGTTGTAGTGGGAGGTCAGGAGCTGCGTTTTTGGAGCTGAAAATAAGAATGTCTAGTTGTTCAAGAAGTCTTCTGTGCAACTATAGCGTATTCCATTCACGTAGGGCACTGAGCTAACCTGATGTACGAGAGGCGGGGGCCTTCTGAAGATGACGTGTGGGCTCTACTACCGAGTTATATACCTTATGCTTGTGTAATGTATACAAGCACCGTTTAAACTAAGTACTAAAATTAATCATACCTGCCATTGCAACTAGTACATGTAACTCTTTGTAATTTTGTTCTGAGTGGAAACGGCCTTGTATAAGCTTATAGCTTAGTGCCGAATCCACATTAATGTATGTAACAACTTTTTTATATGTACTCTTGAAATAAATAATGTTTAAACTAATCATTAAATCACAAGGGTTTGTGTTGAAATGAAGACTGAAAACCCTACACATCTCATGTACATGTAGACAGTACACGAAAACATCATGGAAATCATGGGGTACATGCTTTCCATGACTGTCATGAAAAGTCTGCCTGTCAAGAGAGCTAATGTAAACACTGGGAGCCATCTCAATACATTCCTCAATCATATCCACCAAAAATATCGCAAATGTGTCAAGAAAATTTCACAATGATGTGTCAAATATGTGGTGTTTAGCAAACTATGAAGTCATTCCATTGAGTGCTCTGCAAGTTATTCATGAATTAATTTCAGGATGGACAAATTCTAAGTCCATACAGGGCAATGACTCTGGCAATAAACTCTCGAATGACACCTGTATTTCACTATGGGTATACAGCAGTGGAATACACTTACATGCCAAATATCAAGTCACTCAACCAAGTACTTTAAAGTTATTCACAACTGAATTTTGGGACGGATGAATGGACAGACTAAGGATGGATGGACGGACGGACAAGGCGATTCCTATATACTCTCACTGGGGGTATTACAAAATACTCTTGAATAGTTGGCAGTTTTTAAAAAAAAAAATTCTTAAATTAATATTTTTAACTTTAGATAGTGACACTAAAAAGCCTGAAATCTGGACAAAACCCGAAAAATAGCATCTCTAAGTTAAAATTCGGATTCCCTATTCAACTATGAACCCGGGGACTTGATTTGAAACCCTGTTCCTTCCTTCCTCCTCCCCCCCCCCCCCCCCCCCCCCCCCCACACACCTCCAAGGGTGCTCTAGGCCAAAATTAACAAGATTCTGATTGGTGGTTCTTGAGAAGTATATTTTTAACAGTTTTAACAGGTTGAGTGCTATATTATTTTTGGCGGTCTGAATTTGTAATAAAAACAAACTTATCTAAACAAATTATTATTGGTGTTTGACTGAATATGAAACATGAGCAAGGAAAATGTTGGCTTTTGCTCTGCTACCCTCATTTTCTGAAAGCCCTGATAGTGGCTTCTAGCACTCAACCAGTTAAAAAAATGTTGTGGGTGCCAACAGAGTTAAGCCCCTTCTGGTGCTCCCCTGTGGGCCTGGCAACTTTATTTGAACAAACCTGAATTAACAGATAAGGAATGTGGATATCACATTTGGTTTAGTAGTTTTTGAGAAGTTGATAATGCAAAGATTATGCCGGATGGACTATTGACGGACAATGGACTGAAGACGGACACAGAAAGCATTCACTCACTATAGATACCCTTCAGCTTCACACTGGTGAGCTAATAAAACATTCAATTCACTGTGTGTTATTTTGCTGCAAGAAAAACTACCATTGCTTTCTTCGAAATGAAACCCATAAACTGGTTTGAATACCATTTTTCGTTATTACGACTTACCAGCATGGCTGTCAGACTGGACTGTGGCATTTACAAGATGGGGACCAGAATCTGAAGAGTATAACTCAAGATGCAAAACAGTTTTATTTTCAAAATTAAATGAGTTCATTTGTCTAATTATGCACTTTCTATATTTTTGGTGTGTAAAAAGACAGGAAAGCCACTCAATCCATGCTCATTTTTTGCAAGAAGAAAATAATGCAAGTGTCAATGACACTGTAATTATTTATTTATTGGTGTTTAAGGTCACATACTTTTGCACAATGGCTAATCATGACGACAACATGGAGATAAAGTAAAGATCAGTCAATCGTTCATACCCCTTGCTGCCTATTTTAGAAGATTCGCACCCCAAGCATTAGTGACTGGGTCCTATTTTACCAGTGAAAAAGAGCTTGTTTACCACAGTAAACAAGCACTGCTTCACTTCCTGGGGTTCCCACAGGGGAATGATACTTTAGCTCAACTTGTGTAAGACATGTACATGTAAAGTATGTGACACAGCACTGACACACATCTACGTAATGACCTGATAGCAAAGGTACGTGAAAAGTATTGTAAAAGTCTGTACATAAATACTGACCGTAGCCTGTAACAAATGTACAGGTAACGTATTGTAAAGGTGGGGACAGTTAGATGCCTCTAGCCAGAGCTGTATTTAAATGTGCACTTACTGTGTATAAGTAGCACTGAATAAATCCAAGTTTGTCTAATTGGCTGCCGGTGGCCATCTTGAAATGTTGGGCCGCACCCCAAAACACTCGTTCTCGTCCCAAGGCGATAACAAAGGTACCCAAAAAGTTTTGTGAAGATCGGTTCATAAATACAGCCTCTGGTCCAAGTCGTACTGACATGTGTATTAACTGTATATAAGTAGCACTGAATAAATCAAAGTTTATCTAATTTTCATAATCTATGCACGAAAAAAAAAACCCTGCATTATATGCAGGGTAGGGGTATTCGTATTCAGTATTCATATTCAGTCGTATTCGAATACAGTTTATCAAGTATTCACATGTATTCAGTATTCACTGAATGGGTTCCGGACATTTTCCCCTAATTTCAAATGAGAGGGTGGACATTTTCCCCTAGTTAGGAAGAAAAGAGTGGACATTTTCCCCAAACTAAAAAAAAATTGAATTTCAAGATTTTATTACAAGAAAAAGAAAGAATTTGTTCCATTTAATGTCACACTATTTTCAAAGTACTAAATAAAAATAAAATAGGCATACATAATTCATACAATATCAAGTTGAATTACTGTATAAAC
Source organism: Pictodentalium vernedei (assembly GCA_031216915.1). Taxonomy (NCBI): domain Eukaryota; kingdom Metazoa; phylum Mollusca; class Scaphopoda; order Dentaliida; family Dentaliidae; genus Pictodentalium; species Pictodentalium vernedei. The sequence continues at coordinate 173,940,257 of CM062288.1, read as the reverse complement.
AGTAAGCTAGTCGATCTGTCACACACAGTGTGCCGTATGACATAACAATATCAAGTTGTATTGCTGTATAAACAATAAGCTGGATATGTGCTTTGATATATTGTGAGATGAAGACTTTAATGGTACTATAAGCACTAAGAGGTGATAATTTAAAGCCATGGGCTTTACTCTAAAACAAACCTCAGCACTATTTTGAAACCATGGGCTTATGTAAAAACAACCTTTTGGGTATATAAATTGCCAGATTCATTCATTATCTTCTCAGAAGGGAGGGCAAAATCCTAGCACCCCCCACCAACTGTACTAATATACAAAACCAACAGCACCAGGGAGGGCAGGGGGAACAACCCTTTTAACCTCACTGCGGTTATAACTAGGGTCCATCCCAAAACACCCAGAGAAGTCATTAGCCTTAGCCTAAATATCTGCAAATGGGAGAGATTCCACTCCAAAGCCACGGGTAAGGTCACGTGGAAAATTAAAGTTACCTGCCCCAATAAGAAAACTAAAGTAAAAATAATCAGAGATGGGATCCACATCAATGGCAGGTGGCACGCCGGGGAGGAATACAACACCTCCCCAGCGCCCATACAGTGCCACAAATGCCAAAAGTTCGGGCATATGGCCAACAAATGCACAGGGAATTTAACCTGCATGAATTGCGGTGAATCACACCTCACCAAGTCATGCAGGTTAAAGTCCCCCTCTTGCCCCAACTGTAAAGGAAGCCATCCCAGCAGCTACCGGGGGTGTCCTCATTTTAAAAAAGTAAAAACTGCCATCCAGCTGAAAAAACCTAAATCTCATCAAGCCAGACAATGCGTCATCTCCTCATACTGTCAGCTCCCTTATCACCGGATCCCTTTATTCAGTATTAAGCAAACATGCCAAAACCAATCTGTCTGACATCTGCCAGGATGTCAGCCGATCGGCGTCCCGTCTTTTCAAGACGCCTATTTTGGAATCACTAATCAAAGCCGCAATCAGCTCAGACTAAAGCACCTGTCTAAACCTATATCTAAAGCACCGCTACTAACTCCCAACCCCCGTCATGAATAAGCTACAAATAGCCATGTGGAACGCTAGAAGGGTTAATAACAAAAAACTTCAAATGAGCCGATACTTCGAAGATACAGACATTATCTGCATCTGCGAAAGTTGCCTTCAACCCAGCAAAGATTTTTCAGTGGGTTCAGCACTATTAGAAGAGACCGACAAACCACCAAAGGTGGCGGCGTCGCTCTTCTAATAAAGCAGAACATCAAAACTAAAACAATAAAAACCAATCACCTCGATGCAGAAGTGATTGCAACTGAAATCACTGTCGACAACAAAAACATCGCGATTGTTTGTTATTAAAACGACCCAAGCAAAATTGTTTCTGACACTGTCTTTGAATTCTTTACGAGGAAATACAAACACTGCATTTTCCTTGGCGACTTCAATGCCAAACACTTGTACTTTGGCTGTAACAAAACCACCTCCAACGGTGAAACCCTCCTTGAAATCACAAAAAAACATAACCTTCATGTGGTTATGAATGACAGCTCTGCAACTTATATCAGTAATAACCCATTATTCTCATCTGAGATCCTCGATCTAACTATCGCCAGTGACTCCCTGATAAATCACATCGATGACCACTGGGTCGGCGATGACGACTTAGGCAGCGATCACCTCCCGGTCCATGCCTCACTGCAGCTAGGAAATGGCCCACTCAGGTACCCCCCACTCTCCGCAGAAATTTTAGAAAAATTAATTGGAACCTCTATCGTGACATCATCGATGTCAAACTCACAAACACCCCCCCATCCAATGCAGCGGAACTCGAAACCCAATGCGAGGGCATAGAGAAAATCATTAACTCAACCCTAAACAAAATATGCCCAAAAGAAGAAGTACGCCCCTGGAGAAATACTATCTCAGGCGACACACTCTCACTAATCAAAACTAAACGGAAAGCTCTTTGCGCTCTTAAAACCGAAACTGACCCCGGTAAGAAAGCGGACCTCAAAAAAACATACAACCGCCTTCATGGGGAGGTCAAGAAAGCCCTCTAAGCTGAAAAACAAGCAAACTGGGAAAAGACAAAACAGCCGATCTAAACGGAGTCCAGGATGCCAAAAAATTCTGGGACTTTTTCAAAACCCTAAGTGGGCAAAAAAACAAAAGTCGCAAAGCCGCAGGCAAACCTCTTAAGAAGGAAGACGGTTCCCTCACGCACACCGACAAAGACAAGGCCGACACCTTTGCCGACCTCCTAAGAAAAACGTATCGCCCGCATCAAGGCGCGGGCAACGATGAAAACCCCTGCAATGCGCTCTCGATGACCTAGAACAATGGTGTGCCAAATGGAGAATTAAGCTAAACGCCAATAAAACCCAACGAATCACCTTTACTCGCAAGAAAAATAAACGTGATTTTGACCTAAAACTTATGGATAACACCCTCCCAGAATGCAAAGAGGCGAAATTTCTGGGCATCACCATTGATCAAAAATTGTCCTTTAACAAACACACCGATGACATGGCGAAAAAAGCCACCAATCGCATTAACTTACTGAAAATGCTTAAGGGAACTTCATGGGGAGCCAACCAGTCCACCCTACTCAGATTATACAAAGCCTTTGTGCGCCCAGTACTCGAATACGGTGCAATCATACTAACTGACCTCAATCAAACTAATAGGGGAAAACTCCAGAAGGTCCAAAATCACGCACTTAGAGTTGCCCTCTGCGCCCCATGGGACACACCCATCAAAACACTCCACGACAGGGCTGATATCCCCACCATTAAAACCGCCTAGCCACCCTGGCCGCGAAAAATCATGACCGGTTAGCCAACAGCGAACTAATCTCTAAACTTGGAGCCATTTGCGAAAGCCGACAAAAGCCCAAAAATTGCAATCAAAACTAAGACCGCTCGAAAAAAAAGGGAACGAGAAGGTGAACTAACAGGCAGAAAAACAGCTTAACTGTGGCCTTCTACCAGAAAGGGCTGCCTTCACCGACTCAAGTAAAATTACATCAGGATTAAATATTGTTATAGAACTAAATAAATAGGAAACGAGAAGGTGAATAAACAGGCAGAAAAACAGCTTAACTGTGGCCTTCTACCAGAAAGGGCTGCCTTCACCGACTCAACTAAAACTAAACGACGATGGGGGCGCGGTGGCTCAGTTGGTAGAGGTGCAGGCTGCAAGCCGAGAGGTCCTCGGTTCGAATCCCACCTGCGGCAACCGCGTTGTGTCCTTGGGCAAGACACTTCACCCCGACTGCCTACATGGGGGCACGATGACGCTGTGTACCGAGGCGTACTGCACGTCGATGGTGCGCATGTCTTCAACCAATCTAACCCTGCCTGTGCTGAGGTGCAGAGTTCAGAGTTACGATGTTGGAGAGCTGACAGCTGCTCGTCGTTGCTCGGTGGTTCTCTCCGGGTACTCCGGCTTCCTCCACCCGTCAAACTGTCACGGTCACGATTAGCCATTGTGCATAAGTATGTGACCTTAAACACCAATAAATAAATAAATTATAAATAAATAAATATACTAAACGACGATTGGATACTGTAGATCTCATTTCCGGCCGGGAGGGCTCGGCCCACACAGGACGCTCGAGATACCAGGCGAGAGCGTTTTGTGTGGGCTGGGCCTCCCCGGCCGGGGGTGGGACTTGCAGTGTTTAATCGTGATCCTAAATTAACTCAAATTAACTTAAATATAGTCAAAACCAGCGAAGGGCATAACAGAAACACCCTCGGGTGTGGTTTAGTGTCTAAACATGTTACCCTCCCGCTACAAACTCACTATCACCCTATGAAGGTGATATAACAGGCTGATCAACAGCTTAACTGTGATCACAATTAAAACATAATGTGCTACTTTTATCTTTTATTCTAATGAATCCTAATTCTGCCTTCTTCTTTTAAGCAGGTACACAGAAGATGCTTTTTGACCAGCACCCCAATAACCGCTGCGGACAGTCCAACTGTTACAGAAACGGTAACCCCATGGTTCCTGTACATCCTCCGCTCCATCCCTAAAAGTGGTCGACCACTTTAAGGGAGGCGAGCGTTGGTCCAGCGTCCTGCCTCGGCCCCTTTTTGTAAGCGGACTGCGCATCTTTTTGTCCCAACCCAATAGGATTACAATGCAGGCCTGCCCCCGAACCAGGGAAGTTCGGATCTTCTTCTTGGTGGTCCCCGAAAGGGGTCGTTGTTGTTTTCCTTCAAAAGAGTCCAACCAAACAGAGACAGCCTGAGGCAGATTATACTTGCCAGTGATGGCCACCACGCAAAATCACCCTCGAAGCGGCAGACTATACTTGCCCGAAAATCCAGACCGACTGCACCCTCGGGGAGAGGTAGTACCTTTGTGAGAGGACCCAACCTCTCACACTGGTCCTCACCCGAGGGTTCAACCGACATCAGTCAAAGAGACCATCACGCCGCAACCGGTGACAACTGCCGAGTACCTGAACCTGTTCCTCCTTCAACATGAATAGACATGTGGAATTTAATCATTTACAGCCAATGAGGGTCGAAAGGGGGTTGTTCCCCATACCGTCCCTGCGCGCCTTCGGCGCGTTAAACCATTCCATTCAGATTATCTCCGATGATCGTGTTCAAGTCTCCCAATTCGCAGATGATAAGGGCCCCGGGGACTCTAACAATACGGCCAATCTGCTCCAAAACCCCCTGCAACGCGCTCTCGACGAGTTAGAACAATGGTGTGCCAACTGGAGAATTAAGCTAAATGCCAATAAAACCCAACGAAATCACCTTTACTCGCAAGACAAATAAACGTGACTTTGACCTAAAACTTATGGATAACACCCTCCCAGAACACAAAGAGGCGAAATTCCTGGGCATCACCATTGATAAAAAACTGTCCTTCAACAAACAGAGCGACGACATGGTGAAAAAAGCCACCAAACGCATTAACTTATTGAAAATGCTAAAGGGAACTTCATGGGGAGCCAACCAGTCCACCCAACTCAAACTATACAACGCCTTTGTGTGCCCAGTACTCGAATATGGGGCAATCATCCTAACTGACCTCAACCAAACTAATATGGGAAAACTCCAGAAGGTCCAAAATCACACGCTCAGAGTCGCCCTCCATGCCCCATGGGACACACCCATCAAAACACTCCACGACAGGGCCGATATCCCCACCATTAAAGACCGCCTAGCCACCCTGGCCACGAAAAATCTTGACCGGCTAGCTGACAGTGAACTAATTTCCAAACTTGGAGCCATTTGCAAAAGCCGACAAAAGCCCAAAAATTCCAATCAAAACTAAGACCGTTTGAAAAAACTGAAGTACGAGAAGGTGAACTAACAGGCAGATTAACAGCTTAACTGTGGCCTTCTACCAGAAAGGACTGCCTTCACCGAGTCAACTAAAATTACACCGCAACCAGCGAAGGGTAAAACAGGAAAGAAACACCCTCGGGAGTGGTTTAGTGTGCTAAACCTGTTACCCTCCCGCTGCAATCTCATTCCCAGCCGCGGAAGCTTAGCCCACATTAAACGCTCGCGAAATAAACTCAAACTAACCTAAATATGGTCGCAACCAGCGAAGGGTATAAGAGAAACACCCTAGGGTGTGGTTTAGTGTACTAAACCTGTTACCCTCCTGCTGCAAACTCACTCTCAGCCTAAGAAAGTGAACTAACAGGCAGATTAACAGCTTAACTGTGGCCTTCTACCAGAAAGGGCTGCCTTCACCGACTCAGCTAAAGATTAGATCATAAATTAAAACAAAATGTGCTAGTTTTATCTTTTTTTATTTTTACATATTCTAATGAAAACTAATTCTGTCTTCTTCTTTTAAGCAGGTACACAGAAGATACTTTTTGACCAGCACCCCAATAACCGCTATGGACACTATAACCGTTATGGAAACAGTAACCGCCATGGTTCCTGAACATCCTCCACTCCATCCCTAAAAGTGGTCGACCACTTTAAGGGAGGCGGGCATTGGTCCTGCGTCCCGCCTCTACCCGGGGCATTGTTGTTTTCTTTCAAAGAGTCCAACCAAACAGTGACAGCCTGAGGCAGACTATACTTGCCAGTGATGGCCATCACTCAAAATCATCTCAGAAGTGGCAGACTTTTCTTGCCTGAAAATCTATCTACTTGCCTGAAAACCTAGAACCACTGCACCGTCGGGGAGAGGTAGTACATTTGTGAGAGGACCCAACCTCCCACACTGGTCCTTACCCGAGGGTCCAACAGAGATATGCCAACGAAGCCATCACACCGCAACCGGAGACACCTGCCGAGTACCTGAACCTTTTCCTCCTTCAACACGCCTAGACATGTAAAAATTAATCATTTACAGTCACTGAGGGTTGAAAGGGGCTTGTTCATCATATTGTCCCTGCGCGCCTTCGGCGCGCGAAACCATTCCTTTGTTTATTTTGGTTATTACATTAACACCTCTGACTTCAGAGTGCGAAGAGCAATTAGACATGGACTACCTGCCTTAAAAAATCAAGAAAACACTTTACTGGTGCTGGATGCCAGCTCACTTCTCAACTGGAATGTCCAGGTTGAGAGTGACTACGTCCAGCTTACCGTTAAATACAAGACAAAACCCACCCCTGTGAGTGGTAGTACCTTTCGCGGGCCCACCCACACTGGTCCACCCCAGAGGAAGGGAAAACAGCCTACCACCGAGACAACCATGGAAAACAAGAAGAAGGCAAAGACGAAGAAGAAGTCACCAGCCACTAAACGCAGGGATGCCAGGCGAATGGAGGCGTGGATCGAAAGGAAAAGGACTGAGACCGGGAATCAGGAGATGGAAAAGGTGATCACTGTCAACTCACCTCCAAAACCTGTATCACCAATCCCAAGCCAACCTCTTCACCAAAGAGGTCGGAGGGAGAGGCGAAGCAGAACAAGAGCACCGCTGGGCATTGCATCATACGCCCGTGAACTGTTCAAATTGTACCATTTTAACACATTTGCAGTTTTTTTAGAGTGCGAGAAATTTATACTGGCATATATATATATGTTACGGTCAGACTTTGAAATCAGTGATTTTGTGAAATGACTAAATTTTTCAGTCATTTGAGAAAAAGACTAACAAGTTTGAAGCCAATCGAAAAACAAATACTAAAGTTATCATCCGGAAACCAAATATTTGACGAAGAATTCTAAGTCCAACAGGGGCCATAATTCAGGCAAAAATTGTTCAGACCGACCCCATATTCGAACTTGACCTGTATTTTGTTGTGATTAAACCAAATACCAAGTCTGGAGCCGATCGGAAAACAAATACTAAAGTTATCATCCGGAAACCAAATATTTGACGAATTCTAAGTCCAACAGGAGCCATAATTCAGGCAAAAATTGTTCAGACAAACCCCATATTCGAACTTGACCTGTATTTTGTTGTGATTAAACCACATACCAAATTTGGAGCCAATCGTAAAACAAATACTAAAGTTATCATCCGGAAACCACGGACGGACAGACGGACGGACAACGCCATACTATAATACGTCCCGTTTTTCAAACGGGCGTATAAAAAGGAGACAGGAGATGGAGGTCGCCGCCCAATCCGTACCTGATTCTCCTATCAACCTCAACCAATCGGGCCTCAAATCCATTTCAACCTCGGAGTCCGAGCATGAGCCCTCTGATGAAGGCGATACTAGCCTGACAGCCTACATTGAAATGTTGGATGGACGTGCCATTGAGTACTTCGGAGAACTCAAGCTGGAGTTTGACGGAACTGGGGATGATTATTTGGAATACCTTAAATCAACCCAGATGGAATGGGCTAAGGAAACATACAACGTCCTCATCAACAAACCAGGTCACTTGGAAGCAGCCAGGATCCGCGACCCGTTCTTCCACAGATGGCTAAAACGCAAAAACTCAGAAACAGCAACTGCCAAGCCTTCACCTTCTCAGCCACCTCCTTCCAAGAAGAAAAAGCACAAACGTAGCAAACGCCACTAAACCCGAACACCTTCCTCCTTTGACGTGCCTAGACAAACCATTAAAAACCTATCCTACAGCTAAAGAGGGTTGAAAGGGGCTTGTTCACCAAACCGTCCCTGCGCGCCTTTGGCGTGCGAAACCATTCAATTCGGGATATAAATTGCGGACTTTCACCAAGGGTGTTCTCATCTAAGTAGTCTTGTAAATTTATTCTTAGCTGTATTATCGTTGTTTGATTTATCATAGTTTTATTTGTGCTACTTGGGTTTAGTGCTAATTGGTTGGGCAACAAGTACTTGCACCAAGGTGAAGAAACACAGAGGGGTGGGAGAAACAGAGAGGGGTGGGGCACAATGATAATATATGGATGCAACTCGTAATATAATTTTATGGGTTTGTACATAAAGTTAAAAAATTTATAGTAATTTATATATTTTTTATACTTACCAATGACCCAGACATAGCTGGTGCTAACTCTTAAAATATAGGGCCAAACACAAATTTTGCCCCCCAATCCCCAAAATTTGCATCTAAAACTAAAGAAAACATGTCCTGAAAGGCCCTCCACACTTCGCCCCTACTGCGCATGCGCAGTGTCAAGGACGTTCCGAAATTGGCGCCATTTATCATTCTAATAACCAGTGCCTGGTAAGCGCTATGTACTCAGCGGGGAGGCAAGAGTTCCCAACTCCTGGGAGGGCCATCCCCGTCTGGGTCATTGGTAAGTATAAAAAATATATAAATTACTATAAATTTTTTAACATTTTTATACTGTACCAATGACCCAGACATAGCTGAATAGTAAAAAGGCTGGAGGGCCAAGGACATAGAGCAAAATGGAATACGCTCAATAAAATAAAATAGAGTCATCCCCTGTAGGGAAAAGAAGTAATAGGCCTTACATGTATCTTTCTTATTTATGATAAATTAGAAAGATACAACACCTTCCAAAATTGAGCTTCATACATCCATGTACTCTATTAATATCCAATATAATCCTTATACTAATAATTTTTAAAGTAAGCCAATAATAAAGTAAGTCTAGAGAATAGAGACTCTTATACTCCTAAAAGTGTCTGAGAATTGCATAATCATGTCTGTTGACATATGCAATATTCAAAAGCTATACTTTAAAAACTAAGACTTGAATGAATTTTATAAACTTAAACTTCTCACTAAACAACCATCCCAATAACAGCTCAGAATTACTAACTCCGGAGGAGGTATCCCCTTGTTTTCATAGTAAAACAGGTGACCCAAGGGAACACCCTCCCCCCCCCCCCCCCTTTTTCTTGCCCTGGGTCAAATAGCCCAGAGCGAAGAGGGCAGCCGAAAGGAGACACTGCCGAAACAGACAGCCTACCTAGCTATAGTAGCAACTGTTAAGTGAATGACATTCTGAGCAGTAGATAATAGACCTAACAAAAGAGGCCTCAAGAAATTGACTCGATATTTCTAAGATAAAATTCATGAATGTGGATGGCTGAGCGCAATAAGCGGCCTTCAAAAATCTAAAATAGCGACACTATTAATGTAAGCCCAAGAAGTAGAAGAACTCTTACTTCATGAGCCGAAATCTTAAGCACAACTGCTAAGTCAAAGATATACTATAAGCAGTACCGATAGTTAATAGAATCCATTAACAATAAAATGGAGCGTAACGTCCTTCTACTAGACATCAAAGACAGAAGAAGCTTACGCCCTTGTAATAAACAGATATCTGTTTATAAATACATAAACTGTACCCGGAAAGAGTAAAGGCCTATGCCCATACGAAGACGGAAGGACCTTAAAATAATAGGTTCCGGATAATAGGAGCCTAACTCTTATGCAACAATCCAACCTAAATAGTAACGGAAGTATTGATTCCGAAACTATGAAAGTGAAAATCATCCATCGATAGTGCATGAAACTCACTGACTCTACAGTAAAAGAGAAACCAACAGAATTACTGTCTAAAAGGTCAGAATTTGAAAACTACTGTTTCCAGAGGCTCAAATGATTACTTAGCTAAATAAGAACCGAAGTTAAAATCCGTATAGGAATTTAATCTAAAGATTCTAAGTCTATTTATCAAAAAGTTACTAACTGACTTAGATAAAGAGACAAAAGACTCAATTGTAAACTATCGTAGAGTGCATAGGTATGAGGTAACATAAACCTATAACCTAAATAATAACAGGCTGCAGTAGATCTTGTGAAACAAGTATACTAAAAAATAGCAATGAGTAGTATGGAGGGATCAACAATACGAACATAATGATCCCTACACCACGACGGAAGAGCCTCCACTTTAGTCGCATAGAATAGCGAAGAAGAGGATCTCCTATAGTAAGAAATCGCGTCCAAAGCTCGTCCAATACAGTGCTTACAATGCAATACGGACCACACAACGGAATACATGAAGGTTGCGACCTTGCTGGTTGTGATAAAGATGACACGATTTACCCAGTGAAAAAAGATCCTCACATAGAGGAAGATTTCACATTAAGACCCACAGTAGACAAGAGAGTAAATTACTCATGATCTCTGTGAAGATAGAGATGCTATCAACAGAAATGTATTGTGGTTGTTTATCTTAGCAATACCTGCTAAAACAACAGCGCCGGAGGATACGCGTATCCTATCATTCCGTCCTATAGATCAATAGAGCGTTAACACTATAAGCTCAGAGATCTGGACAAGCCAACACATACGTCTGCAATTGATTAGCAAGCTGTGTCATAAATAAATCATCATTGGGCGCTCCCATAGATAGCAAATCTGATTGAATACTTGTTTGTTGAGAGTCCATTCTGACAGCAACAAGCGACCCGTAAGAGAACGGGAGTCCGATAAAACAATCAGACGACCCGGAATATGACGGACCAAAACTGAACTTGGTGTACTATAACCAACAGACGGATTCTTTCCATTAAATTGAATAACGGAAACGAAAGAGTGCCTCCCTGGTTCCGGAGATACGCCACTACTGTCGAATTAAAGGACAGGAATTTGGGCATGCGTTCTGAATAATGTTCATGCAATGACATAAAGCAAGCCTAAAAAACATTATTCCGCGGAAGTTAAACTGATAGCTAAAAGACTGCGGAACCCAAAGACCCTGGCACTTCGAATCCGTAGGGATCAGTATATATCCCAATCTGTTTGACTGGCAACCGTCATAACAGCCACACTCGGGTCCGGCAACTGCGGCGGCACTCTCTGAGTCAACCACCGAATGTTTGCCCCAGTCTGAATCTCTTGTAACACTAGATAGACAAGAGAACGTATAAATCGAGCAATTCATGGATTGCCGGAAAGTTGCCGTCGAAGAGAAGCTCCTCCGAGAACGAAGCGACTCTGAGAGAGTTCTTAACCTTACTATCCACGCGTGTGGATGTAGCTAGGGCTGCGTCACGTCTAACCAACTCCAATCAGCCACTGAAGGGCGGAGTTATACGTGAACAAACTACTGCCCTCAAAAGAAATTACATTGAGAATAATATCCCGTAAATCTTTTCTTGAAGACGTAATGATAACGCCTCAGAAAGGCGGATTACGTATAATAAAGCGTCTAAGTTAAGTCTACTATACATAATGTCGTTCCCAACACTGAAATTGGAAAAGACATAAACGGCGAAAAAGAATATATGCAGTCTTTAATCACACCGTCTAGACGCATATGAACTCTCGGTATGCCCTGCTCTACCAAAATAAACTATTTGAAAAAATGAGAAAATGGCAGAAATGAGCAACGCGGACAAGAAACTAAACTATCATGCTTAGTAGCAGGCTTGTATATATATATATATAGCGTCGAAAAATAAAACACATGTTGTAATGACAATATTGGACTGCGTCGGTAAGTCAGGGACAATGTTCCTGTACCGATCGAAAAATCCGAGTCCAATGACTCTATAAGTCTCTTATCCAAGATCGCAGCAATGAAGTCCGAAATAATAATCACTGGAAGAAATGCCAGAAGATATGAAAGGCATCTTCCGATACTAGTAAAGGGAAAACTCGAAATCTTTCGAATCCCTTTCGCCATCCTGTCGGACCCTATAAAGCGTTGGTTGTCCGTAGCTGATGCAACTGCGGACCGCACCGACCCAGCGCCGTCGGATAATTCCTGATTCGACCGAGAAACTGACAATTGCTGGGATGCTGCGAAACAACTGTGCTAACTCGGATAGCACGTCCGTCACTGAGGCCTGAGGAGAAGCGGTCTTACGATGCATTGCCGCTGGAAGCTCCGTGATCGTTACCCCCGTGCATACTTACAATATGCGAGCGAACGGAGTGTATAGGCCTCGTGTCCCTTGGCTACCGGATGGCGCGACCTATTCGCCGTGGAATCACTGAATGCCGAAACTGATCGGATACTCGAGGTCACGTAGCCAATGTGCGGTCGTGTGCCCTGCTGTGAGGATGAGGAAGCATTAAAGACAGTCTCTCGGACTGTCAATATAACGGAGCGTCCCGAGCAACGGACATATGCTCCGAATGTAAAATATCTGAACCACAACATGCGGTCCCCTATGTTGTTGGGCGAGAGAGGAACCTCTCTCGCTCACAGCCCGGACGGACCTGGACAAGCCAGGAACCGGACTAACAGGCTTCCTCCGATCTGTCCTCAATCTGCCGTCACTGGGTGAGTACTAAAGTAATTGAAGTGCTCGCATCACCCAAATCTCCTTCCTAGACCGCAACGGACGAACCCGGCAGCCGAACCATTCGATGAATGTACGCTACACCAGGTGAGCTAGCGAATGTCACTCCGTAAGCGATAGACATATTCCATGAGCACTTATTGCCGCTAACTCTTCATTAACTATGACGACAGAGGCACACTTTTGAAAGACATCTCCATAACTCTTCGAACAAGAAACCCGAAATGCTTGGATAGCAAGTATAAAATATTAATATATATAGCGTCGTTCAATAATTCGAAAGTTTGTGTGACATTATTGGACTAAGTCGGAACTGAGGGACGATGTCCCTGAACCGAAGCAAAAATTTCCACCGACGCTATCAGTTTCTTATCCGTCATCGCAGCATATGTTGTTCCGAAAGGGAAAGCTTGAAATCCTCCGAATCCCTTTCGGTATCCCGTCGGACCGGATGAAACTTTCGGACGTCCGTACCCGCTTCCGCGGAGCGTCCCGACCCAGCATCGTCGGATAAAATATATGCGACAGATTCAGTTGATGCTGGGATGCTGCGGTAAACTGTGCTATTAAGGAAAGCACGTCCGTTCCCGAGGCCTGTGCAGTAGCGGACTTACGATGCATTGCCGCCGGAAGCTCCGTGAACGTTGACTCCCGCACACTTCCTATGCGAACGTCCGGAGTCTGCAGGCCTCGAGTCCCCGGCTACCGACCCAGCGCTGTCGGATAATTCTCGATCCGACACCGTTTCTGTCGGCTGCTGCGATAAGCTGTGCTATGTGCACAAGAATGTCCGGCGTCGAGACCTGCGGAGGCGCAGTCTATCGCTGCTTCGCCGAGGACAGCTCCGCATCAGATGGCTCCCGCATACTTTTCCTATGCGAACGTCCGGAGTCCATCGGTCTCGAATCCCTGGCTGCTGGATGGTGTGACCTGGTCGCCGAAGAATCCTTGATCGGCGAAGCTGGTAATATATCGGCGGTCACGCAGCCAAGGTGCGGTAGTGTGCGCTGACGAGAAGAGGAAGCCTTAGCAGTCTCAGCGGACTGCCTATACAACGGAGCGTCCCGAGCGACGGACGTATGCTCCGCTAGCGACACATTTTGTACCACAACATCTGGGGCCAGATGTTGTTGAACGAGAGAGGGGCCTCTCTCGCTTGCCGTCCGGATGGACCGGAACGAGCTATGAAGCGGACTAAAAGGCTTCCTCCGTTCTCCCTCCGATCCGCCGTCACTGGTCACTAGTGCTCGCATCACCCCAAAATTCCTTCTAGACCGCAACGGACGAACCCGGCTGCCGAACCATTCGGTGAATGGACGCTACACCGGGCGAGCTAGCGGACGTCAAAGGCCGTCGAACCTACTAGGGTCCTCTTAGGCAATTGGCGTATTACATGAGCACTTTTCCGCTAGCCCTTCATTAATTGTGACGACGGAGGCACACTGTTGGAAGACATCACAGATACATCACCCTAATCTTGATCGTCTGAAATAGAAATTGATAAAGTAGAGTGACCCTGCGGGGAAAGGACCGGAGTGTCCAAATCCCCAACAACATACCGTGACATACGCTTCCCATATTGTCATCGAAATCATACGATACAGAACAGGAGTTAATGCGAGTACACTGACCACATATAGAATGAAAAGTCAGAGGAAGACTTCCTCTTAAAACAATTGATCAATATCCTTTCAATGTGAAAAGAAAACAAGTCCTGGTACTCGCACTAACCCCTGGCAATCAAAATACATAATAATAATATGATCCATTAATATAGAAAAAATAATTGAAATCAAAATATTTTGAAAAAATATTTTTTCAGAACAGCCCAAGTTGCTAAAAAGTAACGTTGAGCCCCAATGGATCCCAAGCCTAAGTGTGGACAAAAAATTTAAAAATATTTTAAACAATTTATGCAACACTTACGAACAATAATAATATAACTAGTTATGATTAAATTAACATCAAGATATTATTTTCAAGAAATCCCCCCCTCACACAGAGGGCTTTTGTAAATGTAAACAAAGAGTGTAAAAACACTAAAATAAGACTCCAGGCACCCAGGCCCGAAATCAGTTACCAAAATACACTATCTGATGCAAAACAGAGACTTCCAGGGAAGAAACTGCAGAACATCAGATGGTAGATGCAGAACACAATGCCTAACCACCCATAGGTGAAGACGTAAACATGGGGAAAAGAACAGAATTCATTCTGTTATTCAACTAAAACTCCCAAGAAATTTTAGTAATAATAATTACAGAAACTATGCCAAAAGCATGGGAGAATAGCAAGAGGGGACTTAAAGGAAAGGGAGAGAGGAAAACTCTGAAAAATCAGTGTAACTAAATAATCAGAATGACAACAAAATGGCTGCTGCCTCGAAAATAGGTAACTTAACATAATTTCATTAAAAAATTTTAAGTTACAGCCCTGATAATATTCTGTCACACATTTTTCCTCTCCTCCTTCTATATCCTCCTTAGAATCACCATTTCACTAATATTTATGTGTCTGGCATCATTTAAACTGAGATTTACAAGCACAAAGATCAGTCAGATGTTAACTGATGAAGGGCCAAACTAAGAATGAATAATGGCGCCAATTTCGGAACGTCCTTGACACTGCGCATGCGCAGTAGAGGTGAAGTGTGGAGGGCCATTCAGGACATGTTTTCTTTGGTTTTAGATGCAAATTTTGGGGATTGGGGGGCAAAATTTGTGTTTGGCCCTATATTTTAAGAGTTAGCACCAGCTATGTCTGGGTCATTGGTACAGTATAAAAATATTATATTACGGACTTGCACCAAGGGTGTTCTCATTTAAGTCGTCTTGTAAATTTATTCTTAGCTGTATTATCGTTGTTTGATTTATCATAGTTTTATTTGTGCTACTTGCTACATGTATATTATTATCTAGTGCTAGCTATTTTAAAAAAGAACAAGAGGCCCCAGGGGGCCTGAGGGCGCTCACCTGACATGGTAGCCTAAATATCAACCCAGAGAATTGATTTCAACAAGTTGCATCTGCTCCTCCTAAGAAAAGCTTATAACAAATATCCAAAGATTCTGACCAGTGGATCTAAAAAAAAAAAGAAGATTTTTAAAGAATATTCCTCATATTGAACTAAGTTATAATTCGGGTTCCCCCATATATGAACCCAGGGACTTGGCTTTAACAAACTTGAATCTCACCCCCCTAAGGATGCTGCACAGCAAATATCAAAACATTCCGACTGCTGGACCTGAAGAAGAAGATTTTTAAAGAAAATTCCTCATTTTGAACTAAGTTACAATTTGAGCTCCCTCAATGAGCCCAAATATGGACCTAGGGACATGGCTTGAACAAACTTGAATCTTATCCCCCTAAGGATGCTGCATAAAAAAATATCAAAAGCATTCATCTGCTGGATCTGAAGAAGATTTTTAAAGAAAATTCCTCATTTTGAACCAAGTTGTCATTCGGGCTCCCATAGTGAGCCCAAATATGAACCAAGGGATTTGGCTTGAACAAACTTAAGGTTGCCGCATGCCAAATATCAAAACATTCCGACTGCTGGATCTGAAGAAGATTTTTAAAGAAAAATTCCTCATACTGACTAAGTTATAATTCAGGCTCAAATATGGTCCCAGGGACTTGGCTTTAACAAACTTGAATATACCCCCCCCCCCCCCCCCCCCCCCCTCAAGGAAGCTACACAACACATATGAAAACATTCTGACTGCTGGATCTGAAGAAGAAGATTTTTTAAGAAAACTCCTCATTTCAAACTAAGTTACAATTCAAGCTCCCGCGGTGAGCCCAAATATGGACCTAGGGACATGGCTTGAACAAACTTGAATCTCCCATAGTGAGCCCAAATATGAACCAAGGGACTTGGCTTGAACAAACTTGAATATCCCCCCCCTCCTCCCCCCCCCCCCCCCCCCCCCCCCACCAAGGATGCTGCATACCAAATATCAAAACATTCCACTGCTGGATCTGAAGAAGATTTTTAAAGGAAAAAAGTAAGCTTTATACAAAATAAGAATTCTCTGTGCGCTGTATTTTTGGAGATATGTCAGTTTTAAGGTTTTCCCTATTTTTAGCTCCCGAGGTTCCCACGGGACAATGAGAAAATTTTTTTTTGCATCAATCAACTACTTATGACCCATTAACATATCATATCAAATTTGGTTCAAATCGACCTCACGGTTCTGAAAATAGAAATTTTTGCCCCTCCCATAACGAAGGCAAATAAGGCCTGACAAACTTCTCTTGAACAAACTTGATTCTAAACCTCAAAAGGACTCTGTATACCACATACAAAGTCTCTGCTACTGGTGGTTCATTAGAAGAAGATTTTCAAAAAATTTGGCCATTTTTCCCCACACCTCTGCTCAATATGAGCCGAAACCTAATTTGGATAAAAATCAAAATGCCCCTATAAAACCACTACTTACATGAAATTTAATTAAAATGTGGCCAGTGGTTTAGGAGAAAGAGGCTCAAACACCACCTTCACGCAGGACGACGGACGAGGAGTGATAAGAAAAGCTCACCCTGACTTTCAGTCAGGGGAGCTAAAAAAAAAAAATAAATGAAAAAATTATGAAAATTGAATGGTAATTTTTGTGAATAGCACTGGCCATCACATTGGATAAAAGGTTAAAAATACCCTTCATGCAGTGAAGGCGACTTCAAAGCTCAGACAAATATGCATCTACAATTCAATAAATACCTGAATCCTCCTTTTTCTCTTCCTTTGTTTCACTATCATCACCTTTCTTCTCTTCATCTTTCTTCTCATCCTGATCATCTTTCTTCTCTGCATCTTCAGTTTTTTCTGCAGACTGTTCTTCTGCTTGTGCTTGACTCTGCTCTCCAGTAGCATCTTTCTTCTCTTTCTTTGATTTTGATTTTTTTGGTGTCTCTGCAGGCGGAGGAGGTGGTGGTGGTGCATCAAGTGGTTCATACCCATCCATGTGACAGTATCCACCACTAAGGTCCATCAACTTTTTCCTCAATTCTTCATCTAATGACTCATCTGATGATTTGTGTTCTTCACCATCAACATAATATTTACCAGTCACTCCTATAGACAAAAAATAAAATTTTCTTTTAAACTGCTGTTTGGCTTCAAGCCATCATCACAAAATTATAGCATCTCCTTTAATAGAGATTTTCTTCCTTCTGAGTAAAAAAAATAAAAAGCACAAAAGATTCTTTTCGACACTAATGCTCTCTCAAACTGACTAACACATTAAGTTTTAATAATAAAAATTTCGAGATCACACCAATGCTACATGAATGGTAACATAAACAAGGGGGATGCTAATGATCCAATGCTCACCTACATTCTGCTTTGAAACACTCACCTTGACAAACAAAAAATCTAGCTATATCAAGCAAGTTCCATATCACTTTCAAAATAAAACAACGAGGTCCCAAGTGTTCTTATATTTATTATTATTTATTTATTGGTGTTTAAGGTCACATACTTATGCACAATGGCTAATCATGACCATGACAGTTTTACGGGTGGAGGAAGCTGGAGTACCTGGTGAGAACCACCGAGCAACAATGAGCAGCTGCCAGCTCCCCAACATCGTAACTCCGCACTGCAGGACAGGCAGGGTTAGATTGGCTGAAGACAAGCACACCATCGCGCCTTAATACACGACATCATCGTGGACAATCAAAAGATTCTGCCTGCTGGATCTGGAGAAGAAGATTTTTTAAGAAATTTGCCTGAAATGCACTAAGTTCGAATTCAAGCTTTTATAATAAGTAAGCCCAAATATGAATCCAGAGGGCCGATTTGAACAAACTTGAATCAGATCCACCCCACAATGTTGCATACCAAATATCAAAAGATTCTGCCTGCTGGATCTTGAGAAGAAGATTTTTTAAGAAATTTGCCTGAAATGCACTAAGTTCGAATTCGGGCTTCTATCCTGAGCCCAAATATGAATCCAGGGGACCGGTTTGAGCAAACTTGAATCAGATCTGCCCCACAATGTTGCATACCAAATATCAAAAGATTCTGCCTGCTGGATCTGGAGAAGAAGATTTTTTAAGAAATTTGTCTGAAATGCACTAAATTCGAATTCGGGCTTCTATACTGAGCCCAAATATGAATCCAGGGGGCCGGTTTGAACAAACTTGAATCAGACCCATACCAAGATGCTGCATACCAATTATCAAAAGATTCTGCCCACTGGTTTTGGAGAAGAAGATTTTTTAATAATTTTTCTATAATTCATACGGTGCTATCAGAGTTATGCCCCCTATGGAGCCCCAAGTGGGCATGTCCAATTCATTTGAACAAACTTGAATTGACATATGGTAATAAACATCCATACCAAGTTTCGAGCAAATCGACCTAGCGGTTTCAGAGAAGTCGTTTGAAAAATGTTCACGACGACAGACGACGGATGGCAAGTGATAAGTTGAGCTCCCTTCGGTGAGCTAAAAATCACCCAGTTGACCTGAAGGAGATTTTTTAAAAGAATTTTCCCATATTGCGCTAAGTTAAAATTTACGTTGCCACAGGGAGCACAAATATGAACTCAGGGACTTGATTTGAACAAACTGGAATCTGACCCCACCAAGGATACTGCAAACCAAATATCAAGTGATTCTGACTGGGAGATCTGAAAACAGTTTTTAAAGAATATTTCTTATATTGCATGAAGTTAAAATTTGGTTTCCCTCAAGGAGGCTCCAATATGACCCCAGGGACTAGATTTAATTAAAATTGAATTTGAACCTTTTAAGGATACTGCATATCAAAACATTTGGACTGGTACATCTGATGAAGATTTTTAAAGAATATTCCTCATATTGCACCAAGTTATAATTCCGAGTTCCCATAGGGAGCCCAAATAAGACCCCAGGGACTTTATTTGAAAAAACTTGAATCTCACCCCAATTCCCCCTAAGGATTCTCTATACCAATCATTGAAAGATTCTGACTGGTGTATATGAAGAAGATGATTTTAAACAAGAGGCCCCAAGGGGCCTGAGGGCGCTCACCTGAAATGGTAGCCTAAATATCAACCCAGAGAATTGATTTCAACAAGTTGCATCTGCTCCTCCTAAGAAAAGCTTATACCAAATATCCAAAGATTCTGACCAGTGGATCTAAAAAAAGAAGAAGATTTTTAAAGAATATTCCTCATATTGAACTAAGTTATAATTCAGGCTCCCACAGGGAGCCCATATATGAACCCAGGGACTTGGCTTTAACAAACTTGAATCTCACCCTCCTAAGGATGCTGCACACCAAATATCAAAACATTCCGACTGCTGGATCTGAAGAAGATTTTTAAAGAAAATTCCTCATTTTGAACGAAGTTATAATTCGGGCTCCCATAGTGAACCCAAATATAAACCCAGGGACTTGGCTTGAACAAACTTGAATCTAACACCCCCCCCCCCCCCCCCCCCCCCCCCCCCCCCTCTTAAGCATGGTGCATACCCAATATCGAAAGATTCTGCCTGCTGGATCTTGAGAAGAAGATTTTCAAAGACATTTGCCTGAAATGCACTAAGTTCGAATTCGAGCTTCTATACTGAGCCCAAATATGAATCCAGGGAGCCGATTTGAACAAACTTCAATCAGATCCATCTCACAATGTTGCATACCAAATATCAAAAGATTCTGCCCGCTGGATCTGGAGAAGATTTTTTAAGAAATTTGCCTGAAATGCACTAAGTTCGAAATCGGGCTCCTATACTGAGCCCAAATATGAACCCAGGGGGCCAATTTGAACAAACTTGAATCAGATCCACCCTACAATGTTGCATACCAAATATCAAAAGATTCTGCCTGTTGGATCTGGAGAAGATTTTTTAATCTTTTTCCCATTGCCTACAGTGTTAAAAAGTGCTGACTCAGCACTTTTTCAAAGTCCTGAAAAAGTTCCTTGTGATCAAACCGATAGGGATTTTTTTTAACCATTCTATTCTACTGGATAAAAGTAAGCTTTATACAAAATAAGAATTCTCTGTGCCGTGTAGTTTTGGAGATATGGCAGTTTTAAGGTTTTTCCTATTTTTAGCTCCCGAGGTTCCCACAGGGCAATTAGATAAAAAAATTTTGCATCAATCAACTACTTATGACCCATTATCATCTCATATCAAATGTGGTTCAAATCGACCTGACGGTTCTGAAAACAGAAATTTTAGGCGTGGCCAAAATTTTTGCCCCTCCCATAATGAAGGCAATAATGCCCGACAAACTTCTCTTGAACAAACTTGATTCTAAACCTCAAAAGGACTCTGTATACCACATATCAAGTCTCTGCTACTGGTGGTTCATTAGAAGATTTTCAAAAAATTTGGCCATTTTTTCCCCACACCTCTGCTCAATATGAGCCGAAACCTATTTTGGATAAAAATCAAAATGCCCCTATATAACCACTACTTATATGAAATTTAATTAAAATGTGGCCAGTGGTTTAGGAGAAAGAGGCTCAAACACCACCTTCACGCAGGACGACGGACGACAGACAACGGACGACAGATGACAGACGACGGACGAAGAGTTATAAGAAAAGCTCACCCTGACTTTCAGTCAGGTGAGCTAAAACACTTTTGCATATTACACAAAGTTGAAATTCAGGCTCTCACAGGGAGCCCAAATATCTATTTATTTATTTATTGGTGTTTAAGGTCACATATTTCTGCACAATGGCTAATCATGACCTCGACAGTTTTACGGGTGGAGGAAGCCGGAGTACCCAGAGAGAACCACCGAGCAACGGCGAGCAACTGTCAGCTCCCCAACATACTCACTCCACACAAGCAGGTTTAGCATTGGTTGAAGACAGTGCACCATCGGCGTGCACTACGCCTTAGTACACAATGTCACCGTGCCCCCACGTGGGCAATGGGGGTGTAGTGTCTTGCCCAAGGACACAACGCGGTTGCCGCAGGTGGGATTCGAACCGAGGACCTCTTGGCTTGCAGCCTGCATCTCTACCTACTGAGCCGCTGCGCCCACGCCCAAATATCACTCCAGGGACTTAATTTGGACAAACTTCATGTTGACACCTCTAAAGATAATGTATACCAAGTATCAAGAGATTCTGAATGGTACATCAGAAGAAAAATTTTTTTAAATAAATTCCTCATATCGTATCAGTTAAAATTCGGGTTCCCATAGGGAGCCCTAATATGAACCTAGGGACTTGATTTGAACAAACTTGAATCTGAACCTCCTGAGGATGCTGCATATCATAAGATTCTAACTGGTAGATCTGTAGAAGAATTTTAAATAATATTCCTCATATTACACCAATTTAAAATTCAGGCTTCCATAGGGAGCCCAAATATTACAACCTGAATATGAAATTTCGTGACGATCAGACAAGAACTGCGGGGTGTAGCCCGTTCCAAAGGAAAATGTGAACAGACTCACAGACTTCTGCACGTGTGATGGCAATAGCTTATCTTGACTATGTCAAGTTAAGCTAAAAAAAAAGAAGATTTTTAAAGAATATTCCTCAAATTGAACTAAGTAAATATGAACCCAGGGACTTGGGTTGAACAAACTTGAATCTCACCTCCAGTGAGATGTTGTATACCAAATATCAAAAGATTCTGACTGGTGGATGTGAAGAAGATTTTTGAAGAATATTCCTCATATTGAACTAAGTTATAATTCGGGCTCCCAAATATGAACCCAAGGACTTGGCCTGAACAATCATGAATCTCACCCCCAAGGCTGCTGCATACCAAATATCAAAGCATTCTGACTGCTGGATATGAAGAAGATTATTAAAGAAAATTCCTCATTTTGAACTAAGTTATAATTCAGGCTCCCACAGTGAGCCCAAATATGAACCCAGAGACTTGGCTTGAACAAAATTGAATCTCACCCCCCTAAGGATGCTGCATACCAAATATCAAAGTATTCTGACTGCTGGATCTGAAGAAGATTTTTAAAGAAAATTCCTCATTTTCAACTAAGTTATAATTCAGGCTCCCACTGTGAGCCCAAAAATAAACTCAGGGACTTGGCTTGAATAAACTTGAATCTCCCCCCCCCCGCCCAAGAATGCTGCATACCAAATATCAAAACATTCCGACTGCTGGATCTGAAGAATGTTTTTAAAGAAAATTCCTCATTTTGAACTAAGTTATAATTTGGGCTCCTACAGTGAGCCCAAATATGAACCTAGGGACATGGCTTGAACAAACTTGAATCTCCCCCCCCCCCCCCCCCCCCCCCCCACCCCCAAGCATGCTGTATACCACATATCAAAAGATTCTGATTGGTAAATCTGAAGAAGAAGATTTTTAAAGAATATTCCTCATACTGCACTAATTTAAACATTTGGGCACTCTTTATGGACCAAGGGATTTGATTTCAAAAATCATGTGAAACAATCTTCCAAAGATGTTATATGTGAAATTGTTTTGACCATTCCATTCTGTTGGTCCTTAGGAAGCTTCACACCAAATAAGAATTCTCAGTGGCGTGTAGTTTTGGAGATATTGGCGTTTTAATTTTTTTCTATTTTCAGTTCCAGCGGTTCCCATGGGCAACAGGAACATTTTTTTTGCAGAAATTAAGTACTTACGACCCAATAAGCCCTCGTATCAAATTTGTTGCAAATCTGCCTCTCGGTTTGGAAAGTTAAAAAATTTATAGTAATTTATATATTTTTTATACTTACCAATGACCCAGACATAGCTGGTGCTAACTCTTAAAATATAGGGCCAAACACAAATTTTGCCCCCCAATCCCCAAAATTTGCATCTAAAACTAAAGAAAACATGTCCTGAAAGGCCCTCCACACTTCGCCCCTACTGCGCATGCGCAGTGTCAAGGACGTTCCGAAATTGGCGCCATTCATCATTCTAATAACCAGTGCCTGGTAAGCGCTATGTACTCAGCGGGGAGGCAAGAGTTCCCAACTCCTGGGAGGGCCATCCCCGTCTGGGTCATTGGTAAGTATAAAAAATATATAAATTACTATAAATTTTTTAACATTTTTATACTGTACCAATGACCCAGACATAGCTGAATAGTAAAAAGGCTGGAGGGCCAAGGACATAGAGCAAAATGGAATACGCTCAATAAAATAAAATAGAGTCATCCCCTGTAGGGAAAAGAAGTAATAGGCCTTACATGTATCTTTCTTATTTATGATAAATTAGAAAGATACAACACCTTCCAAAAATTGAGCTTCATACATCCATGTACTCTATTAATATCCAATAATCCTTATACTAATAATTTTTAAAGTAAGCCAATAATAAAGTAAGTCTAGAGAATAGAGACTCTTATACTCCTAAAAGTGTGTGAGAATTGCATAATCATGTCCGTTGACATATGCAATATTCAAAAGCTATACTTTAAAAACTAAGACTTGAATGAATTTTATAAACTTAAACTTCTCACTAAACAACCATCCCAATAACAGCTCAGAATTACTAACTCCGGAGGAGGTATCCCCTTGTTTT
Organism: Pictodentalium vernedei; assembly: GCA_031216915.1. NCBI lineage: Eukaryota > Metazoa > Mollusca > Scaphopoda > Dentaliida > Dentaliidae > Pictodentalium > Pictodentalium vernedei. The sequence goes on along the minus strand of CM062288.1, from coordinate 173,916,185 downwards.
CATAGTAAAAACAGGTGACCCAAGGGAACACCCTCCCCCCCCCCCCCCTTTTTCTTGCCCTGGGTCAAATAGCCCAGAGCGAAGAGGGCAGCCGAACGGAGACACTGCCGAAACAGACAGCCTACCTAGCTATAGTAGCAACTGTTAAGTGAATGACATTCTGAGCAGTAGATAATAGACCTAACAATAGAGGCCTCCAGAAATGGACTCGATATTTCTGAGATAAAATTCATGAATGGATGGCTGAGCGCAATGAGCAGCCTTCAAAAATCTATAATAGCAACACTATTAATGTAAGCCCAAGAAGTAGAAGAACTCTTACTTCATGAGCCGAAATCTTAAGCACAACTGCTAAGCCAATGATATACCATAAGCAGTACGCTAGTTAATAGAATCCATTAACGATAAAATGGAGCGTAACGTCCTTCTACTAGACATCAAAGACAGAAGAAGCTTACGCCCTTGTAATAAACAGATATCTGTTTATAAATACATAAACTGTGCCCGGAAAGAGTAAAGGCCTATGCCCATACGAAGACGGAAGGACCTTAAAATAATAGGTTCCGGATAATAGGAGCCTAACTCTTATGCAACAATCCAACCTAAATAGTAACGGAAGTATTGATTCCGAAACTATGAAAGTGAAAATCATCCATCGATAGTGCATGAAACTCACTGACTCTACAGTAAAAGAGAAATCAACAGAATTACTGTCTAAAGGTCAGAATTTGAAAACTACTGTTTCCAGAGGCTCAAATGATTACTTAGCTAAATAAGAACCTGAAGTTAAAATCCGTATAGGAATTTAATCTAAAGATTCTAAGTCTATTTATCAAAAAGTTATTAACTGACTTAGATAAAGAGACAAAAGACTCAATTGTAAACTATCATAGAGTGCATAGGTATGAGGTAACATAAACCTATAACCTAAATAATAACAGGCTGCAGTAGATCTTGTCAAACAAGTATACTAAAAAGATGCAATGAGTAGTATGGAGGGATCAACCATATGAACATAATAATCCCTACACCACGACGGAAGAGCCTCCACTTTAGTCGCATAGAATAGCGAAGAAGAGGATCTCCTATAGTAAGAAATCGCGTCCAAAGCTCGTCCAGTACAGTGCTTACAATGCAATACGGACCACACAACGGAATACATGAAGGTCGCGACCTTGCTGGTTGTGATAAAGATGACACGATTTACCCAGTGAAAAAAGATCCTCACATAGAGGAAGATTTCACGTTAAGATCCACAGTAGACAAGAGAGTAAATTACTCATGATCTCTGTGAAGATAGAGATGCTATCAACAGAAATGTATTGTGGTTGTTTATCTTAGCAATACCTGCTAAAACAACAGCGCCGGAGGATACGCGTATCCTATCATTCCGTCCTATAGATCAATAGAGCGTTAACAGTATTAGCTCAGAGATCTGGACAAGCCAACACATACGTCTGCAAATGATTAGCAAGCTGTGTCATAAATAAAACATCATTGGGCGCTCCCATAGATAGCAAATCTGATTGAATACTTGTTTGTTGAGAGTCCATTCTGACAGCAACAAGCGACCCGTAAGAGAACGGGAGTGCGTTAAAACAATCAGACGACCCAGAATATGACGGATCAAAACTGAACTTGGTGTACTATAACCAACAGACGGATTCTTTCCATTAAATTGAATAACGGAAACGAAAGAGTGCCTCCCTGGTTCCGGAGATACGCCACTACTGTCGAATTAAAGGACAGGAATTTGGGCATGCGTTTCTGAATAATGTTCATGCAATGACATAAAGCAAGCCTAAAAAACATTATTCCGCGGAAGTTAAACTGATAGCTAAAAGACTGCGGAACCCAAAGACTCTGGCACTTCGAATCCGTAGGGATCAATATATATCCCAATCTGTTTGACTGGCAACCGTCATAACAGCCACACTCGGGTCCGGCAACTGCGGCGGCACTCTCTGAGTCAACCACCGAATGTTTGCCCCAGTCTGAATCTCTTGTAACACTAGATAGACAAGAGAATGTATAAATCAAGCAATTCATGGATTGCCGGAAAGTTGCCGTCGAAGAGAAGCTCCTCCGAGAACGAAGCGACTCTGAGAGAGTTCTAAACCTACTATCCACGCGTGGATGTAGCTAGGGCTGCATCACGTCTAACCAACTCCAATCAGCCACTGAAGGGCGGAGTTATACGTGAACAAACTACTGCCCTCAAAAGAAATTACATTGAGAATAATATCCCGTAAATCTTTTCTTGAAGACGTAATGATAACGCCTCAGTAAGGCGGATTACGTATAATAAAGCGTCTAAGTTAAGTCTACTATACATAATGTCGTTCCCAACATTGAAATTGGAAAAGACATAAACGGCGAAAAAGAATATATGCAGTCTTTAATCACACCGTCTAGACGCATATGAACTCTCAGTATGCCCTGCTCTGCCAAAATAAACTATATGTAAAAAAGATAAAATGGCAGAAATGAGCCACGCGGACAAGAAACTAAACTATCATGCTTAGTAGCAGGCTTGTATATATATATAAATATATAGCGTCGAAAAATAAAACACATGTTGTAATGACAATATTGGACTGCGTCGGTAAGTCAGGGACAAAGTCCCTGTACCGATCGAAAAATCCGAGTCCAATGACGCTATAAGTCTCTTATCCAAGATCGCAGCAATGAAGTCCGAAAAATAATCACTGGAAGAAATGCCAGAAGATATGAAAGGCATCTTCCGATACTACTAAAGGGAAAACTCGAAATCTTTCGAATCCCTTTCGCCATCCTGTCGGACCCTATAAAGCGTTCGGTCGTCCGTAGCTTGATGCAACCGCGGACCGCACCGACCCAGCGCCGTCGGATAATTCCTGATTCGACCGAGAAACCGTCAATTGCTGGGATGCTGCGAAACAACTGTGCTAACTCGGATAGCACGTCCGTCACTGAGGCCTGAGGAGCAGCGGTCTTACGATGCATTGCCACAGGAAGCTCCGAGATCGTTACCCCGTGCATACTTCCAATATGCGAGCGAACGGAGTGTATAGGCCTCGTGTCCCTTGGCTACCGGATGGCGCGACCTATTCGCTGTGGAATCACTGAATGCCGAAACTGATCGGATACTCGAGGTCACGTAGCCAATGTGCGGTCGTGTGCCCTGCTGTGAGGATGAGGAAGCATTAAAGACAGTCTCTCGGACTGTCAATATAACGGAGCGTCCCGAGCAACGGACATATGCTCCGAATGTAAAATATCTGAACCACAACATGCGGTCCCCTATGTTGTTGGCTTCCTCCGATCTGTCCTCAATCTGCCGTCACTGGGTGAGTACTAAAGTAATTAAAGTGCTCGCATCACCCAAATCTCCTTTCTAGACCGCAACGGACGAACCCGGCAGCCGAACCATTCGATGAATGTACGCTACACCGGGTGAGCTAGCGAATGTCACTCCGTAAGCGATAGACATATTCCATGAGCACTTATTGCCGCTAACTCCTCATTAACTATGACGACAGAGGCACACTTTTGAAAGACATCTCCATAACTCTTCGAACAAGAAACCAGAAATGCTTGGATAGCAAGCATAAAATAATAATATATATAGCGTCGTTCAATAATTCGAAAGTTTGTGTGACATTATTGGACTATGTCGGAACTGAGGGACAATGTCCCTGAACCGAACCAAAAAATTTCTAAGTCCACCGACGCTATCAGTTTCTTATCCGGCATCGCAGCATAAGTTGTTCCGAAAGGGAAAGCTTGAAATCCACCGAATCCCTTTCGGTATCCCGTCGGACCGGATGAAACTTTCGGACGTCCGTACCCGCTTCCGCGGAGCGTCCCGACCCAGCATCGTCGGATAAAATATATGCGACAGATTCAGTTGATGCTGGGATGCTGCGATAAACTGTGCTATTAAGGAAAGCACGTCCGTTCCCGAGGCCTGTGCAATAGCGGACTTACGATGCATTGCCGCTGGAAGCTCCGTGTACGTTGACTCCCGCACACTTCCTATGCAAACGTCCGGAGTCTGCAGGCCTCGAGTCCCCGGCTACCGACCCAGCGCTGTCAGATAATTCTCGATCCGACACCGTTTCTGTCGGCTGCTGGGATGCTGCGATAAGCTGTGCTATGTGCACAAGAATGTCCGGCGTCGAGACCTGCGGAGGCGCAGTCTATCACTGCTTCGCCGAGGGCAGCTCCGCATCAGATGGCTCCCGCATACTTTTCCTATGCGAACGTCCGGAGTCCATCGGTCTCGAATCCCTGGCTGCCGGATGGTGTGACCTGGTCGCCGAAGAATCCTTGATCGGCGAAGCTGGTAATATATCGGCGGTCACGCAGCCAAGGTGCGGTCGTGTGCGCTGACGAGAAGAGGAAGCCTTAGCAGTCTCAGCGGACTGCCTATACAACGGAGCGTCCCGAGCGACGGACGTATGCTCCGCTAACGACACATTTGTACCACAACATCTGGGGCCAGATGTTGTTGAACGAGAGAGGGGCCTCTCTCGCTTGCCGTCCGGATGGACCGGAACGAGCTATGAACCGGACTAAAAGGCTTCCTCCGTTCTCCCTCCGATCCGCCGTCACTGGGTGTGCATTAAGTTAATTTTATAGTGCTCGCATCACCCCAAAATTCCTTCTAGACCGCAACGGACGAACCCGGCTGCCGAACCATTCGGTGAATGGACGCTACACCGGGCGAGCTAGCGGACGTCAAAGGCCGTCGAACCTACTAGGGTCCTCTTAGGCAATTGGCGTATTACATGAGCACTTTTCCGCTAGCCCTTCATTAATTGTGACGACGGAGGCACACTGTTGGAAGACATCACAGATACATCACCCTAAGCTTGATCGTCTGAAATAGAAATTGATAAAGTAGAGTGACCCTGCGGGGAAAGGACCGGAGTGTCCAAATCCCCAACAACATACCGTGACATACGCTTCCCATATTGTCATCGAAATCATACGATACAGAACAGGAGTTAATGCGAGTACACTGACCACATATAGAATGATAATAAGGTCAGAGGAAGACTTCCTCTTAAAACAATTGATCAATATCCTTTCAATGTGAAAAGAAAACAAGTCCTGGTACTCGCACTAACCCCTGGCAATCAAAATACATAATAATAATATGATCCATTAATATAGAAAAAATAATTGAAATCAAAATATTTTGAAAAAATATTTTTTCAGAACAGCCCAAGTTTCTGAAAAGTAACGTTGAGCCCCAATGGATCCCAAGCCTAAGTGTGGACAAAAATTTTAAAAATATTTTAAACAATTTATTCAACACTTACGAACAATAATAATGTATCTAGTTATGATTAAAATAACATAAAGATATTATTATTTAGAAATCCCCCCCTCACACAGAGGGCTGTTGTAAATGTAAACAATGAGTGTAAAAACACTAAAATAAGACTCCAGGCACCCAGGCCCGAAATCAGTTACCAAAAATACACCATCTGATGCAAAACAGAGACTTCCAGGGAAGAAACTGCAGAACATCAGATGGTAGATGCAGAACACAACGCCTAACCACCCGTAGGTGAAGACGTAAACATGGGGAAAGAACAGAATTCATTCTGTTATTCAGCTAAAACTCCCAAGAAATTTTAGTAATAATAATTACAGAAATTATGCCAAAAGCATGGGAGAATAGCAAGGGGGAACTTAAAGGACAGGGAGAAAGGAAAAACACTTGAAAAAACAGTGTAACTAAATAATCAGAATGACAACAAAATGGCTGCTGCCTGGAAAATAGGTAACTTAACATAATTTCATTAAAAAATTTTAAGTTACAGCCCTGATAATATTCTGTCACACATTCTTTTCCTCTCCTCCTTTTCTATCCTCCTTAGAATCACCATTTCACTAATATTTATGTGTCTGGCATCATTTAAACTGAGATTTAAAAGCACAAAGATCAGTCAGATGTTAACTGATGAAGGGCCAAACTTAGAATGATGAATGGCGCCAATTTCGGAACGTCCTTGACACTGCGCATGCGCAGTAGGGGCGAAGTGTGGAGGGCCTTTCAGGACATGTTTTCTTTAGTTTTAGATGCAAATTTTGGGGATTGGGGGGCAAAATTTGTGTTTGGCCCTATATTTTAAGAGTTAGCACCAGCTATGTCTGGGTCATTGGTACAGTATAAAAATATAGAAATTTTGGGTGGGCAAAAATTCTTGCCCCTCCCATAACATAGGCATATATAGCTCCTCGAACTTCTCTTGAACAAATCTGAGTCTACACCTCAAAAGGAAGCAGCACACCAAATATCAAGTCTCTGCTACTGCTGGTTCATGAGAAGATGTTTTAAGACTTAAGCACACTTTTTGGGCAAAATCAAAATGTGATGTCATAACAAACTATTGTCTCAAATATCAATTAAATTGGTTCAGCGGTTTGGGAGAAGATGCAAACACCATGTTCATGGACGACGGAGGACATACGACAGACGGTAAGTGACCACTATAGCTCCCCCGACTGAAAGTCAGGCAAGCTAACAATCTCTAAACTCCAAATCCAGGCAGGTTTTTTATAATCATTTTTTCGAAGCCTAATAAATCATCAATGTCAAATACTACTTCTGAACATAAGCACAAAAGGTCCCTTCACACACTTCTGGTGGACACTGTAGACCTGTACAATGAATCATGCCATACTGTAACCACATCATGTGATCGTTGTGATGCCACAACTCTGTGAGCATTACACATATACCCAATATATAACTGCTATTTTTACAATTGTTTTCCCTGGTAATTCTGTGCATAACTGATGTTCTAACATGAAGAGTCATCATGTGATCACCCAAAACCCAGAATTTCAGATGCATGTTTATGAGTTTGAGTTCAAATGGTTCACTGATATAAGTATACCGTTGAGACATTTTTCTATCCAAAAACAGGAAGTATAAATTCAATAAATCGAGGGATAGGAACAAGAAACTGTTCCAACTCTTTTTTGTTGAAAAAAGATTTGCCATGTTTATCCCTAGCTGATGGTAATACAATGGCCAGATATTGGCCAACAGAGAGCAGCAAACCCGAAAATAAGCAGACTGTCATCTGCAGAATGAGGACCCCAGTGGGTGAATTTGGTGATGCTACCCTACATATCACTAAATTTACCCTCTGTGAACCTCAATCTGAATCAACATCTCAAACCTAAACAGCAAGAGATTCCCAAAGGATAAATTAGCCGAGTGTTTGAGATAGCATCACAAATTCACCCTCTGGGGACCTCATTCTGCAAATGAGAGATTGCTTATTTCCAGACTAGGACAGCTGTATACCAACAAGAGCAATGCGAAGCGTAGCAAATGCTCCCGATGGTGTCATAACGTCATGGCGGACATACTGAATTGGCAAGCAAGACCAAAATGGAACGGAAGCATTGTCTTGTCATCCACAAGTAACCTAAACAATTTTGTTTTGATCAAATATGTGGTTTTCAAATCCAACATGCCGTGAATACAATACAGAGGTTGAGAAAAACTGTCATAACTGTGGGAAAAATTATTGGCTTTGAAGTTACAATGCAAAACGTTTGTACGGACAGATGGACGGACAGATGGATGGATTCACCAAATACCTCCCGCATCCTTCTGTGGAAGTAGTGGGCCATAATTAATTGTATGATCATAAGCAGGCCTTCAAATTAACCTTCATCTAACACAAATAGTAGACAGTGCTTCCAAAAAATTTCTTAAAATAATTAAAAATTACTTTTTTTTTGCCTCAAAAACATAGTGAATGACCCCATGGAATGAGATCAAGCCATCACAGATTTGGAGCATAGACTTGCAAAATGGGGGAAAAAAAGTTTGCGTCCAATCAGCAAACAGTTCGGGTGTGCTGCTAACTAACTGTTGACAATTTATATGCCAAAATCCAAGATGGCTGCTGGTGGCCATGTTTTTCAATGAAATAAAGAAAAATTTTGATAGCTCCCATCTAGACATTACCCCAAAGCTGATGAACTGATTGGGTGAGAGATATGGCCTGTAGGGTGTGATAAAGGAATTGTGGATGGACGGTCACCAGTTTGCAACCCATCCAATAGCTCATACTTGATGTTGTCAGGTTGAGCTAAAAACAAGAGGCCTCTTGGCCAAGATAGCTCTGCCCAGGGCAACTACTTTCAGGGGCAGCCATATACAGGGTAACATTTGATCCCCAATCTCTGATTCTGATAACCCTTTACCAACTCGGAGAGCAGACAACATCATTTTTTGTCTCAAAAACATAGCTTATGGCACCTCATTGGAACAAGTTTGTTGAGCTTGTTCAATGAAGGCTCATTAGCTTTGTTTATTACACAAAAATTGAAAACATAATAAAATTTGGCAAATACATTGGTGTTACTTTGACCAGGTAGTCTCTGACCTTAACGTTGATGGCTACAGACCTTATTGTGATTGATGGCACACTGTCTATTGACAATACATTCTGTTATAAATTTTCGTTCAAAAATACACAGAAGTTAAGAAATGATGGCTCTGAGAAACAAAATGTTGACGCTGGATGACTGGACAGCTAGATGGACGGATGATACAGACCTTATTATGATTGATGGCACACTGCCTAGTGACAATACATAATTATGGTAAAGAAATTATGGATCAGACAAACAAAATGTTGATATTTTCCTGAGTGTTACCTTTACAATGTCGCCTGTGACTCTGACCTTGATGGATATAGACCTTATTATGATTGGTGGCACACTGCCTAGTGACAATACATACTCTTATAAAGTTTTGTTAAAAATATCCAGTGGTAAAGAAATTATGGCTCGGAGAAACAAAATGTTGACGCAGGACGACAATACATACTGTTATACAGTTTTGTTAAAAAATATCCAGTGGTAAAGAAATTATGGCTTGGAGAAACAAAATGTTGACGCTGGACAACAGACGGATGGACGGCTAGACGGACGGATGATACAGACCTTATTATGATTGATGGCACACTGCCAAGTGACAATACATAATTATGGTAAAGAAATTGAAATTATGGCTCGAACAAACAAAATGTTGATGCCGGACGGACAGCTAGACGTACGGACATACCAACATTTGGATAGATATGTGAATAGGACTTATGAGGCTAAGAAAAAGTTATGCTCATCCAAATATTATGTGGTGTCCAATTATTCTGTGGCTAAAAAAACCCCAAAATTATGTGGCTTCCAACTATTGTGTGGCTGAAAAACAGAATATTATGTGTCTATGAATTAGTTAATTGCAACAAAATGTACCATTATACAATCAGAATATGTTGGAATTATATCAGATGTAACCAGATGCAGCTGACAGCAATGCTGTAGCTCAGAACAGTGGACAAGTGGAATAATTAGCCACACCATATTTGGAATAATTAGCAACATAATATTTGGATTTGGACATGGACCTCCATGTCCATTTTTGCTTCCAACATAGGTGGAAGGGGGGGGGGGGGGGTAATAAAATTAAATAGGCTAGATATGTCCAACAGATCATTTTAAAAAGGTCAGCTTAACCCTTTAGCCACGTAAAAGAAATTGGTCACACAAGTATCCTGTTTTACCAAATCGAAGCCACATAAGTATCGTAATGTAAACAATGGACGGATGGATGGACGGACGGACGGACGGATGATTTTCCTGAGTGTTACCTTTACAATGTCGCCTGTGACTCTGACCTTGATGGATATAGACCTTATTATGATTGATGGCACACTGCCTAGTGACAATACCTAATTAGGATAAAAAAATTATGGCTCGGACAAACAAAATGTTGACGTTTTCCTGAATGTTACCTTTACCATGTTGCCTGTGACCTTGACCTCGAAGGATACAGACCTTATTGTGATTGATGGCACACTGCCTATTGACAATACATACTGTTATAAAGTTTTGTTAAAAAATATCCAGTGGTAAAGAAATTATGGCTCGGACAAACAAAATGTTGATGCCGGACGACAGACAAACGAACAGACGACGGACAACTTGATATCAGAAAAGCTCTGCTGACTTTGTCAGGCAGAGCTAATTTTACCAATTTCCTATTGCCTGAATAGTTTGGTTTAATAAATACTTTTCACAGACAAAGTTATTATTCAATCAACAGAGTTCCATGTTATTAATAACTACATTAAACTTCACCTTTAAGTTTCTCGCCACATGCCATCTCGACAACAGCTTTTGTTCCCTGTTCCAATGTACGAGTTATCTTCATAAATCTCAGAACACCGCCTAAAACCCAGCGTGTGAAAAATCGTGATGGCATATTTGCATGGCGCGAAAGACCAGTGTTGGGAATAAAACCTGCAATGACAAAGAAAAAAAAAAACACTCAAAAAGAGAAAACTTCTCAATCGCACAAAAAAATGTTCTCTTGTAATAGAGCTTTTTATTGAACAAAAATATAACCTGAATGAAAGTTGTCTCCAGATAAAACTTCAGTACAAAGAGCATGTTACCCTAGATGTCTTCTGCAATCAAACTTTTCTCCTTGACACTATTATAAAAATATATATAAAAAGATTTGAAGATTAATTTACCTGTTCCTGTGTGGAAAGGAGATGTCAATTCATACAGAACAGATCTAATCAAAGACTGATGGTGACCACGATACCCTCAAACTATGACCAAATGGCCTATAACACTGGAATGAAAACTTTGGTGTTGAATTTGGCGCTCACTCCAGTCCATAAGGTTTTGAATTTAATGAAAGTGTCAATGACACTATAGCTAAACTTGTGTAAGACATGTACATGTATAGCATGTAACACAGCAATGACACACATCTAGGTAATGATCTGATAACAAAGGTACATATAAAGTATTGTAACAAGCTGTACATAAATGCAGACCATAGCCTGTAATAAATGTATAGGTAAAGTATTGTAAAGGTGGGCAACAGTTAGATGCTAAACTAGAAAAGAAATCTTTGGAGTCGCAGAGTGGGTCTGACTGAACCCCAAAATATTTGTTCTCATAGCACAGTGAAAACAAAGGCATCCAAAACACTTGTTCCTGTCCCAAGGTGATAACAAAGGTACCCCAAGAACCCCAAGAAGTTTTGTGAAGATCTGTTCATAAATACAGCCTCTAGCCCGAGCCGTATTGACATGTCCACTTACTGTGAAAAAGTAGCACTGAATAAATCAAAGTTCATCTAATTTGCAAAATTTCTGCACGAGAAAAAACCTGTATTAAATGTGATGTATTCCATGTTATTAAACATTCATTCAAAAATTTATTCAAATCATAACCTTCATATAGAAGTTCTGTACTAAAACCTGATTGTACCTAATTTTGGTACAAAATGGCCACCGGCAGCCATCTTGAATTTCAAACCGCACCCCAAAACACTTGAATTGTTGATGGACAGATGGATGACAGGCCATGGCATAACCTCAAATTTGACTTAACGTCAAAGTTGAGCTAACTAGAGGTACTGTGAGCAAACTCACAAAGTGATACCCCCCCCCCCCCCCGCCTGAAATGTATAAGTTAGATTATCTCCCCTTGGAAATGTCAGAACTTCCGGAATTATATTGCTTCATGCACATCTTCATATGGAGTTCTTCCACTGTGTAAAGTTTCATGAAAATTCTTCAAACGGTTTAGGAGGAGTTGCGCTTACAAGGATGGACAGACGGTATAAGTTATATTATCTCCCCTTGGAAATGTCAGAACGGTATTCTTCCATTGTGTAAAGTTTCATGAAAATTCTTCAAACGGTTTAGGAGGAGTTGCGCTTACAAGGATGGACAGACGGTATAAGTTAGATTATCTCCCCTTGGAAATGTCAGAACGGAATTATATTGCTTCATGCACATCTTCATATGGAGTTCTTCCATTGTGTAAAGTTTCATGAAATTTCTTCAAACGGTTTAGGAGGAGTTGCACTTACAAGGATGTACAGACGGACAGATGGACAGACAGGGTGATTCCTATATACCCCTCCAAATTTTGTTTGCGGGGGGTATAATATAATACAACTCAACATTGCAGCCAAAAGCTGTATTTACCTTAGTTCAATAAGGTAAATGCAGCCACTAATATATGCTGGAACTTTCTCAACAGAACCATATGCATGTGGAAGTGACCTGAATTGGCATACAGTACAAGTCAAAATATAAAGTTGTACCTTGACCTTCCTGTCTCTCGAGCATGGTTGATGACCTTTATCACTCAGAATTAAGTTTTCACATTCCTGTTACCTTGACTTTCCTGCGACTCAAGCATAGTGTTGCTGACGTTTGTCCCTCGGGCTTGGTGTTGCCCGTATATGTTATGTTGCTACATCTCCATAGAAAAAAAATGACACTGTAGCTTAACTTGTCTGAGTGTTGTGTTTGATGAAAAGGATAATGTTCAATGCTTATGAAAGGATTATAAAATAAGACAAGAATTGTGATAATTGGGAATACGTTAATTTCTGTTCCCTGTGCGCTATGTTTTCAATAATGAAAGTGTAAATGACACTGTAGCTCAACTTGACAAACTTGAACTTGGTAAGTTATATATAGTGAAATGGCAAAATTGAAGATCATTGGTACCAATGTTATTTGGTGAAATTTGAACATAACAGCATTGGGTGTGCACAACGTCAGAGTAATCCATGCATTTTTAAATGTAATCTATAAGACTGGCTAAAGGAAGAATGTTGATACACAAATGCAGGATGTTCAGAGGTTATTGTAAATGGCAACTTTTTTCACAGAAATTAATGCTAACAATAGCTCGAATCTAAAGGACTTGCCTAATGAGAACACCAAGTTCTAAAGCAATCCTATGATAAATGTGGCCTGTAAAACATGTCAAAGAAGAATGTTGATACACAAATGCAATAAATTCAAACAGAAACAGTTTTTGATGGAAATGAAAAGAAAATCGATAGCTCCTATCTTTGTCACCCTGCATTAGCATACAGAGTTTAAAAACAACCTGATAATGAATGCGCCCTCTGAGGCATGCCAAAGGAAGATGGTAAAGAACAAATGCACTAGGTTTGAAGGTCATTGCTTGTTGCAATGTTTTTGTCTCTCTTTTTTATGGAGATTCATAAATATACTCTGCAGAGAGTGCAAAAGGGACAAGTTGCTGCACAAATGCAGCAAGTTCAAAGGCTGGTGATAACGACAATTTTTTATGGAAATGGAAAATAAAAGTGTCAATGACACTGTAGCTCAACTTGTTTGAGACATGTACATGTATAGTATATGACACACATCTAGGTAATGACCTGATAACAAAGGTACATGTAAAGTATTGTAACGGTCTGTACATAAATGCTGACCGTAGCCTGTAACAAATATATAGGTAAAGTATTGTAAAGGTGGGGTGACAGTTAGATGCTAAACAAGAAAATAAATCTTTGAGTCCCAGAGTGGGTCTGACTGAACCCAAAAATATAGCACAGTAATAACAAAGACACCCAAAAACACTCATTCCTGTCACAAGGTGATAACAAAGGTACCCCAAGAAGTTTCGTGAAGATCGGTTCATAAATACAGACTCTAGCCGGAGCCGTATTGACATGTGCACTTACTGTGTACAAGTAGCACTGAATAAATCAATGTTCATCTAATTTGCATGATTTCTGCACGAGAAAAAACCCGTATTATATGTGATGTATTCCCTGTTACTAAACATTCCTACAAAAATTTATTCAAATCAGAACTTTCATACAGAAGTTCTGTATAAAAAATTGATTGCATTAATTTTGGTACAAAATGGCTGCTGGCGGCCATCTTGAATTTTGGACTGCACCCCAAAACACTTGTTGGTGATAACAAAGGTACCAAAGAAGTTTTGTAAAGATCAGTTCATAAATACAGCTTCTAGCCTGAGCCATATAGAAGTTGTGTACAAAAAACTGATTGGACCTAATTTTGGTACAAAATGGCCACTGGCAGCCATCTTTAATTTTGGACCGCTCCCAGAAACACTCGTTCTCATCCCAAGGTGATAACAAAGGTACCCAAGAAGTTTTGTGAAGATCGGTTCATAAATACAGACTCTAGCCAGAGCTGTATTGACATGTGCACTTACTGTGTATAAGTAGCACTGAATAAATCAAAGTTCATCTTATTTGCATAATTTCTGCACGAGAAGAAAACCTGTATTATATGTTATGTATTCCATGTTACTAAACATTCATACAAAAATTTATTCAAATCACAACTTTCATACAGAAGTTCTGTACAAACAAGAGGCCCCACGGGGCCTGAAGCGCTCATCTTGTACAGAACACAATTTAAACAGAGTCCAAGAATGAGTCTACATTAAGCAAGCCATCTCCATAGGCTACACTGTCAATCCTTGAGTCCCTCAGGAGTGACAAAAATAATCTGGGCATCATGCCTTTTCTTCAGTTGATCAAAAGTAAAATGTAGAGCTCCCCTATGAAGCCCCTTGATACAACCTATGTGGATTAATCTTAGTACCTCTAGAGGGTACTGAATACAAAATTTTTAATTCTTCAGCAAAATGGCCAATTCCGGCTCCCATAGAGAGGCCAAATATTAACCCAGACTCTTGCTTTGAACACAGTTAAATCTGACTTCCCTAGAGATGTTGTGTACCGAATATAAAAGCATTCTGACTGTTGGATCTGAAGAAGAGAAATTGTAAAGAAATTTCTTCGAATTGCACCAAATATTGACCTATGGATCCGATTTGAACAAACTTGAATCTGACCCCCCTAGAGATGTTGTATACCAAATGTGAAAGCATTCTGACAAGTGAATCTGAAGAAGAAGATTTTTGAAGAAATTCCCTTATATTGTATTAAGTTAAATTTCATGTTCCCATATGGAGCCCAAATATTAACCTAGGCACTCGAATTTAACAACCTGGAATCTGACCCCCCTAGAGATGTTGTATACCAAATATAAAAGCATTCTGACTGGTGGATCTGAAGAAGAAGATTTTTAAAGAAATTTTCTCATATTGCACTAAGTAAAAATTTGGGCTACCATAGGGATTTGATTTGAACAAACTTGAATCTGTCCCCCATAGAGATGTTGCATACCAAATATCAAAGCATTCTGGCTGATGGATCTGAAGAAGAAGATTTTTTTAAATTACCCTCCATATTGAACAAAGATAAAATTTGGGCTTCCGTAGGAAGCCCAAATATTAACCTAGGGACTTGGTTTGAACAATCTAGAATCTGACCCTCATAACAATGATGTATACCAAATATTAAAAGATTCTGTCTGGTGGTTCTGAAGAAGAAGATTTTTAAAGAATATTCCCCATATTACCCTATGTTGAAACTTCGGGCTCCTGTAGAGAGCCCAAATATGAACCAATGAGCTTTATTTCAACAAACTTTTATCTGACCCCCCTATGAATGCTGTATACCAAATATCAAAAGATTCTGATGATTGGTTCTGGAGAAAAGATTTTTTTAAATTTTTGCAAATATGCTGACTCAGCATTTTTTCGATGCCCATTACAGAACACCCTAACATAACCGATGGCAATTTTTTTTTACCATTCAATTCTACTGGTCATAAGGATACTTCATACCAAATAAAAGCTCTCTGTTCCGTGGGGTTTGGGAAATATGGGCGTTTGAAAATATTTCTATTTTTAGCTCCCAGGGTTCCCATGGGGATGCGGGAATTTTTTTTTTTGCATGGGTCAAGTACTTATGACCCAATACTACCACAAACCAAATTTGGTTCATACCGGACCATTGGTTCAGAAAATAGAAATTTTGGGCGGGGCCAAAAATCTTACCCCTCCTATTACAAAGCCAAATATTACTTTACGAACTTCGTTTGAACAAACTTGATTCTACACCTCATATGGAAGCTCCATAGCAAATATCAAGTCATTGTACACACTGGTTCTTGAGAAGAAGATTTTTAAAATATTTTGGAGCATTTTCCCCCACTCCCTCCCTATGGGGCTGGGCATGCCGAGTTGAACAAAAATGAAATGCCCCTTTGGGACCATCACTCACACAAACTTTCACTTGAATTGGCCCAGTGGCTTTGGAGGAGAAGACCAAAACATGGTGTTGACGGACGACGGACGGGAATCGATGAGATTAGCTCAGCTTGACTTTGTCAAGATGAGCTAAAAACGGATTGCACTAACTAAAGTACAAAATGGCTGCTGGTGGCCATTTTGAAGTTCGGACCGCACCCAAAACCCCTTGTTCTCATCCCACACTGATAGCAAAGGTACTCAAGAAGTTTCGTAAAGATCGGTTCATAAATACGGCCTCTAGCCAGAGCCGTACTGGCATTTGCAGTTACAGTGCTGAAAGTAACACTAAATAGATCAAAGTTAATCTAACTGGCATAATTTATGCATGAGAAAAAACCCCATAATATATGATGTATCCCATGGTACTAAACATTTATACAAAAAATTATTCAAATCAGAGCTTTCATATGGAAGTTCTGTGCAAAAATCTGATTGCACCTAATTTTGTACAAAATGGATACCAGCGGCCATCTTGAATTTCAGACCGGACCCCAACACACTCATTCTCGTCCCACGGTGATAACAAAGGTACCCAAGAAGTTTCGTAAAGATCGGTTCATAAATACAGCCTCTAGCCCGAGCCGTATTGGCATTTGCACTTACAGTGCTGAAAGTAACACAACATAAATCAAAGTTAGTCTAATTTGCATAATTTACGCTCGAGAAAAAAGCCTGTATTATATGTGATGTATCCCATGGTACTAAACATTCATACAAGAAATTATTCGAATCAGAGCTTTCATATGGAAGTTCTGCACAAAAATCTGATTGCAACTAATTTTGTACAAAATGGATGGCAGGAGCCGTGTTGAATTTCAGACCGGACCCCAAAACACTCATTCTCGTCCCACGGTGATAACAAAGGTACCCAAGAAGTTTCGTAAAGATTGGTTCATAAATACGGCCTGTCAGAGACCAGCCTAGAGGGGAATTTTAGGGAGACTTCAAGTCTCCCTCCAGAAACAAGAGGCCCCACGTGGCCTTAATCGCTCACCTGACAAAGTGACTCTAAGAAGTATTTTAGGTCACCTTCACCATGTCATGCCTCATCAACATTAACTGGTTCAGTGAGAGATTTTGTTTGAAGTTCAACATTTGTTACCTAAAATTAGTTTTATTTAAAATCATTGGTGTGTGGCCAATCTCCAATGATTTTTAATAAAGCAAATTTATCTCTGCAGACAAACTGGTTTAGCATGAAGCACAAACAAGGAATGTGAAGAGATAGCCTTGGACATCTCTCCCCAACTGTGGATATCTTCCATGTGCTACATGTATATATATGCATGCAAGAAAACAAAAATTTTCACAAATTTTCCAAAATATTAGTTTTTTTTTATCATCATTGGAACAAGCTCAAACAGCTTATTCCAATAGGGGTATGGGAAGATCAGGTATATTTTTGAGACAGAAATGTGAATATATAAATAATGGTGTTTTTTTGTGAATGATGCTGGAGAATTTTGCATAAAGATATGGTAAATGGTTTGTTCTAGATACAGAATGATGCAAAAGTATTTAAATTTGATTAGGCAAGTTGTTCCTATAATGCATTTAAAAATTGAAGTAACTGTTTTTTTGCTGACGAACTTTTAGATGTGTGTGTCTGTGTTTGTGTGTGTGTGTGTGTGTGTGTGTGTGTGGGTTTGTCTTACCAACTTGACGAGGTAACTAGACAAAAGAGTTTGCGTGTTTTGCCTTACCGAGGTACAAAAGACAAAAGAAACCCTTTACCTCGGTTGTTTTCCCAGAACTGTACCGGCAAAACGAGGTAGAAACCGTTAGTCCACACAAAGAACAAACAATGGGGTACCTCGGTATGTAGGGTAAACAAGACTCTGTGTGTGTGTGTGTGTGTGTGTTTGCGTGTGAGGGGGGGGGGGGGGGGGGTAAGAGTGTTCTTGCAAACAAAATTCCTGAATAAATGGAAAATTTTATTTTTTGTGTGAAAGACATAGTGCGTGAATGTTGATTGGAACAAGCTTAGAGAGCTCATTTTAATGTGAAGTCATAAAGCTGTGTTTTACGTACGAAATTCTGGAATAACTAAAAAAATTGCTTTTTTGACTCAAAAAGCATGGTGTGCGACCTCTCACTGGAATGAGCTCAAAAAGCTCATTCCAATGGGGTATTTACAAGCGATAAGTACATGTATGTTTAAGAGACAAAAATAAAAATTTGAATAGCGATTTTTGCGAAGAATGCTGACAAGTTTTGGCAGTTATGCTGGTAAAAAGGTAAGATATGCAAAGTGGTTGTTTTTTAGAGGCGACATTTAATTAAGGGGAATTAACCCTTGATTACTGAGGTAACTTCTAAAAGTACTGAAATTTCATGAAGCAATGTGAATAACAGACAACAGTTGCCTAAAAATTTCATGAATAACTAAAATTTTTATTCCTTTGTCTCGAAAACATGGCATATGACCTTTGTTGGAATGAGCTGAATGCGTGTGTTCCAATGAGGGGTCATAAAATTTGAACGGAGATTTGTGTGAATAATGCATTAGTACTGCTAGATTTGGGTAAACGGTTCACCCTGGATACCACCCCTTCTATAGTAGATCTTTTCTGCAAATTTTGTCTAAGATTCAATCAACTTTACAAATAAATACGTTCATGAATCACAATCAGATCCACCCCACAATGTTGCATACCAAATATCAAAAGATTCTGCCTGCTGGGTCTGGAGAAGAAGAATTTTTAAGAAATATGCCTGAAATGCACTAAGTTAAAATTTGGGCTCCTATACGGAGCCCAAATATAAACCCAGGGGCCGATTTGAACAAACTTGAATCAGATCCACCCCACAATGTTGCTTACCAAATATGAAAAGATTCTGAAGCTGGATCTGGAGAAGAAGATTTTTTAAGAAATTTGCCTGAAATGCACTAAGTTCGAATTCGAGCTTCTATAGTGAGCCCAAATATGAATCTAGGAAGCCGATTTGAACAAACTTGAATCAGATCCACCCCACAATGTTGCATACCAAATATCAAAAGATTCTGCCTGCTGGATCTGGAGAAGAAGATTTTTTAATAAATTTGCCCGAAATGCACTAAGTTCGAATTCGAGCTTCTATACTGAGCCCAAATATGAATCTAGGAAGCCGATTTGAACAAACTTGAATCAGATCCACCCCACAATGTTGCATACCAAATATCAAAAGATTCTGCCTGCTGGATCTGGAGAAGAAGATTTTTTAATAAATTTGCCCGAAATGCACTAAGTCCGAATTCGGGCTTCTATATTAAGCCCAAATATGAATCCAGGGGGCCGATTTGAACAAACTTGAATCAGATCCACCCCGCAATGTTGCATACCAAATATCAAAAGATTCTGCCTGCTGGATCTGGAGAAGAAGATTTTTTAATAAATTTGCCCGAAATGCACTAAGTCCGAATTCGGGCTTCTATATTAAGCCCAAATATGAATCCAGGGGGCCGATTTGAACAAACTTGAATCAGATCCACCCCGCAATGTTGCATACCAAATATCAAAAGATTCTGCCTGCTGGATCTGGAGAAGAAGATTTTTGAAGAAATTTGCCCGAAATGCACTAAGTTTGAATTCGAGCTTCTATAGTGAGCCCAAATATGAATCCAGGGGGCCGATTTGAACAAACTTGAATCAGATCCACTCCGCAATGTTGCATACCAAATATCAAAAGATTCTGCCTGCTGGATCTGGAGAAGATGATTTTTTAAGAAATTTGCCTGAAATGCACTAAGTTCGAATTCGAGCTTCTATAGTGAGCCCAAATATGAATCTAGGAAGCCGATTTGAACAAACTTGAATCAGATCCACCCCACAATGTTGCATACCAAATATCAAAAGATTCTGCCTGCTGGATCTGGAGAAGAAGATTTTTTAATAAATTTGCCCGAAATGCACAAAGTCCGAATTCGGGCTTCTATATTAAGCCCAAATATGAATCCAGGGAGCCGATTTGAACAAACTTGAATCAGATCCACCCCGCAATGTTGCATACCAAATATCAAAAGATTCTGCCTGCTGGATCTGGAGAAGATTTTTGAAGAAATTTGCCCGAAATGAACTAAGTTTGAATTCGAGCTTCTATAGTGAGCCCAAATATGAATCCAGGGGGCCGATTTGAACAAACTTGAATCAGATCCACCCCGCAATGTTGCATACCAAATATCAAAAGATTCTGCCTGCTGGATCTGGAGAAGATGATTTTTTAAGAAATTTGCATGAAATGCACTAAGTTCAAATTCGAGCTTCTATAGTGAGCCCAAATATGAATCTAGGAAGCCGATTTGAACAAACTTGATTCAGATCCACCCCACAATGTTGCATACCAAATATCAAAAGATTCTGCCTTCTGGATCTGGAGAAGAAGATTTTTTAAGAAATTTGCCTAAATGCACTAAGTTCGAAATCGGGCTCCTATACTGAGCCCAAATATGAACCCAGGGGGCCGATTTGAACAAACTTGAATCAGATCCACCCTACAATGTTGCATACCAAATATCAAAAGATTCTGCCTGCTGGATCTGGAGAAGAAGATTTTTTAATAAATTTGCCTGAAATGCACCAAGTTCGAATTCGGGCTTCTATAGTAAGCCCAAATATGAATCCAGGGGGCCGATTTGAACAAACTTGAATCAGATCTACCCCGCAATGTTGCATACCAAATATCAAAAGATTCTGCCTGCTGGATCTGGAGAAGAAGATTTTTGAAGAAATTTGCCTGAAATGCACTAAATTCGAATTCGAGCTCCTATAGTGAGCCCAAATATGAATCTAGGGAGCCGATTTGAACAAACTTGAATCAGATCCACCCCACAATGTTGCAAACCAAATATCAAAAGATTCTGCCTGCTGGATCTGGAGAAGAAGATTTTCAAAGAAATTTGCCTGAAATGCAGTAAGTTCAAATTTGGGCTCCTATACTGAGCCCAAATATAAACCCAGGGGGCTGATTTGAACAAACTTGAATCAGATCCACCCCACAATGTTGCATACCAAATTCAAAAGATTCTGCCTGCTGGATCTGGAGAAGAAGATTTTTTAAGAAATTTGCCTGAAATGCACTAAGTTCGAAATCGGGCTCCTATACTGAGCCCAAATATGAACCCAGGGGGCCGATTTGAACAAACTTGAATCAGATCCACCCTATAATGTTGCATACCAAATATCAAAAGATTCTGCCTGCTAGATCTGGAGAAGATGATTTTTTAATGTTTTTCCCATTGCCTACAGTGTTAAAAAGTGCTGACTCAGCACTTTTTCAAAGTCCCGAAACTGTACCCTATGATAAAACCGATGGCAATTTTTTTTTACCAATCCTTTCTGTTGGTCCTAAGGAAGCTGCACACCAAATAAAAATTCTCAGTGCCCTGCAGTTTTGGAGATATGGGCGTTTTAAATTTTTTTTATTTTTAGCTCCTGCGGTTCCCACAGGGCTGCGTGAAAATTTTTTTTTGCATAAATCAAGTACTCATCACCCAATAAGCCCTCACATAAAATTTGGTTCAAATCAGCCTCTCGGTTTGGAAAATAGAAATTTTGGGCGGGGCAAAAAATTTTGCCCCTCTCATAACGACACCAAGTATAGCCCCACAAACTTTTCTTGAACAAATCTGAGTCTACTCCTCAAAAGGAAGCTGCACACCAAATATCAAGTCTCTGCTACTTCTGGTTCATGAGAAGAAGATTTACAAAGATTTTGGTGCCCCTTGGGGGCGTGGCACCACCCAGGAGGAGGGGCAACTTCATTTGAACAAATCTGAATTGGCATTAGGTAATAAACATTTAGCCAACATCTGAATAAAATTGGGCTAGTGGTTTAGGAGGAGAAGTCGATAATGTAAAGTTAACGCCGGACGGACGACGACGGATGACGGACGCCGGACAGAAAGTGATTAGTAAAGCTCCCCTTGAGCTTCGCTCAGGTGAGCTAAAAATAGGGAGACTGCAGAGTCATGAAGGGAGACTTCATAGGCAAGTGAGGAAAATTAAGAATATTCATGTACCACTCCTGCCGCCCCTTCATATTTTCAATTTGTGGTCCTCTATTAACATCCAAATAATCCAGGTCCAGTTGTCTATGATGCATCTGTGCCAGGTTAAACTAGAAAAACTGTGAGCACTGCTCACTAAATGACTAAATGATACCACCCACTCCCACCAAGAAACATTTTACAACAGTAAAAGTGTGTTTAATGTAGAGAGCACAAACACTGACACCCCCCCCCCCCCCAAAAAAAAAAAAAAAATACCTGAAAGCAGAATAGAAGGTGCACATCTATAACGTATATAAAAGAATGTCTGAGAGTTTCAATGAAATTCGCCCACCTGTATAAGAGGAGTAGCGGATAGCAGGAGTGTACCCCCCTAAAGCATCACAACAATTTGGCTAAGTTCATTTCGCCCTTTGGGAA
The DNA here is from genome assembly GCA_031216915.1 of Pictodentalium vernedei. Classification (NCBI taxonomy): domain Eukaryota; kingdom Metazoa; phylum Mollusca; class Scaphopoda; order Dentaliida; family Dentaliidae; genus Pictodentalium; species Pictodentalium vernedei. The sequence goes on along the minus strand of CM062288.1, from coordinate 173,893,765 downwards.
AGAGTAAAAAATAAAAATACCTGAAAGCAAAATAGGAGGTGCACATCTATAACGTATAGAAAAGAATGCCTGTAAGTTTCAATGAAATCCACCCACTGGTTTAAGAGGAGTAGCAGATAGCAGATGTGTACCCCCAAAGCGTCACGGACGTACGGAAGTACGGACGTACGTAAGTACGGACACCATGAATGCTATATACCGCCCACTTTTCAAGTGGGTGGTATAAAAATCACTAAGTAATTATTGACTGAAAATCCCCTCACTGCTACCCTCTCCTTCATGACCCCTCCCCTCTTCTTCCTGCCAATCCCCCAGCACCCTCCTGTGGTTGCCTTTCACCAAAGTCTACTAAGCTAATAATTTCCTGAGTCTGAAAGTGTGAACAGGACCAGATGTAAGAAGGCTGCTTGGGAGGTACTTTGTTAGTTAATAAACAAAATACATTCTGGGGTCGAGAATTTTGTAAAAGAAATGTCATTCCGCATCATTTTTATGGCATTCCGGTGTCATTCCGCATCATTTCGTGTCCTTCCGGTGTTTAGGAGGACCCTTTTTCAAGATCGTCCACATGCACACTTGTGTCCTGTACAAAGCTTCTCTTGTCATCACTAAAGCCTTTTTTCATGTGTTTCAATTCCATTTGTGTTTTTCTGGGAATAGACAGCCCAACAGTTAATAGTTGTCAGCAAAACGAAATGAAAATACTGTGTTATAAAATACGTCCGTTGTGTATACATTTTCGGCATCCTAAGCGACATAACCTACTTTCAAACTGGGTTATTTTGTTGAGTCGCGTGAGTCACCTATTTTTGTTTCGACACTTGAAGCTCCGACTGAAACGCAACAAAATAGAAATAAAAACAAGAGGCCCCACGGGGCCTGAGGGCGCTCACCTGATACTGGCCGAGTCATATCACCAAAATAGCAAGGGATTCTGCCTTGTGGTTATTATCAGTTTTTCAACATAAAAGTGTTTTCTCTACTTAGTAACCCAGAGTGTTCATATGTTAGATCCCCATATTGGGTACTCAATAATTTATCTATTTATTTATTGGAATTTAAGGTCACTTTCAGCATCTAAGGCTACATCTTACAGAGGCGTAATTATAATATCAAGTTTGGTCAATCGTTTATGCCTATCACTGCCCACTTTACAGGGCTTTCAATGCAGGAATTGGTTACTACTGGGCCCAATTTTATCAATAAAGCAGAACTTGAACAAACTTCAATTTGCCACTTCTAAGAAAATCAAAAATCAAATATCAAAAGATTCTGACAGGAGTAACAGAAAAAAAAGATTTTTTAAGAATATTTCTCATACTGAACTAAGTTATACATGGGCTCCCATAGGGAGCCCAAAAATAAAAGCTTCTGAAGCAGTGTTTTGGGAGAAGAAGATTCTTCAACGTTATTCCCATTAGCTACACTGTTAAAAAATGATGACTCGGCACTTTTAGTCCTAGAAAAGAACCTTATGATAAAATTTTTACCATTTTTTTCTTCCGGTCCTAAGGAAGCTTCACACCATATAAAAATTCTCAGTGCCATGTAGTTCTGGAGATATGGGCATTTAAAAAGAAAAAAAATTTTTAGCTCCTGCAGTTCCCGTGGGGGACAGGAAAACAATTTTTGGCATAAATTAGGTACTTATGACCCAATAAGCCCTCATATCAAATTTGGTTCAAATCGACTTTTTGGTTTGGAAAATAAAAATTTTGGTATAATTTGGGCTCCCACAGTGAGCCCAAATATGAACCCAGGTACTTGGCTTTACCAAACTTCACTCTCAGCCCCTAAGAATGCTGTACATCAAATATCAAAACATTTTGACTGGTGGATCTGAAAAAAAAATTTTTTTTAAAGAATATTCTTCATATTGAACTAAGTTATAATTTGGGCTCCCACAGGGAGACCAAATATGAGCCGAAGGACTTGACTTGAACAAACTTGAATCTCACCTCCCTAAGCATACTGTATACCAAATATCAAAAGATTCTGACCGGTGGATGCGAAGAAGAAGATTTTAAAAGAATATACCTCGTATTGCACTAAGTTACAATTTGGGTTCCCAAAGGGAGTCCAAATATGAACTCAGGGACTTGGCTTGAACAAACATCAATCTCACCCCCCTAAGGATGATGCATAGCAAATATCAAAAGATTCTGATTTGTGGATCCGAAGAAGAAGATTTTTAAAATATATCCCTCATATTGCACTAATTTGAACATTTGGGTTCCCATAGGGAACCCAAATATGGACCGAGGAATTTGATTTCTACAAATATGTGAATCAATGTTCCAAAGATGTTATATGTAAAATATGAAAGCTTTTAGAGCAGTGGTTTGGAAGAAAACAATTCTTTATTTTTTTCCCATTGCCTACTGTGTTAAAAAATACTGACTCAGCACTTTTTCAGAGTCCCGAAAAAGTACCCTATGATAAAACCGATAGCAATTTTTTTTTTTACCAATCCTTTCTGTTGGTCCCAAGAAAGCTTCACACCAAATAAAAATTCTCACTGCCGTGCAGTTTTTGAGATATAGGCGTTTTAATTTTTTTCTATTTTTAGCTCCTGTGGTTCCCACGGGGCTACAGGAAAAAAAATTTCTGCATAAATTAGGTACTTATGACCCAATAAGCCCTCACATAAAATTTGGTTTAAATTGGCCTCTCGGTTTAAAAAATAGAAATTTGGGGTGGGGCCAAAATTTTTGCTCCTCCCATAACATCGCCAAGTATAGACCTACAAACTTCTCTTGAACAAACTTGAGTCTACACCTCAAAAGGAAGCTGCATACCAAATATCAAGTCTCTGCTATTGCTGGTTCTTGAGAAGAAGATTTTTTAAGAATTGGAGCATTTTTGCCCCACCCCTCTGCTCAATATGAGCCGAAACCTAATTTGCCCAAAAATCAAAATGCCGCTATATAACCCCTACTCACATGAAATTTCATTAACATGCGGCCAGTGGTTTGGAAGAAAAAGACCCAAACACCACCTTCACGCCGGACGACGGACGCCGGACGACGGACGAAAAGTGATCAGAAAAGCTCACCCTGACTTTCAGTCAGGTGAGCTAAAAATCCGCCAAAAGCGACAATGGACAATTGATTGTCGTGTGATTTCAAATAAATGGACGTTTATTTGTCGAATTAAAATGCCCATTTATCACACTCAAGCACATTCGATTTTTGAAAATAATCGTTTTCATGTAAACCTCGCATCACTCAGTTCAGCTTTTCCTCATTTTGGCCAATTTTTAGAGGGCGACTTGTAATCGCCCCAACCATTTTTCTAGGCGACTTTGGGCTTAGAAAGGCGACATAATCGCCCTAGTCGCCCTCACGGCTGGTCCCTGCGGCCTGTAGCCCGAGCCGTATTGAATTGTTGACGGACTTATGTCAAAGTTGAGCTAAAAATCAATAGCTCACATCTAAAGGTCACCCTGAACACACACATACCAAGTTTCAAAGTGATTCGATGATAAATGTGCCCTGAAGGTGTGCCAAAGGGAAATATTGAAGCCTGACTGAACTAAGTTCAAAAAGTCGTTCCAGCGGCAACATTTTTTGACAGAAATGGAAGAAAATCGACAACTTCCATATAGATATCAACCCACACAAGCACACAAAGTTTCCAAGCAATCCAATCATAAATGTGCCCTGCAGGGTGTGTCAAAGGGAAATACTGATGCATAACTGCACTAAGTTTTTACTAAGTTCATCAGAGGTTGTTGCCAATGGCAACTATTTTTGACAGAAATGGAAGAAAATCGATAGCTGCCATCTAGAGGTCACCCCAAACAAGCACACCAAGCTTCAAAGCAGTCTGGTCAAAAATGTGCACTGCATGCTGCGTCAAAGGAAAATATTGATGCAAAACTGCACAAAGTTCATTCAAGGTTATTGCCTGCAGCAACATTTTTTGACAGAAATTGAAGAAAATCGATAGCTCCCATCTAGAGGTAACCCCAAAGCATATCAAGTTTCAAACCGTTCTGATGATAAATGTGCCATGCAGGGCGTGTCAAAGGAATATATTGATACCTGACTAAACTAGAGGTACTGTGAGCAAACTCACAAAGTGATTCCCCCGCGCCCAAAATGTATAAGTTAGATTATCTCTCCTTGGAAATGTCAGAACGGAATTATATTGCTTCATGCACATCCTCATATGGAGTTCTTCCATTGTGTAAAGTTTCATGAAATATTCTTCAAATGGTTTAGGAGGAGTTGCGCTTACAAGGATGGACAGACGGTATAAGTTAGATTATCTCCCCTTGGAAATGTCAGAACGGAATTATATTGCTTCATGCACATCTTCATATGGAATTCTTCCATTGTGTAAAGTTTCATGAAGATGACAGGGCGATTCCTATATACCCCCACCCCCCAAACTTTGTTTGTGGGGGGTATAATTAAGTTCAAAGGTTGTTGCCAGCGGCAACTTTTTTGACGGAAATGGGAGAAAATCGATATCCCCCAACTAGTCCAAACAAGCATGCCAGGTTTCAAAACAATTCGATCATAAATGTGCCCTGTAGGGTGTGCCAAAGGGAAATATTGAGGTCTGACTTAACTAAGTTCTAAGAATATTTGCCAGCGCCAAGATTTTTTGACGGAAATGGAAGAAAATCGATAACTACCATCTAGAGGTCACCCCAAACAAGCATACCAAATTTCAAAGTGATTTGGTCAAAAATGTGCACTGCAGGGTGTGCCAAAGGGAAATAAATGTGCCCTGTAGGGCACGCCAAAGGAATATATTGATCATAAATGATCATAAATGTGCCCTGTAGGGCATGACAAAGGAATATATTGATGCCTGACTAAACTAGTTCAAAGGTCATTGCCAGCGGCAACATTTTTTGATGCAAATGGAAGAAAATCAATAGCTCCCATCTAGAGGTCACTCCAAACAAACATGCCAGATGTCAAAGCAATCCGATCATAAATGTGCCCTGTAGGGTGTGCCAAAGGGAAATATTGAGGTCTGACCGAGTTCCAAGAATGTTGCCAGCGGTAACATTTTTTGACAGAAATGGAAGAAAATCGATAGCTCCCATCTAGAGCTCACCCCAAACAAGCATACCACTTTTCATAGCGATCTGATTAATAAATGTGCCCTGCAGGGTGTGCAAAGGGAAATTTTGATTCTTAACTGCACTAAGTTCATTGAAAGTCGTTGCCAGCAGCAATATTTTTTGACAGATATTGAAGAAAATTGATAGCTCCCATCTAGAGGTAACCCCAAACAAGCATATCAAGTTTCAAACCATTCTGATGATAAATGTGTCATGTAGGGCATGCCAAAGGATTATACTGATGCCTTACTAAATTAAGTTCAAAGGTCGTTGCCAGCGGCAACATTTTTTGACAGAAATGGAAGAAAATCGATAACTCCCATATAGATATCAACCCACACAAGCACACAAAGTTTCCAAGCAATCCAATCATAAATTTGCCCTGCAGGGTGTGTCAAAGGGAAATATTGATGCATAACTGCACTAAGTTTTTACTAAGTTCATCAGAGGTCGTTGCCAATGGCAACTATTTTTGACAGAAATGGAAGAGAATCGATAACTCCCATGTAGAGCTCACCCCAAACAAGCATACCACTTTTCAAAGCGATCCGATAATAAATGTGCCCTGCAGGGTGTGCCAAAGGGAAATTTTGATTCATAACTGCACTAAGTTCATCAAAGGTCGTTGCCAGTGGCAACATTTCTTGGCGGATATCGAAGAAAATCGATAGCTCCCATCTAGAGGTAACCCCAAACAAGCATATCAAGTTTCAAACAGATCTGATAAAAAATGTGCCCAGTTCGGAGTACCAAAGGAATACATTGATACCTGACTAAACTAAGTTCTAAGAACGTTGCTAGAAGCAACATTTTTATACGGAAATTGAAGAAAATCGATAGCTCCCATCTAGAGCTCACCCCAAACAAGGATACCACTTTTCAAAGCGCTCCGATAATAAATGTGCCCTGCAGGGTGTGCCAAAGGGAAATTTTGATTCATAACTGCACTAAGTTCATCAAAGGTTGTTGTCAGCGGCAATATTTTTTGATGGAAATGGAAGAAAATCGATAGCTCCAATCTAGAGGTCACCCCAAACAAGCATGCCAGGTTTCCAAACAATCCAATCATAAATGTGCCCTGTAGGGTGTGCCAAAGAGAAATATTGAGGTTTGACTAAACTGAGTTCTAAGAACGTTGCCAGCGGTAACATTTTTTGACAGAAATGGAAGAAAATCGATAGCTCCCATCTAGAGCTCACCCCAAACAAGCATACCACTTTTCATAGCGATCTGATTAATAAATGTGCCCTGCAGGGTGTGCAAAGGGAAATTTCGATTCATAACTGCACTAAGTTCATTGAAAGTCATTGCCAGCGGCAATATTTTTTTATGGAAATTGAAGAAAAACGATAGCTCCCATCTAGAGGTCACCCCAAACAAGCATACCAAGTTTCAAAGTGATCTGATCATAAATACATCCTGTGAGGTGTGCCAAAGGAAATTGTGGATGTACGTACGTACGCCGACGGACGAAAAGTGATGGCAATAGCTCAGCTTGACTTTGAGGTGTAGACTGTACTAAAGAATTGAGGGTGGGTTAATTTGGCCCCTCACAGTTAATGTATGTGGCCCTCACAGTTAATGTATGTCAATGAAAGTTACCAAAACGAGTCATCCTTTCAAGTCATAAATACGGCCTGTAGAATCTGCTAAAGGTTTTTGGGCTTCGGGCATGTACAGCCATCACGGTTGACTGATCGCAACCAAAAGGGGACGTCCTCATCTGACATTATACTGAGCCATCCTACCAAGTTACAATGAAATCCCTTCATAAATATAACCTGTGGTCTGTGCTAAAGTTTTTTGGGTTTTGGGCTAAGGCAGCCGTCATAGCTCAATGATCGTGACCAAAAGGGGACGTTCTCATATAGGCATTATCTGGAGTCATCCTACAAAGTTACAATGAAATCCCTTCATAAATACGACCTGTAGACTGTGCTCAAGGTTTTTGGGCTTCGAGCCCCTGTAGCCATCACAGTTGACCAATCGCGACCAAAAGGGGACGTTATCATCTAGGCATTATATGGAGTCAACCTACCAAGTTACAATAAAATACCTCCATAAATACAACCTGTAGACTGTGCTAAAGGTTTTCAGGTTTGGGGTTCGGGCAGCCGTCACGGCTGAATGATCGCCATCAAATGGGGACAGTCTCATCTAAACATTATATGGAGTCAACCTATCAAGTTACAATGAAATTTCCCCATAAATACAACCTGTAGACTGTGCTAAAGGTTTTGGGCTCAGGCAGTCGTCGCGGGACATTCTCATCTAGATATTATACAGAGGCATCCTACCAAGTTACAATGAAATCCCTTCATAAATACAACCTGTAGACTGTGCTAATGGTTTTTGGGTTTTGGGCTCGGGCAGTCGTCACGGGACATTCTCATCTAAATATTATACAGAGGCATCCTACCAAGTTACAATGAAATCCCTTCATAAATACAACCTGTAGACTGTGCTAATTGTTTTTGGGCTCGGGCAGCCATCACGGTTGACCGATCGCAAACAAAAAGGGATGTTCTCATCCAGACACAACCTCAAACCTGCATATAAAATTTCATGACGATCGGACAAAAACTACGGGGTGTAAAATTCAGGCTTCCATAGGGAGCCCAAATATTAAAACCTGCATATGAAATTTCATGACGATCAGACAAGAACTGCGGGGTGTAGCCTGTGCTAAAGGAAAATGTGAACAGACTCACAGACTAACAGACTTCCGCATGCGTGATGGCTGTAGCTTATCTTGACTTTGTCAAGTTAAGCTAATTATTTGAAGTTGCAGTCTTTTTCAGAAGTTCTGGAAAACTCAATTCTGTGAGAAAATTAAGTTTTCACACTCCTATGACCATGACCTTCTCACTCAAGCATGATGTTGCCCATGTTATTTTACACCTTCATAGCAAAAATTTATTGAAAGTTGTAGTGTCAGTTGTTCAGGATGAAAAAAAAAACGATTCTGTGAGAGAATTAGGTTTTCACATTCACTCGAGCATCATGTTGCTGTACAACAGACCTTCCATTAGTCTTTACACTTGTGTGAAGTTTCATGGAAATCCACCCAAGCATTATAGAACAAGAATGTTACTAAGGTAACACATGCCCCCCCCCCCCCCCCCCCCCTGTGACCTTCACCTTGCAAATGCAGCGGAAAATATTATACATGACACACCTTCTGACTGTCCTTAACATTTGTAAAAAGTTTAACAATTGTACTATGATTCGTTTCTGAGTTGTGGCTGAGACACGAATATTGACCGATTTTTAGTGTGACCTTGAAATGTGACCTTGAAGGTACGAAGCCGGCTATGGTGTGTGACACATCCTCCCATGGTCCTTTATAATTGTGTGAAGTTTGATGACTGTGGCCCCAACAGTTTTCGAGTTATTGGCTCGGACACACACACACGGACGGACACATGCACACTTCAATCACTATATGCCACCCGACTTAAGTCGGGGGGCATAATTATGGCCCTGGATGGACAAATAGTCTATGAGAGATTTAAGTTTCTACATTTGTGACCTTGACCTTTGTCACTCGAGCATGGCATAGCTGTGCAACAGACATTCCATTGGTCTTAACCTTTGTGTGAAGTTTTGTAGAAATCCACCCAAACATTATAGTACTATGGCTCCGGCCGGAAAAATACAGTCTGTGAGAGAATTAAGTTTTCCCATTCCTGTAACCTTCACCTTTTTCACTCGAGCATGGTGTTACTGTGCAAAAGACAATCAATTGGTCTTTACCTGTGTAAAGTTTCATGAAAATCCACCAAAGCATTAGAGGGTTATGGACAAATAAAGTCGGACGGATGGATTAACAGACTGACAGAGATTGAACGAACAACCCTGATTTAATAAGCCTCCCTATTGGGGCATAAAAATGTTCTCAAACATATTTCGTTCTTGACTTTTCAACAGAAGCAGAGCATATGTAACTACAGAAATTTGTGCATACTTTCTTCAAACTGTCCACACGTTAAAGATTATCAATATACTTTTTCAAAATTGAAAGCATATTACTTGTATGTCGAAAAATATTTGCAAAGCATTTTTGCCGACAATCAACTCATTTCGAAGCCGGTATATATATTTTTTGCACCTCTTTGTGTGAAAATATCATGCGTGAAACAAATTCCCTGGTAATTTTTTCACGTAAGGTGATTGGAAAACTGATATTCTGAAGCAGTCTAACAGAAAATCTACAGGGTTCTTTAGGGGGAACTGAAATTTTTGATATTCCTCCAATATAACCTGACAGTAAACATTAATTACAAATCCTCTGTACAAATTAACTTTACCTGGGCAGACAGCATTCACCGTAACACCTGTTTCTTCCAACTGTTTTGCTAAGTCATAGGTGGTCATAACATTTGCAACCTTTGAGTTCTTGTAGGCCTGGTGGGCAGAGTATGTTCCAGCTTTCTCCAAGAAGATATTTTCTATGTCTAGTGCTTCAACACCTAAAGTAATGTAAAAAAAAAAAAGTCAGTTTTTGTGAATCGTTGATATGCCTATGTGGCTCACTTCAGAAAACTCTTACCTAACAAGATTTTTCAAAAGCAAAACTGCTACTCATCGTGGGTCTGGGAGATTTACAACAGAATACAATAGGAATTTGGAGTAAAGATATTTGTCAAAGATCTAGTAATATAGGCAAATGAAAAGCTAGTCACCCTATTTATTTTTAGACCAATGATGGGTGAACAAAATAACAAGGATTTCCAGGATGTTTTGAGGCCAAGATAATGAACAATTAAAGACCAGAAGTTCGATCTCCAAGCATGTCCGAGTCACAAGTTCTGATGAGAAAAAAAAGCCTTCAAGTACAATAAATAATCGTAGCTGTTCGACGAGCTTGGATTTTTTGTCCAAAAATGGCCAGGCATCATCCTCTTGTAAAATGTCTGAACAATGTAGCGAATTTCAGTTCAGACTCAAAGTACCTCTTAGATGAGTATTGACACAAACATACCTCTAAAATACACCAAATATACCCAACATTGGGCCTTTTTAAATTTTTTATGTTCCGCCAAAAAATAAAATGCATAATTCTTATTGTGTCTGAACGATGTACAAAAGTTCAGTCTGAAAGCATCTTTGAGCACAACATTCACCCGAAAAAATTACCACAAAAATGAAAGTGTCAATGACACTGTAGCTTAACTTGTCTGTGTTTTGTGTTTGATGAAAAGGATAATATTCAATGTTTATGAAAGGATTATGAAACTAGAACTATCACTGAAGGTGATTAATACCCCGCTTTGGGTTTTTCGAGGAATGCACTTCTGATCATGTAGGCGAAGGCCATAAGGAAATGTATACATAAAGATCATTTTTTGTTGTGAAATTTGTATTTGCATGTGGCCTTCCACAGAACAGCACTGAATTCTTAAAGAGCCCACACATATATGGTTTACATTTGGAAAAACACATTTACAATGTGCAACATGTATTCAAAATCGGTTCATTAATGTAGGAGGAGTTGCACACACAAGAATCCCATTTGAAAACCCATAATAAATCCAAGTTAAAGGGAGATAACCTGGTTAAAATTGTCGCAGATCAAAAATTTGGGAATATGCGTATGTTCACTTAGTTGTGATAATGTTTGAAAGGTTTCGTCAAAACTGATTGATAATGTAGGAGGAGTTGCACGCACAAGACTTTCATGTAGAAACCCATAATAAATCTAAGTTAAAGGGGAGATAACCTAGTTAAAATAGCCACAGCTCAAAAATTTTGGAATAAGAGCATGTTCACTTAGTAGTGATGATGTCTGTAAACTTTCGTCCAAATTGATTGATAAATGTAGGAGGAGTTGCGCACACAAGAATTTCATGCAGAAACCCATATTAAATCAAAGTTCAAGAGAGATAACCTGGTTAAAATTGTCGCAGATCAAAAAGTTTGGAATATGCACATGTTCACTTAGTAGAGATGATGTTTGAAAGGTTTCATCAAAATCGGTTCATTAATGTAGGAGGAATTGTGCACACAAGAATTTGTTCGAACGGAAAGACATAATAAATCTAAGTCAAAGGGAGATAACCTGGTTAAAATTGTCGCAGATCAAAAATCTTGGAATATGCGCATGTTCACTTAATAGTGATGATGTCTGAAAAGTTTTGTCCAAATTGATTGATAAATGTAGGAGTTGCACACACAAGAATTTCATGTCTGGAAAGATGTACGGACGGACGGACGTACGTACGTACGGACGTACAGGGCGATTCCTATATAGCCCCCACTTCTTCGAAGCGGGGGTATAATAAGACAAGAATTGTGATTATTGGGAATATGTTAATTTCTGTTCCCTGTATGCTATGTTTTTAATAAAAATAATATGAGGTGTAGACTGTACTAAAGAACTGAGGGGTGGGTTAATGTGGCCTTCACAGTTAATGTATGTGGCCCTCACAGTTAACATATGTCAACAAAAGTTACCAAGTTACAGTGAAATTATTCCAAAATGAGTCATCCTAACAAGTTACAATGAAATCCCTTCATAAATATGGACTGTAGATTGTGCTAAAGGTTTTTGGGTTTCAGGCCTGTGTAGCCATCACAGTTGACCGATTGCAGCTAAAAGGGGACGTCATCATCTCGACATTATACTGAGTCATTCTACCAAGTTACAATGAAACCCCTTCATAAATATGACCTGTAGACTGTGCTAAAGGTTTAACGTATGTCAACGAAAGTTACCAAGTTACAGTGAAATTATTTCAAAACAAGTCATCCTATCGAGTTACATTGAAATCCCTTCATAAATATATAGCCTGTAGACTGTGCTGAAGGTTTTCGGGCTTCAGGCCTGTGCAGCCATAACGGTTGACCGATTGCAACTAAAAGGGGACATCCTCATCTCAACATTATACCGAGTCATTCTACCAAGTTACAATGAAATCCCTTCACAAATATGACCTGTAGTCTGTACTAAAGTTTTTCGGGTTTTGGGTTAAGGCAGCCATCATGGTTGAATGATCACGACCAAAAGGGGACGTTCTCATCTGGGCATTATCTGGAGTCATCCTACCAAGTTACAATGAAATCCCTTCATAAATCTGACCTGTAGACTGTGCTCAAGGTTTTTGGGCTTTGGGCCCCTTTAGCTGTCACAGTTGACCAATCACGACCAAAAGAGGATGTCATCACCTAGGCATTATATGGAGTCAGCCTAACAAGTTACAATGAAATCCTTCCATAAATACGACCTATAGACTATGCTAAAGGTTTTTGGGTTTTGGGCTCGGGCAGCCATCAAGGCTGAATGATTGCGACCAAAAGGGGACGTTCTCATCTAGACATTATTTGGAGTCATCCTACCAAGTTACAATGAAATCCCTTCATAAATATGACCTGTAGACTGTGCTAAAGGTTTTTGGGCTTTGGGCCCTTGTAGCCGTCACAGTTGCCCAATCGCATCCAAAAGGGGACGTTCTCATCTAGACATTATATGAAGTCAACCTACCAAGTTACAATGAAATCCCTCCATAAATATGACCTGTAGACTGTGCTAAAGGTTTTCAGGTTTTGGGCTCATGCAGTCGTCACGGTTGACAGATTACGACCAAATGGGGAAGTTCTCATTTAGACATTATACGGAGTCATCCTACCAAGTTACAACAAAATCCCTCCATATTAAATATGACCTGCAGACTGTGCTAAAAGTTTTTGGGTTTCGGGCTTGGGCAGCCATCACAGTTGACAGGTCATGACCAAAAGGGGATGTTCCCATCTAGACATTACACAGAGGCATCCTACCAAGTTACAATGAAATCCCTTCATAAATATGACCTGTAGACTGTTCTAATCGTTTTCGGCTCGGGCAGCCATACCAGTTGACCGATCGCGACCAAAAGGGGACGTTCTCATCCAGACATGACCCCAAACCTGCATATGAAATTTCGTGACGATCAGACAAGAACTACAGGGTGTAGCCTGTGCTAAAGGATAATGTGAACAAACTCACAGACTAACAGACTTCTGCACACGTGATGGCAATAGCTTATCTTGACTTTGTCAAGTTAAGCTAATAAAACAACAAGAGGCCCCGCGGGGCCTGAAGCGCTCATCTTGAACAGAACACAAGTTAAACAGAGTCCAAGAATGAGTCTACATTAAGCAAGCCATCTCCATAGGCTACACTGTCAATCATTGAGTCCCTCAGGAGTAACAGAAATAATCTGGGCATCATGCCTTTTCTTCAGTTGATCATAAAGTAAAATGTAGAGCTCCCCTATGAAGCCCCTTGATACAACCTATGTGGATTAATCTTAGTTACACACCTCTAGAGGGTACTGAATACAAAATTTTTAATTCTTCAGCAAAATGGCCAATACCGGCTCCCATAGAGAGCCCAAATATTAACCCAGGCTCTTGATTTGAACACAGTTGAATCTGACTTCCCTAGAGATGTTGTGTACCGAATACGAAAGCATTCTGACTGTTGGATCTGAAGAAGAGAAACTCTAAAGAAATTTCTTCGAATTGCAATAAGTTCAAATTTGGGCTACCATAGCGAGCCCAAATATTAACCTATGGATCGGATTTGAACAAACTTGAATTTGACCCCCCTGGAGATGTTGTATACAAAATGTGAAAGCATTCTGACAAGTGGATCTGAAGAAGAAGATTTTTGAAGAAATTCCCTCATATTGTACTAAGTTAAATTTCATGTTCCCATATGGAGCCCAAATATTAACCTAGGCACTCGAATTGAACAACCTGGAATCTGAACCCCCTAGAAATATTGTATACCAAATATAAAAGCATTCCGACTGGTGGATCTGAAGAAGAAGATTTTTAAAGAAATTTCCTCATATTGCACTAAGTTAGCATAGTGAGCCCAAATATATACCTAGGGATCTAATTTGAACGGACTTGAATCTGACCCCCTTAGAGATGTTGCATACCAAATATGAAAGCATTCTGACTGGTGGATGTGAAGAAGAAGATTTTTTTAAATTACCCTCCATATTGATCAAAGATAAAATTTGGGCTTCCGTAGGAAGCCCAAATATTAAACCTAGGGACTTGGTTTTAACAATCTTGAATCTGACCCTCATAATAAGGCTGTATACCAAACATTAAAAGATTCTGACTGGTGGTTCTGAAGAAGAAGATTTTTAAAGAATATTCCCCATATTTCCCTATGTTAAAACTTCGGGCTCCGTAGAGAGCCCAAATATGAACCAATGAGCTTTATTTCAACAAACTTTTATCTGACCCCCCCTCCCCCCCCCCCCCCCCCATAGGGATTTGATTTGAACAAACTTGAATCTGTCCCCCATAGAGATGTTCCATACCAAATATCAAAGCATTCTGACTGATGGATCTGAAGAAGAAGATTTTTTTAAATTGCCCTCCATATTGAACAAAGATAAAATTTGGGCTTCCGTAGAAGCCCAAATATTACCTAGGGACTTGGTTTGAACAATCTAGAATCTGACCCTCATAACAATGATGTATACCAAATATTAAAAGATTCTGACTGGTGGTTCTGAAGAAGAAGATTTTTAAAGAATATTCCCCACATTAACCCTATGTTAAAACTTCGGGCTCCTGTAGAGAGCCCAAATATGAACCAATGAGCTTATTTCAACAAACTTTTATCTGCCCCCCCCCCCCCCCCCACTATGAATGTTGTATACCAAATATCAAAAGATTTCTGATGATTGGTTCTGGAGAAAAGATTTTTAAAATTTTTTGCAAATATGCTGACTCAGCATTATTTCGATGCCCATTACAGAACACCCTAACATAACCAATGGCAATGTTTTTCTACCATTCAATTCTACTGGTCCTAAGGATACTTCATACCAAATAACAGCTCTCTGTTCCGTGTGGTTTGGGAAATATGGGCGTTCGAAAATATTTCTATTTTTAGCTCCCAGGGTTCCCATAGGGATGCGGGAAATTTTTTTTTTTGCATGGGTCAAGTACTTATGACCCAATAATACCACAAACCAAATTTGGTTCATACCGGACCATCGGTTCAGAAAATAGAAATTCTGAGCGGGGCCAAAAATCTTACTCCCATTATAAAGCCAAATATTACTTCACGAACTTCGTTTGAACAAACTTGATTCTACACCTCATATGGAAGCTCCATAGCAAATATCAAGTCATTGTACACCCTGGTTCTTGAGAAGGAGATTTTAAAAATATTTTGGAGCATTTTCACCCACACCCTCCCTATGGGGCTGGGCATGTTGAGTTGAATAAAAATGAAATGCCCCTTTGGGGACCATCACTCACACAAACTTTCACTTGAATTGGCCCAGTGGCTTTGGAGGAGAAGACCAAAACATGGTGTTGACGGACACCGGATGACAGACGACGGACGGAGAGCGATGAGATTCGCTCAGCTTGACTTTGTCAGATGAGCTAAAAATGACTGCAATTCAGCCATATTTAATTTTCCATCCCTCAAAAAAAGTGAAAATGTCAATGACATTGTAGCTCAACCTTGAATATGACAGGAATTAGTATTTGCTGTGACCAGGTCAACAGTAATGAATATGACAGGAATCAGTATTTGTTGTGACCAAGTCAACAATAATGAATAAGAGAAAAAGGAGTTTTGTTGTGACCAAGTCACCATAGTAAATCAATTACAGGCGACTGCAATGGTCTAAAGAATAGGACATAAGTATTATATGTGATGCATCCCATGTTAGTAAACATTCACACAAAATTTTATTCAAATCAGAGCTTTCATATAGAAGTTCTGAGCAAAAAAACTGATTGCACAAAATTTTGTACAAAATGGCCATCTTGAATTTCGGTCCGTACCCCAAAACACTCGTTCTCCGTCCCACGGTGATAACAAAGATATCCAAGAAGTTTCGTAAAGATTGGTTCATAAATACAGCCTCTTGCCTGAGCTGTATTGGCATTTGCAGGACAGTGCTGAAAGTAACACTAAATAGATCAAAGTTAGTCTAATTGGCATAATTTATGTACGAGAAAAAAACCTGTATTATATGTGAAGTATCCCATGGTACTAAACATTCACACAAAAATTTATTCAAATCAGCGCTTTCATATGGAAGTTCTGCGCAAAAATCTGATTGCACCTAATTTTGTACAAAATGGCTGCCAGCGGCCATCTTGAATTTCAGACTGGACCCCAAAACACTCGTTTTCGTCCTACGGTGATAACAAAGGTACCCAAGAGAAGTTTCGTAAAGATCGGTTCACAAATATGGCCTCTAGCCCGAGCCGTGTTGACGGCACGACGGACGGACGACAAGCCATGACAATACCTCAAATTTGGTTTCGCCAAAGTTGAGCTAATGACATGTACCCTGTAAGCTGATGAA